>OX422223.1:411044371-411793417 GCA_949130495.1 Sambucus nigra
CTCCCAAGTATTTTGAAGTTGGAATGGGAGGCGGCGCACACAAAGGCAAAGATGCGATCGGGGAGGGCGACTCGAGCAAGTACTCCTCATCGGTGATAGGGTTTAAAACATTAAAGTTAGAAACCGAATCATTGGGTACTTGTTTCGGTGGGGTAATAGAGAATGAAAATGGGGATGAAAGAAATTCAAACTCATGAGATGAATCATCATCGCATGAAGTTGAAATTTCAAAGGAAATAATATCATTTTCAATGAAATGTTCTTCTTTGGGAGCCAAAGAAGAAATCATTTCATTGCAAATAGATATTACGTCATTATCATCCTCACTTTCAATATCTATTACGCAATGGGCAAAGTCTAGAATGGCTTGTTCCAAAGTAGGCACAAGTACCTCATTTGGTTCAAAACATTCCTCGACTTCAAAAGTCTCGGAAGCAAAATCGTCGTCGGACTCAAATAATAAATCCAACTCATGTTCCCCCGAACGATTTTCTTCCCGATAGCGATTTTCAATTTTCTCATTTTCATACAAACGCAAACCCTCACCGAATGTCATAGGTCGAGGTGCGGATGCATTAGAATGGGAACTTTGAAAATTACCATCGGACTTAAACGAAAACTCATTATTATAGGAATTTTGAAAACTATTGCAATTCGTTTCAAAATTCCTATTATAAGGAGGTAAAGGCCCAAAATCATTATCATCATCATCAAAATTCCAATAGCCTAAGTTTTGACTTTCGTTATACTCGCCCAAAGTCATATTTGAATTTGTCATACTTTGGGATTCTAAGTATTCACCGAAAGTCATAGGCCTAGAATTTTGAGAATTATAACAAGGATTACCGAAAGAATTGGAATAAGACATGCTTACCCCAAAAATGGCTCAAGTGGCGAATTCGACAAAGTAGGTGCGCGCGGGAAAAATTCAAGCGTTTCTAAGTGCTCAAATGTGGAAGTCCTGCAAAATTAGAAAATAATACAAATAGAAAGAAAATACTATGAAATACTAAATCAAATAAAGTCTAAAACAAACTCATCCCCGGCAACGGCGCCATTTTGATTAAGTGCGAAAAGTAGCGCGTGTAAAGACGCTAATCGTTGTTTTCGTTTCGCCAACTCAATACAAAAACCTAAGTTACAACTACACTTGCGGGGCAAGTAGAGAGGTAAGTCGGGTATCGAGAATCCACAGAGACGAGTTGTTAGAATTTATAAGGTTTAATATTCCGAAATAAAAGTGGAGAAGGTGAATTACAAACTAAAAGAAAAGATGCATGAAAGGGAAAGATTAATCTAGGCGAGGGAAATTAAACTAAATTAATAAAGAGAATAAAAACTACAGGTTGCGTCGAATATCCCTCACCCGAGTTAATTAGTATAAAATGGTTACATGGGTCGACGAGTTATTAAGGTTGCGTCTCGTTTCGACAGTTAAGTAAATCAAGGGTTTTCACACCCCTAAATTTGCATAAAAGCCACATACGATTTTGGTGTCAACAAATACCCCGGAAATTACGCGCGAAAGGTCGTAAGCACGGGACATACATGATATGCCCCGTCAAATCTCCTAGGTGTAATAACTAGGACAACGCACCCGAAATAGACCCGTAAACACCATCACCAAAGCAAAGCAACATGTCAACCCGGAATGAGTTCAATCCGACACAACCTAGACTAAATTAGCCCCTACACATAATTAATGACATTAATTAAACTAAGTAATTAATTAAAGCACAACTAATTAATTTAACACTAATTAAATTAACTACACAATTAATCTAGTTAAGAAATACTAAAGCAAGAAATAAATAAAGAACAAAGCTTAAAGTAGAGGAAGATGATAATGAATAGTAAACTACAACTTACATTAATGGAGGAATTATACAAAGAAAATGGAGGAGATGGAAGGTCTCCACAAAACTCCCAAATATTACAAACCCTAACCTAATCTAAGAGAGAGAGAGAGAAACTAGAGAAAAAAACTAGATAGATTACAAAAATAACTAAAGTCTCCTATTTATACTAAGTTGGAATTAACAAAGAAAAGAAAAGAAATAAGAAAACAAAAAGGAAGATAAGTCTCCAAATTAACTAACAAAAGAAAAAGGAAAAAGAAAAATAAAAATAAAGAAAGAAAGCTACAGCAAAAATGGGACCAAAATACATAGTACCGGTCGACCGGGTGTGGTGACCGGTCGACCGCGGAACAGGGGAGATCAACACTGTCTCGGACCAAAGGCAAAAATCGAATTACCGGTCGACCGCTGGAGCGTGGCCGGTCGACCGGCTGCGCTGCAACTCCAATTCACACAACGCACAGCACACTCCATGGCACAAAACATCCCATTCATAACCAACAAAAACCCGAGACCCACTTTGTTCGAAAATGGCCAAAAACCTTCGTATGGTGAGCCAAGAACCATTTCGTGTTGGATCGTAGCTGCAAATTGGCAAAAGCCAAAGACCCATTTTTAAGCTCCATTAATGGCCAAAAGCTCCATCTCCATTAATGGCCAAAGCTCAAGCTCCAAAAAAGTGACCAAAAAGATCCATTTGCGCGTGTGGTCAATAATCATGCACCAATTTCGGACGAAAGGCTCGAATTTCGGGCGAACCCAAAAACCGAGCAAAACCCGAGCCTAGGGCCAAATCGCCATCTTCATTTGCTGAAAAAACGTTTTTGGGACATAGATGGAATTAATGAATTTGTTATTAAAGAAGAAAAGGGACATGGATGGAATTATTTAAATTGTTAATGAATCCTTATAATTCTTTCCGATTAAAGCTCCGTGTTTTCTTCGTTCAGACTCCGATTCGAGCACCGTTCGCGATCACGCGAAGCTTGGCCCGAGGGCTACAACTTCCGTGAATACTTCGGGCAAAAATCCTAAAGTGTAAAATTACGAAAATGCCCCCGAACGTGCGAATCGCGACGAAACTTAGTCGGAACGTGCTCAAACTTCATACTAAGCACTTTAATACCTATAATAGCTCAATTATACCTCAAATAACATTTTATCATATAAAGCCGAGGTTGTCTGATTAACGAGCATAATTATAGGCATTAAAGTACCCGAGGGGGCTAAAATGCATAAGTATCGAGGGTAATTAAATGCATAATTTGATACGAATCAGAAGTCTTCACCTTCTTTGATGAATCGTCCATTCAATAAGTCTACCGGGATAGGTTGGATGTAGTCCGATCTTCTCTCTGGTCAAGACTGGTGGATCATGCTGAGCTCTTGTTCTGATGGTTGATACCCCTATCCACAAGGAGGGAAAGCTTTCTTCAGTTCGAGGGGCACAAGTATCCCTTACTACCTTTGTCCTAGCTCCAATCGGGGCATGAAGTGCATGTTTTTGAACATCTGAATCACATTGACATTGCCATGAGGGTCATATTCTGGACAAACCCTTTCTTTGAAACAGTCCCCTGTCGGGAGTAAATGTGGCTCAACTCGGAATGCAGATAGGAGCATATCATTTGACCCGTGTTGTATCTCAAGGATTGGATTGATGGTGCTTCACCCTCTACATTTTCGTCGTCAACCAAAATGGTGATGACTCGCCTGTCGGCGAAGAACTTTAATTTTTGATGGAGTGAGGAAGACACACCCTTGATACTGTGGAGCCAGGGTCATCCGAGCAACAGATTGAAATAAGCTGGGATGTCTATGACTAGGAATTCGACGACAGGGTTTATAGGGCCAACCCCTATTACAAGTTTTATGGATACCATCACCTCTCGGAGAGTATTATCGTAGGTACATACAACGGCGAAGGTTGGAGCGAGGTCGCTTTCTTTTAGGCCTAAACACTTGAAGGTTCTCAGTGGACAGACATTCAAGGCAGATCCGTTATCGACAAGAGAGAGTGGCACAACCTTCCCCATAGCTTCAACGGAGATGTTGAGTGCATGATTGTGATTTGGCCCAATTCTAGGGATTTATTCCTCAGATAATGATAGCATTCGGGTAGAGGTCAAGGATCCGACCAGATTTACCGCTTCTTCTGGTGAGGTAGAAGGAGGAACTGTGGGTCCAGTGAGAAGCTTGATTAAAGCATTTTTGTGTAGCTGGGAAGACATGAAAAGCCCCCATAGAGTGATGTTAGCTTGAGTTTTCTTCAGTTGATTAAGGATCTTGCTCTCCTCGATGGGCATTTCTGGCATAGGAACGTTTTCAACGCCCTTCCCTTTGTCATTTGCTGGTAGTGAGCTTGGAACCTGGTAATGTCTCCCTGATCTGGTCATGTGATTTACTGAAGAAGGGAAGAACATGAATCCCGTTTCCTCATCAATCTCAGTTTGTTCTGTCACCCTGTTTATTTCTCCGAGGAGTTATTCAAATGATATCATCCAACATATGTCGGCTATTGGGCCAGTTCTTTCTGAGGCTTGTTCTTCACTTGAATCTTCAAATTCTTCCCCCCATCTGGTGGCAACAATTCTGTCTTTCCATGTAAAGTCAATGCATTCCACAACTTTAACATCTTCTTCATTCAGGTTTTCCCTTTCTGTGGGGATATGTGTGATTAAAGGGACCAAGCGCCCTTGTAGCTTCAAAGTATCAAGTAACCCGGTGATACTACAAATGCTGTTGGTTTGCCCGAATAATTCTGCCATAATCTGGACAACATCATCTAAGCTGACTTCATCAGTTGGTACCACCCACTTGTCTGAATCTCGGGCCTGTTTCGTGCTTCCAAGAATAGTGTACTGAATCTCTAGCAATCGATGACCATCTGTGAGGGAAATTTCAGCTCGAAGTCTAGGAGTTGGTTTAACACCTCTGATAATTCCACACTTTCAATTTCAGAACGGGTACGGACAATGATGCATGCTCTCGTAAGGAGTGACAGCGCCTGATCAATGAGGCTAGTAGGGTGTAAGAGGAAATATGGGAAAATTTGAAGAGGTTTAGGAGAGTATATGGGTGTGATTTGAGCTGAGGGATCAAAATCTGGGTTTTTTTCTGAGAAGATGGCATTGGTATGATTTGGGAGTGGATTGTGAGTGGTGTTTGGCTTAGGATTGGCTACTGGGGAAATGGTTCCCCCGGTCAATGAGATGTTGGATTATGTTTCGGAGGTGAAAGCATTGGTCGGTGGTATGGCCAGCAGTTTGGTGAAAGGCGCAATGAGCATCGGCCTTGAAGTTTCTTGGGAGTGGATTTGGCAATGGGGATGGATCCAAGGATTTGATGAGGTTTCGACTTAACAAGGCTTGGTAAACTTTGGAGAGGGGAGCATGGAGCTCAGTGTATTCCCTTCAAATTGGGGCAGGGTGGCTTTTTGGTGCCCATGATGTGGTTGGTTGAGAGATGTTATTGTTGGTTGAGACTGTAGCACTGACATGCTTGTCATGATTTCTAGGGGTGAACTATCCGGACACCTTCGTCTGTTCAACCTCTGTTTTAACAAGGCTTTCCTGAATTTCTACTCCTGCCTCTTTGAGAGCTCGGAAGTGGGGATAGTATTGTCCTCCCATCGTCACTCGGACTTGGGGTAAGAAGTTCTTCTTTACTATGTTGACCTGTTCCTCCTCAGATGGCCGATTGGTCATGGTAGCTGCCTGCTCCCTCCACCGGGTTATGAAGTTACTGACTGATTCCCCAGGGTTCTGTTTGAGCATCTCTAAATCACGACGGGTGACTTTAAGCTCTTCGTTGTATTTGTACTACGACATGAATTCTTGTGCAACTTCCTCCCAGCTACGGATCCCGGGTTCCTCGAGAGACAAAAACCATCCGAGGGCACTATCCTTCAAAGTTTGTTAAAACAATTGGGCCATCACCTTTTCAGAAGCCCCTAGTGGAGTCATGGAATGATGATAAATGCAAAGATGAACAATCGGGGGTCCACTCCCTCCAAACTTCTCGATATTTGGCATCTTGAACTTCTCGGGTAACCTCGCTTTAGGACAAGGAGACATGTGAGTATAGTCCATGTAATTCCAAGAGATTCTGACTTGGTAGAACTTCTTGGTGAGCATCTTGAGATCCTCTTTGAATTTATTCAACTCTTTCTCTTTTGGATTAATGACCATGGGCAGGTTAGCCATATGCTGGGCAATGTTTGGCATCGGAAGCTGGGCAAGCGGCGAACCATTGACAGGAGGGGCACGTGGAGTGTGCGGATATTCTCGAGAACCCAAATAGGCTCGGGCGGACCCATAACACGAGGGAATAGGGCATCGATCTCTTGGGGAATATGAACCTGGTTTTGTTGCATCTCTCGGACCTCAGTTTGGAGGTTGTCAATCTTAGACATGAGCTGAGCTAGGACTGCAGTCAAATCTGGATGTATGACTGGTACTTCATCTGTATTATCCATAGAAAATGGATGGATTTTGGACTCGGAAGAAGTAGTTGAGGAATGGACAAAACTCCGGGGTGATTTGACTGAAGACTAAAGCCAATAGGGAGTCAGGCCAAGGGCTTACGATTGACCTTAGAAGGCATATAATGGGATATATTTTTGAGTAAAAGGGAAGAAACTATTTTTGAATTTTTGATAAAGAAGGGATAAATGTTTTTAGAGACGGAACTCAACATGATTATTAGGATTATTATGTTCTCACTTGTATTTAATTCTCTTAAATGCAATGCCGGATTGGACCCGATCCTGGAAAAGTGGGGTTTTTAATATATGCAAAGCTACGACTGGACTTGTAACCAGACTCACGGACAGGGTCCCGTTTTAAAAATGCACAAAAATTCGGGTGGCAGGCCGACCCAGAATTTGGGCAGAGTTCCGGGTTAAAACCGACAATCTAAAGTGCGTGTCCTAGGTTTGACACCTATATGTGGGTATGAAGTTGGTTGGGTGAATCATAATGGTTTCCCCCCTTTGGCGTTACTTCTACAATATACGTCTTGCTCTTGTGGGCAATCGGTACATGTGGACAAGCCATTTGATATACCTGAGTGTACGTGAATTGCCTCACTATATACCTCGTGGGGACGGTACGTGTGAAAGAAAATTCAATATGATGCGGGGGAACCGTTCGATATACGTCAAAGGTACTTGGACAATGGAAGATGAGAGTCATATCTCTTAGGCTAACTGCGCCCTGCTGGACCAACGCCCATCACGAAGTGACCCTCCAGTTACTGGGTAAAAATTGGACAATAACAATGCTCTTTGGTGATATCGTGTGAATCATGCATGATTATCTTATTAGTATGTTATGATGAGAATGCTTTTCTTGATTATGCCAAACTGGGAGCAAAGTACAAGTACCAAAGGTACACCAAGTATGGATGGGTGATGCATGAATCATGTGGATATATGTGATCCTAGGTGCACATGGTGCGAAGTGTACATGGAGATTTTTTTATAAGTGTGTGAACAGAAGCATAAGCATGGGATACATATGGAAAAGGGGAACATGCAGATATGGGGGAAATATAAAAAAATATAACATCCATGTAAATAGAGTCAAGCCCTCCAAACATATAGATCCCTAGCAGAGTCACCACTGTGGCAATCCCCGATCCTCGCCTCCAGGCGGGCGCGTGAAGGAAGGATCCTCGGGTCCCGTGCATCCCTCTCAAAAGCTCTTCGGCCGGCATCGTTTTAGATGAGGTGAAAAAATGTAGAGATATTTAGAGTCGCCAGTCTATTTTACTCCAAACAGACAAAAAAAAAGGGGAAGCCATCCCGAAGGATGGCATTCAAAGACATACTGATGCATACGAAACCAAAATGATTCGAGAAGGGTTCGGAGGCTAAGTTACGAAATGGGAAGGTGTTAGGCACCCATTCTCCCTTTTCGGTCTCTCATGGATGTTTACTATTTTCCCTTTTGATTTTCCCCGTGATATGTGTGCATGTGTGTATATATAGTGGAGATAGGAATCCTCGACTTGTATTATGGAAGAGATAAAGCGAGTCATCCTTAGGAAGGTATAAAAATAATATTAGCAAATAAGATTTACGCAATTATCCCTACATTGATCGTTACAATGGAACGATAACGCATATGGAGTAATATGTCACTAAGAACAAGTATATAGAATATAAGAAAATTGGATTTAGAGAAGATAGAAAATGAGAGAGAAAGTGAAAATAGGACTCGAGTCTCGGGTTTTACTCAAAATGCCTATGTAGCCTATAAGGGCATCAAAGTCCTCGTAGTTCGCATTCAAATGAGGGGTGGGGTTTATCCCATAAATCCAAATGGGGGATCTCTTATTTGTGAGTGTGTGTGTGTGTAGAAAAAGTATTTTAGTTGTGAGAAAAGTGTGAGAAAAGTATGAGAATCCCTATTTGGAATTTATGAGCAAACCCTCTTTTTCTTGTTTTTTGGGATTTTGTTGATATGACAATAGGAGATGTGCAATAATACAAAATAAAAAGTATATTAGGATATGTGAGATGAGATAATAAAAAGTGCTAAGTAATAAAACGAATTATTGTGAATTTAAGAGAATTTGAAGAGAAAGTTGGACCTTCTTGAAGATCTTGAGCTTGATCTTGAATGTTGGAGAGAAACCCTTGCACTTGGATGATGATGGAAAGTGGATAATTCACCAAGTTTGATGAAAAGGGTGATGAAAAATGGAAGTTAGAAAGGGATTTGGATGTTGAAATCGCGCTGTCTTCGAGAGAGGTTTTTGTTATTCGCTGAGAGAGATTGTTATCTGATATGGGCTCCCTTTACAAATGAGGTGAAGGCTTCCTTTTATAGGAACAGGTCACTGCCGATTGGCATAGACCTGGTCCTTCCTATCGGCACCTACCGATAGGCAGGGTCTGGAACCTGCCATTTGGTAGTGTGTTTCAGGCCTTTTTGGAAAATTGGATGCCGAGGGAAAAATGTTCGTCAGAATTGTGCATGGGGTAGACCGTTGGAAAGGTAATTCATAGACCTTTGAAATTCCTTTGGACCGGTTCCAGGTTCGAGAGTTGAGTTTAGGTAAAATATGGCTCAGAAGCGTTTGTCGGTCCATTGGACGGGGAATCGTTCGGACGCAAACGAATCGTTCGTGTGCATGGTAAGTCTGAATCATTCACAGGGCGAACCGTTGGAAAGGTTATGAAATGTTCTTCGACATTCCAAAGAGTTTGACCCAATTTGGGGAGCTGACTTTGGTCAACTGGGCCCTCGAAGCATTCGGTGACCTCTTAGAGTCAAACGGATCGTTCGTTCACATGGTAAGTCAGAATCACACATAGAGTGGACCATTGCAAAGGGGTTTCAGTTCCCTTCAAGGATTAATTCAGTCTCGGTCGAGCTGAAGAGTTGACTTTGGTCAAACAGAGCCCGGGAGCGCCCGATGACCTCTAAATCATGTTTCGGACGCAAACGGATCGTTCGTCTGCATGGTAAGTCAGAATCGTGCATGAGATGGACCATTGGAAAGGGAATTTGGTGCCCTTCGAAGATTCAATCAGCCTTGGTCGAGCCGAAGATTTTGACTTTTTGGTCAAACGGAGCCTAGTAGTGCCCGATGGCTTTTAGGTCAGTACTCGAGACATGAACTGGGTTTGTAGTGATGAAGGAAGGTACTAGGGATCTATGGAGAGTTAGGGGTTAACAGAATGGGGTGTCTACATGTACTTTACTTGAGGGCCTAATTTTAGGTTTTGTTTTGATTTCACATTAGAGTTTTCGTTTGGTGATGGTGACGTGAAGCAAAACATGCTTCATTATTGGCTAGTATTGGGTCATTTGGTATTTTGGGTCTTCATTTGAGTTTTATTTATCTAATATGGTGTTTTCATTATTTTGTAGATTTCAGATTTTACAAGGTGTACTCTCTCATCTTCTCTCCTCTATCTGCAATTCTCTCTCTCTCTCTCTCTCTCTCTCTCATATAACATTTAGGGTTTTTTATTCAAAAGAATAAGAAAAACATCAGCCTTGAAATTAATTTGAGGCTTTGATTTTAATTCTATATTCTTTTTGGAATAGTTTGGTTTATGCATTTGACTTTAGATCTAATCTTTAAAACCCCAAAAATGTTTTCAGGTTTTATATATTCGTTGAGCTTTGGAACTTTCCTTAGGGAGAGATATTTTCAACAAATTGTAACCTAATGATATTGTATTGTTTGAGTTTCGTTAATTGTTTATGTGTGTTGATTTGTTGGTACATTTGGTTTGCGGACTATCTGTTTGATCAAAAGCCTACCATCTATTTTTAAATTATTTGGTGCATTATTACTACTTATATGTGCCTTGGTTTAATTTTGGGGAAAAAATATTCTCACTGTCATTTATGATTTTTTTCATAGCACTCTAATTTATCTGGTATGATTTTAAAGGATTTTGGGATAAGGTTATTAATATTGTATAAAATTTCCTTTTGAGATTGAGATATATTAAATGTGGAGTTGACACTATTATGAAGGTAATGAGTATTGAAGAAGTTTCAAACTATTTGCAACAATTGGATGTGGAGTTGACTCATTAGTATGCAATGGGCAATAAGATCTGATTTACTTTTTATTTTTTAGCTTGATTATGACTTCAAAAAAAATAGAAATATGTTTGTTCTCCATTCCATTTCAATCTTTCCTTCATAAATATGATTTTTTGTGTGATTTGTTGTATGTTTGTGCTCCATTTCATTCTTCCATACACAATCTATGACAGATTTTTGGCCTCTATTTTTGTGTTCATGAAATAACCATTATCACCTGCATTAGGCTTCAGTCACTTATGTGTATTTTTCAATTTTGTTCTGTGTGAAACCTAACAGTAGGAAACATTCTGATGTAGCTCTTTAAATTTTATAATATACTCACAGTAACTAACATATTTATCCTCTTTTAATGCAAACGTTTTGCAAATGTGAACAAGAGCTTGAACTATGACCGATTTGTTGAAGTCCAATCCAAACTAGAATAAAGCTTTATTCAGTAGTATGCTCATGGCTTGGTTTGTATTTTTTGTTTCAATTTGGTTGGATATATACCTTCAAATCAATGGACAAATGCTATTTTGAAACATCATCTGAATTCTTTCAAATTTATCTTCTTTACAACCCTATGAGTACTAACCATTTCGTTTCATTTTTCAATCAACATTAATGGATCGAAATTGATAATATGACATGTAAATTTGAACATTAGGAAAATGATTGACTTTATATTATTTATGCTCCCAAACTGAATTATGAGACTTCATAAGTGAATTTAGAAATCTGGTATCCTAGAAAGCACCGAAACTTGATCCAAATAAGCTTTTTAGGTGTTTTGGTGGCTAGGATGTGACTTCATACCTACTCCTCAAATGAAAAACATTTTTTTTTTCATTTACATGCGAAACATTTTTTTAAGTTTGATTTGTTTAATAGCTATTATGGTTTTCATTTACTTTTGATTGTTATTTATTTGAAATAGTTCAGTATGAAGGAACAAGTTGGCATCTTTAAGATTATGATATCATTCAATTATAGATTTGACTGAAGCTCCAGATGTTTGCTTATTGCATTTGAATCCATTTTATGGCGAACGTCACGTTTCGGCGAGATTTGTGCCTTATTCATTATCTTTTTTTTTTACTGTAATTGGCATTGGCTTATGATTCCTTATCTTATGTGGCGCAATCAATTCGTTAATAAAACAAGCAAATACATATACAACTCGGAGTTCAGTTATCTTATGTGGAGGGATCGTAGTTGCTTATTTTTGTAATTGCATTTTTTTCACTTTTTTATAAAGTTTGATTTTGTTAAGAAGGTTGATGAAATTGATTGTCTTTAAGGATGTATGCACTACTATATTCATTTCTAACATCATTGTTCCTTTTCAACCACGATCCTTTCTAAGAGGTACATTAAGGAGTAGCAAGATGTCGAGGTTTCTGCCTTCGGAATGGCTTTTTCAACTATGGTATTCATTGCTAAGATTCTGAAAAAAAATCAATAGGTTCGTTTGTTGATTTGATTTTGACAGAATGCATTGTTTTATAAATTATTCTTTTGTGTTAGTTTTGACCATTCTACTTTTCTCCTTTTCTATGTTAGGTTGTCCACCATTCTTTGGCTGAGCTGGACCACTTCCATCCGCCCCCTCAACCACCATATGTCCACCACCACCCACACGCCACTCCGCCAGCGTCACCCCCCCCCCCCCTCTCTCAATAGCCATCCGCCCCTCCGCCCCTCCTCCTCCACTGAATCTGAATTGAAACAAAATAGGTAACTTCCATTTTCAATTTAATGTATATTTTTTAAGAAATATTGTGTTAGTTTAACAATTATGTCAAGAGGCAGTTAGGTGTTTATCAAATGTTATGTTAGTTTAACAATTATGAAATGTTGGTTTAATTTTTAACATTAAGTTAGTTTAATTTTTATTAATATTAAAGTTAGTTCAATTCAATGTTAGTTTAATTTTAAACAAGTTTTTTCAAACAGTTATGTTATTTTAAATGTGTATCGATTAGTTTAAACAATTATTTTAATTTTAAACTGTTAGTTTATACAGTTACTTTTTAAACAATTAGTTTAATTTTAAACAAGAACATTTAGTTACCTAAATGACAAGTTTATTAAGGAATTGCTCAAGTTCCATACTTAAATGACTATTGTATGGACATGTTTTGGTTAGTTTTGACTTTTAAGCACCTATCATACATTTTATTTTCTTATATATATGTTGGGTTGGAAAATTATCTTTTCATTATATTATAATCATCAGTCCTCTCTTTTAGGTGGTAATTTAAATGGTTTTCATTCTATTAATTTTTGAATTTACTTACTCATCAACCAAAATAATGCAAATCGCAGAAATCCTATTGCCGTCGTTGGAGGAGCTGCTACTAGGCCCAATCTGCATAGTTTGTATTATGTGGGACACAATAATGTCTACTTCATAATGGAAGAAGCTCAACCAAAATGGTGAAAATCTCAGTTGAATTCAGGTATGCTTTGTTCTCTCCACCTATACGTTTTGTTTAGCATTTAAAACTTGAAACCAACAATGTTTTACAAACAATAACTATTAAAAACAATTTCAACAAAATTTTTCAAATAATACTATTTGAACAATAAGTTTTTGTGGGTTGATTTATGGAGTTTAACATTTTTATATGTATATGTTTTCTTCTTGATTTTTATAGTGGGTACTTTAGTTGGTTGATGGTAAAGATGAAGTGTAAGAGCAATATGTGGAGTTTTTTTTTCTTAATTCTCGCTTACGTTTGATGTAGTTCGTGACATCCGTAGATAATTTTTAAGTTTTGAGGTTGGTATTTGATTCTAATATCTCATATGGAACTATGTACCCCATCAATTTGTTAAATAGTTAATGATAAATAACATTTTCATATGGACTATTAGGATTGTTGTTGGAGTGTTTTTTATTTCTTATATAGGGTGGATAATCCTATAAACAAAGGAGATTATGGACGATTTTTTAAAAATTATGCTTTATTTTTTTGGGGAAAGAAATTTTTGTCGTTTTGCGATTACATACTTTGGAAATTTCCGCCGTGCCTTCAGGCACGAGCATACCCTAGTATATATATATATGGAGAGGTTTAAAAGTGAACATAAAAGATGAACATTTTAATGAGCATTAACAAAAAAAACACCTAACACTCATTCAATTTTAATTCCTATGTTGTAATTGGTCCACACCAGCGGCAACGGACACGCGCTTGGCACACCTCTTTTTTAATACACGCGTGTTCGTTGCCATTGGCGTGTGTCACACGCGTGTTTGTTGCCACTGGAGCGGACAAATTACAACATATCAATTAAAATTGATTGCGTGTTAAGTGTTTTTTTGTTAAGGTTCATTAAAATGTTCATCTTTTATGTTCAGTTCTGAACCTCTCCATATATATATATACTAGGGTGTACCCGTGCCGATGGCACGGCGATAAAATTATTCAGGTAATAAACTTGTTCCCGTGATATTTTTTATTTTAGACGTATCACCAATATTACAATTTTCTCCCGAGTAGTTCTGGTTATAAAACACGCACACTACCGTAAGTCAATTTTCTTGAAGTTAGAGGAAAGGGGAATTAGTCTGTTTTCCATATCGTAAAATATTTTTGCAAATAAAATAATAAAAAAGTTTTTTTACGTAAAACTAAAAAAATCAAATAATTCCGTAATATTTTCTTGAAGTTAGAGGAAAGGGGAATTATGTGTCCCCGTGCCGATGGCATGGCGATAGAATTGTTTCCGCGATATTTTGTACCTGTGCCGATAATACGACGATAAATTTATTCTTGTTATAAATTTGTGTCTATGCCGATGGCAAGCGCATAATTTTATCCCGATATATTTCTATTAGCGACCTATCATTAAGATTTAATAGTTCATATTCTTAATTTTTTTATCATGCCTATTTTTGTAGATTTTCTATTTGTGGTTGTATGAATTACATACCACTTTTTAATTTAAGGTCACTTAAACTTAACCTCATTTTTGTCACTTAATTATTCGACGGCCAAATTGTAAAGTGTCCTTATAACTTTATAAACATTGGAGTTGAGTCTAAATACGATTTTTTATAACTATTTTATAATGCAATTTGTTTGATAATTTTTTTTAAAAAAATTAATGGTTGCCGATTTTTTTACAAATAAAAAGTGTTATAAAAAAGTTTAAATAAAACTTTTTTATTAATTACATACCACTTTTTAATTTAAGGTCATTTAAACTTAACCTCATTTTTGTCACTTAATTATTCGACGACCAAATTGTAAAGTGTCCTTATAACTTTATAAACATTGGAGTTGAGTCTAAATACGATTTTTTTATAACTCTTTTATAATGCAATTTGTTTGATAATTTTTTTAAAAAAAATTAATGGTTGCCGATTTTTTTACAAATAAAAAGTGTTATAAAAAAGTTTAAATAAAACTTTCTTATTAATTACATACCACTTTTTAATTTAAGATCATTTAAACTTAACCTCATTTTTGTCACTTAATTATTCGACGGCCAAAATGTAAAGTGTCCTTATAACTTTATAAACATTGGAGTTGAGTCTAAATACGATTTTTTTTATAACTATTTTACAACACAATTTGTTTGATAATTTTTTTTAAAAAAAAATTAATGGTTCCCGATGTTTTTACAAATAAAAAGTGTTATAAAAAAGTTTAAATAAAACTTTTTTATAAATACGAACTTTTTTCACGAAAATAAAAATTATATATAAAACATTTAGAGGGGCTTTTTTATAATGACATTTTTTTTATTATAGAATAGCTTATGTTAAATAAAAACCCAATATCTAAACACAATCAAACCCACCATGGATGGGATCAAAATAGAGGCAGCAAAATCAAACCCAAGTAGTTGGTCCTCTCTTTCAAGACAGTGGTTGAGATGTATTTGAGGACCAAAAAAACCCAAGTGGTAACAACCCTCTTTTCTCCAAAACACCGTTCAAAGTAAATAGAGAAAACGATTTATAAAATTGGGAGAACCCATTACAACAAAGTGTCTTCTACAAGTTGGGAGTTTTAAAATTGGGAGTACCCACTCACTCTGCTTTCCGGCTGTCACTGCGCCACTATTTGCATCACCATCTCCATCACCAACTTCATTACTTATGATTGTTATCAGAGTCTCTTCCAATCTCCAGTTAGGCACTCTTACAAAAAAAAAGTATATAAAGTAAAAATAAAAAACAACGAAGCCCAGATAAGAACGTGATATTTCAGGTCTCTATTACCAACGTACCCATCAAAGCAAAGAAAAAATAACAAAAAGTAAATAAAATAAAAAAGGCACCGATCCGTGTACCCGCGTCGATGGCACAGTTGTAAAAATAGATATTTACAATTTATCATAACTTTCATAAATCAAAATGAATTGTACATGACATACCATTTCAGATGAACCCAGCAACTAATATCAGTATACAAAGGTAGATCCAAGGATTGACACGTGAACCTTTTTCTAGTCACATCTATGAATAATATTACTGCTCACAAATGGGTTAATCGAAGCATGTAAACACCTGGTAACTCGATATAGGGAAAAAACAGAAAATGGAAAAATTGTATAATAACTCGATATATTCAGTTACTGTAGAGATAGGTAACTTTAGTTCTGTAACAAAAAATATTTTTTGATACAAAAAAAGAAAATGAAAGAGAACTTAAAAAAAAAAGAGGAATCAAATTTTTAGATGCAACAGTCATAAAGTACACTACTAACAACTTTCAGTGTGAGTTTTGTCACACAATTAACGTTCCTTAGAGCACAAAAGCAAGGGTCCGCCTTCTTTGCAGAAGCACTCAAGAGACAAAAGCATTCACCCGCATCTCAAACTTATAACCACGGCGATGTTTGAATACAATAAATCTGTAGAATTAAAAGAAAACATGATATTCTACTAAAAAAAGACAATGATAGTAATATATGCGCAAAATATCTGTGGTTTTTTTAACTCCACAAAAACCCAGGCGGACGAATATGGGGATGCCAGAGATGGATACGCCGAAGTACGGGTTGCCGGAGTTCGGATTGAAGATGGGTTGCCGGAGTTCGGATTGAAGATGAGTTTGTGTCGGAGATGAGTTTTAAAAGCTGAGTTTGTTCGGGAGATAAGGAGTTCAGCTTGTGAGTTTGATACACTGAACTGAACCATTGATGGTGCGCCATAAATCTCAGAACATAAAATAATAAGGAAGAGATACAAACCGGTAATCAGAACATCTCACCATAAATCTCAAGAAAAAACGTCACCCATTTCTTTTAGATGAGCCGTGATTTCAACATCTGAAGAACCCTCAGAAGGTGATAAGAAGACAGAGATCTGCATCCCCCTTTAAAAATGTAAGATTTTCTAAAGACCAAATGACCATTTTAAGAGAGAGAGATAGTACCTCGCAGACTTTTTGATTTGAAAATGGGAGCATGGATGGGGGTGAGGCGTGATGTAAATGAAGATAAAGCGTAAGGAGAGAGAGAGAGAGAGAGAGCATTGTTTCTCCCAATGCATTCAATTCAGATTGTTTTATTGGAAAGCGAAGACCTCGAGCCTTGTGCTTCGAGCCTTGTGCTTTTTTTAGTGGATACAAATAATGGTCTGAGCGGCACAAACGATTTCAGAGACAAAAGAAGATGAAATCTCAACCGTGAGTTGATAAAGACCAAATCCTCATGATAAAATCTGAACCGTTAGTTGGGAGGGACAAAAAAAGCCCTTCTGCTTTATTATATAGGTATATATATATATATATATATATATATATATATATATACATATATATATATATACATATATATATATACATATATACATATATATACATATATATATATATATATATATATATATATATATATATATATATATAGAGAGAGAGAGAGAGAGAGAGAGATGTAACACCCCGTGTTTTAATTAATTGACTTTTATTAATTTAGAGGAAAATAAAATCTTGGAGTTACTGGCCTTTAAGAAATTAACTTCATTTTATTAGTAAACTTTTTCTTCAAAAATTAATTTGGGTCTTTTATGAAAAGGTTACAAGGTTTTCATTTAAATATTGAACTGGCAGGTGTGTATTTGTTCAGCTAACAGTTTTTATCAGATAATTAAGTTGGGTTTTTAAAAGATTTAATTTTGGGATTTTGGGGCTCGTTCAAACGACAGAGCATGTCGTTCGAACAACATCGTATGTCATTCGAACGATAGGTTTCCTCGTTCAAACCACACTGAGGCGATGGCTTGGTTAGACTCTTAATGGCGTTTTAACTCTTATACCCTTTATATACTAAACTAATACGGGGCTTGGAATTCGAAAATCACTTTTCTCTCAAACTTTCTCCAGAAAGCTTTTCCAAACCTCTTTCCCCTCATCTTCAACCCCTAGCTCCAACTTTTAATAAGTTTTGAAGATTATAATGGTATATAATTTATAGGAGTTCAACCTTCTACTCAAATTTTTATCCAACTAATCACAGGCATGAATACTCTATTCTTTTCCTTTAGTATTATGAATTTTAAGTGTTGCCTAAGCCTTAATTTAATATTTTTTAGAAATCCATTAGCAATCTAATTAGAGAAAGTGGACACATAAAAACTTGGGGATGTTTTTATGAACTTCTTAATATGATTAATATTCATAAACCTTGGGTACGTAGGATTTATGAGTGGATTTTTAGTTTTATTGGTGTACGTTGTAGGTAGAAAAACCCTAGTTTTGAAATAAATGAATTTGGGGGCGTATAACCCATGTAAATTATGTAGAGATAATGAAGTTTGAATTTTGTTGTATTAATGATGAAATGTCGATGAATTGAATTTAAACTAATTAATTGGGATTAATTGGGAATTTGAAGATGTGTTAATTAAATGAAGATTTAATTGAATTGGACTATCATGCGTAGTTTTATACCTTGATTAATTATGATTTATTTTGTGAGTTGTTGGTATTATTTAATTTCCTTTTGTAACAATGGGTGGTTGGATATTTATGCTCTTCTTAAATTTTAGGATGCCTTCTAGGTATGGGACTAGTGGGTAGGCCTTTTTATGATTTACACCTTCTAGGTTTGGGACTAGTGAGGGTAGATTATTATGACTTTATTATGTCAGGGATGGGTTGATTTTTATTACTTTATCGTCATTAAGCTAGCGTAGGCATGACACTATGTCGAGGTTTATGTCAGAAATTCATCCTATACATAGGGTAGGTTGTATGGATAACTTGGGGCCCCTTAGGTATGGGACTGAGGGGTACTTGAGGATCTCACATCGATTAAAAAGGGTAGGGTAATTTTTAATAGGTGAAATTGTGAAAATTGTGATTTAATGCCTAAGGTAAAAATATGTATTAAAATTGGTGGTGACATAATGTGTTAGGGACCAATAGTTTAACCGGGTCAGCTTGGGAGATTTATGTCGTGTCGTGTCGTGTCGTGTGTTGGAACCTTGTCATATCGCAGGCGAATCGATAATTTAAACTGATTTTTGGCTAGATATTGACAAGGGGAAGTGTTAAACTTTAGTTGAAATTACCACCCGGGGCGGGAGCACCGCCATAACAAAAAGATAACAATAAATGAAATTGAGTTAATTTAATTAAATTAACATCGAGGGACTTGGGAATTTAAAATCATATTGGTGTGCTTTTAAAATGGGAAATTCTGAGGGTAGTTAGTGATTTATATTTATCACCTTAATTATCTCGTTTAATTAAAATATTCTATTGTGATATTTATTGCGTATAATGCTACTGTCTGGATTCAAGGATCCTCTTTGAGGGGAGTAGTGTGTATTCATGCTCGGGTCTCCGACCTTGTGCTTTGACTAACCTTTTCAGGATAAGTTTTGGAGAAGCTGCATAGGATTATCAGAGTTATCGTGGAGGTGCAACTGGAGTTTATTCGTTTTACTTGCATTGTTCAGTTAGGCTTTCCTTTTCAGTCGTATTTAATTATTAGACTTCATTTGGGTTTTTATTGGGCCATTCGGTTATAAAGTTGTTAGAGGTTTTCAGTTTGATTATTCAAATCTTTATTATTTAGATTTTATTTAATCATATTTGGAGATTTGATTTATTCGAAGTTTAAGCATGTGATCGATCTTTTATCATTCAATTGTTATGATCGGTTGGGGTTGATTCAAAATTTATCTCTTGGATTGATTATTTATGCATTATATTTGTCTCGTGCTAAGAATGGTATTTATTTAATTCACGCCCGGCATAGTTCGGTGGCGGTGGCTGCGCACCCCATTTGTTGAATTGCGCGGGGTGTGACTGATGGTATCAGGGCATGTTCTTAGGTCTCGTAGGTTATGAGTCCGTCTTAGCATTCGCGTTACTTATCTTTGATTCCTTTTGATGATTTATACTCTTAGTCATTCCGAGTCTGATGTTGTTTTGTTCCTATCTTTTCAGATGGCGAACACAAGGAGAGCTAGGAAGAGGAGAGAGGAGTTTGTTTCTGGTCCCGTGACTTCGGAGATGCATCGTCAAATTGTTTTCGAGGCCGAGGAGTTAGGGGCTATCATTCGCGAGTCCACGCGGTCGGTATGGAGATGGGGACACAGAGAAGGGTGACTTTAGAGGCACAACAAGAGGGTACACCCATTTCATCTTGGTATAGGGTGAGAACTAGCTTTCTTAAGGGAAATCCTCCCATCTTTGGAGGGGGATCTAACCCAACGGTTGCTCACCAATGGAGGAGGGACATGGAGAGACATTTGAGGATAGTGGACTGGACGGATGTGGAGGAGCAGATGTTATCAACATTTAAGTTGTTAGGAGATGCGTTGCAATGGTGATAGAGTACTACCCCATCAGAGGAGAGAGATCAGTTGAGTTACGCATAATTTTAGATAAGGTTCAATAATAAGTATTTTCCATATGCTATTAGGTGTGCAAAGAAGAGAGAATTTATAAACTTGGAGCAAGGATCAAAGTCAATTGTTGAGTATGAGTAGGATTTCACCAATTTATCTATTTTTGTTCCTAAAGAGGTGTATTCTTAGAGAAATAACATGGAGTGTTTCATTAAAGGATTGGCATGGTCGACTAGACAGATGATGTTGGGGAATTCGCCGTACATCACATTTGCTCAGATGGTGGATGTCGCAATATTGATATGGTAAGAGAAGGCCAATTATCAAAAGAAGTTGGGAAATAGACAAGAGTCTAATGTACAAGGAAATGAGAATAAGGGTCAAAATTATCAAGCATGGAAGAGGCAAAGGACCAATGATGAACAACAAGGTTAAAGGGAGGAGCATGCCACTTCTAGGCGTTTCGAACCTTTTAAGGGTGAATGCTTCATTTGTGGGAAGATAGGGCATAAGGTGGCTAAGTGTTTCAAGAAATAAGGCCAACAAGGACAAGAAGTCCCATCCCAATTGGGTCAAATCATGCAAGGGCAGCAAGGGCAAGGAGTTTAGGGGCAGCTAGGACTGAGGCCTCCAGTCATACCAGCAGCTAGTGTTCGGGAAGCCCCAATTTCGAGGAAATTTTTTTAGAGGAAAATAAAATCTTTGCTTGTGGGAAAGTATGTAACACCATGTGTTTTAATTAATTGACTTTTATTAATTTAGAGGAAAATAAAATCTTGGAGTTACTGGCCTTTAAGAATTTAACATGGTTTTATTAGTAAAGTTTTTCTTCCGAAATTAATTCGGGTATTTTATATAAAGATAATAAGGTTTGTATTTAAATATTTAACTGTTAGGTGCGTATTTGTTCAAGTAATAGCTTTTATCCGATAATTAAGTTGTATTTTAAAAGATTTAATTTTAGGATTTTAGAGCTCGTTCCAATGACAGCGCATGTCGTTCGAACGACGTCGCATATCGTTCGAATGATAGTTGTCCTCGTTTGAACGACGCTGAGGCGATGGCTTGGTTAGACTCCTAATTGCGTTTTAACTCTTAAACCCTTTATATACTAAACTGATATGGACTGGAACCTCGAAAATCACTTTTCTCTCAAACTTTCTTCAGAAAGCTTTTCCAAACCTATTTCCTCTCATATTCAACCCCTAGGCCCAACTTTTAACCAGTTTTGAAGATTCTATTAGTGTTTCATCTAGAGGAGTTCCACCTTCTACTCAAATTTTTATCCAACTAATCATAAGCATGAATACTTTATTCTTTCCTTTAGTATTATGCATTTTAAGTGTTGCATAAACCTTTATTTAATGATTTCTTAAAATCAATTAGCAATCTAATTAGAGAAAGTGGAGACATAAAAATTTGGGACTGTTTTTATGAACTTCTTAATATGATTAATATTCATAAGCCTTAGGTACGTAGGATTTATGAGTGGATTTTGGGTTTTATTGGTGTAGGTTGCATGTAGAAAAACCATAGTTTTGAAATAAATGAATTTGAGGGCATATAACTCATGTAAAATTGTGTAGAGATAATGAAATTAGATTTTTTTTGTATTAATGATGAAATCTCGGTGTATTTAATTTAAAATAATTAAATGGGATTAATTTGGTATTTTGATGATGCATTAATTAAATTGAGATTTAATGGAATTGTACTATCATATGTAGTTTTATATGTTGGTGAATTATGATTGGTTGTGTGACTTTTTAGTATTATTTAATTGCCTTTTGTGACAACATATTTATGCTCACCCTATATTTTTCGATGCCTTCTAGGTATGGGACTAGTGATGTTAGAATATTACGACTTTATTATGTCACGGATGGGATGATTTTTTAAACTTCATCGAAGTTACGCTAGCCTAAGAATGAGACTAGGTCGAGGTTTATGTCATAAATTCATCATATACATAGGGTAGGACGTATGGATAACTTGGGGACCGTTAGGTATGGCAGTCAAGGGTATTTGAGGATCAGACATCGATTAAAAAGGTGGGGTAATTTTTAAAAGGTGAGATTGAGAAAGTTGTGATTTAATGCGTAGGGTAAAAACAAGTATTAAAATTGGTGGTGACATAATGTGTCAGGGACCGACACTTTAATCGGGTCAGATTGGGCGATTTATGTCGTGTCGTGTGTTAGAACCTTGTCATATTACGTGGGAATCAACAATTTAAACGGATTTTCGGCTGGATGTTGATAAGGGGAAGTGTTAAACTTTGGTGGAAATTACCACTCGGGGCGGGAGGACCGCCATAATAAAAAGAGAACAATAAATGAAATTGAGTTAATTTAATTAAATTAACATCGAAGGACTTGGGAATTTAAAATCATATTGTCCTGCTTTTAAAATGGGAAATTCTGAGGGTAGTTAGTGATTTATATTTATCGCGTTAATTATCTCGTTTAATTAAAATATTCTATTGTGATATTTATTACGTATAATGCTACTGTCTGGATTCAAGGATCCTCTTTGAGGGGAGTAGTGTGTATTCATGCTCGGGTCTCCGACCTGGTGCTTTGACTAAGTTTTTCAGGATATGTTTTGGAGAAGATGCGTACGATTATCAGAGTTATCGTGGAGGTGTACGAGGAGTTTATTCGTTTTATTTGCATTGTTTAGTTAGACTTTCCTTTTCCATTCTATTTAATTATTAGACTTCATTTGGGTTTTTATTGGTCCATTCGGTTCCAAAGTTGTTAGAGGTTTTCCATTTGATTATTCAAATCTTTATTATTTAGATATTATTTTATCATTATTGGAGATTGGATTTATTCGGAGTTTTAGCATGTGGTGGATATTTTATCATTCAGTATTTATGATTGGTTGGGGTTGATTCAAATTTTATCACGTGGATTGATTATTTATGTCTCATATATGTCTCATGCTAAGAATGGTATTAATTTAGTTCACGCCCGGCATAGTTCGGCGGCGGTGGCTAGCCACCCTGTTTGTCGAATTGCACGGGGTGTGATAAGAGAGAGATAGAGAGGATATATATATATATATATATATATATATATATATATATATATATATATATATATATATATATATATAGAGAGAGAGAGAGAGAGAGATGTGTTGGTGGTAATGGTCATGTTGATATTGTGGTTTTCTTGTTCTGGGAAGAAGATGTTGAGAGATAATAAGAGTTTTGTGATTTAGAGGTGGAAAAAACAAAGTTGAACCCATGAGCTAATTTAATATATTTAATTTATATCATGTGGGTGTCCTTAATAATATGTTTGTTTTTTCTTATTTGTTCATTTTATTCTAGCATTACAAAAAAATTTGATGGGAGACCTTAGGAGCCACCTAATGTTTTAGTCCTCTCATCCACACAATGTTAATTTCCTTCTCTATCAATGGCACAATGACAGGTCTTACGTTTTAAGCCATTAACCATGAATGGTATCTCAATAACAAATTATATGTTTTTTTATGTGAAATGGAACAAATTATATGTTATTTGAGAAAACATTTTTTTTCAATGATTTGTGGTCCATAGAGACTAAAAAGTTAATACCCTAGATTGTACAAGAATCCTCAAGTTGGCACTTTTTGATTTTTTAAGCCAAGTGGAGTAGAATTTTACCGATCTTTAAGGACATTGAACATTTTATCAATAAAATGGATATAAATTTTAGTGGATCGTCAACGTGCATAATGCAACTTTTTTTAAACTTTAACAAGGCACTAAAATGTGAAGCACACGAAAATTTTTCATGCCAATAGTTTGTTGAGACTCGTGAAAAGAACACATTTTTTACCGATCACTAAAATGTGTCAAATATGTTAATGGGTTGTAGAGAAGCATAATGATTTATTATATTAAAGGGATGCAAAAACGCGTTAAAATAATTCATAATTTGATATGTCACTAAGACATGTCTACATTAAATTTTACGGGTCATAAAGATGCATACCAATTTATAACTTCAATCGGCCCTGAGACGCATTAAAATAATTCATAATTTGGACCGTTCACTGAAACGTGTCGAAATAAATATTAATGGGAGCATATAACAATTCTCCATTCCAACATATTCTAAGATGCATTGACGAAATTCATAGTATGTGCAGGTCACTAAAACATGCTCAAGTATAATTTTAGTGGTTGTAGACGCATAAAACAATTTATTATTTAAATAGATTTTTAGGACTCCGCAAAATAAAAAATTACATAAAAATTCATCATTCAGTGGGTCGTAAAAGGAGTTAAAATAAGTTAGAATTCTGATAAGTCATTAAAATGTTTCTGAATAAAAAATAATGGATGGTAAATGATGATGCTGGAAACAACACCACCAGATTAGGTGTTGACTAGCTCAAGCAAGTGATAACAATGGTTGCACTAGAGTGTACTAAATATAAGAGATTGAGGTGAGGAGAAGTGGATGAACACTAATATATAAGTGGTTCAGCGAATCTGGCCTACGTCCATTATGTCTATGTGAGTAATATCACTGAAATAAGGCACTAATGGCCATGGATACAATCTCTCATGCTTTCTCTCTCTACTTTGTAAAATGACAGAGTTTCAGTTAGGGTTGTAAATTATCTATCCTTTACAGTGTTGAGGATGACCTCTATATATAGTGCTTGGGGGGTGTAATGTACCCCCCAAGCATGCACTGAGCATGTGCATGAATATTCAACCAGTGTAAAGATGACACCTGGCTGATCTTAACTAAATAATGATGACCTCAATATTCCCTCACGTGGAGGGAATGATTCAGTTATAACATATTTGTCCATATGTCCCAAGCCAATCGTGTGTGTGTAAATGCTCGACTAACTTTAATTTGTACCAACCTTGGCCTGGATGAGTACGAGTTTCGTGATCTCTGACCCCTTTTCATGTCTGAGACCTCGGCTAGGACGACAACCGAGGTTATATGCAAGGAACGTCGGCCAGGGCCGACGTTGCCATGATGCTTGATGATTGAGCTTGGCATGAGTCCATACTGACCTCGGATAAGGTCATGATGTTGATGTTGTAACATCGGCTGAGGTCGATGTTAATGTCGATGGATGGTTGAACCCATGAGTCCTTATTGACCTCGCATGATGTCCAACCGAGGGTGATGTGCGAGGTTAAAGCGATGCCGGCTGAAGTCGACCTTCTAAGTGATGACCCTGATCATGGAGGACATAGGCTTGTATCACCTCGGCTGTGAGCTGGACGAGGATATTTTTTCTGAGTTAGAGGGTACCCTTTGGGCATATCAATAACCCCCTAGAACTTAGTTGCCTATGTAAATAGGTGACTAAGGGGTATGCATATCCGAGGCTAGGTTATCTTGTATGCCAATATTTCTTTGACACATGTTAATTTTTGAAGTGGGTAGCGTGCCTGACAAGGTGTGATGATACTAGTTTGTCTTTTGGGCTCCCAAGGCAATGATGGGCCTTGGGATGCGTGTAAAATTATTTGAGGTTTTAAACCTTTTTCTTCTCTTTCTTCTTCATTTATTTCCATTTTTCCTACCTATGCTTTCCTCTGTATTTTCTCTCTCTTCAAGAGTTACTGCTTTCTTTTGGGGTTTCCTTCATTCCTATCCTATTCTACTACATTTCTCACTCAAGTAGGTATCGTCCACATCATATTTCATTATTTTCAGCCATTAATTTTCGGTTATGCTTGAAAATTTAGGCTTTTCGATTAAGGTTTGTGTTTTTTGGTGGTATTTTTCATTTTTTGGTGTGCCTGTTCTTGAGTGTTCTTGGTTTAAAAGGTTTTAAAATCCAAAGTTTGATATTTGTTTTGGATTTGAACTGAGTTATTTGGTTGTGGTTTAGAGTCTCTAGTGTAGGGTCGTCTGCCTTATGCTCAGGCCTATGTATAAGCTTATAGAAGAGTTCCCTTCTCTTAGAGAGAAGACCTTTGAAATAATTAGGAAGATAGAGCTAGAGCTAGATGAATCTCGTAGGGATGAGGCTTTCCCCCTCAGACCTATATTCCCTCCACCTTTGAAAGTAATATACCCTGAGCCAGCAAAGCTTGCTGAGCCAGCAGAGGATCCAATAGACCCCACTCCCATGTCTGAGTCATCTACCTCAGACCCTATGTCGGTATACTCTTTCCAAGAGGCTATGGACTACTATATTAGCCAAGATAAGGTCCCTGATTAGCCCGAGGTTCCATGTCGCGCCTCATCTTCTAATATTGAAGTTGTAGAGCCAATTGTGGCTTTTCTACCCATCATTGATGCCATTACCCAATCGGCTGCCACCGGGGCAGAGTTAGGTCAGAGGTTTCTCGATGGTGTCCCTTCACCTGCCCAGGCCGACGTTACTAGGGATAAAGATGATGGTCATGAGAGCGATATTGATACCTCGAAGGTAGCTGAGATAGAGATCTATGTCACTGAGTATGACCTCTTAGCCTTTAGGTACCTCTATTCTATAGGTACCTCTATTACAGTTAGGAGACCTCTGAGGGGTGAGGGGGCCTTTGATGTCCAAGATGGGGAGATCGGCGTCTATGGACAGATGTTCAAATTGGGCTTCCTTCTCCCCATCCATCCTTCAATTACGGTAATACTGTCCCATATCATCCTATCCCCTTCACAATTATCCCCTAATTCGTAGAGGGTAATGATTGGGGCTATCGTCCTTTGGAGAGTAGTCCACCGCTCAGACCTTCCAATTTGGGTCTTCATAGGATGCTATGTCCCTTATTCTGCTAAAAATCACCCTAGCTATTACCACTTCTTAGCTAGGAAGTCAGACAAAAAGATTTTGCTGGTTACCCGAACTTCAAATGAAAATTGGAAACCACGGTATTTCTTTACCTCAGGGTCATGGGAATTTGGTCCATGTGCCACCTTTTCATTGTTGGACCCGAGGACACCTCTGAGGTGGGGGAAGGTGTCCCTTGCTTCTAAGGTCGACCCTGGGCTTATCCAGGATAACCTACAAAATTTTAAGGATGTTCAAGAACAAGGGGATCATGGCTGGTTGGTAAAATACGAACATAAGATGACCCCCTACTACCTCTCTGAGACTGGCCTGGGGGAAGTCCTTTGACCGAGCTTCGTAAGTATTATGTTTTATAAGTCATACATATGAGTTTTCATAGATATGATTTACTAACTTAGATGTTTCTTTTTACAGAATGCCTAGAAGGTATTTCTGACGACTTGTGGGAGATGTCTTCCCCGAGACACATGAATCTAATGAAGAAGGCTGGGCACAATGTATCCTAACCTCCTCCCAAATAGAACGTTGGCACGACCAAGGCTAACATTATGAAAAAAAGGAATTCTACCACTAAGTCAGAGCAACAGAGGCAGATGAAGACTCAAAAGGGGGATCGTGCGATCCCTATCTCCATAGACAATGTTCTGGCTGCTCGTCTGGCTCAACTGAAGATTAGCGACAGCTTGATTGTCCATGGTCTCAAGGCTATGGATACCATCATCTTTGCAATGATCGATAAGGATAAGTGTTTCTTACGCTCTCTAGATATCCCCTTGCTAGATGAGTTCAGCCTTCATAGGGCCATTCAGGTACTTATTTATGCTATTTTGTTCTTCGAAGTGTAACCTCATCTATATTTGTAAGTTACAACTTAAACTCATACATCTGAATTTTCTCTGCAGGGTGTTTTATCCATACCCTAATTTATGGATTAGACCTTCAGGAAGATGCCCTCATATAGAAGGGGAAAGAAGATCTGACGGCCCAAGCCTATTTGAATGCAGAGGTTGATCATTTGAAGGAAGAGATGAAGGAGGCTAATAAGGAGATCAAGCAGAGGGATAGAGACATGGTCGACCTTAAGAATGATCATGCAGCAACTCTAAAGGGCAAAGATGATGCCCTTCAGGCTAAGGTAGATGCAGTAGTCAAAGCCTCACTGGAGGACTCCTCAGAGAAGATCCTTACAGACTAAAAGGTCTCTGATGAGTTCACCAACTTTGGTTTTGAATATCTTGAAAGAGGTATTAACGAAATTGGGAAGTGGGCAGCTTCTAAGGAGCAGGAGTCAGGGAGTTTGACTGCCTTAGACTTTATCGGTCTAGGCTTTGGTGACCCCTATTTTACTCAGGCCTTGCAAGAGGTTGAGGATGACGGTGCTGCTCCTACGGAGACTGCACCCTTAGAGGTTACTGAAACTGAAGAGGACACTCATCAGGATGACACGGAAGAGATGACCAATGTCATCCCAGAATAGATGACTGCTGCTGCAGATACATAGGACTTTTTATGTGAAGCTTTTACTTTGTAACTTTTGCATCTCTGTCTGTAAATTTTTGTGAACTCTGATGGACCTTTTTGTTTATAATTTATAACTTTGACTACTTAATGTGATACCATCTTCCTCAGAGGGTTTCTCTTCTTTCAATCAACTCCTTCTCTTCCATGTTGTCTTAAATTCATTTAATGATGTTTACCTTAAGGTCTGAAGTCATCAAACTAATGATGTTTACCTCGTAAATTACCACCAAACTAATGATGTTTAAGGTCCGAGGTCACCATAATATGATGTTTACATCGTAAATTGCCACCAAACTAATGATGTTTAATGTCTGAGGCCTCAAATTATGATGTTTACCCTCATAAATTTCACCAAACTGATGGATGTTAACGGTCTGAAGTCATCAAATTATGATGTTTACCTCATACTTTTCACCAAACTAATGGTGTTTAAGGTCTGAGGTCATCATAATATGATGCTTAAGGTCCAAGGTCATCAAATTATGATGTGTACCCTCATAAATTCCCCCAAACTAATGATGTTAAAGGTCTGAGGTCATCAAATTATGATGTTTACCCTCATAAATTTCACCAAACTAATGATATTAAAGGTCTGAGGTCATCAAATTATGATGTTTACCCTCATAAATTTCACCAAACTAATTATGTTAAAGGTCCGAGGTCATTAAATTATGATGTTTACCTCATACCTTTCACCAAACTAATGTTGTTTAAGGTCCGAGGTCATCAAATTATGATGTTTACCCTCATAAATTTCACCAAACTAATGATGTTAAAGGTCTGAGGTCGTCAAATTATGATGTTTACCTCATAAATTTCCACCAAACTAATGATGTTAAAGGTCTGAGGTCATCAAATTAGGATGTTTACCTCATACATTGGCCCTAAACTAATAATTTTAAAGGTTTGGGGTCATCAAATTATTATGTTTACCTCATTCATTTCACCAAACTAATGATGTTAAAGGTCCGAGGTCATCAAATTATCATGTTTACCCTTATAAATTTCACTAAACTAATGATGTTAAAGGTCTGAGGTCATCAGATTATGATGTTTACCTTAGACCTTTCACCAAACTAATGGTGTTTAAGGTCTGAGGTCATCAAAGTATGATGTTTCACCTCATAAATTACCACCAAATTAATGATGTTTAAGGTCCGAGGTCACGGAATTATGAAGTTTCACCTCATAAAATATCACCAAACCAATGATGTTAAAGGTCTGAGATCACTATATAATGATGTTTCACCTCATAAAGTATCACCAAACTAATGAAATAAAGTTTTGAAACAGGAACTGCTCTTTTCATTCATATCCTCTTCATAAAATGATACATGTATTTCAAATAAACAACTGCAACATCATATGTAATACTTCTTCAGGTGGCCTGCGTTCTAAGGATTGGAGAAGGTTTCCCTTTGAGATTTTCTAATTAGTAGGTCCTGGGCACAACCTCATCAACTACTTTATAAGGGCCGTGCCAATTTGGGTGGAGCTTATTTGACTTTTGCAACGTCTTCTTTAGGATCAGGTCTCCCATAACTATAGGTTTTGATTTCCCTATTTGGTTGTAGAATCTTGTAGTTCTCTGCTGGTAGGTTGACTGTCTTATCTCTGCCTCTTCTCATCTTGCTTCAATTAGATCCAGATCGAGTCTTCTCTATTCCCCATTCCTCTCAAGGTCATAGGTCTGAACCTTATGAGTGGGGAGTCCTACTTATGTAGGTATGATGGATTCTGAGCCATGGGCCAGCATAAATGGGGACTCCCCTGTTGGTGTCCTTGCTATCGTCCTATAGGACCATAATACTGCATAAACCTCCTCTGTCCATCTCCCTTTAGATTCTTCCAACCTCTTCTTAATCCCATCAATGATTGTTCGGTTCGTGACTTCAGTCTGACCATTTTCCTGAGGTCGGCCAGGAGAAGAGAAGAACTGCTTGGTCCCAACTTTTTCGCAGTATTTCTTTAAGGACGTATTCTTGAACTACTTCCCATTATCTGAGATGAGGGTGTTTAGTAAACTGTACCTGCATATGATGTTCTTCCAGATGAACTGGAAGGTCTTTTGCTCGGTGATGGTGATCATGGGCTCTGCCTCTACCCACTTGGAGAAGTAATCAATTGCTACTATTAGGAACTAATAGTTATTTACAGCTTTTGGCAGCGATCCTACCAAATCAATCCCCCATACTGCAAATGGCCAAGGTTAACTCATTAACGTCATAGGTTGATGAAGGATAATGGACAATCTCTAGCATTTATCACACCTTTTCACTTAAGCGGTAGCATCTTTGGCCAAGGTCGGCCACCAGTATCCCTGCGTTATTATCCTTTTAGCTAAAGGTATTCCTCTTATGTGACTGGAGCAATAACCCTAATGTACATCCTTTAAGATGTGTGGGACTTCTGAGAGATGGACACACCTGAGGAGCGGGAGTAGGAAACTTTTTTTTATACAGGGCGTCTCCTATAATTGAGAACTTAGAACCCCTGTATCTTAGTTTTCTTCTTTCCAACTCTGACTTCGATAGATCTCCCTGTCTGATGTATCTGATGAGAGGGTCCATCCAAGAGGCTCCTAGATTGAAATTGAGGCAAGGTGTGGCAATCTCTTCTTCTTCAATGGTTGGTTTAAGAATGATCTCAACTAGTACTGTTCTTCTGATGTATGTTCTGGTTGTTGAGGCCAACCTTGCTAGTGCATCTGCTCGGTTGTTGTCTAGATGAGGTATCCACTTCATCTTTACTTCTCTGAAGGTTTGTAGCATTATTCTCACCCTGTTTAGGTATTTCCACATCCTTTCATCTTTGGCCTCATATACTCCCAAGATTTGGTTGACGACCAGCCTTGAGTCACTGTGGACTAGAAGTTGGCCAACACTAAGAGATTTGGCCAAGGAGAGGCCTACTATCAAGGCCTCATACTCAGAATCATTATTTGATGATTTGAAGTTGAACCTCAGTGCATATTGAATGTCGGTACCATCCTATGCTGACACTATTAGCCCTGTTCCACTTCCGCTTTCACAGGACGATTAGTCTACGAAGAGATTCCAAATGTCTTCATCTGAAGAGAAGTTTCCTTCTGATAGGGTCCCTTACTTGAATAGGTATCTGTCTTCCTCATTTTCAACTACTCCTTTTCTGACTTTGGCTGTTACAACCTCATCTATATTTTAGAAGATGATACTATCAGGTTCATCTACAACCTCTTGATTAATCTCACTGTCAACCTTTTCCCATGTAAACTCGGTGACAAAGTCTGCAAGTGCCTGCCCTTTGATGGACATCCTTGGTTGATAAAAAATGCCATACTCTCCCAACTTGATGGCCCAAGTCATCAGTCTGCCCGACTTCTCGAGCTTGTGGAGGACCTGTCTTAGCGAGGAGTTAGTGAGGATGACCATAGAGTGGGCTTGGAAGTATGGCTTCATCTTCCTTGAAGCATGTATCAGGGAATGTGTTAACTTCTCCATTCGATGATAGTTCTATTCTAACCCTTGAAGGGACTTACTATTGAAGTATACCGACCTCTATACTCAATCGTCTTCTCGTAATATGGTCGCACATATAGCTGACTCTGAGACTGCTAAATAAACATACAATTTCTCTCCCAGAATGGGCTGAGATAAAAGTACGGGGGACCCGTGGAAGTACTTCATCTCCTTAAATGCTTTGTCATAATCCTCGTCCCATTCGAAGGCCTTTCTAAGTACTTTGAAAAAAGGAAGACACTTGTTCGTAGCTTTGTAGATAAACCTATTGAGTGCCACGACTCTTCCAGTTAGCCTCTTAACATCTTTTATAGTTCTCGATATTTTCATTTTAAGCAGAACTTTGATCTTCTCGAGGTTAGCCTCTATTACCCTACGATTGATGATGAATCTAAGAAATTTTCTGGATCTTACTCCGAAGACACACTTAGAAGGGTTGATCTTCATCCTGCATAAATCCATGGTGTGGAAAGTTCTTTCCAGGTCAACAACGTGAGTGCAGTCCTTCAAGCTCTTCGTCATCATGTCATCTATATATACCTCCATGATCTTGCCAATTTGATCTTCAAACATCTTATTTACAAGACATTGATACGTGGCCCCTACATTCTTCAAGCCGAAGGGAATGACCTTGTAGCAATAGGTCCCCTTGTCTATGATGAATATTGTCTTCTCTGAGTCTTCAGCATCAATGAAGATCTAATTATACCCTGAATATGCATCCATAAAGGTCATAAGTTCATGCACTTCTGTGGCATACACCATCTGGTCTATTCGAGGTAAGGGAAAGGTTTTTTTTGGGAAAGACTATTTCAAATCAGTGAAGTTTATGCACATCCTCCATTTCCTGTTAGCTTTTGGCACGATGGCATCTTTAGATAACCACTCTAGGTATATGACCTTTCTGATGAACTTGGCCTCTTCCAGCTTTCTAACCTCTTCCCTGATGACATCGTACTTTTCCCTGGAGTAAACTCTTCATCTTTGTTTGATTGGATTAGCATCATCTGCCACATTGAGTTTTTGACACATAATCTCAGGGGCAATGATTGGCATGTCTGCATGGCTCCAAGCGAAGACACTTTATCTCTTCTCTAAAAGCTTTACCAGCTCTTCCTTAATTTTGGGTCTTAGTGATTTTTCGATTGGACATTTTTTCTAGTTCTTTCTCATTGAGGACGATGGATTCTAACTCTTCCGCAGCCTCTCCATTCTTCAATTTTATTTCATCCCTAGGATTAAGTGTATCAATGTTATATGTGGTTGTTGCCCTCTTATGGGATTCTCTCTCTTCCGTCAAGTTAAAGTAGCATTCTCGTGCCGAGGTCTGGTCACCTTGCACTTCCCCTACCCTATAGGGAGTCGGGAATTTTTATAATTTAGTGGACCATTCAAGGTAAGGCCTCAAATTCCTTGAAGGCTACTAGTTTTTTAATGAGGTTGTATACCGAGAAGACATTTTCATCCATCATGAAAAATTAATCTTTCGGGTCAACCTCTTAGGCCACTCATCTCCCATTCGTACATCCATATCATATATGCCCAATGGATGGACCGTCTCTCCAGTGAATCCAATCAACGGATGATGATAGGGTACAAGCCTTGCTCTACTGAGGCCTAGGCTCTTAAGTAGGGCCATCAATGAGGATTCTCTAAACTTCACACCCATGCACCCTTGTGGTTATCACCATAGGGTCATCGTGTGGAGGTAAGATGATTTCAAATTCAAGTCTTGAGAATCCAACTATGAGGGTATCTGTATCTACCTTCTTTCTCTTCTCATGTTTCACCTCTGTAGATGCCAAATTTATGAACTCGGCTCTAGTTACTGACTTCGCCTCTGCCACGTGGGCCTTATGATCTATGACCTCTGAACCTCCTCCTGCTGAGCCTCAATAGATAGTATTAAAACCGAAAGAGATCATTCCAACTCTCTTTATCGGGGCATTGTCATCTTTTGGTGGGAGATCCAGATCATCATCATCATCATCCTCTGCTCTTATGGCAGGGGAATCTTCTCAACATATGTCATTTCACTTCTTCCTAGGGTCATATTTTCCCCCTTTGGAAGCTTTTCCATCTACGTACCTTCTGAGTTTCCCAGACATTAACATCTTCTCAATCTCATCCTTCAAGGTGAAACACTTGTTTGTCACGTGGTTGTGGTCTTGGTGGAACTCACAGCATAGGTTCTTATTTCTCTTATGTGGAGGAGCCTTCAGCTTCTCCGGCCATTATAAGGACATGTCATTCTTTAACTCATTGAGGATGTGTTTAGATCTCACGGTTAGAGGAGTATAGTGCACAAACTTATTGTCCGCAACCCTCTTCTTTTCATCCTTCTTATTTTAGAATTTTCTGCCGCTGCTTCCATTTTCATCCTCATATTTTGCAGCCATAGCTTCTTAAGTGTTCATGAACTTTCCTGTAGCTACTAACAGTTCTACCATGGACTTGGGAGGATCTTCAGCAAGCTTCCATAGTAAATTCCCCTTTTGGAGTCCTCCAATTAGGGTTGTCATAGCAATATTCTATTCGTAATCTTCCACTTCCAGTTTCTCCTTATTAAACCTTTCTATCTAGTATCTTAGGCTCTCATTATTTCCCTACTTGGTGTACAATAAGTACGTGGTCTTATTTTGAGGTCTTAACCCAAAACAGAAGTTGTGAATAAACCATTCATCCAAGCCCTTAAAGTTCTCAACAAAGTTATTCAGGAGAGAAGTAAACCAAATATGTACAGCTCCCGTTAAGGTTCTTGAGAAGGCCCGGCACCTCATCTTATCTGGGATCGAATAAATGTATGATGCGGATTGATACATCTCAATATGATGCATAGGGTTGGTACTACCATCATACTTAGGAGACACCATAGGTGGTTTGAATTTGGCAGGGGTTGGGAAGTTCACAATTCGTGCCACAAATGGGGAGCCCTTTGAAAACCCTCGTTGTAGTGGGTCTCTGCTTTTGATTCAATTCACTATCTTCTTTTCAAGATGTTGAATGGAGTCATTCCATTGTCTTTCAACGTCGGCCTTGCCGAGGTTGTCCCTATCTACCTCCAAGGGGTGGACTGAGGGTTCCCCAACCATTGCACAACGTCGGCTATTTGCCTTTTCTTAATCCCGGCCTCGGCCTTTCTGGGGTCGACCATGGTGAGGCCGATGTTCCCCCTGTTCCATTTGTGAACCTTTTACACTTCTTTGCCTAGATAACCTTTGCCTCAGATCATTAACTGGGCCGAGCCTTTTAAAGGCTGACCCGCTGCTCAAACGATCAAAAGTTGATCCTCTTTGTTGGGCACCACCATCTCTTTTTCCCCCACCACCTCGACTATTTTGGATAGAACGTACTGTGTTATTTTAAACCTCATACAACTCCCAACAGTCTTCTGGGGTGTCTTCTACTTCCAGATCATCATAGATATCCTTAGGGTAAGGGTTTCCTTGCCTCCCCAGACATAAACGTCTAGGGTTAGCAACATCCCTCCTCCGCTGAGGAGTAGGTTGGTTTTTTCGCGGTGCCTGGGGTGGTCCCCTGGCTTCAGGATGGGGTTGAATAGCCACCGAAGTGATCATCTTCGGTGAGACCCCAGGTGGTCTCATCATATTTTGGCTGAGCTGGGAAAATTTCTCCTTTATTGCTTATTGTGTTGCAGCCAAGGACCTCAAGGCTGCATCCACCTCAGCCATTTCGGACTGAGGTGGTTCCTGGATGGAACTAGGTCCTCCGATAACAGATGGTGGAGGAGGCGCAGTAACTCCGGTTCCATATGTTTAAACTAAAGAACTTGTGAAGAAGATGAGCTTAATACCTTAAAGGACCTCTTTCAATGGTGAAACAACTCCACGCAATGGGTGAGGCCTGGTTCACCACCAGAGTCTCCGGTGAGGTCAAGCCAAAAAAGAGGAAGACACAGCTTCTCGTTCCCATAGACAACGCCAAAAAATGATGATGCTGGGAATAGCACCACCAGATATGGTGTTGACTAGCTCAAGCAAGTGATAACAATGGCAGCACTAGAGTGTATTAAATACAAGAGATTGAGGTAAGGATAAGTGGATTAACACCAATATATAAGTGGTTCAACCAATATGGCCTACGTCCACTATGACTGTGTGAGTAATATCAATTAAATAAGGCACTAATGGCCATGGATACAATCTCTCAAGATTTCTCTCTCTGCTGTGTAAAATGACAGAGTTTCAGCTAGGGTTGTAAATTATCGATCCTTTACAATGTTGAGGATGACCTATATATATCATTCTTGGGGGTGTAATGTACCCCCCAAGCATGCCATGAGCATGTTCATGAAGATCCAACTAATATAAAGATGACACATGGCTGATCTTAACTAAATAATGATGACCTCAATATTCCATGACGTGGAGGGAATGATTCAGTTATAATGGATTTTTCCACGTGTCCCAAGCCAACCGTGTGCATGTAAATGCTCGGTTGCCTTCCATTTGTACATACCTTGGCCTGGATGAGTACGAGGTTGGTCATGTCTGACCCCTTTTCATGTCTGAGACCGACTTACATGATGACCACGGCTCGGACGGCAACTAAGGTTATAGGCTTGGAACGTCGGTCAGGGCCGACGTTGCCATGATTCTTGATCATTGAACTTGACATGGGTTCTTACTGACCTCGGCCAAGGTCATGATGTTGATGTTGTAACGTCGATTGAGTCCGATGTTGATAGATGGATGAACCCATGAGTCCTTATTGACCTTGGCTGATGTCCAGTCGAGGCTGATGTGCGAGGCTGAAGCGATGCCGGCTGAAGCAGACCTTCTGAATGACGACCCTGATCATGGACAACATAGGCTTTTTTCAACTTGGATGTGAGCTAGACGAGGTTAGTTGTTCTGAGTAAGAGGGTGCACTTTGGTCATATCAGTAAAGAAGTACAATAATTTGTCATTTTATTGTAGAGCACAATAAAGAAGGGATAAACATAAAATCTATTTTGATCCAACCATGAATGAGACTTCAAAGTGGTCCTAAATAGATATTTTAACACATTTATACATGCTTTCTTTATTTTAAACAATCATTTTTTAGATTTCCTAATTCGCATCCTATTTGCTGGCAATAATTAATGCTTCCACATGAAGATAGCCATGTATTTGGATGTTCCTCATAGAATTTCTTAATGAATATAAAATGAATATTCTGCTGTATTAAGGGATCTATGCATAAACTTTATTGGTCAATAGAATTTCAACAGAAAAACATTGATCACAAAGTTACACGAATGACTAGGTGTTAGTAATATGGATGCACAACTTTATTAGAAAAATTGATAAGTCAAATTAAATAGGTTGTATTAGGTTAAGTTGATGTAATTTTTTGTCCGATGATATATATATATATATATATATATATATATATATATATATATATATATATATATATATATATATATATATGATTCGGAATCGAAAAAAGAACCTAGGTCAATTTGGAACCAATCCTTAGATGTATTTTTACGTTTTCTGTATGTGTAAAATGTAGCTTTCTCTTTAGTTTAAACCTACCCGGTTCGGATTCGTTCATTTTTTCACATAAATTGTTTTGGTTTCGGCTAAAAAATTTGGAACCGATCTCCCCGGTTCCAGTTCTGGGTTAGTAGTAAAACTGAATGAACTTGAATTGTGCGCACCCCTAGTTAGTATTAGTAACATATTTAATATATGAGTAATGTTACTCAGAAAACGAGATATTAAACTACTTTGGTATTAAAAATCCCTCCAATATATGATGGAATTTGGCATGGTTATCTAGGGTAATGATAATTGGAAATTTTATGAGCGACTTTAGAACACTTTATTTTTAATGAATTAACGCTAAACTTATTAACTAGAAAGTTATAATTTTATACAAGTACCTTTAAGATAGTTAATTACTATAGGTTTAGTATTGTTTTTACTTATAAATTTTGAGTGTTGGAAAATTATGTAGATATATTTTCATGAGAGAAACATACACGATTGGGAAAAATATGTCGGTCTTAATATAATTACATTTAATAAGTAATAAAAATAACTTTTTTTTGTTAATTTTGTTTAATGACGGTATAGTAACAAAATATACATAGATTTTAATTGTGGATATCAAGAAAAAATTAGTAAAAGTAATGGGAATAAAATTTTCTATGAACATATGGACGAAAATATTCTTTAGTGTGTCGTTATATTTTACTCACTTCGTCCTAAATTAAGAGTCCATATTTTCTTTTCGTATTGATTAAGATTCATTAAATAAATGAACAAGATCAACATATGTTCACAATCAAGAAATCTGGGTCGTTGATTATGTTTAAAAAAAATTAAAGTGGACTCTCAATTTGAAAAAAAAAAAAATAGTTAACTTTTAACTTATAATTTATGTAAAAGTGGTGATCGCTTAAATAAGCACTGATACCAATTTGTAGAATTGCTACAGCGAAAATATTGCGACTTCTCAAATAAAATCCAATTTTAATTATTCCCAAATTTTAGATAAACCCTAAAACATGCATCTAGATGATTTATCAAATAAAATAAAGCATGAAGCATAAAGCAAACAATTTCATAAAAAATCCCCGAAAGGGGCAAAACCTTTTTATTGTCACTATAATTTGTACAGAATGGTTTACACGGATTATACTGAAAATAAGAGTGACATAAGAAATACCTTCAGGTGTCAGTTCCGATGTCGTCGGCTGGATTTTTCCCTCTCCATGTGGCAGCAATGGAAAAGAGACGGCTTCTCCACAAGTTACTCCAGATGAGTAAAAACGATCCTCTTGAATGTTTAATGATTCACATACATATATGGGAATGGTTATGTTAATAAAGAAGGTATGAAACCTTAAAACATGAAGTATGTTTTTTGGGCTGTAAAATGCAGAAATCGTGTGCGAAAAAGACTTAGAAAACGTTTAGAATGATCCCAAATATTTCTACCAAAATCGAGGCGGCGACGTTGCTCGAACAACATAGGCATGACGCTTGAATGAGGTACATGTGTCGCTCGAAGGAGATCATGTGACAGCCTCATGTCGCTTGAACAACGAAGAGATGTCGTTCAAATGAGATCTCGCGAACTCGTCGACCGAGGCAACTCTTCTTCTACACTTAGATTTTTTTTATTTTTTGATAAAAACAAATCAGACTTCGAAAAATATTTTGTGAAAAATCCTAAATATTTATGCAAATACAAACAACTCCATTAAACCATTTTACCAATAATGTGAAGTGGAGTAGTGGGAACGGTTGAGCAGCACTTCGCATGAAGCATGATGTACGTGGGAAGATGGTTGATGCATGGATTCGGTTCAAGGCCGTCGTGGATGATCGTATTGACGTGCCGAATGTAGCGGTATAAGACATACATAATGTGATTTAGGAAAAATAGAAAATTCCTAGATTCTACCTGGGACATTTATAAAATTATGTCCTTACAATATAGAGAATATAAAGTTTAATTTTAATTTTTTAATTTTTTTTTGAATTGTTCGAAATATATTAGTAAGTGTTTAAAACACTAGGTAGGTAGTGCAGACATCAAACGAATTCTAAAATTCATATAATTCGTTCTTATGAATAATGCAAAAGCGATAAAAATTAGTCCTTGAACAGTTCTATATCCATCTGTAATTCTTCTGAACTGTTTCAAATGTATTTAAAACACTAAATAGGTAGTGTGGAGTGTTGGATAAATTTGAACATTAATATAATATTATATAATATTTAGTTATTAATCTTATTATGTTAATTGGTGTTTTATTTTAAACTTAGTTTGGATTTTATTTTAGAAGGAAGAAACATGAGAAAATGGGTGTGAAAGGTATGGGAGTGCTCAAAGTCCCATATTGGAAGATTACGATAAAAAGTAGTGGTATATCAACTAAAGACAACTAAGATTCTTAGTTGAAAAGTCAAATAAGAGGCTATGAGCCTACGCATTGCGGTGGTCCTTAAGCACCACCAATTGCGACATGCGACATGCGGCACACGAAAGGGCGATTGGGAGACATAGGGCACATTGCGCACTTTGACACGCACTTGTCACTTCGCTTGGAGTGTGGGAGCCTAAAGTTTTTACAAAGTAAAATAGACAAACGACTATGATTAAATGATCTGATCAAGAGGTTTAAAATCCGAAACGACTTGATTTGAGCCGTTAGATGAACTCGTAGCATTTCGTGTAGGGGGTGTCCATTCTTTGACGATAGGATGCCTAATCTGAAGCGTTAGATCGAAGCTAATCCAAACAGGCACAACCCAACGACTACTGATTCGCTACATGAAGAGATGTGACTATAGAAGAATAGTCACATAAATGACGATAAAAGGAGTTCCAGGCCTCTGTTTTCGACATCGAAAATTGCTAATATCTCCTATCTCCGTCCTCTATATTGTGGCATTATCAGATTACAAATTCAGAGTGTTATAGATTTTATGAAACAGTACATAGTTTTAATCAAACAACAGTCCATACACTGCATTGTATCCTGAATGAAGATTCAATAAACCCATAGTGTACTCGCGGTTCTTTTTTCATCCAGATTAGGAGAAATTTTGCCTAAAAGACAGCGTTCCCAAAACGTGCCTTGCAAAAAATAATTAATTTATTCGTTCTTTCCAAGAGTAATCTTGAACAGAGACGGTGCACTAACTAGTCATACTAAAAATGGAAGGGCTGAATTTTATAAAATTCATACAATTCCTTCTCATGCAAAATGCAAAAGTGATAAAAAGCAAATTCACCTATTATTTTATTTGTCCTATAACTCCCATTATCAATTATTGTGATGCCACATGAAAGTGGTGAAGATATCCTAGTAGTTTTTGGACACTTGTTATCATGAAAGATTTCTTGCGAGTATAAATAATGTTATGTTCTCTCCATTTGTTTATACACTAGTTCTTGCATTGTTATATCTTATTAATAAAATTATGGCCAAGCTCAAGACCCAAAAACTCCCAAAGGAACCATCAACTGTTAGAATTATTTTAAATAATTCTCCATTATGTGTTCCATAATTATATTAATACTAAGAGTCACTTTCTATAATGAAAGGGTACTCCAAATACCTAGAGTCAAAAGGAATCTTGGACATCTACCTTGATGGACGGTTGATATTAAGTGACTATTAGAAATTTAGTTCCTGTCCCTACCTATAAATAAGTGATTGATTTCCATTATTCAGACACAGAAAGACAACATAATGAAATTATAGTAAAGGGAGAGAAATCTAAATTCTCATGGAGAGTAAATTTTAAAATAGTGTTTTGGCTATACTGGGAGATCTAACCATTGGAATGCGTTGAAATTGGAGTATATTTTCCCTACATACAAGATGAAGTTGTGTTCCAAAATTCAGCCCGATCAGACAACGTTAAGGTTGACTGCTTTGTCAATATTTCTAGTTTTGACAATTATAGAGGTATATTATTTTAACACTATTTATGTTTCGCATAATGCTTATCGATGATGATCATGAAGATCCAAGATACTTTTATTAAGAACATTTGTAGGTAAAAATTTAATCAAATGAATGTATTGTTGATTAATATTATGGTGTTCTTAAAAATGGTTTTACATGTGGTATCAGAGCTAAAGTTTAAGATCTCATGATTTTCCTTTACTGGTGTTTGCCTATAATGGAGTCTACATTAAATCAATTTTTGTGTACCTGTCAAGTCGAAACGTGAAGGGTCAAAACTTGATCAGAATTTTTTGAAACTCACATGGTCGACTGGAAACATCAAAATAAACAAAACCTATTGTAAACAATGAGAGCCACCCCAGTTTTACATTTTGATGTCGTTTAGACCTTTAAAAATGCGTTTTTACCATTTTTGGCAATAATATCAATGCTCATAACTCTCGCTTAAATTTTGATTTTACGATTTCGCAAATTGGAGAGTGATCTAGAAAAGATTCTTTATGTTACTGTAGTGATAACTAAAAATTTTCCATTTTTGGAAAAATAAATTATTTTTTGTATTTTATAGTATAAATCACTACATATATATTTTTTAAATGCTTTTTCTAATATTCATGTTATGTAATATTTGTATTGCCCAAAATGTTCAATATAAAATTTTGAATATTAGATGTATGATTATGCGTTTGACAATAACAGTTCAGTAAATTATATGATTCTGCATAACCGATATTTGGTAGTCCAAAGGCCCTAATGTAATTAATGTTTTGACACTCATATTTATATGATGTTAGGTGGGGAAGACATTAAAGTGTCTTAATATATAATTATAAATATTACATTATTATGTATGCATGTATATTTGGACGCTTAATTTTACATTAAGTTTTGAGTATAGTATTTTTGGGGGACTTGAATTTACATAAATAATGTTTACGACTTCCAAAAATAATATTTTTGAATTATGTTGAATGTTTTGAGATCCTCGAGTAATTTTCTACAGTTGTATGATTTTAATTAATTTTTTTCATTTTTTGAAAAACAAATTAATAAAAAAATAAAAATAAAATTCGGTTTCTCCATATTTCATGTATCTTTCATTTAGAACTGTTATAAAACCTTATTCTAATGATCCTATTTTGGTTGAATATTCGTGCCAAACATAGGCTAACATATTTTATATGGTAGGATACTAGACTTGTGTTATTGTTAATATTAATACTTTTGATGAGTTTCATGCCAAACACGATTCATATTATTGAATATTATGTTATTACTAATATTCATGTTTTGATGAGTCTCGTGCTAAACACATGCCTATGATTCGAATTGCTAAATATTATGATATTCATGTTTTAATGAGTCTCGTGCCAAACACATGCCAATGATTCATATTATTTAAAGTTATGTTAATATTAATATTCATATTTTGATGAGTCTCGTGCCAAACATAGGCCAGTGATTCATATTGCTAAATATTATGATATTCGTGTTTTAATGAGTCTCATGCCAAACAGAGTCCAACGATTCATGTAGTTGATGTGACACCCGCCTACTAAAATAATAGGTGGCCAGCCCAATACTCTAATAATCACAGGAATCATAGATGGTCCATTCTCAGCATCACTGTCGATTAAAATAATAGTACGAGATAACCACTAATCATTTTAGAAAACGGACTCTCAATTTAAAATTTAATAACTAAAAGAAAAACACTAAGACAATCCCAATTGTGAAAACGGTGGATATCAAAAACCGATGAATAAAGATTGACAATATAATAAATAATCACCGAATAAGTTGTCGGTGAGTAGACCAATACAATTAGTTACACCGAGTATTACATTTCAATCTTTACAATATAATAAGTGAGTGCAACACTGGGGCAACACACCCGAATAAATAAACTGAACATAACTAGAGTACAATGGAAAGAAGCGTCTAATACAAATAACCTACAACATCCGCAATATGCCGTAGCTCCATGACAACCGGAATGGAAATGTAAATACGGGTGTCCATGCGGTAGAGCACCTGTACGGCAAGGAGTATATGCAAAAACATAGAAATATAAACGGGTCAGGGCCCGGTTTGATATTATTCCCATGTGACTAAAATGCATAACAGTTAAGTGCATAATTCTCTCGCAATTAACAATAATATTTCTCACCTCTCAGTCTAAAAGCAACCTAGCGCAATATCAATGATGATGCTCTATTTAACCGAAAGTGCTAAGGGCTAACTTATCCTCATTCTCAACACTATGCCCTATTCGTGGGAGGGGTGTCTCGCAAAGCGAAATCCAAACAAGGAACCCCCCCGATACACTACTACTTAGGCAAGGTTGATCATCGAGATCCATTAGACCCTAAGTACAATATTGATGAATATAACAATCTAAATAAATTTCTTTTAACATAGTGCTAAGGGCTACACTTCTCCCCAGTCTCAACACTATGCCCTATTCGTGCGTGGGGTGTCTCGCAAAGAGAAATCCAAACAAAGAACCCCCTGATACACTATTACTTAGGCAAGGTTGATGGTCGAGATCTAAATAGACCCTCAGCACATAACTACTATATATGCATGTGGGAAATCATCTACAGCTACTTGAAGGAAACATAAATAAACCCATTCACCATCTAAAAGCATAATTCATGTTTCTTCTTAAGGAATATATGTGAATGGTACAACATTTTATCAAATTTTTACCAATTAATCTCATTTCAACAATTTCTTTACCAATTTTATTTCCTTTCTTCCATCCGGGAAAAATACATTTTTAAAGCAAGTTTTATTAACATAAAATGCTTTACCTTTTTCATAAAATCCCACTTCCCTTCTTCCATCCAGTAAGTGTAATCAAACGTCATTTTCATTATCATAAAAATACTTTTGTATACCATATGCTTCCATCTCCCTTCTTCCATTCGGGAAATGTATCCGAAGCTAAACCATATATCCCATTTCCCTTCTTCCATCCGGGAAATGTATTTAAAGCCAATTCATTATCATGAATTGCTTTAACATATCTAAGACCGTCCCTCCGGGTTTCCCCACTGGACGCGCCCCTAAATGAATATCATCTTCCAGGGCTTATCAAACAAGACAACCTGGGAACCTACCAAACGTCGGGAAGCGACCATATGCCTACGGGAAAGTCAAGACCACACCCATAATCTCCTAACAATCGTAGTATAATAAACGCCCATATGGCCTAGGGACTATATCCACCCTGCAGTCATTAGCCAGGGGGCTTCACCTCACGCGCGCAACCTCCCTTATGATAGAGATTTAGGGAGGTGTGTATCCATAAATTATCATTTATGAAAGACATTACTTTTCTCTTTTGAAAACATCCAATTTTACATTCTCAAAATCATTAGTACTTATTTATTCGTACCATATTTCTATAATATACATTTCGTATTCTTAGTGTCATATTTTATAAATGACCTAAGACCCGAAGTGCCATAAATCTCAAACTATTCTCCAAAAATTCATATAATTTCATGAACCATCAAAACGAGTCTCCCTCAAGGAGCATCTCCCAAAAGCCTCAAACTTTACCATTTTATCTCCAATGTGTTCTTCGGTTAATCTCCTATTTCACACGGAGATTAACATAGACAACTAGCCCTCGGGGTAAGCCTAATTATCCTATTTAATCCTAGGACATTAATCTACCCAAAACCACCCTCTAGGACTCCCCATTACTTACCAAATGAAGGTCCCTAAACCTTGGACCTAAAAGAAAAGGGCTAAAAATCAAACTAGGAAAAATCTCACAAAACAGGGCAACCGAATCGATTCGCCCTAGGGCCAAATTGATTCGCCCCTGGTTGCCAATCGATTCGCCCAAAGCCGAATCGATTCGGTGAGTAAAATTGGCATTCTGCCTTAGCCGAATTGATCCGGACCCATACCGAATCGATTCAGTTTCCCCAGACCTATAACCTTCCCCATAGCTGAATCGATTCGCCCTTGGGCCGAATCGATTCGGTGCTGCAATTTTGCCCAATTTGGGCTACGAGTTGAAGAACCCTAAAATCTCCAAAACCCCAAATCTTTTATTTTAACCAACATCAACAACTAATTACACCAAATTATTTCTACACAATTAATAACCAATATATACTCCTCAAATCAAGTTAAAACTTGGATTTAAGGGTTAAATCATCAAAATCAATAAAGAAACCATTTAGGGTTTAAATCTCCAAAACTTAACTGCACATGCAATTTATCACATTAAATCAATATCTAGCAAGTAAGAAACTTGCCTCGGGTTCGTAATCTCGGATTCTGTTCCGGTGGGAACGATTTTCGGCCTCAAATCTTCATTTTCTCTCTTTTATCCAATTTTTCCCAACTCTCTCTCTCTCTCTCTCTCTCTCTCTCTCTCTCTCTCTCCCCCCTTTGGTTTCTAACACAAATGAAGAAAGAACAGGGGTGGGGGAACTTAAACGGGTCTTAAAACACAATTGCCCTCTTTTAATTGCTAATACACCATTAAAATGACTCGTAACTACTTAATTGAGTCATAACGCGTCAAAAGTGCCCGAAACCCAAAAATACAACATGACACTTATTTCGACTATTCTAAAAACAATCGCACCCCCTATTTTGGCATTCAGCATAACGTGAACAAATTTTGTGTTCTAACTTCATTTTATTTCATTAATTATACTCCGATTTCAATATGAATCATAACCGTCGTTTTACATATAGCGACGTAATATATCGCAATATAATGCTATTTACATTCTCATACGGTAAATAAACAAAACATAGTAAATATTATCCCTAAATCTCACAGGAAAATAATATTTACACCAACATCCCCTATTTTATAAAATTAGCCCATCAGGAAAAATTAAATAAAATAGTCGCTCAAAAACCTGGGTTGTTACATACTCCCCCGCTTATAAGGGAATTTTGCCCTCAAAATTCAGGCATACAGTATAACCTTAATCATATAAGAGGTATACTATACCACCTATCGTTCTACTATTCCTAATAAGCCCCTCGGTAGTGCGGAGTCCCTATTGGACTCAGACTAAGGTCATAGTTATTTGATCTCAGTATACATTCTCCACGCTCTAACATAGCGCCAAATCTTTCCTCATGAACTATCAATCCTACCTTCTAATATAGAAGGAGATACCTACCCAACTCGACATGAATTTGCCTAGTTCCCAAAACACGTTACACTCTACTAAGGGATAACTACACTAGGCCACTCTCACGGCACCATCCTTATAAGAAACGATCAGAACTATCGTACGGAAATTCTATCCATAAAAGCTACTACTCTCATCCTTTTTCGTTCCACCACTAGTTTCTTCTCACTAGTAGGTTAATTAGTCAATCACGGACATGAACGCTCTTGCTATAGCGTCCCCCTCGGTGAAGCTCATTCTTATCGGCCTTCTATGCCTCAACTAGCCTTTTCGACGGCTTTCTACTCAACGCCTCTACTACTCCCATTCGCATTTCCTTAGTGAAAGGGAACATCCAATTGGTGATCCTATAAGAACTCCAACTATAGCCCACGAAAAGACCAAATTCCTGCCCAGGAAGTAGTGCCTCTATTCCTTTAAGGCGAATACTACCGCTATGAACTCTAAATCAAGCGGGGGATAATACTTCTCACAAAATTTAAGTCTGTGAGACGCATAAACAATGGGTACATGCTCCCGTATTAAATACTTCCTTTTCCTGGCAAGGACTCGTTCGTTAAACCCACTCTCGATCATAACAACACGAGTGCAGGAGTAAAAGTCAACTCATACTTCAACTCCTCGGAAGATATTTACCGACGTAACGTTCTATCTAGGAAACGCCCCATCTTCTATGGCCTAACCTTCCGAACCACTCAAAATCCTATACTTCTTCATTCTAGTGACCCAAACCTTCTTAGAGTTAGCCCACAAACCTATTATGGTCAACTCCCTATCGCCTTCCTAAAACCGCGTTACAGGCCTAAAGGGCCTTACGTCTTAATAATCCTAAAGTCAATCTATCTATCCTAATCTAGTCATATAGGTATTATTCTAATTATATCCCTAGTGTCCAAGAACTTTACCAACTCCCGACATTCGCTCGGTTTCGTGCGTGGGACGTCTCACCAAGGCAAAATCCAAACAAGGAACCCTCATATTACACTACTACCTCGCATCGTCGGTGGACGAGAAATAACGGTCTAAGACACATGATCGGGATCGCTAAAATCCTAACTCATAACTATACTAATAAACCTCTACTCCTAAGTCTTACCATATCAATCAACTGAGGCATTTACTTTCTGTAAAATGCCATCAACACTTTATTCCAAAATATACACATTACATACATCTTTTATAGATGGACTTATCATTAAGGCGTAATCATAAGTCTATATTTGACTTTCATATGTTAGTCTTCCTTACATCGATCAGAGGAAAAACTATCACAGTGCTCATATATCGCACATCAACTTAGCCCTCAATCACTCATTTACGTGATTCTCGGTGAAACTTTCCAACCCATCACTCAACCAACAGAAAAAAAAGAAAAGAAAAGAAAATTCAACATCTCTCCACTTCCAACTTCATTAAGGTTCATGCGTGGAGCGTTTCACAAAAGCGAAATCCAAACAAGGAACCCCTCTGACACAATCCCCTTAACTTGTTGGTTGTGGAGAAGCAAAGCAAGCAAATAATCAAGAAAAACAAATAAATCAAAACAAATAAAAAAAATGAAAACTACCTACATACCATAAACCATTTCTATAAAGTCTCAATCCTGTATCTAGGTGAGATATTATAGAACAACTATCTCCTCTCTAGAACGAGAAATAGGATAGCCTCGCGATTTATTCTCTTGCTATCGCACCAACAAAACCAATAATATCTCTACTCGTATATTACATATAATTCAAGTAGCACATACCACATATATCATCACTCGCCCCTTAATGAGTGAAATAAAAACATAGAACTTACATATTTTGGAAGTCATATAGATACTCTAACACAAGCTCGATACACCCACCCGATTCTAGGGTAAATACAATACTACTCCACCTTACCAAAAGGAAATGCTCCACCCCCAACTACGGTGCAAATTTCCACTAACATACCTTGCCAAATTCCTTGGCCACTACTAATGGTTCCTAGACACATACTCTAGTCTCATCCGAACCAATCTACCTCCATTTTTAGCTACTCTAGAGATTTCTCGTGTAGTTCCCCTTAACTTCTATAGTAAAGAGAACATACTACTAGCCTCCCCGGCCTTGGCTCAATGAGTCTTCCTCGGGTGGATGTTCGCCGATGGGGTCTCAAGAACATTACTTCTCTTGAAGTGTTATCAACACTTACTCTCGAGCCTATCACTTCCACTAAAGGGCTCTCTCTATGGGAAAAACTTCCTGCACCCCCATTGATGATGCTTGGATTTAGTACCACCAGATAAGTGATGATGAGCTCAAACAATAGTAACCATGGCATCTATAGAGATGTAAGTGTATAAGTATATATAAGGATATGAGTATAAGAGGAATAAGACAGTGATGTATAGTGGTTCAGCCAATTAGGACTACATCCACTGTGAGTGTTTGATCCACTAAATATGGGCACTAATGGCCTTGGATACAATGCACATAAGCTCACTTTCTCTCTCTCTACTGTGTGCACAAGCAGAGTTTTTACTAGGGTTACAATTATCGATCCCCCCTGTAGGGTTGTAGGTGACAAGTATATATAGGTCTTGGGGGGTGTAGTGTACCCCCCAAGTATGCATGGTGCATGTGAATGATGATTTAGCCAATCTCCTGTTGACACCTATAGATGCCAAATGATGACATAATATTCCCTCACGTGAGGGTGTGATTTGGTTATAACGGTCTCCCACGTGCCATGTGAGCCTCACGCGCACTGTTCCACGCGTCTCCCAAACCACGCATTGTGATGATGTCACCCTCGGCCTTTGATATGAGGCCGAGGGCAAAGATCCTTCCCGTAATGAGTCTGGCCTAATTTGGGCCTCGTACTGTCGTACCCTCGGAGGATCGTCCGGGCCTGATGAGGGGTCGGCCCCTTGAAGGGTCATCCAGGCCTGATGGAGGGTCAGACCCTTGGAGGGTCGTCTGGGCCAGATGAGGGGTCGGCCACTTGGAGGGTAGTCCAAGGCTGATGGAGGGTCGGCCCCTGGGAGGGTCGTCCGGTCCTGATGAGGGGTCGGCACCTTGGAGGGTCATCTGGGCTTGATGGAGGGTCGGCCCCTTGGAGGGTCGTTCGAGCCTGATGAGGGGTCGGCCCCTTGGAGGGTAGTCTGGGCTTGATGGAGGGTCGGCCCCTTGAAGGGTCATCTGGACCTAAGGAGGCGCAGGGCGCCCTCGGCATGGCCGAGGGTATATACGAGTATATCAATCACCCCCCAGTCCTTAGCCATAGATGATGCTGAGATGGTTGAGGGATAATGCTTCTTTTGAGACTAAGTGTATGGTTTGTTTGGTAAGTGACACCTGTCAAGCTGATGTGACACCTATCAATTTTTTATCCAATGTCGTTCCAGTTTTCTAGGCATGGCGGCTGCATGCTGCTTGGGGCTTTGTGCCCTAATGATGTCCTCCTCATGGGCTGTTCTTTTCCTAAAGGAGTGGGCCCACTCATTGGCAAGGTATTTAAACAGATTTTTGAAGTCTCTCTCTTTCTTCTCCATCTTCTTCGCGCCTGAACTCTCTCTCTCTAGTCTCCAGCCTGCCATTTCTACAACTTCTGTATCACGATCCATTCAGCCTTTTGCTTTCGTCTTCAGGTACTCTTCTCTGCCATAAATTTCCTCTTTAATCTTTAATTTCATTTCATCCATTAGGTTTGATACCCCCTTGTAGCATTTCTAGGACTTCCTTGTGTTTTCTGGTACTTTTTCCAGCGAGTTGAGTTCTTCCCTTTCTTGAGTGTTCTTGACCAAAAACCTTCGATTTCTTCTGTTTCAATCCAAAAGTCCAGTCTGGTCAACTTTTAACTTATTTGTAGTTAGGTTACCCAAATTCTTCTAAGTGTAGGGTCCCCCCTTAATGCTTAGGAGGCTTTACAGCTTAACTGAGGAATTCCCTTCCCTGAGAGAGAAGTTATTTGTTAAGATCAGATGGGTAGAGGAAGAGGAGGAGAGAAAATGAGGGGCCGACCCTAATTGGGTACGACCCATTTTTCCCATCCCTCTCGCCACTATAAAACCATCTGAGCCATCTGAGTCTTGCGGGTCGTCCTATCGGCCAGCCGAGAGTTATTCAAGTGAGATGGATGAGAGGGCATCGTCACCAACAAGAGTTGGACCTTCTGGGAGAGTGTAGACGTGTAATCTGAGCCCAGGCTGACAGGCCGAGGGTATGGTTGCTTCCGAGGCTGTCCCTGTGATAACCCTATCCCCACACGCTTTCTAGATGGCTTTTCCCCAAGGGCCTCTGACAGGTGATGAGGCCGAGGGTGAGGTGATTGAGGATGACGAGGACTCAGATGACCCAGTTGACACATCTCACGCCTCGTCTTATATTTCCTCGGTCAGGGATCGTGACCTTCTTCTGTGGAGGCATGCATATGGTGTTCCTCCCACCGTATCTATGAGGGTTCCCTCTGAGGACGAGAAGGTCTTTGAGGGTGAAGAGGGAGAGATAGAGATATACGAACAAATGCTCAAGGTAGGTGTCAGACTCCCTTTACATCCTGCTGTCGTAGATATTTTGTCATCCCTCGGCATAGCCCCCTCTCAGCTCCCTCCTAATTCCTGAAGGACGATCCTCGGCTTCATTTCCCTATGGAAAAATGCCTTTACTGTTGAGCCTTACTCCGATGTGTTCTTGTCTTGCTATAGCATCACTTCCTCGTCCAAACAACCTGGGTACTACCATCTGGGTGCGAGGAAGTCTGATAAAAGAATTATCCACGTGGCACAAACCTCCAACCACGATTGGAAGAAGAGATTCTTCTTTGTCTCTGGAGAGTGGGAGTTCTCTACCGAGGCACAACCTATAGCCGATGGTCCGAGGGTTCCCAGAAGATGGTCCAACCCTTCAATGAAGGCCAGGTCAGACCCCGGACTTAGTCTGGAAGAGAAAGATATAGTTGAATATCTGAGAGGACGAGGGAGAGGGGGTGAACTTCCAAAATTTGAAGATCTGATGACCCCTCGGTTCCTCAAGGAAGATGGTCTGAGGGTCGGCCCCCTGATAGAACTATGTGAGTTATATTATTTTTTGTCCATTATTTATTACCTATCATCACTTTTTCGAAGTGTTTCATCTGTCTCTGCATTTTTCTAACGTGTCGTCCTCCTTTCAGGTCATCCTGCTGGTGTACCTGACCACCTTTGGGAAATGACTGCTTAAGTTTGTTATCGGTCTTGGCCAAGAAGAAAGGAAAGGAGCCTCAGCACGCTCCGAGGAAGACGCAGACCACGGGGCCGACACCTTCCGAGTCGATCCTCGATAGACAAAAGAGGAAGGAGCCTGATGTTCCCATCGACCCTCGGCCAGGTTCATGGACGAGGGCAAGGGTCGAGGCATCTGAGGGGACCGCCACGTCTTCCGGTATGGGGGACTTTTGGTAACAAAATTTGGCGCTTCTGAAGGCCGAGCCATCCTCCCTTATCGCGAACCTAAGAGCGGCCAAGGCGTCCATATTTTCTGCCCCCTCGGCTGCTGACTATGAATTTTTATCCAAGATGCCTCCAGCAAAAGTGTATGACTATGGTCTGCACGCCCTAGCTCAGGTATTTGTTCTGACCTCATTCCCTTAGTTGTATTCTTTCGCCTCTTGATATCGATTTTCTCAGCCTCTTGATATCTGTTTATTATTTATGTCCAGTCTGTATGCGCTTTTACCTCGGCCACCAAATGGATGGCGGAGAATCAAGAAAAGTTTCATGAGGCCGAGAGGGCCATTTAGAACGAGGCTGATTTATAGTCAGAGCTCGAGACTGCTAGGGCTGAGTTGGAGAGCGCCAAGACTGAGCATACGAGCATCCTGGATGAGCTGACGAGGAAGCATGACGCAGACATGGCGGCCAAGGACTTACTTCTTAAGGAGAAGGATGAATCCATGACCCATCAGGGAGCCCAAATTAATACTTGGAGAGAGGGATCAGGACGGCCTGTCGGTGGGTCATCCTCAAGTTCGACGATGTCGTCTCTTCAGTCTGTCTTTCTCTGGAGGCAGTTCAATTGAATGACCCCTTGATTGCTGAGGCTTTAACTCAGATGGAGTCCCAGGTGCACGCTGAGGGTGTCAGCACGTATGAGGATCATCCAGTCGTGGTCGTTGAGGAGACCTCTCTTATCGACGTTGAGGTCCTACCCTCTGACATTCCTCAATAGGGTGGTTGTATGTATCCCATACCCTCTTCGTGTAATTAATATTTTGTATTCTTTTATCAGACGAACATCTTCATTTTGTAATGTAATATAATGCCTCTTTTTCTTCTGTATTTGTCTCTCGTATGGCTTGTATTGTGAATCTTATGTTAATATCACTAACCCCTCCCTCGTCTTTCTTGAGGGCAATGGTGGGGTCGTCCCCTCCATTGGCCCTCATTATAGGCCGAGGGCTATAATTACCAATTTAATGGATTTTAACAAAGTTTTCCCTTATCTTTCTTGAGGGAAATGGTGGGGTCGTCCCCTCCATTGACTCTCATTATAGGTTGAGGGCTATTATTACCAATTTAATGGTTTTTAACAAAGTTTTCCCTCGTGTTTCTTGAGGACAATGGTGGGGTCGTCCCCTCCATTGACTCTCATTATAGGTCGAGGGATATATTTACCAATTTAATGGTTTTTAAGAAAGTTTCCCCTCGTCTTTCTTCAGGGCAGTAGTGGGGTCTCCCCTCCATTGACTCTCATTATAGGCCGAGGGCTATAATTACCCATTTAATGTTTTTTAACAAAATTTTGCTTCATCTTTCTTGAGGACAATGGTGGGGTCGTCCCCTCCATTGACTCGCATTATAGGCCGAGGGATATAATTACCAATTTAATGTTTTTTAACAAAGTTTTCCCTCATCTTTCTTGAGGGCAATGGCGGGGTCGTCCCCTCCATTGACTCTCATTATAGGCCGAGGGATATAATTACCAATTTAATGGTTTTTCAAGTTTTCCCTCGTCTTTCTTGAGGACAATGGTGGGGTCGTCCCCTCCATTGACTCTTATTATAGGCCGAGGGCTATAATTACCAATTTAATGGTTTTTAACAAAGTTTTCCTTGTCTTTCTTGAGGGCAATGGTGGGGTCGTCCCCTCCTTTGACCCTCATTATAGGCCGAGTGCTATAATTACCAATTTAATGGTTTTTAACAAAGTTTTCCCTCGTCTTTCTTGAGGACAATGGTGGGGTCGTCCCCTCCATTGGCCCTCATTATAGGCCGAGGGATATAATTACCAATTTAATGGTTTTTAACAAAATTTTCCCTCGTCATTCTTGAGGAAAATGGTGGGTTCATCCCCTCCATTGGCCCTCATTATAGTCCGAGGGCTCTAATTACCAATTTAAAGGTTTTTAACAAAGTTTTTCGTCGTCTTTCTTGAGGACAATGGTGGGGTCGTCCCCTCCATTGGCCCTCATTATAGGCCGAGGGCTATAATTACCAATTTAATGGTTTTTAACAAAGTTTTCCCTCGTCTTTCTTGAGGGCAATGGTGGGGTCGTCCCCTCCATTGACTCTCATTATAGGCCGAGGGCTATAATAACCAATTTAATAGTTTTTAACAAAGTTTTCCCTCATCTTTCTTGAGGACAATGGTGGGGTCGTCCCCTCCATTGACTCTCATTATAGGCCGAGGGCTATAATTACCAATTTAATTGTTTTTAACAAAGTGTTCCCTCGTATTTCTTGAGGGAAATGGTGGAGTCGTCTCCTCCATTGACTCTCATTATAGGCCGAGGGCTATAATTACCAATTTAATGGTTTTTCATGTTTTCCCTCGTCTTTCTTGAGGACAATGGTGGGGTCGTCCCCTCCATTGACTCTCATTATAGGCCGAGGGGTATAATTACCAATTTAATGGTTTTTAACAAAGTTTTCCCTCATCTTTCTTGAGGTCAATGGTGGGGTCGTCCCCTCCATCGACTCTCATTATAGGCCGAGGGCTATAATTACCAATTTAATGGTTTTGAATGAAGTTTTCCCTCGTCTTTCCTGAGAACAATGGTTGGGTCCTCCCCTCTATTGGCCCTCATTATAGGCCGAAGGCTATAATTACCAATTTAATGGTTTTTAACAAATTTTTCCCTCGTCTTTCTTGAGGACAATGGTGGGGTCGTCCCCTCCATTGACCCTCATTATAGGCCGAGGGCTATAATTACCAATTTAATGGTTTTTAACAAAGTTTTCCCTCGTCTTTCTTGAGGACAATGGTGGGGTCATCCCCTCCATTGGCCCTTATTATAGGGTGAGGGTCGTCCTCCGAAGATGTTTCCATGCGTACTAGAACTGGCAAACACAAGATTAGAAGACATATTGATATTTCTCATTAATTTTTCAAGTGTTCTATCAGAGCAACACCTCTTACAACTGTTGTTCGATACGACTTTAGAAAACTACTGATAGTATTTCTTGAAATGATCTGCATTCCAGGGGTTGGAAAAGGGTTCCCCCTCTAGGTTTTCTATTCTATAGGTCCCAGTGACGACTTCATCGATGACCCTATATGGGCCATGCCAATTAGGATGGAGCTTGTTGGGCTTTGTCCAAGTCTTTTTGAGGACCAAGTCCGCCACCGCAATTGGTCTATGTTTCACCCTCAGATTGTAAAACCTTGCGGTCCTCTACTGGTAGGCGGTCTGCCTTATCTCGACATCCTCCCTCCTTTCGTCAATCAGGTCTAAATCGAGTCTCCTCTCTTCTGTATTTCTCTGGGTGTCATACATTTGGACCCTATGAGAAGGAAACCCAATCTCGGTGGGGATGACGTATTTTGAGCCATAAGCTAACATGAATGGGGTCTCTCCGATAGAGGTCCTCGTTGTTATCCTGTAGGCCCACATCACGGCATATAATTCCTCAACCCATCTTCCTTTTGCCTACTCAAGCCTCTTCTTGATTCCATCTAGGATTGTCATCTGTTTGCCCATTGGCCTGAGGTCGGCCCGGGGTAGAGAAGAATTGTTTGATACTCACCCTTTCACAGTACTTCTGTACAGAGGTATTCTTGAACTGAGTCCCGTTGTCCGAGATGAGGTTGTTGGGGAGACCATATCTTCATATAACATTTTTCCAGATGAACTGGAAGGTCTTCTGCTTTGTAATCGTGACCATCAGTTCGGCCTCCACCCATTTTGAGAAATAGTCAATCGCTACGATGAGGAACCGATAGTTATTGACTGCCCTTGGTAAGGGTCCTACTAGGTCAATCCCCCACACTGTAAATGTCCATGGGGATGTAATGGAGGTAAGAGGCTGATGGGATTGATGAGGGATGGTGGCAAATCTTTGGCATTTATGACACTTTTTTACATATGTCGCTGCATCTTTCCCCAAGGTCGGCCACCAGTACCCTTAGGTGATCACCCTCTTCGCTAAGGATCTTCCCCTAATGTGTCTTGAGCACGATCCTTCGTGCACATCTTGCAAAATGGAAGAGACTTATGAGGGATGCACACACCTAAGTAAGGGGAGCAAAAACCCCTTTTTGTACAAAGTGTCTCCGATTACAGTGAATTTTGCAGCCCTGTATCTCAACTTCTTCCTTTCTTGCCTTGCTTCTGGCATCTCTCCCTCTTTAATGTATCTGATCAGAGGGTCCATCCACGAAGCTTCCTGAGAAACATTCAGGAAATTGCTAAGTGTTCCCTCGACGTCTTCAATAGTTGGCCGAAGCAAAATTTCCACTGGGATCGTCCTCCTAATGTCGGTCCTAGTTGCCAAGGCCAACCTAGCAAGGGCATCAGCTCGACCATTATCGAGCCTAGGTATCCTCTTTAACCTTACTTCTCTGAATCCCTTCAGTAACGACATCACCTTCTCAAGGTATCTATCCATACTCTCGTCCTTGGCCTCGTAGGCTCCTAGTATCTGATTCACTACTAGCCTCGTATCACTATAAACCAAAATCTGGCCGACACTAAGAGATCTGGCTAAGGAGAGGCCTGCTATCAAGGCCTCATATTCGGCCTTGTTGTTGGAGGCCTTAAAGTTGAACCTCAGGGCGTACTAAATGTCTGTGCCGTCGGGTGCTGATACTATTAATCCGCCTCCACTCCCGCTTTCTCAAGAGGACCCGTCGACGAAGAGACTCCACACGGTATGTTCTTCTGAGAAACTTCCCTCGGTGAGTGACTCCTGTCTAAAGAGATATCTTCCCTCTTCGTTTTCATCCACTTTCCTTCTAGCGGTGCTTGTCTCAGCCTTATCTGCAGGTGTGTCGGTGAGCTCACCTTGTCGGGTAACTATCTTCCCGAGGCTCTCATCCTCGGCTTCACCATCTTCCCAAGTAAACTCGGCCATGAAGTCTGCCAATTCTTGCCCCTTAATGGCCGTCCTAGGATGATACACTACTTCAAACTCCCCCAGCTCTATAGCCCAGGCCATTAACCTCCCTGATTTTTTAGGCTTGTGAAAAACCTGCCTAAGGGGAGAGTAAGTGAGGATGACCATTGTATGGGACTGGAAGTATGGCCTCATCTTTCTCGATGCATGGATCAAGGCATAGGCTAAATTCTCCATCCTTGGATATCTTTGCTCTACCCCCTGGAGTGCCTTGCTGTTAAAATACACAGGCTTCTGTACTTCATCTTCGTCTCTCACAATGGTTGCACTGATGGATGACTTTGAGACGGAGAGGTACACATAAATTCGTTCACCCTGCACGGGCCGTGATAACAACAAGGGATATCCCAGGTATGATTTTAACTCCTTGAAGGCCTCATCACACTTTTCACTCCATTCGAAGGCTTTTATGAGAATTTTGAAGAATGGTAGACACATGTCTGTGGCCATAGACACGAACCTGTTCAAGGCAACAACTCTCCCTGTGAGTCTCTGAATGTCTTTAATGGACTTGGGGGTCTTCATCTCAACAAGGGCCTTTATCTTTTTAGGATTGGCCTCGAGGCCTCTTTGGTTGACAATGAACCCCAAGAACTTCCCTACTCTGACCCCGAAGACACACTTGGCTGGGTTAAGCTTCATCTGGTGTATGTCCATCGTATTAAGGGTCCTCTTCAGGTCTGCCACATGATCCTCTGCCTTCAAACTCTTAGTCAGCATGTCATCTACATAGACCTCGATAGATTTCCCTATTTGGTCTTTAAATATTTTATTTACAAGGCATTGGTACGTTGCCCCCGCATTTTTTAGGCCAAAGGGAATGACCCTATAACAGTATGTCCCCTTGTCAGTAATGAAGGTTGTCTTCTCCGAGTCTTCAGGGTTCATGAAAATATGGTTGTACCCTGAATAGGCATCCATAAAGCTCATGAGCTCATGGCCTGCGGTAGCGTCTACCACCTGGTCAATACGGGGGAGAGGGAAGTTGTCTTTGGGACAGTGCTTGTTGAGGTCGGTCGAGTCCACACACATTCTCCACTTTATGTTGGCCTTTGGGACAATGACTGCATTGGACAGCCATTCAGGGTAGATGACCTCTCTAATAAATTCAGCGTCTTCTAATTTTTTGACCTCATCCCTTATGACCTCATACTTTTCTCTAGAGTAAATTCTCCTCTTCTGCTTTACCGGCTTTGCTCGCTCTACCACATTCAGCTCGTGGCACATGATTTTAGGGTCGATCCCCGGCATATCTTCATGACTCCACACAAAGATGCTTCGTCTTCTCCTCAACAGTTTAATGAGGTCTTCCTTGATATTGGGCTTCAGATATTTGCCGACTTGGATGGTTTTTTCCCGGTTATCCTCATCGAGGATGATGGATACTACCTCTTCTGCGGCCTCTCCTTTCTTTAGCTTCGTCTCATCCCTGGGGTCTAGGATATCAATATTGTAAGTGGTTTTAGCCCTCTTGTGTGCCTCTCTTTCTTCAGCGGAGTTGTAGTAACACTCCCGTGCTGTCGTCTGGTCTCCCTGAACTTCCCCCACCCCATAAGGGGTAGGAAATTTAATCATCTGATGGACCGTTGATGGCACAACTTCAAACCCTTTGAGGGCCACACACCCCAGTATGATGTTGTAGGACGAAAACACATGCTCATCCATCACAAAGAAACTGACCTTCTTGGTAAGCCATCTCGGCCACTCGTCCCCCATCCTGACATCGACCTCATACACTCCAAGGGGATGAACCTTTTCTCTATTTAACCCAATCAATGGGTGATGGTATGGGACGAGTCTAGAACGGCTGAGACCTAAGGCTTTAAAGCATGGCCAAAACATTACATCTGCAAAACTGCCCCCGTCGACCAATATCCTCCGCACCTCACACCCGTGCACCCTAGTTATGATGACGAGTGGGTCGTCGTGCGGGGTTAGGAGGCCTTTAAATTCCATTCTTGAGAACCCCACTATCAGAGTGTCCATATCGACCTTCTTCCTCTTTTTTGACTTGACCTCCAGAGAGTTTGAGTGTACCGTCTTCGTCATGGCCTTGGCCTCAGCCACATGGGCTTTCCTGTCAGTGACCTTAGACCCTCCTCCTGCTAGTCCCCCTAATATCATTCTCACTCCAAGAGAGATTATATTAAGCCTCTTGACAGGGCCTTGGTCGTCTCTCAGCGGGAGGTCAGGGTCATCCTCATCATCAAAAGGGTCGGCCCCTCTTTTTTGTGGACCTTCTCTACATGCATCTCCTCGCTTCTTTTTGGGGTCATCCCCTCGGCCCCTTGGCCCCTCTTGAAGGCACCTTTGTCAACGTACTTTTTGAGCCTCCCTTCTTTCAACATTTTCTCAATCTCATCTTTCAGAGCAAAGCATTTGTTTGTTATGTTGTCGTGGTCTTAGTGAAATTTGCACCACAGGTTCTTGTTCCTCTTGTTGGGGGCTGCCCTCAACTTCTCAGGCCACTTCAGGGATCGGTCACTCTTTATTTCATTGAGAATATGTTCACAGCTGACCGTTAGTGGGGTGTAACCAGCGAACTTGTCGTCCATAGACCTCTTCTTCCCCTCTTTGTTCTTCTTAGAGTATTTACCCCCACTAGCGCCTCCTTTTTCGTCCTCCTATTTTGTGGCCATCGTCTCTTTGGCGTTCATTACTTTTCCTGCTGTTGACAACAATTCATCCATCATCCTCGGGGGGTCTTAAGCAAGCTTCCATAATAGCTTCCCCTTTTGGAGTCCTCCAATCAGGGCTGTCAAAGGTATGCTCTCCTCATAGTCTTCCACCTCCAGCTTCTCTTTATTGAATCTGGCTATGTATTCCCTCAGACTTTCATTTTTCCCTTACTTAACATAGAGCATGTGGGTGGTCTTCGTATGTGGCCTCATCCCGAAGCAAAAATTGTGGATTAACCAGTCTGTCAACCGCTTAAAGTTTTCAATGGGGTTTTTAGGGAGATACGTGTACAAGACATGTGCAGCCCCAGTCAGGATTCCAGAGAAGGCGCGACACCTCATCTCATCTGAGATAGAGTATATATCTACTGCTGACTGATACATCTCAACATGTTGGATGGGGTTGGTGCTCCCGTCATATCTTGGGGTGACCACAGGTGGCTTGAACTTTGATGGCGTAGGGAAGTTGACTATCTTTGTACAAAGGGGTGAGCCTATGGTGTATCCCTTATGAAGAGGGTGTCGGCTTTTTAGTATATCACCAATCTTATCCTCCAATCGCTGGATCGAGTCATTCAGGGGCCTTGTAGGGTCGGCTTGGTCGATGTTATACCCTTCCGCCTCTTCGAGATGGGCGGAGGGTTTTGCCGAGGCCGACCTGTGTCGGCTGTTTACTTCCTCCTGGCCGTCATCCCATACTTGGGGTCAGCCCCCGTGGGGTCGGCCATCTGCTGCCTCCCTTCTGGACCTCCTGGTACTCCTTGACCTGGACAATTTTTCCCGCAGGTCATTTACTGGGCCCAGCCTCTCAAAGGCCGCCCCCCTGCTCAGGCGATCCAAAGCAGAGCCTCTCGGGTGATCGTCTTGGTTATACCTTCCGCACTTCCCTCTGCTCTCCTGGAGGGGTCGTACAGTATTGTTGGAGACCTCATACGGCTTCCAACATTCTATGGGGGCCTCCTCCCCCTCCATATCGGCATACCTGTCTTCAGGTCAAGGGTTTCCCTGCCTCCCCAGGCGTAGGCGCCGGGGGTCAGCAACATCCCTACGCCACTGAGGGGGTGGAAGGTCTTTACGTGGTGCCTGGGGTGGTCCCCTGGCCTCATGCTTCCCTGAGCTGCTGCCGGAGTAATCATCTCAGGTGAGACCCCTGGTGGTCTTAGTATGTTCTGGCTCAAAGCTATGAACTGCTCTTGCATGATCCGCTGGCTTGCTGCCAGTGACTTTAAGGCTATCTCCACATCAGCCATCTCAGACTGAGGTGGTGGCTGACTGGAACTGGGTCCTCCCCCATCATCCGGTGGGGGAAGTGGTGGTGTGTCATCTCCGGTGCCATGCGTTTGAGCTTATGAAGATCTGAGCTGAAGAAGGTTGGTAAGCTTGAGAGCCTTAATGGGTATCTTTCAATGGTGAAACATCTCCACATAAGAGGAGAACTGGCTCACCACCCGAGTGCCGAGTGAGGTCTAGTTGTATTCAAGGAAGAGATGTCTTCTCCTTCCCACAGACGGCGCCAAACTGATGATGCTTGGATTTAGCACCACCATATAAGTGATGATGATCTCAAACAATAGTAACCATGGCAACCATAGAGATGTAAGTGTATAATTATATAGAAGGAGATGAGTATAAGAGGAATAAGAAAGTGATGTATAGTGGTTCAGGCAATTAGGCCTACATCCACTGTGAGTGTTTGATCCACAAAATATGGGCACTAATGGCCTTGGATACAATGCACATAAGCTCACTTTCTCTCTCTATACTGTGTGCACAAGCATAGTTTTTACTAGGGTTACAATTATCGATCCCCCCCCTATAGGGTGGTAGGTTACAAGTATATATAGGTCTTGAGGGGTGTAGTGTACCCCCCAAGTATGCATGGTGCATGTGAATGATGATTTAGCCAATCTCATGTTGACACCTGTAGATGCCAAATGATGACATAATATTCCCTTACGTGAGGGTGTGATTTGGTTATAACGGTCTCCCACGTGCCACGTGAGCCTCACGCGCACTGTTCCACGCGTCTCCCAAACCACGCGCAGTGATGATATCACCCTCGGCCTTTGATATGAGGCCGAGGGCAAAGTTCCTTCCCGCAATGAGTATGGCCTAATTTGGGCCTCGTACTGTCGTACCCTCGGAGGATCGTCCAGGCCTGATGAGGGATCGGCCCCTTAAAGGGTCGTCTGGGCCTGATGGAGGGTCGTCCCCTTGGAGGGTCGTCTGGGCCTGATGAGGGGTCGTCCCCTTGGAGGGTCATCCAGGCCTGATGGAGGGTCGTCCGGGCCTGATGAGGGGTCGGCCCCTTGGAGGGTCGTCCGGGCCTGATGGAGGTTCGGCCCCTTGGAGGGTCGTCCGGGCCTGATGAGGGGTCGGCCCCTTGGAGGGTCGTCTGGGCTTGATGGAGGGTCGGCCCCTTGAAGGTTCGTCTAGACCTGAGGAGGCACAGGGCGCCCTCGGCATGGCTGAGGGTATATACGGGTATATCACCCATACTAAGGAAACTACCATTTCTTCCCTTCAACCTAACTTCAATGGGTGAAAGATTTTCCTTCAATCTTCGCACCTGGGCGCTTCTATACCCCACTCTAGGCCAAAACTCTCGGGCCTTATATTCTCATCGAATAAGATTACACCTCCTCCAATCAGACCAAGAATTCAACATATGGTCCTCGTTGAGGACCTCTCAACTTCGAATTAACGTAGCTTGGAATCCCAAGCTTAGTACCACTCTCTACTGGAAGCGGCACTTGGAAAACTATACTGACTATACTAAGTAATCATAGTAGCAATATAGGATAATGCTACAAAGGGAGCGACCTCTAAAGCGGCCGTCATCCCCGACTACAACTCACAGCTCTTAGTAATCCCATCTCGTGATGCCTTCACAATGGCCTCCTCTGACGCCCTTCATCTGACGACTTACTAGTCTCACACGAACGCGCAAAAGAATTTTGAGGTTCTCAACTCCTTGCAAAAGAACGAATTCTCACAAGAGAAATCGACGATCTTAATCTTAAGGCTCTGTATCAATTAAAAAGAAACGCAGAATATGCAATACATCCGTACATATTCCTAAGGACTCTAGAACCTAATGCTCTGATACCATCTGTGACAACCCGCCTACTAAACTAATAGGTGGCCAGCCCAATACTCTAATAATCACAGGAATCATAGATGGTCCATTCTCAGCATCACTGTCAATTAAAATAATAGTACGAGATAACCACCAATCATTTTATAAAACGGACGATCAATTTAAAATTTAATAAGTAAAAGAAAAACACTAAGATAATCCCATTTGTGAAAATGGTGGATATAAAAAAACGATGAATAAAAATTGATAATATAATAAATAATCACCGAATAAACTGTCGGTGAGTAGACCAATACAATTAGTTATACCGAGTGTTACATTTCAATCTTTACATATTAATAAGTGAGTGCAACACTGGGGCAACACGCCCGAATAAATAAACTGAACATAACTAGAGTACAATGGAAAGAAGCGTCTAATACAAATAACCTACAACATCCGCAATATGTCATAGCTCCATGACAACCGGAATGGAAATGTAAATACGGGTGTCCATGCGGTAGAGCACCTGTACAGCAAGGAGTATATGCAAAAACATAGAAATATAGATGGGTCAGGGCCCGGTTTGATATGATTCCCATGTGACTAAAATGCATAACAATTAAGTGCGTAATTCTCTCGCAGTTAACAATAATATTTCTCACCTCTCAGTCTAAAAGCAACCTAGCGCAATATCAATGACGATGCTCTAGTTAACCCAAAGTACTAAGGGATAACTTCTCCCCATTCTCAACACTATGCCCTATTCGTGCGTGGGGTGTCTCGCAAAGAGAAATCCAAATAAGCAACCCCCCCGATACACTACTACTTAGGCAAGGTTGATCGTCGAGATCCATTAGACCCTAAGTACAATATTGATGAATATAATCATCTAAATTAATTTCTTTTAACATAGTGCTAAGGGCTAAAATTCTCCCCAGTCTCAACAATATGCCCTATTCGTGCGTGGGGTGTCTCGCAAAGTGAAATCCAAACAAGAAACCCCCCCGATACAGTACTACTGAGGCAAGGTTGATCGTCGAGATCCAAATAGATCCTCTGCACATAACTACTATATACGCATGTGGGAAATCATCTACAGCTACTTCAAGGAAACATAAATAAACCCATTCACCATCTAAAAGCATAATTCCTTTTTCTTCTTAAGGAATATATGTGAATGGTACAACATTTTTTCAAATGTTTACCAATTAATCTCATTTCAACGATATTTTTACCAATTTTATTTCCTTTCTTCCATCCAGGAAAAATACATTTTAAAGCAAGTTTTATTAACATAAAAATCCTTTACCTTTTTCATAAAATCCCACTTCCCTTCTTCTATCCAGGAGGTGTAATCAAAAGTCATTTTAATTATCATAAAAATACTTTTGCATACCATACGCTTCCATCTCCCTTCTTCCATCCGGGTAATGTATCCGAAGCTAAACTATATATCCCATTTCCCTTCTTCCATTCGGGAAATGTATTTAAAGCCAATTCATTATCATGAATTGCTTTAACATATCTAAGATCGTCCCTCCGGGTTTCCCCACTGGACGCGCCTCTAAATGGCTATCATCTTCCCGGGCCTATCAAACAAAACAACCTGGGAACCTACCAAACGTCGGGAAGCGACCATATGCCTACGGGAAAGTCAAGACCACACCAAGAATCTCCTAACCAGCGCAGTATAATAAACGCTATATGGCCTAGGGACTATATCCACCCTGCATTCATTAGCCGGGGGGCTTCACCTCACGCGTGCAACCTCCCTTATGATAGATATTTAGGGAGGTGTGTATCCATAAATTATCCTTTATGAAAAACATTACTTTTCCCTTTTGAAAACATCCAATTTTACATTCTTAAAATCATTAGTACTTATTTATTCGTACCATATTTCCATAATATACATTTTGTATTCTTAGTGTCATATTTTACTAATGACCTAAGACCCGAAGTGCCATTAACCTAAAACTAGTCTCCAAAAGTTCATATAATTTCATGAACCATCAAAACGAGTCTCCCTCAAGGTGCATCTCCCAAAAGCCTCAACCTTTACCATTTTATCTCCAATTAGTTCTTCGGTTAATCTCCTATTTCACACGGACATTAAACCTAGACAACTAGCCCTCGGGGTAAGCCTAACTATCCCATTTAATCCTAGGACATTAGTCTACCCAAAACCACCCTCTAGGACTCCCCATTACTTACCAAAGGAAGGTCCCTAAACCTTGGACCTAAAAGAAAAAGGGCTAAAAATCAAACTAGGAAAAAACTCACAAAACAGGGAACCTGAATCGATTCGCCCTAGGGCCGAATCGATTCGCCCCTGGTTGCAAATCGATTCTTCCAAAGCCGAATCGATTCGGTGAGTAAAATTGGCATTTTGTCTTAGTCGAATCGATTCATACCCATATCGAATCGATTCGGTTTCCCCATACCTTTAACCTTCCCCATATCCGAATCGATTCACCCTTGGGTCGAATCGATTCAGTCCTGCAATTTTGCCCAATTTGGGCTACGGGTTGAAGAACCCTAAAATCTCCAAAACCCCAAATCTTTGATTTTAACCAACATCAACAACAACTAATTACACCTAATCATTTCTACACAATTAATAACCAATATATACTCCTCAAATCAAGTTAAAACTAGGATTTACGGGTTAAATCATCAAAATCGATAAAGAACCCATTTAGGGTTTAAATATCCAAAACATAACTACACATGCAATTTATCACATTAAATCAATATCTAGTAAGTAAGAAACTTGCCTCGGGTTCGTAGTCTCGGATTCTCTTCCGGTGGGAACGATTTCGGCCTCAAATCTTCATTTTGTCTCTTTTCTCCACTTTTTCCCAACTCTCTCTCTCTCTCTCTCTCTCTCTCTCTCTCTCTCTCTCGCTCCTTTGGTTTCTAACACAAATGAAGAAAGAAAAGGGGTGGGGGAACTTAAACGCGTCTTAAAACACAATTGCCCTCTTTTAATTGCTAATACACCATTAAAATGACTCGTAACTACTTAATTGAGTCATAACGCGTTAAAAGTGGCCGAAACCCAAAAGTACAATATGGCACTTATTTCGACTATTCTAAAAACAACCGCACCCCCTATTTTTGCATTTGGGATAACGTGAACAATTTTTGTGTTCTAACTTCATTTTATTTCATTAATTATACTCCAATTTCAATATGAGTCATAACCGTCGTTTTACATATAACGACGCAATATATTGCTATTTACCTTCTCATACGGTAAATAAACAAAACATAGTAAATATTATCCCAAAATCTCATGGGAAAATAATATTTACACCAACTTCCCCTATTTTATAAAATTAGCCCATTAGGCAAAATTATATAAAATAGTCACTCAAAAACCTGGGTTGTTACAGTTGAATATCATAATTATTGTTTATTCTAATGCTAGTACTCCCATTAAGTTGAATTATATGCCAAACACAAGCTACAATGCATATGTGCATATACTAGATTTATGATTTTGTTGCATGCGTGCATATTTGAATGCACGACTTGCAATTTTGAGACTCATTAGTAGGTATTCATTCAGTTTAATCAAGGGTCAAATACAGGCCGAGATTACATGTGAATTTATTATACTTGTAGTCATTTCAGCTTATCCTAATGTTTGTTATAAGAATAAATTGAAGCGCAACACATGGAAATTTTAATCAAATAAACATTGGAATTTTTGTGAATATCAAATAATTGACATCAAAGTTATATAATCATATTTACATATGCCACTAGTTTGGTAGTTGTGATTATAACCGTATGTTCATTACTATGACCATGAATGATTTGGGTCAACATTTATAATTTGTTACTCATACATAACTGATGAAGTGAAAAAAAATGATTAATGTTTTCCACTTAATATTATTCATGTAATATCTCATGTGAAATCCTTGTCTATTTGATCTTCACATTATGTCTAGTTTTTTGTGAATTTCAAATTAAGAAATTGAGCATTATGTACTTTATTCATGTATTATGGCCATTTCACACATATATGCTTATCTCTAATATTTATATAATGTAAGGATTGGCGTTCGTTAAGTTACTCCATTCCATAACAGATAAATATTGGACTGATGCGTTCATATCATGCATAATTTGGTTACCTACCCATCCATGTATGATATTGAATGCTGAGAGTTATGATGTCGCACACATATTATTATTTATTCAATTATTGTGATTCGGTAGCCTAAAAGTCCAATTACAATATAGAGAAAAAACTAAGTGGTGATATATATTTTGGGAAGGCAATAATGGTCATCAAATGCAGATGTTATTATTTCTTTCATCATGATATCGCCAATTAATTGTATGAAACCCAAACATGAATAATTTAGTTCACTGCTTATGCGATATTTAATGAACATAAGTGAAAAATTTATTGACTTTTGTATCTAAGTCTTTACTTACTGTAATATTCATATTATGAAATATTTAGTAGTCACCACAGTGGCCCAACTATAATGAGCATGAATTTTAAATGTAAAGATGATAATAGTAGTAACATGTGATTCTTCTAATTGTGGAGTATATTGAATTTAATTATCAAACAAGATTGTTCCTTGCAGGGAGTTAATTTCGACCGATTGAATGAACTTTATATCACATATACATTATTCAATTATATAACATGTATATTAAATACTCCAGTATCTATAATCATCATATAATTGCTAACCAATGGTTACTAATTAGAAAAAAAAATGCACATTAGGTATTAAAGGGATATTAATGTATGTGTTGCCAAATCAAACCCTTAATGTAGTGAGCAATTTAACTCATAACTTTAACATGTTATGGTAATATTTTGAAATACCCCGTGACTTTGGGGCTGAGAAAGTAATTTCTCGGGAGGAAGAAAATTTATTTAAATAGGGGAATTTTAAAATTCTGAAATTGAGGTCCAAAATTGAGGACGCTATGAAGTATTCCCGATGACAATTTTGAGTGCGCCATTGATTTCGAATGGGTCGAGATAGTCCAAATGACAATCCTTGAGATTTATTTCGATTTCGAAATATTTTTAAGTTAGTTTGACTCGAATTTGAGTAAATGAGTCATTTAAAGTGTGTATTATCATTTACAACTAGGACTTATGTTTTAAAGATTTAAGAGGCTTACGGATCAACCTATCCCATTTGTGAGAAAGAGAGAAAGAGAAAGAAATAAAGAAAGAAGAAGAAAGGAAGAAAGAGAGAAGAGAAAACTTGGAGATTTCGGCTAATACGCGATCTCGAGGATGATTCAACACCTACAACTTCAAGGCAAGTGTTTAGTCTTACTAAATATTTCATTTGTGTATTTCATTTCATAACTTGTGGAGAAAAGATTTGTATTTTGGGGTATCAATATCAAAAACCTAGATTTTTTGGTCTAAAACTTGATTTTGATGTTTATACGTGGGATTGATGACATCTCAATTGATGGGATGAGATGTAGGATGAGTTGTAATGTTAAGAATATGATTGAATTAAAGATTATGGGTTAAATGATGATATTTGGGTGTTTGGGGAGTTAGGGTTCGTTTAAAAATGGAAAAGGGGCAAGATATCTAGTATGGCCGGTTGATCTCGCCCTAAGGGAAAAGCCTACTGCATTCTTCGTAGGAAAAAAATTTAGAACTGTGGTCGACCGGGGGTCTGGGGCCGATCGACCGGTCCCCTGTTTTTGGCCCAAGAATGGGATTTTCTTTTACCCCCGTTTCTTTTGGGTTTTATTCTTAAGGACCTTCTTAATGGACTTATTATGGATGGTTATGATATAATATTAGGGGATTTGTGCCTAAAGTTGAATATGGGCTTTCGGACTTATGTTTGAAATTGATTATGAGGGTAGGATGCCTCTTTTAGGTAGGAAATGATTATGGGACTGAATGATTGACGGATTATCTTAATATGATGAGGGTGGGCTATCATGAAATAATTATAAATTGTAGAGATAGTCCCTTTATGTTTATGTGCGTTTGAAGTCAAGAGGTATTACGGTACATGCTTTAGATTATTACTGGATAGAATAGTTAAGTGCGTCCTTCTAGCCAAGTTAGTTATTTCATATTTATGCGTTAATGTTAAGGGTTCATAGGGATAATTGAACCGTATTCAGAATTGAGAGAGAATGGAGCATACTACCCAACTAGAATATGGTGGGTTGTAAAGCTAGTCGGGATAGTTGTTATATATCTGTGTATGATTAAAAATGGGAATTCCAATAATTGAGCGAATTATGGAATGAACTTAGGATTCAGCTTGAGGTTTGTAGACTATTAGTTATGTGCACAGCTATAGTCGGGATTATTATTAAATATATCGATGTGTATTTAGATATAAATGGAAGGTATAGTGATTGTTATATATGTTAAACTTGGAGTTAGTAACCTTATTGATATATATATTAGAAGACTATTCATATCATAATGGAAGGGGATAAATATGTTGTGACACCCCGACTAATTAAATACCGGGTAGCCACTCCTTTATTAAATTAATACAAAATATCAAGTTGGTTCAGTTAATAGCATCACTGTCGAAATCATTTTAATAATTACTAACCACCTAGTATTTGAAAAGTGAGATGTCCATTTAAATTTAAATCTGAAACATGGAATAACTGAAATTATAAGATTAACATAACCATACACAATAAAAAGCTCAAAAGAGTAACCAACAAGTAATAATGAGTCTAGAGGAAATACCCCTCACAACAATCCCAATACTGAAATAAATAAAACAAGTCTGCATCCTAAATTAATTACAAACCAAAGTCTGAATAACTGAAATATAAAATGTCTCTAAAGGAAATGGACGGCATGCCCTACAAATGATAAAACTGAACATGGAGTCAAGACTAGAAAAGGAGGCGTCTACCGTCAAGGTCCTGTAACTTCTACAACAGCTACAGCTCGTCACCTGAATGAAATGTCTATGCGTGGTGTTCTTGTGGCTAGGCACCTAAAAAGGTTTTTACAAGAAAATAGATTTGAAAGCAAACGGGTCAGAGCCCGAATGTGGAAAATAGTTTTAAAAACAACAAGTGATTTAATGACATTAAAACAATGAATGCAAAATACATGTTAGTACGTGATCTCACATGAAATACTCACCTCTCGACTAATTGTGCACTCCTAATGTGCCCGTACCCATTCAAGTGATTCTCATATCTATCTAGACCAAAATAAATTCTAACACTTCTACTCGATTCTCGCTTTAATTCCAACATCATTAATTATATAGTGTTTTACTTTAATTCTCGGATTCCCAATTATTCGAAAAATCATTTACTAGAGGTTATCCCCTTTTACCTTTTCAAAGCATTACTATAATTATACTCATAATTAAACATGATAAATCTTTCCAATTAACCATATATTATTCTCATCATAAATATACAGTACAAGCACCCCGAGGCTAAGCTGCGGTGCACACATACTCTGTTATCCCATCCCGGTACATCACGTACATAAGGATCACGCATTCCGAATCTCTCAGGAATCGTTCTCAAATAGTAACAATCACAAACAATGGAGGCGAACATAGTTCACATCACATGGGTCACGTACATACCTACGCTCCCATGGTCAGCAGACTTATTAACTTCTCAATCAGTCCTTCTCTCACCTATGTCCTCGAGGTACCAATCTATATTCCCCACGTAGGCACACAAAGATTAGATGGCCCTAAACGAACGCAAACCTCCCGTGATAGCAAGTATGGTAGGTATGTCATACACATAAAATCATATATACTAAGCATGCACACGTCTTAGTTATTACCATATTTTTATTAGTGGTATACTTCTCGTTCTTATACCAACTTTTAGTATTACACAAATCACATGTCCCCGGTTTATATGTATTTAAGTCATCAATTATCCTCGCATCATGATTAGTCACTCGCGTCCTAATCCAGAAATATCATTTGGTTCAAGTCACTGTTCTATACGTTACTCCTCAATATATCCCAAATCTCCCAACTACAATTAGTTAACAAGGGAAAGTTATCTCATCAATTAAACAAGGTTACGGGACACTAGAAATCAAATCAGGCCAAAAAGGCCATTCTGTCAACTCGTTCGAACGAGGAGTATCGAATGAACTACCAACTCGTTAGAAGGAAGACTGCCACCTAGTTTAAAGCTCGTTCGAACGAGCTCGTTCGAACGACCTGGGCAGTTCTTCTAACGAGATGGCAGTTTCAAGCCCATAATTTCTACTTCGTTTTTCCTAAATTTTTCTCTTCTCTATACTCATCATAAAATCACCCCAAATGAATTTTAAGGTTCTTAAACATCACTAAACCTTCTTAGGTCGTTTCTTAACATAATTTTGGGGTCCAATCTTCCTAAACAACATTAATATTTATCATAACTCCCCAATTTTCCCCAAACCCTATGAGTATGAACCCAAAAATTTAATGTCTTCAATTTTCCCTTTATAAATCCGTTTTTTTCATCTTTCAAAAGTTGTATTTCTTGTAGGACAATCATCAACTAACATTCTACATGCAATCCCTATAACATATCATGAATTTCTCTTTAAAATTTAAAGGGTTTTCATCAAATACCCAATATAATGCAATTTTATCAATTCTAAGCATGGAAGAAACAATCTCTTGAAATTAAAGTAATTAAACCACTTGCCTTAGATAGTTCTCTAAATTTGATATTGGTGAATGGATTGATTCTCTCCTTTCTCTATGGATTTTCTCCCAAGGTTGAAGATGGTGGTTTTGGCCCTTGTAACTTCTCTTCCCACTTCTCTCAAAACTCACGTAACCACTTTCTAACTTTCTTTGCTGATAATGGGTTAAGTGGGTTACTTAATAACCTATAATTAACTCCCAAAATTCGTTGGTCAATATTCCCCATATTTCAAAATTATTAAAATGCCCTTTTAAGTTGCCGATTGAGCCTAAAAATGCCCCGGGACCCAAACTAAACCCTCGGCTAGTGTTTTCTGACTATTTTGACCCTTTCGGACTCGTTGGCGCACTCAAAATGACCATTCGGTTGATAAAAATAAAATTCACTTTTTAATTTAAATAATTACATTCTTGACGCGACTGACACGCGCGTCTCAACTAAATTTCCCAAATTGTCGTATTTCAGTCTCGCAATAATTTTAATATTTTCAATATTCATACCTCGTCATATATATATACACATTATAATCAAATACCAACTCACATATCGTTACTATTTTATCCGGATTAATTCTCAATCATTCATATTTAATTTAATTAATCCCATAAATAAATATCAATAAAAGTACGGGGTATTACATACTTCCCCCTAATAACAGAATTTTGTCCCGAAATTCGGAACTAGAAGGTACCTGGTAAAAATAACTCTGGATAACGTTCGCGCATCTCATCCTTGTGTTCCCATGTGGACTCCTCAGCATTATGATGCCGCCACTGAAATCGTACCAACGGTACTATCTTTGACCGCAGTTTCTGCTCGCTTCGGTCCAAAATAGCAATCGACCCCTCCTCGTAGGAGCAATCAGGCTGGAGATCGATGTCCTGCAAAGTAATGTGAGTATGTGCCAAATCGTCCCTCATATATTTCCTTAGCGAGGAAATATGAAACACATCATGAATCCTATGCAAATGCTCCGATAACCCAAGTCTATATGCAACGGACCCAATCCGCTCGATGATAGGAAATGGCCCCACATATCTCGGTGCCAGTTTCCCCTTCTTCCCAAAATGCATAATCCCCTTCATAGGAGATACTCTGAGTAAAACCTGGTCCCCCACTTTGAACTCCCTGAAGAACCTCTTCACATCAGCATAGCTCTGCTACCGATCCTGAGCTACCTGAATGCGACTCCGTATCAATTCTATCCTTGCCGAAGTATCCTGAATCACTTCTGTCCCAGGTAGTTTATTGTCCCCCACCTCTAACCAACATGATGGGGAACGACAAGGTCTACCGTACAAATGGATCCATGACAATAGTGAACTGGTAGGAGTTATTATAAGCAAACTCCACCAGTGGAAGGTACTGCTCCCATCCACCCCCAAAGTCAATGAAGCACATACGCAACATGTCCTCCAACATATGATTTGTACGCTCAGTTTGCCCATCGGTCTGCGGATGATAAGCCGTACTCAACCGCAATTCCGTGCCCATGGCATCCTGAAAACTCTCCCAAAACTGTGAAACAAATATCTTGTCTCGGTCAGACACGATATTTAGGGGCACACCATGAAGTGTCACTATTTCTGCAATAAAAATCTGAGCATACTGTCCCGTAGTGTAGTCTGTCCTTATCGGTAGAAAATGTGCGACTTTGGTCAACCTGTCCACAATTACCCAAATGGAGTCGTGACCCCTCTGTGACGTAGGTAACCCCGTAATAAAGTCCATGGAGACACTCTCCCATATCCACATCGGGACCTCTAATGGCTGTAGAAGTCCTGCCGGTCTCTGATGATCCACTTTTACCAGCTGACAAGTGGCGCATTTAGAAACAAACACAGCAATATCTCTCTTCATCCCGCTCCACCAATACTGACGTCACATGTCTTGGTACATTTTATCCCCGCCGGGGTGTACCGCGAACCGTGAGCCGTGCGACTCTGCCATCACCTCGTGTCGCAAGTCTTCCCCTTCCGTAACGACTAGTCTCCTATTGATGCGTAATCCCCCGTTTGAGCTAACGGTATAGGACTCTGCTCCCTCTGCTAGCAATCGAACTATCTGCTCCTGACAGAACGAGTCATTTGCCTGTGCCTTTACCACCTTCGTGATAATCTACGGTGTAACTGTCATCACAGACATGAACGATCGGGACACTGCATCCTGGTGTCCCAACTCCTTCCACTTAGCCTTCCACACCTCATCTACTGGCCTACGTCTCAACGCGTCTGCTACCACGTTAGCCTTCCCCGGGTGATATTGGATATCGAACTGATAATCCTTCACAAACTCAAGCCACCTCTGTTGCCCCATATTCAACTCCTTCCACGTGAATAGGTACTCTAGAGATTTGTGGTCCATGAATAACCGAAATTTCTCCCCCAGGAGATAGTGTCTCCAAATCCGAAGTGCAAATATAACTGCCGCTAACTCCAAGTCATGGGTGGGGTAATTCTTCTCGTGAGGCTTAAGCTTACGGGAAGCATAAGCTATGGATTGACTCTCTTGATGCAATACACCTCCAAGTCCTTGTAAGGATGCATCGGTGTAGACTAGATACCCAACTCCCGGTCTCGACAATGCTAACACAGGTGCTGAGGTCAACTTGTCCTTCAACTCATCGAATACCAACTGACAGGCATCGCTCCAAATGAATGGAACCCCCTTGCGAGTCAGATGTGTCAAAGGACCCGCTATCTTTGAGAAACCCCGAATAAACCTCCTGTAGTATCCTGCTAGGCCCAAGAAACTACAGATCTCAGTCGGTGCTGTGGGCTGTCCCCACTCCCTCACTGCGGATACATTCCCCGAATCAACAGATATCCCCCGGTCTGAAATAATATGCCCCAAAAATTTATCTTCCTTCAGCCAAAACCCACACTTCTCATACTTTGCATACAACTCGTTCTGACATAGCGTGTGCAAAACCTGCCTCAAATGCTCGGCGTGCTCCTCCTCTGTCTGGGAGTAAACCAGAATGTCATCGATGAAGACAATGACTAACTGGTCTAGGAACTATCTGAACACCCTATTCATCAAGTCCATAAACACGGCTGGAGCATTGGTCAAGACAAAAGGCATAATTCGAGACTCGTAGGAACCATATCTCGTTAAGAAAGCAGTCTTCGAGACGTCCTCTTCCCTGATACGCAGCTGATGGTATCCAGATCGCAAATCAATCTTTGAGAAGAAAGAAGCTCCTCTCACCTGGTCGAATAAGTCATCGATTCGCAACGGATACTTATTCCGTACCATGACCTTATTCAACTCCCGGTAATCTACACACAACCTCAACGATCCATCCCTCTTTTTTATGAACAACACAGGAGCACCCCACGGTGAAGTACTCCTTCGGATAAACCCCTGACCCAACAACTGCTCAATCTGATCCCGTAACTCTCTCATCTTAACTGGAGCCATACGGTAAGGTGCGCGGGCAATAGGCCGAGTGCCCGGCGTCAAGTCGATCACAAAATCAATCACCCTACTCAGAGGTAATCCAGTTATATCCTGAAATACATCGGCAAACTCTCAAACAATCAAAATCGCATCAAGTGGTATCACCACTTCCTTAGAGGTCTCCTCCTCTATATAGTACAAGTAAGTGGACAATCCTCCCTCAGGGTGAGGCATCGCCACTAAAAACATCTCCTGCCCGGGAATGGCAAAGATAATACTCCTACTAAAACAGTCAATCATGGCTCGGTACGCAACTAGCCAATCCATACCAATAATGGCATCATACTCGATCATCTCTAACACTAACATATCCACGGGTAAAGTAAACCTCCCGATCTCTATACCCACGCCTCTACATATAAGGGAAATCACGGAGCCCCAACTCAATGGTGAATCTACACAAGTAACCGTGCGCTCGGCGGTGTCTAACAACCCAATGGTGCGTGCAAATCTCATAGCAATGAAATAATGTGTGGCCCCGTGTCAAATAAAATACGCCCCATAGTCCCCTGAATAGAGAACATACCCTCAATGGCCGGTGGATCCTGTGGGGCTGCGACATGCTGGAGCTGATACACTCTCCCATACTGAAGCTATCCCTGCTGAACTGGGACCGCTGGCACGGGTGGTAGTGCTGCCATCTGTGGTGGTGCTGGGAGGGCGGCGGGAAACATAGGCCTTTATGGCTCGTGTCAGGCACCCTGCTACTGCTGCTGTGGGGCCCTGCCCCTATCAGGACAATCCTGACATTTATGGCCAGTCTTGCCACAAACATAACACTTCCCCAGGAAGTTTCCCCCTCGCTATCCCTGCTGCCCTCGGCCCTGGTGGCCGTTACCATTCCTCCCCTGGCCCTGCTTAAACTGCTACTGCTGACCATTCTGACCCTGCTGTCCCTGATGGCCGTTCGGTCCCTGATGGCCCTGCCTGAAACCTCCTTGTCCATTTTTTAAATTCCCAGATCTGAACCTCTTAGAATCTCCCTGCTGGGAACCCTGGTCACCCTGCCTGTACTGTCCCTGAGCAGATTGTGCCCTGCTGGCACCATTTCCCCCGGTCCTCCCCTGATGGATGGACTCTCCTGATCTCTTACTCTCAGACATGTGAAAGCGGTGATCCTGGCAGTGTAGCAGTGCAGCATTAACCACGTCAGAGTAAGTGGCCAACGAGAGATTCCCCAATAAATGCTGACGGATCCTCCAAGTCAATCCATCTGTGAACTTCTGAATCTTTTTCTCCTCAGTCGATATTTCATCCGGAACAATGTTCAGCAAATTAGTGAATTCGGCCTCATACTCGGCCACAGTCTTTCCCTCTTGCTTGAGGTTCATCAGTTTCCTTCTCATCTTCGTGTGAATAGCTGACGGAAAATATTTGCGGTCGAACCGTACCCAAAACTCCTTTATAGTGAGAGTATCTCTCTCCTCTACGGTGGTAATGGACTCCCACCACTGCAATGCAGATCCCACTAGCTTGAAATTAGCTAGTATCTACTTCTGAACATCGGTGCACTCATACATCCTTAAGTTCCTCTGAATATCTTTCCTCCACTGACTGGATACCACAACATCGGAGCTACCTGCGAACTCCAGAGGGTGTGCTTTTTGAAAAGCATCACGAACGCGTTCCCAAGCAGATGGGAATGCATGTGCCTGAACTGGCATGGCTACCGGCGCCTGGGGTGGTGCCTGCTGTACAACGGCTAGGGCGGCATATACCGCTTGGGCTACAATAGCTGCAACCTCAGCGGCATTCATGGTGCCCTGTACTGGTGCAGGCTGTGGCTCTGGCTATGCATCCCTAGGAACCCATTGCGCGCATCTTGGAGGCATCTGAGATAAGAGTAAAGTCTATAAGTTCGCAGTTAATAACTCAAAATAGCTAAAGAGCGTAGCATACATAAAGGATACAACAGTCCTAAAATATAGGGCTCTATATCAAAGAAAGCTCAGCGAAAACATAATAAGCCTTACAGATCCTAAGGACACTAGAACCTGATGCTCTGATACCACCTGTGACACCCGGACTAATTAAAAACCGGGTAGCTACTCCTTTAGTAAATTAATACAAAATGTCAAGTTGGTTCAGTTAATAGCATCACTGTCGAAATCATTTTAATAATTACTAACCACCTAGTATTTGAAAAGTGAGATGTCCATTTTAATTTAAATCCGAAACATGCAATAAGTGAAATTATAAGATTAACATAACCATACACAATAAAAAGCTCAATAGAGTAACCAACAAGTAATAATGAGTCTCGAGGAAATACTCCTCACAACAATCCCAATACTGAAATAAATAAAACAAGTCTGCATCCTAAATTAATTACAAACCAAAGTCTGAATAACTGAAATATAAAATGTCTCTAAAGGAAATGGGCGACATGCCCTACAAATAATAAAACTGAACATGGAGTCAAGACTAGAAAAGGAGGCGTCTACTGTCAAGGTCCTGTAACTTCCACAACAGCTACAGCTCATCACCTGAATGAAATGTCTATGCGTGGTGTCCTTGTGGCTGGGCACCTAAAAAGGTTTGTACAAGAAAATATATTTGAAAGCAAACGGGTCAGATCCCGAATGTGGAAAATAGTTTTAAAAATAGCAAGTGATTTAATGACATTAAAACAATGAATGCAAAATACATTTTAGGACGTGCTCTCACATGAAATACTCACCTCTCGACTAATTGTGCACTCCTAACGTGCCCGTACCCATTCAAGTGATTCTCATATCTATCTAGACCAAAATAAATTCTAACACTTCTACTCGATTCTCGCTTTAATTCCAACATCATTAATTATATAGAGTTTTACTTTAATTCTCGAATTCCCAATTATTCGCAAAATCATTTACTAGAGGTTATCCCCTTTTACCTTTTCAAAGCGTTACTATAATTATACTCACAATTAAACATGATAAATCTTTCCAATTAACCATATATTATTCTCATCATAAATATACAGTACAAGCACCCCGAGGCTAAGCTGCGGTGCACACATACTCTCGTATCCCATCCAGGTACATCACGTACATAAGGATCACGCATTCCGAATCTCTCAGGAATCTTTCTCAAATAGTAACAATCACAAACAATGGAGGAGGACATAGTTCACATCACATGGGTCACGCACATACCTACGCTCCCATGGTCAGCAGACTTATTAACTTCTCAATAAGTCCTTCTCTGACCTATGTCCTCGAGGTACCAATCTATATCCCCCCGTAGGGACACAAAGATTAGATGGCCCTAAACGAACGCAAACCTCCCGTGATAGCAAGTATGGTAGGTATGTCATACACATAAAATCATATATACTAAGCATGCACATGTCTTAGTTATTACCATATTTTTATTAGTGGTATACTTCTCGTTCTTATACCAACTTTTAGTATTACACAAATTACATGTCCCCGGTTTATATGTATTTAAGTCATCAATTATCCTCGCATCGTGATTCGTCACTCGCATCCTAATCCACAAATATCATTTGGTTCAAGTCACTCCTCTATATGTTACTGATGATGTTGGGAATAGCACCACCCTTCAAGGTGTTTGTGAGCTCAACTTAATGTTAAAAATGGAAGCATAAGGGTATACTGTATGTGTATATATATATATATATATATATAAGAGATTATGATGAGGATAAGAGGATAAACACAATTATGTAAGTGGTTCAGCCAATCTGGCCTACATCCACTGTGCAAGTGTATGATGTGTATCACTGTATGAGGGCTCTTATGGCCATAGATACAATCTCTCAAGTTTTCTCTCTCTACTGTGTACTTGAACAGAGTTTTAGCTAGGGTTACTATGTCTGGATCCTCCCAAGGTAGGGGATGACCTCTATATATATAGTACTTAAGGGGAGTAGTGCACCCCCATGCATGAAATATACACATGTGTGTTAGCCTCACCAATTGGGGGAAGCTACCTGTCACTGTCACATGTAAGGAATGATGACGAAATATTCTCCCCACGTGTGGAGAATAATCTTGTTACAACCGATTTGTGCCCATATTTCCTTATCCAAATGTTAACAGATGCTCGGCTGCCATATTGGTGCATGACCTCGGACTGGGAGAGGCCGAGTTGTAAGGCTTGATATTTGTTCAATCCGGGATGTGCCATAGGGAGTCTCGTCCTGATTTCGGCCGAGACAGTATGTTGGGGTCGACTATTGTCGAGGTTGAGCTGACTCCATGATGGAGTTTACTAGGGCTTCTTGTCACCTCGGCCTACACTCGGCCGAGGTTTCCATACCCAGGTATACAAGAATTCTGTTGATGCCTGTGATGCGCGTAGTTTCCATTAGAGATGTAGGTGGTAGTGTCGGCCTGGGACGACCTTACTAAGGCCGAGGGCTGATATCGTGGGCTCATGGCTTATCTAGGGTCGGTCATTACCTCGACCACCATCTCGGCCGAGGTTGGTGTCTCTAGACCGAGGTCACACTTAGGGCATATCAGTTACTCCTCAATATATCCCAAATCTCCCAACTATACCAATTAGTTAACAAGTTAAAGTTATCTCATCAATTAAACAAGGTTACGGGACACTAGAAATCAAATCAGGCCAAAAAGGCCATTCTGTCAACTCGTTAGAAGTCTCGTTCGAACGAGGTCGTTCGAACGAGAGTTCGTTCGAACAAGGAGTATCAAATGAACTAGCAACTCGTTAGAAGGCAGACTGCCACCTCGTTAAAACCTTGTTCGAATGAGCTCGTTCGAACGACCTGGGCAGGTCTTCTAACGAGATGGCCGTTTCAAGCCCAAAATTTCTACTTCATTTTTCCTAAATTTTTCTCTTCTCTAAACTCATCATAAAATCATCCCAAACGAATTTTAAGGTTCTTAAACATCACTAAACCTTCTTAGGTCATTTCTTAACATAATTTTGGGGTCCAATCTTCCTAAACAACATTAATATTTATCATAACTCCCCAATTTTCCCCAAACCCTATGAGTATGAACCCAAAAATTTAATGTCTTCAATTTTCCCTTTATAAATCCATTTTTTTCATCTTTCAAAAGTTGTATTTCTTGAAGGACAACCATCAACTAACATTCTACATGCAATCCCTATAACATATCATGAATTTCTCTTTAAAATTTAAACGGTTTTCATCAAATACCCAATATAATGCAATTTTATCAATTCTAAGCATGGAAGAAACATTCGCTTGAAATTAAAGTAATTAAACCACTTGCCTTAGATAGTTCTCTGAATTTTATGTTGGTGAATGGATTGATCCTCTCCTTTCTCTATGGATTTTCTCCCAAGGTTGAAGATGGTGGTTTTGGCCCTTGTAAGTTCTCTTCCCACTTCTCTCAAAACTCACGTAACCACTCTCTAACTTTATTTGCTGATAATGGGTTAAGTGGGTTACTTAATAACCTATAATTAACTCCCAAAATTCGTTGGTCAATATTCCCCATATTTCAAAATTACTAAAATGCCCTTTTAAGTTGTCGGTTTAGCCTAAAAATGCCCTGGGACCCAAACTAAACCCCCGGCTAGTGTTTTCTAACTATTTCGACCCTTCCGGACTCGTTGGCGCACTCAAAATGACCATACGGTTGATAAAAATAAAATTCACTTTTTAATTTAAATAATTACATTCTTGACGCGACTGACACGCGCGTCCCAACTAAATTTCCCAAATTACCGTATTTCAGTCTCGCGACAATTTCAATATTTTCAATATTCATACCTCGTCATATATATATACACATTATAATCAAATAACAACTCACATCTCGTTAGTATTTTATCCGGATTAATTCTGAATTAATTCATATTTAATTTAATTAATCCCATAAATAAATATCAATAAAAGTACGGGGTATTACATACTTCCCCCCTAATAACAGAATTTCGTCCCGAAATTCAGAACTAGAAGGTACCTGGTAAAAAAAACTCTAGATAACGTTCGCGCATCTCATCCTCGCGTTCCCATGTGGACTCCTCGGCATTATGATGCCACCACTGAACTCGTACCAACGGTACTATATTTGACCGTAGTTTCCGCTCGCTTCGGTCCAAAATAGCAATCGACCCCTCCTAGTAGGAGCTATCAGGATGGAGATCGATGTCCTCCAAAGCAATGTGAGTATGAGCCAAATCGTCCCTCAGATATTTCCTTAGCAAGGAAATATGAAACACATCATGAATCCTGTGCAAATGCTCCAGTAACCCAAGTCTATATGCAACGGACCCAAATTTGCTCGATGATTGGAAATGGCCCCACATATCTCGGTGCCAATTTCCCCTTCTTCCCAAAATGCATAATCCCCTTCATAGGAGATACTCTGAGTAAAACCTGGTCCCCCACTTTGAACTCCCTGAAGAACCTCTTCGCATCAGCATAGCTCTTCTGTCGATCCTGAGCTACCGGAATGAGACTCCCTATCAATCCTATCCTTACCGAAGTATCCTGAATCACTTTTGGCCCAAGTAGTTTGTTGTCCCCCACATATAACCAACATGCTGGGGAACGACAAGGTCTACCGTATAATGACTCAAACGGATCCATGCCAATAGTGAACTGCTAGGAGTTATTATAAGCAAACTCCACCAGTGGAAGGTACTTCTCCCATCCACCCCCAAAGCCAATGATGCACATACGCAACATGTACTCCAACATCTGATTTGTACACTCAGTTTGCCCATCGGTCTGCAGATGATAAGCCATCCTCAATCACAATTCTGTGCCCATGGCCTCCTGAAAACTCTCCCAAAACCGTGAAACAAATATGTTGTCTCGGTCAGACACGATATTTAGGGGCACACCGTGAAGTCTCACTATTTCTGCAATAAAAATCTGGGCATACTGTCCCGTAGTGTAGTCCTTCCTTATGGGTAGAAAATGAGCAACTTTGGTCAACCTGTCCACAATTACCCAAATGGATTCGTGACCCCTCTGTGACGTAGGTAACCCCGTAATAAAGTCCATGGAGATACTCTCCCATATCCACATCGGGACCTCTAATGGCTGTAGAAGTCCTGTCGGTCTCTGATGATCCACTTTTACCAGCTGACAAGTGGCGTATTTAGAAACAAACATGGCAATATCTCTCTTCATCCCGCTCCACCAATACTGACGTCTCATGTCTTCCTACATTTTATCCCCGCCGGGGTGTACCACGAACCGTGAGCCGTGTAACTCTGCCATCACCTCGTGTCGCAAGTCTTCCCCTTCCAGAATGACTAGTCTCCCATTGAAGCATAATCCCCCGTATGAGCTAACGGTATAGGACTCTGCTCCCTCTGATAGCAATCGAACTATCTGCTCCTAACAGAACGAGTCATTTGCCTGTGCCTTTACCACTTTCGTGACAATCTACGGTGTAACTATCATCACAGACATGAACGATCGGGCCACTGCATCTTGGTGTCCCAACTCCTTCCACTTAGCCTTCCACACCTCGGCCACCTCATCTACTGGCCTACGGCTCAACGCATCTTCTACCACGTTAGCCTTCCCCGGGTGATATTGGATATCGAACTGATAATCCTTCACAAACTTAAGCCACCTCCGTTGCCTCATATTCAACTCCTTCTGCGTGAATAGGTACTGTAGAGATTTGTGGTCCGTGAAAAACCGAAATTTCTCCCCCAGGAGATAGTGTCTCCAAATACGAAGAGCAAATACAACTGCCGCTAACTCCAAGTCATGGGTGGGGTAATTCTTCTTGTGAGGCTTAAGCTTACGGGAAGCATAAGCTATGGCCTGACTCTCTTGCTGCAATACACCTCCAAGTCCTTGTAAGGACGCATCGGTGTAGACTAGAAACTCAACTCCCGGTCTCTACAATGCTAACATAGGTGCTGAGGTCAACTTGTCCTTCAACTCATCGAATGCCAACTGACACACATCTCTCCAAATGAATGGAACACCCTTGCGAGTCAGATGTGTCAAAGGACCCGCTATCTTTGAGAAACCCCGAATAAACCTCCTGTAGTATCCTGCTAGGCCCAAGAAACTACGGTTCTCAGTCGGTGTCATGGGCTATCCCCACTCCCTCACTGCGGATACCTTCCCGAATCAACAAATATCCCCCGGTCTGAAATAATATGCCCCAAAAAGTGATCTTCCTTCAGCCAAAACCCACACTTCTCATACTTTGCATACAACTCGTTCTGACATAGCGTCTGCAAAACCTGCCTCAAATGCTCGGCGTGCTCCTCCTCTGTCTGGGAGTAAACCAGAATGTCATCGATGAAGACAATGACTAACTGGTCTAGGAACTATCTGAACACCCTATTCATCAAGTCCATAAACACGGCTGGAGCATTGGTCAAGCCAAAAGGTATAATTCAAAACTCGTAGGAACCATATCTCGTTAAGAAAGCAGTCTTCGAGACGTCCTCTTCCCTGATACGCAACTGATGGTATCCTGATCGCAAATCAATCTTTGAGAAGAAAGAAGCTCCTCTCACCTGGTCGAATAAGTCATCGATTCGCAACGGATACTTATTCCGTATCGTGACATTATTCAACTCCCGATAATCTACACACAACGTCAACGATCCATCCCTATTCTTTACGAACAACACAAGAGCACCCCACGGTGAAGTACTCCTCCAGATAAACCCCTGGGCTCGTAACTCTCTCATCTCAGCTTGAGCCATACGGTAAGGTGCGCTGGCAATAGGCCGAGTGCCCGGCTTCAAGTCGATCACAAAATCTATCTCCCTACTCAGAGGTAATCCAAGTATATCCTGAAATACATCGGCAAACTCTCGAACAACCGAAATCGCATCAAGTGGTATCACCACTTCCTTAGAGGTCTCCTCCTCTATATAGTACAAGTGAGTGGACGATCCTCCCTCAGGTCGAGGCATCTCCCCTAAAAACATCTCCTGCCCTGGAATGGCAAAGATAATACTCCTACTAAAATAGTCAATCATGGCTCGGTACGCAACTAGCCAATCCATACCTAAGGATGAATCGGGTCTTTCGGACTTAAGGGATTTGTGCCTAAGGATGAATAGGGGATTTCGGACTTATGTTTGAAATGGATTATGAGGGGTAGGATGCCTCTTTTAGGAAGGAAATGATTTATGGGACCGAATGATTGGTGGATTATCTTATTATGATGAGGGTGGGATATCATGAAATAGTTATAAATTCTAGATATAGTCCCTTTATGTTTATTTGCGTTTGAAGTCAAGAGGTATTACGGTATATGCTTTAGATTATTACCGGATATAATAGTTATGTGCTTACTTCTAGCTGAGTTAGTTATTTCATATTTATGCGTTAATGTTAAGGGTTCATAGGGACAATTGAATCGTAGTTGGAATTGAGAGAGATTGGATCATACTATCAACTAGAATAGGGTGTGTTGTAAAGCTAGTCAGGATAGTTGTTATATATCTGTGTGTGTTTAACATTGGGGATTCCAATAATTGAGGGGTTCATGGAATGAACTTAGGATTGAGCTTCAGGTGTGTAGACTATTAGTTATGTGCACAGCTATAGTTAGGATTATTATTAAATATATTGATGTGTATTAGGATATAAATGGAAGGTATAGTGATTGTTATATATGTTAAACTTGGAGATAGTAACCTTACTGATATATATATTGGAATACTATTCATATCATAAGGGAAGGGGATACATATGTGTGAAATGAGGCACCGTGTAAGGGAGGATACCTGAGTAAGTATGCGTCGTAACAAGGGTGAGTATTACGAGAGTTGTATACATATTTCCAGCTTATCTTACTTCATGAATAATGATTGCCAATAGGGTATGCTTTTATATATAGAGACTTATATATATATTAAATGGATATAAATATGGTGAGAATGTATATTTCTTGTGTGATGATTTATACATATGATGTGATTGCTCGTATATATATATATTGTGTGAATGATATATATATATATATATATATATTGTGTGAGCATACTCGGCACATGCTATCATTGGAAGTTGCGCGATGAGGGTGAGCCCCTAGCTTGAGGAGCAGGGTGTAGATAGTCCCCAGGTCGTAGTCGTCCCTTATTATTTATGTGATTTTATATTTTGGGTGTGAGAAGTCTTGGGTATGATTCGTTCTCTCTTGCCGGTTTGGAGCTATGACCGCTTCCCATGCATTATGATTGATTTTGTTGCCATGGCGGTATGATAATAGTCCGATATGTTGTGACCCTGGGAGAAAGTGAGTAATTTGTGGAAGATGATAGCATGGTGCAGTATTTTGGTATCCTATAACCATTTATGTTATGTGTATTGCAAATTGTACATTATGTGTGTTATGTGTACGTGGTTATAAGAATGAATGATTGCTTATATATATACAAGCGAAATGCTCGTGCCTGAAGGCACGACGAAAATTTTCAAAGTACGTAATCGCAAAACGATAAAAAAATTCAAAATTCGTAAATGCAAAGCGGCCAAAATTTCGTTACCCAGAAAAACAAAGTGTAATTTTTAAAAAATTGTCCATAACCTTTGTTGTTTATGGGACTGTCCATTATGCGGAAGCGTGAAAGCACGACGAAAATTTCGAAAGCACGTAATTACAAAACGGTGAAAATTTTCAAAGTACGTAATTGCAAAACGACAAAAACAGAGTAATTTATAACAATTGGCCATAATCTCCTTTGTTTATAAACTATTCACACTGCTTAACAAGCAACAAATAGTCCAACAACATTCAAATAATCTAAAATCAAAGAAATTCACATATAATATAAAATATACAATATTCATCAAATGAATTCTCATTGTGTCTCAAAAAAATGAAGTGTCAAAGTTTTAAAAGAATTGGACAGAGTCTCCTTTGTTTATTGGACTATCCACCCTTCTCAAGGGATAACAACAAATCCTATAATATATATAAAAAAAAGTCACTTAACAAAAGCTTCAATGAAACAAACATCTTTAAAAAATAAATATATATCAATGGAAACCCCATAGTAGCTCCGTGGTAGCCCAATAGCATCCCTGTAGTAGCTATTACCATAGCAGCCCTGTATTAGCCCCGTAGAAGCTCCGTAGCAACCCCACAGCAACCCCATATAAGTCCCGTAGCAGCCAAATAAAAGTCCTGTAGCATAAAAATTAAGTCTGTGTTTGATTGGTCTTGGATTAAAACCTGAAATGAAAAAAAAAAATTAGTTTGTTCCCAAAAACATTGTACGTTACCTATATAGGATGTGGGGTGGGGTGGGGTGGGGTGGGGGGAGATGCACATCAATCCTAATTACTAAGAAAATTAAAAATAAGCACCCAACTTAAAAACCTAATTAAAAAAATACATTTGTGTGTGAGTGTGATCTGTGTGTGTCATCTTGAAACTCATGTATGTTTAATTAAACATACTTTAGTCACTGAATTTCAATGTTCCCAAGCAACCCCGAAAGCATCTATATGAAACCTTAAATATAGATAGTGTGAAATGGATCAAAAACAATTTGATAACATCATATCACGAATACAAAATGTAAAAATAAAAAATAAATGAAAACCAATTCAAGTATAATCAGTTATTCAGGTCTTGATTTCGTATTACCCATTAGATTCAAACAACAAATTGATTTGTAAAGAAAGATGTTAGATCTCCAAAAAAAAATATTAAATCTAAAAATCTATAAACCGGCCCACAATAAAAATGAAAAGAATGTACCTTCGTAAGGTTTTGAAAGTATAATCAGTTATTCAGGTCTTGATTTCGCATTACCCAAAAACATTAAATCTGCCAAAAAAAAATCATTAGATCTTTAGTATTCTCCAAAAAAAAATCATTGACATTATATCTGCAAAAAAACATTAGATTCAAACAACAAATTGATTTAGTATTCTCCAAAATCATTAAATCTGAAAAAAAAACATTAGATTCAAACAACAAATCTTCAGTATTCTCCAAAAAAAAATCATTGACATTATATCTGCAAAAAAACCATTAGATTCAAACAACAAATTGATTTAGTATTCTCCAAAATCATTAAATCTCGAAAAAAAACATTAGATTCAAACAACAAATCTTTAGTATTCTCCAAAAAAAAATGATTGACATTATATCTGCAAAAAAACATTAGATTCAAAAAACAAATTGAGGTCCAATACTATTTGGGCGTTTTTGTAAACAGAAATAAAGGTCCAATACTATTTGGGCGTTATAAGATTTGATTTTGAGTTTGTATGTATGTATACTAATAGAGGCAACCTTAAAAAAGAAATAAAGGTCCAATATTGTCATAATATTTGATTTTGAGTTTGTATGTATGTATATTAATCTAATAGAGGCAACCTTAAAAAAGAAATAGAACACAAATTTTTTTATAGCCGTTACCTGAGAATTTTTTTTATGGTCTCTACTTTGTGCTCGATTTCACTGCTTGCATCCCTCTGAAATAGCTGCTGAGCGTTCACGTAAAACCACACCATCATATTATAGATGCAATTGATAAAGAAGAAAAAGTTAAGAAAGAAAAAAGGCATAATTGACTTTAATACCAAGCTTTTCTACAGATTTGTCGCTGAATTTGACATAATTGACATAAATAAACACGAAAAAAAAGCTAAGAAAGGAAAAAGCACAGCTATGCCCAATTCCAGAATTTCAAATACCAACACAATAACAAAAGGAGAAAAAAAACTTCCCAGGTTGTAAAAGAAAAACAGAACAAACTATGCCTAGGTATAAAAATAAACAGTCATAAATTACATAATAGTAGAACACATTAAATTTGAAATTTCAGTTAACTTATGACTGTTGATTTCATACCTAGATATCGATGCTTCCTTCCAGGCATGTGTGTTCTCCAAACTCGCAAATAACATAGCATCTTCTGCTCCATTTGTCCAAACTCCTAAAAAATTAAGAGAAAACTAACTCACATAGCATATAAGAAAATTAGAAAATTACAACGGCATAACAAATTACGCGTGTTTAACTGTTATCTCAATATTACACCTCAAAAGGGGAAATTAATAATTTTAGTAAATATATAAACAAATAATATTGGAAACTTGATATTTAGAGTAATTTTTGAATCTAAAGAAATTTAACGATTGAGATGGATATCAACTTAAATTTTACCTCACACAACTATATTTTTCCCAAATGATGTTGTACTTCAATCCCATCTAAAAGCACGTAGTATCAATTCAAACAATGCACGTAGTATTATTTTATTGTCTTCTGAAAAATGAAGCGTCCGCTTGAACGGTACCTCCATCCCATTGAGTGTCATCAGGACCAAATGTAAACACATGCCATAGAATTATATTGTTGTCTTCGGGTGCACCACCGATGCCTACAGGAGGGTCCTGATGTAACCTTTTAAAATCATCCTAAAAACAGGAAAAACAAATCCCTTTGGATCATCAACGAAAAAGTATGCAAAATAACTAAAAAGTACACAAATTAGATAAAGCTATATTAATATTTTTTTAACAACTTTTTTATATATTATATTAGCTGTTTTTAATAGTTATTTATACTAACTGTTTTTAACAATTATTAACTATTTTTAATAGTTATTTTATTATCTGTTTTTATATTAACTATTTTTAACAGTTTTTATATTAACTGCTTTTAACAGTTATTTATATGAACAGTTATTTATAAAATATTGTTGAAATAAAAAAACGTTAATATAAAAAACGGTTATTATAGAAAACATAAAAAATAGTAAATAATTAAAAAAATAGTTAATAATTTAAAAAATAGTAAATAATTTTAAAAACTGTTATAAAAACATTAAAAAACATTAAATAATTTGAAAAACTGTCAAGTTAGAAAGAACGCACCTATTTTCTTATAACCACAATGGTGAACCTGAAACGAAAGAAAAAAGAAAGACAATTAGGAACTTTCAATCGAATACTCAAATATGGAACTTATACTACGGTAGAATGTGTTGTTAACTATTCTAAGTTATACTACGGTAGAACTCTATTTAATTTTTTTAAATATGCAGGCATTTGCATTATGGCAATCCGTTTTATAATATTCTAAGTTGAAAAACTATGTTGGACGACATAGGCCAGTAGTCATACAAAAATCAGCACCTCCATAGCGTAAGAGAGGAAAAATAAAACAAAAAATCTCTAACCCGTCTACGCATGCCAAATTCTGCTTCGGGCATTTTTCCTTTGCCTTTGTCATTTGAATTTCTCAATTTAGTGTGAGGCTTAGGAATATAATCACATATTTAGTGTTAACTCAATGACCCAAAAAAATAAGAATTCATAGATACAATTGGAAAGTAAAAATCATGTAGTGGCAAATAAGTACCTCAATAGCTATAGCATTAGGTTGGACAACATCACGGATAACAATACCGTTGTATCTCCGACGTGGGATATGAATCTATTAAAGAAATAAAAATTAAAAAAAATATATGAGGAAGAAAATCAAGAGTATATCCAACCTATAGCATGTTAATATTTAAACTTTATAATAGTTTTCCAACGTTAATATGGGAAAGCTTTCTGACTTTGAGGAGGGATTCTCCTTCCCTTTCCCTTTATCCTGAAAAATAAATAGAAACATATAAAATCCAAAAAAAAAATGAAATAGCAAATGATTTAAGACATGGTATGAATATGGGAAGAAATTAGTACGTGAGTCGGCGGTATGTTTTCATGTCCCTTCGACAGTTGGGTGCCTTGTTTGTCGCTATCAGTCGGTCGATCCTACGAATATGAGAAGGAAAATAGCCATGAAAGATTAGTTGGTTGATCCTACGAATATGATAAGGACGTTGATAAGAACATTAATTGATGTGCATGATTACCATAGATTGAATATCATTTATTTGACCATAAAATTAGAAACTAAAAACACAAACAGACGAATCACGAATTCAATGTATCAATTATAGGAAAAACAATTAACATTAAAATATAAAACACCAAGAAATTGGTGTTAAGCAAAACCCCCCAAAATGGATCAATGTTGTCAAACCCCGAAAACATAAATCACAACATAAATAACAAATAAGCGGTATTAGAACACAAACAAAACCCCCAAACAAATTGCACCAAAATAAGCAATATTAGAACACAATAAAACCCCCCAAACAAACCGCACCAAAATAACAATGAATAAGAAGTATTAGAACACAAACAAAACCCCCAAACAAATCGCACCAAAATAACAACGAATAAGCAGTATCAGAACACAAACAAAACCCCCGATTCAGTGTTAGAATTCTACAACCTAAATCAGTATTAGATCCGACGAATATTTAACAAAAAAAGATTCGGTGTAGATAGCAAAAAATAAAAAAGAAAATATTAAAGATAAAATACTCGATTCAGTGGAGATCCGGTGCAGTTTTATCAGAAAAAAGATCCGGTGCCGATTCAGTTGGAGATCCGGTGCAGTTTTATCAGAAAAAAGATCCGGTGCCGATTTAGTGTTTGAATATATGTTAGAAATCTATAACTCTTCAACATATCCGACGAATAGTTAACAAAAAAAGATCCAGTGTAGATAGCAAAAAAGAAAAAAGAAAATATTAAAGATAAAATACCCGATTCAGTGTAGATCCGGTGCAGTTTTATGAGAAAAATATCTGTGTAGATATGGTGTAGATCTGATGTAGATCTGGTGTAGATCCGGTGTAAATGAAGCATCGGCGTGGGAGATCCGATGGAGTTCGATTTCAGTGGAGATCGGGTGTAGGTATGAGGGGAAGGGGGCGAGCGTGTGAATGGGACAGGGTGTGAAGGTGTTCAGCGGGGGAAGGTGGGAGGGGGATAGAATGTGTGAGATGATGAGTGAGAGGGAGACAGGTGATGGTAGCGTGGGAGGGGGAGTGAGTTGTGATAGGCTACGCAAATGGAAAATGAAAACGGGGTAAGGGGTAGAAGGAAAACTGGGTTTTTTTTTTTTTTATGAAAATGAGAGCGGGGGGGAGGTAGTGTAGAAGGTTTTTTTTTCCATGTGCCATGTCACAATGGGTATAATCCTACATGGTACAATCCCACACCATTAGATTGCCCAAAAAAATTCGATCCCAACCATTTATTTTTTGGAACAGTAAAACACCCCCCTCTCATATAATATATATATATATATATATATATATATATATATATATATATATATATATATAATAAGGCGTAGGATGTTCTTACTATTTCATAAGAGGATAACATAATTAAGGGTTGAGATTGAGCCACATGTTCACAATCCAACGATTAAAATTTTGGGGCTTTATTGTAATTGAACTCTCAAAACATGGGTTCTAATTGAGGTACCGAATGTTAGGAGAATGACAACTTTCTACACTTTAATTCAAACACCACTTTAATTCACACACCAACTACTTACACGTTTTCCAACACAACTGTCCAAATCACTCATTATTTTTTCCTTATACAACACGCAATCCCTATCTAAACACACACCTATGTTGTTCCTCCTCATCTTCCTCCCCTTCTCCTTCTTTAATCGGAGATAACTTTCACTGATTAATATATCACTCTCTTGTCTCAGTCCATCAAGAATCGCACTATGAAACCACTGACATAACCCCAGGCTCTGATTTGAAGTGTTAAAAAATCTTCTTTTTTATGTGGGTTTTAAGAGAGTGTTGCAAAAGGACATGACTAAATCCCCCAAGGTATAATCTCTCTCCATCTTAACAGTTGGGTTTTGATTCGTGAGTTTTGGTTTCCCATTTTTGGAAATTTAGTTTGGATATTTTAGGTACTCACCCTCCCTCATTTATGTTTCAGATGAGTTGTAGTGTTGCATTTTTGGGTCCAACATATAGGCTTTTAAATTGGTTGAAATGATGTCTAAATAGGGGTTTAATTAGGGGTTTCAAGTACTGATTTTGGTTTTGCAGAGTAATGTTCTTTTATTCAATGTATCTCAGTTACACTGCACCTCTAATGCGTGTTTTAATTTTTTTCTAGGTTTCCAGTTGGTTTGTCACAAAATGGAGGCCTCTGATCAATTTATGATACCTACCGCTGAAAAATACAGCTCAATTTAATTTGAATGTGTGTGTTTTCAATCACAGCTTCCAACACAAACATCATTTGTTATTTCCTCAGTTTCTAAAATATATCCTCTCTTTCTCTCTCTCTGTCTCTGTCTCTCTCTCTCTCTCTCTCTCTCTCTCTCTCTCTCTGTGACTACGAACCCATAACAAGCACCATTTTTCCTCCATAGTAATGAAGTCCATCGAGCCTCTCCCATGACCTCTTTATAACTCTGTTTCAAAAATCCTATTGTCCTTAAACACACGGATGAGATAAGGATCAATTGCCTCTTGAAGGGATGCAATAGCATTGCATTGAAATCTTAGACGAAAGTCTCGGGGGGAACGATGGGGCTTCTTCACTCCTCCGGTGGTCGGAGCTGACTTCATGGCCTTGCTTGGTTATGTATTATTTTTCTACTACTTTTTTTATGTTTTCATTTTTTTTCTACGGTAGCCCTTTCGTGTATTTTATTTAGTTTTATGTGAATTGTTAAAAGGCTACAGAGTAGTTGATATTTCCAAACTATAAATATAAGTTCTCGAGTATTCCAAAGGTTCATTTATGCTGACTATTTTTTTTTGCATTTTTCAGATCTGAGTTTTGAAGATGAGGTGTATAAGATGGCATTGATAACATTGTTTGTGTCACACAAACAGGAATTTTATCAGGAGGGGTCTCGGGTTTTAATTGGCTGTGAACCATTTTTTTTTGTTTTAGTAAGAGATCATATAATTTATGTTAGTTAGAATTTTTTCTCTTTATGAAGATCCAAGTATAATTAGTTGTTTTATTTAGTTGGAACATATGATTCAATTGTTGGTTTTAGTTTTTCACAGTTAACATTTGCACTCTCTTACCAGATCTAGGTATAATTTTTAGAACCCTATTCCCTTACTTACTCTTTCCCTCTCTACTAATCGTGTTGGGTTGATAATTTTTTGCGTGGGAGGTGTAATTTTGTAGGAAAGTGCTAAGAAAATGTTGCCTCATTCAACATTTGGCTTTTTTGGTAATTTTCCACGTGCATCATTTCTGGGAGTGGTATATTTGTACTGGCTTTTGTTGTTTCTATTAGTTCTTACATTTGGAGAAGGTAATAACGAGGATACGAGTCCCTAAGTTATATTTTGCTTTGATTGTAGGAAATAATAGAAATTCAAGAAATGGATATGTTCAAGATGGGTACACGATGGATCTATTCAAGATGGGTACATGATGGCTGCGGTGTGACAGTTTGGCGTGAAGATGGTGTTGTGTGGTGGATGTGGTAAGGGGGATATACCCTGCCTAATGTGTAAATTTGTTTATTGTGCACATGAATATTTTCATACCTAAAATTTTTAGAATAAAAATAATGACTTTTTTGTGATGATCTTGGTTATTTTAGCATTTATATGTGATTTTAGGGGTATCGCATTGATTGTATCAAAAAGAGTTTTCTTTAAACCAAAAATTTCATATATTGTGATTTATCTTTTTTTACTAGGAAAACTAAGTAATATACTTTAGAGATCTTCTTTTATCCTATACTACCAATTAAATTTGTCCAAACAACCTCAATTTTTGGGAAAGAGAATTTTGAAAATATGTTGTTAATTGGATTTTACAGTAAAGGAATTAATTTTTCCAAAATAATATGGTTTGTAAATATGCACAACTTGAAACATTAAGAGCGCTTATTAGTTGGAAGGAATCTTTGAGTAGATACAACATTTTGATTACAAATGCATCAAGGGGTGTAGGAAAAAGATAATGATGATTTCTAAGTATAGATTGGATGTAGGTCTAAGAGGAGCATGATGTAGCGTGTCAGGTTATAGGATGACAAGTTGTATCAACTGTAGCACTAAGACATGGAAGGTTGATGCGTGGCCCAGCTCTTTCATAGCCACCCCATCACAGAAGACGTGCCATCAGTACAATTGAATCTAACAATTCTAAAGCTAAAACCTAAAGGACGAAATTGGCATCTCCAATATAACCATCCTCTGTGGACAAACAAATCAACTTTGGTCATATCATAAATGACAAAAATTAATGGACAAATCAATGTCAAGGAACCTTTAAACTGATGTCTAGGTCCTAATCGCTCAAATCAAATTATTACTGTTTCAAAATAAAGCTCCTAAAGAACTAATTCAGACAACTCCTAATAATTGTAATAGTTGTGAAAACCAACAAAGTTTTAAAGATACAACTAGGATCGCATGCTATCCTACAGCTAAAGAATCTATAACCTATTAACTATTAACCAAACTACTAAATTTGGACAACTGAGGGTCGAAAGTTAAGTGATAAAGGTAGAATAAATGGATTAGCCAAAAGCTAAAGCTACTAAAAAAATACTATGGATATCAACGAAATATATTCGGTCAGAACCAAATCATTTTTGTCATGAACATTTAATATAATGTGTGGGCATGTTTAGGTTGTCAAAGTACAAATCTTTGGCTAGTTGTAATTTTTTTTAAATAGGATGAGTACATATCTTGATATATATATATATATGAATAATATAAAGGTTTATGTAATAACGGAGGACATTATTGTTATAATTTAGACAAAAATACATGATACGATCAACACGAGTGATAAATTTTACACGAATACGACACAATTTAGTTTAAAAAATCTTGGAGCAAGCAACATTTGAAATATTTTTGTTTTTTGTATTATCGTGTTGTGCTTATAATTATCACCCCTACTAATTTAAAAAAATATATTAACCACTTCAAAAATTAAAAATCATTTTACTCTTTAAAAATATTTTTTCTCCTTTACACCGTAACTTTTGTCACTACCTCTTTAAGTGGAGAATTAACATTAATTTTAAAAAAAATTACAAGCCCAAAGAATTGTTTTTATTTATGATTGAAGTAGGTTAAAACAAATTCCACCCATTACATATCGCATTTTATTAGTATGGTGTTGACATGATTTGAAATTATTAAGGGGTTCACGCATTAATTTATAACTTCGTGTCAGTTTGTATCATTCTATTGCACATCTTATTTTTCTAAACTTAGTTACTATTATGAAATATCCAGAACATTTTTTGCTAACTTCGTGTTAGTTTGTATCATTCTTTCACTTCTCGGCTCAAATGCATGGGTTTTTGACGTTTAATAATTCCACATCAGAGTTTTAAAGTTTATATTGATTATTATTTTTTATATTTTTTGTTAGTTTTAGGTGGATTTTAATGATTTTCATATTAAGGATCTAAATATTTAGGCCCTGGGTTAAACACCTAATATTTGAAATTCCTATTTTTCTTTTTCTTTGTTGATATTAGTGTTGTACACATAGTGTTAGGGAGAAAATTGCACTTGAAGATCTTTATAACCGTGCCATCGGCACTTAAAGAACTTTGCAATTATGTATATAAATTTTTATAAAGTTGTTCAAAATTTTAAAACGAACATGACACTTTCATGTAAGTAAATCCCAACATAAATACGTCTTCTAGAAATGTCAATTTCGAATCAATGTGTTTATATTCCTTCTACACGATTCATTGCTTTGAAATTTTTCCTCCATGACATCATACACAGGCACAATGAAATGCTTTGGAAATTTTCCTCCGTGCCTTCAGGCACGGGCATTCCGCTAGTATATATGTATCCTATAGGTGAAGGTGATATGAATTTTCTAGTATGTACATCTTGGGTGATTTATGTGTACTAATTTATCAAGATCGACATATCGTATTTAGAGACCTTTGCGGTTATGTCGACCTCAAGGAGTTATATGGAGATTCTAGTTATGTTCTTAGTTATAATACTCAATATGTAGATGACATAATGGATCCCTACGATCGACATTGTCAAGGAGTAGTGTATCAGGGGGGTTCCTTATTTGGATTTCTCTTTGCGAGACGCCCCACGCACGAAACGTAGTGCAATGTTGAGAGTAGAGAGAAGTTTTGTCCTAAGTACTTGTATGGATGTCGTTTATAGAATAAACTCTTATATTGAAATCTAATGCTAATGTGTGTTGCTTTAAGACACAAAATTGGTTTAAGCAAATAATTGGAACCTAAGCCTAGGAAGGCTTATATGTGTGTATATATGCATATGGGATTGGAATGGAAAGTATTTTTGGATTATGTTAGGATGAAACGTCAAGAGGGTACGGGCCGTGCATATAGTAAGGTAGGTTGTCCTTATGGTTGGGGTAACTAAATTAAGGTTCCAGGACTCGATTAGGTGCGCGATGTAGATGAGAGGTGAGTTTGGGGGGTTTCATGAGAGTGCGACTCCACTTTAATTATGAAATAGTGCATTTATATTTATTATGCACGGTTAACACACTTACTATGAACATTTTTACACCTCGGGCTCTAACCCGTTTATATTTCTCTTTTGCTATATATGTATATATATGCTTACTACAGGTGTCCCACCACAAGGATATCAGATGCTTTTTCTATCCAGAGTCTTGGGAGCCGTAGCAAGTGCAGACTATTGAGGGATTTAGTTTATAGTCGCTTTCTATTCCTTTGAAAATCTAGGTAGGATTCATGTTGTATATCGGGTTTATACCCGAGAGTTATATATAGCTGTTTATATTTATTCCTTATGGTTGTTGTATTGTTTGTGACCCGACAGCTTATTCGGGTATATTTTCCTTTTGTGTACTCATTTTATTTTAATTCTAGCACTTTCTTTTATCATGGTACTTGTGTGCATTCTGCTTTTTTTTAGTAGTTGTACATTGTTGGTTTGATATCCATTGTTTGTTCTATTTAATTTTGGCATCTGCTTTTATAGTTTTGGGTAGTTAGCCTTATTTTTTTTTGTTTCGTCAGTTGATTTGAGATTCCTATTTTATTTTTATTTAGGGTTGTCCACCCGTTATTATTTAAAGCATGGTGTCACATATTTTGTTTATCTCGCTTATTATGTTGAATTTTTTTTGGCCCACTATTGATGATCAATATTGTGTGTACATACTCAAACTAATAATGATAGAGATAATGTGCATTTTTGTGGTTTGAAACAAGTTTTCATATTAGTATATTTTGCAAGTTAAACTTACCGTGTTACAAAAAAGTATTTACTTTTGATGCAAGGATTATTTTTAAAAAAATAAACTAAAAATGACAATAAAATTCCTTATCTTTTAATCTGGGGGAATCAAGCCATTTGTTTTTCATCAACGCTAAATAATTCCAATTTTCTTGAAAAATATTTATCTGGACTTGATTATGAGGGATATTTTTAAAGCAACTTTCAGTCCTTCTCAAAGGTTATGGTATTCCTTCGATTTTTTTTGTATACAATAAAGTTTGGATATATTTGTTTTAAGAATGTTTTGATCACGCATCATAATCATAGTATTATTGATGAAACTCTTTAATCTTGTACGAAATTAAATCTAGACGCCTTATGATAATTTTTTACAAATAAGATTTTTTTAATATATCTTATAAATATTGATAGTCGAGTTATACCCTTAAGGTCTTACAATATCGAATATACGGATTACCTATGTGTCCCAAGTGGGAGATTATGAGAAATTTCCTTAAAGTGGACCTACATAGATCATATAATCGTCATTGACATGTACTTATTGGATTAAAGAAAATCGAATGTCAAATTCATTATGAATGGTGAAATTAGTGGGAGTTGAAAATCATGAAATATGGTTTTAAAGGAAGGTAGGGTACTTATCCTATTATCGATAACTTTCTTCAATACTTGTTCTTTTAGTTGTTGGATTGTTTAAACAATAAAGAACAAATAAATGATCAACCACTAAATTATGGTATTCTTAAATCATAAAGAATAGTATTAAGAAGATCCTAAATGGAGTCTACTTTTCTAAATGATTATGTGGTGTATCTACATGAATATGAATTTGGTATAAAGATATATAAATATTTGATTTTTTTTTCACAAATCATACGAAGTAAACTTACTCGACTATGAAATCTCATTGAATTACATTTATGTTAAGTATAAATAGGTCATAAAGACCAAACATGATGCTAATTGTAATTAAATGAATAAAGTTAAATTGTAGTCAAATATTTTATGCATAATGAGAAAAGGATTATAAATGAACATTCTCACCTTTTCGAAGGACGTCATTTTTTTAAGGACGTAAAATTCTTATGAGATGAGTAACTGATTCTGATAAGACTTACATTTTGTGTACCTGAAATCTATTATGCTTATGATATTTTACACATATTATAAAGAAATAATTGTATAAACTTAATTAATTTTCCCACCAATGGTATTTTTAGAAGTAATATCATTATATTTTCTAATCATTGTATATTCAATTTATACAACTTATGATCAGTGGGAGTATGTTTATGTATTCAATTTATTGTAAAGCAGAGAAACAAAATGTTACATGAATTTTCAATATGTAATGGATGAAGTTATGAGATACTAAAAGATTATATGCTCACATTAAAGTTGACTGTTCATTCTTGGACGATCAGTTATTACAACTCATATTTATTGGTTTGATTGAAAGTATGACATTCACTCGTATGTACTTATGTTTATTTTGGTTTAACGACCAATATAATGAAGGAGTGCAACACAATTGATTGACTATTATGGAAATCTGAATCTGTAGCATGCTTTGAAGCTACAACTTCTTGATTATGGCAACTTAACTTAAATTTCGGGACTTGGAGTTGTCCACAATATTGCCAAGTCATTGAAATATTATGATATTGTCGTTGCAATCTTCTTTAGTAAGATACATTAGGTATTATGTGAGTAACTAAGAACATTGAATGCAAATACCTTTTAAAGAAGAGGTTCTGAAACCAGTGTCATTTAAGACATTTGTACAAGTGTTAACATAGAAAATCCACATGATTGGGCTATCACTAAAGACATTAATGAAGCATGCCTAAGATATGAGTCTTAAAGTCTAGCCGATAGAATCTTGATGTGGTTGATTTTTTTGTGCTTATTTTGACACTACCATATGATACCATACAGTGTTTCAGAATCATTTATTTCTGTCGTTATTGTACACATGCATGTGAATGAAAGAAAGTTATAGAAATAGTCTTTTACAAAGACATTATTGGACCATTATTGAATAACCCTATTTATAGACCTTATTGGATGAGTTGTTAATGTTGTGGTACATGGAAGCGATCATTGTTTTGAATTATTATGTGAGCGCCATGACCCGCATTAATGATTTTTTTGATAAGGTGTTTATGGAAAACCATTTAAGGATGGCTCAAAGGTTATTGCACACTTTATGATAATTATGGATCAAGTGGGAGACTGTTAGAATTATTTTAAATAATTCTCCCTTATGTGCATCATAATTATATTAATACTAATAGTCACTTTGGTTAATGAAAGGGTACTCCAAATACCAAGAGTCAAAAGGACTCTTGGACATATACCTTGATGGATGGTTGATATTAAGTGAAAGTTCGAGATTTAGATTTTGTCCCTGCTTATAAATAAGTGACTAATTTCCATCATTCAGACATTCAAAGACAACATAATGAAATTACAGGAAAGAGAGGGAAATATAAATTCTCAAGGGGAGTAAATTTTGAAATAGTGTGTTGGCTATACTAGGAGATCTAACCGCTGGAATGCGTTGAAATTGGATTATATTTTTTCTACATATAAGACGAAGTTGTGTTCCAAAATTCAGCTCGATTAGGCCTATTTAAGGTTGAATGCTGTATCAATATTTCTAGTTGTGATAATTATGGAGGTATGTTATTTTAACACCATTTATGTTCCTCATAATGCTTATATGTGATGATCATGAAGATCCAATATCTTTTTATTAAGAACATTTGTATTTGAAAATTTAATCAAATTAATGTATTATTGGTTAATATTACGGTGTTCTTAAAAATTGTTTTACATCAACTCTACCAAGTTAGCCATTTTCTTCGGATGCATTACAAACATTCTATCTCACCCTACCTTTGTGTTTATTTTGGCTTTGCCAAGTCCATTAATCTTTATTTATATTAAGAAAACATGTTGGTTGTTATTTGTTTCATCGTACATCATTCATGTTTTTGGTCGTGTATCGACATGACACCACACAATATGATTAACATGACGTGACATAATAATACGATTCATAATTTTAATACAAATATGGCTTGACTTCTTGTATAAAGATCAATCACGAACTTTAAACGTCGTATCAATTTCACGTCAGTTTTGATATTTCGCACCCTATTACTTTTAACAAAGTTTATATATTAATTGTGCTAATATATTGTTTCAAATCTTTTAATAGATTTGGCAAACAAAAAACCATCGTAGCCTGAGGTGGTGGGCTTGACAGCTCGCGAAGCAGCAAAAAAAAATAAAGGAAGATATGCCAGAGGCTGTTCTTGAAGTGATTCCATATGGTAATCCTATTACGTACGATATCAAGTATGACCATGTTTGTCTTTTTGTTGGAAAAGTTGTTGAACCTTATTCCCGTATTAGCTAAGTTGTAGTACTATAAAAATGATGGGATTTACTTTTCATCCCCAATAAAAAAATCATGTGAAACCTCTCCACTAGGAGAAGTAAAGTGATTATTTTCTTTATTGCAATCTATCACTTTAATGTTTGTTTAGCTATCAATAAGGATTCTTGTGAATGTTCCTTAATTTGTGATTATTTCACTTTTATGTTCTTACTATTGGCTCACATCAGTTGATATGTGCTTTAATTTTCTGGTGTAATTAATTATTGATAAAAATTAAAATACCAGAAAAGACTTATTTAATTATGGGAATTTGTAGATTGCCACATCACCTTTTTGTGCTCTTGGAGGATTAAATCTATTAAAAATAAGAAATACTAGAGAATTATTAGTGAATAAAAAGAAGGGAAAATTGATACATACGCACTCAACAACGTATAAATAAACAAATTCAAGTAACTTGATACCATAATTTTCTTGACAAAACTTATAAAACATTACACCAAAACTAGTCAATAAATCAGGTCCAGACCGAATCTTGGGTGATTCATATCCATTAATAAGCACTTAACCGGATTCAAATTAGGATCGGGTCTTAAACAAATCTAAAATATCGGGTCTTGATTCGGATTTATATCGGATCAGATCGGATCGGGTCTGGTTCTAGGTCTGGCCAAATATTTACATTTATTTTATATTTATTTTTATTCTATCTTCCTTCTTTATTTATATTTAATTCTAGACTAATATTTTGTAATCTACTATAGTATATGATTAGTATGAATAAAACATATTGTTGATGTCTAAAAATGGAGTGGGTCCAATTTTATAATCACAGATAAAATAACGAATGCAATCTCCACAAAAACACAAGAGGTAAAGGTATTTAAAGTGTTTGAACTATAAAAAGCCTACGTCCACTGTTGGTATTATGTTGGGTGGTTACAATATCTCAGTTAGGTGTGCTTGTGACTAATTGACCTCTCCCCATGAGCTAAGGGAGATTATACATGTATGACGATTCAAAATCCTAGAGATGGATTGCATTTATATCTCCAGGCATTTACATCTCTATATAAAAAATAAGGCTTTTGATATTCAGTGATGGTCGCCATTCCATGCGAGTAGCCTTTGCAATTTCTGATGGTTCACATTCTGGGAGTTAGTCGGCTAGCCAGACGACTAGGTACCTCTTTGGCCGATTAAGATGACTGAATGGCCACATAGGAGGACATGTGTCTATTGATCATTGGTTCATGTGGGAGAGCAAATTTTACACATAACACATAGATTACATTGGGAAGCGTGCAGTTGGAGGTAGTTTAATCATTCATGAAGTTTAATCATTTTATCCCTGTTCTCGAGGTAACCTATAAATAGATGGAGATTTCCCTCCATTTCTACTACCTCAAATCTTTTATATTTCGTTTATAATCTTTCTTTCGTGTTCAAGCTTTTCTTCTACGATATCTTGTTGCTTGGTAGCTACCATTGTTTTTCGATTCCTATTGTTACCTTCAGATCTCTATAAGCTATCCTAACCCTCTTTTCTCTGTTTTTCCTTTATTTCAATAATGGTTTATATAGTTGATGATAATTCCTTAGAGGAATTTAGAGAGAAGAGGAAAATTCCTGGTTGGGTAGGTCTAGAGAATGCTCACGGTCCTGTGGATGTGTATTCTTTAATAGAGGGTCATTGGATTTCCACTCTTTTTATTTCTGAGTTTGGCATTACTTTTCCCCTAAACCCACTTTTTCTTCACTTTTGCAAATATATCGATATAATTCTAGCAAGAATAGCTCTAAACACATGGAGAGTAGTGAATGGAGTGAGTATATTGAATGAGATTTATGGGACTCACATTGGTATACTCAAATTAATGTTCTGTTATAAATGGGGAACCATTGGTGATAGTACCTACTATTTGAAGACTAGGAAATCCAATAGGGCTTTAGTGGTCAACCTTCCAGATTCCAATAATGACTACTGGGATTGTGGTGTTGTTGTAAAAAAATGGCAATATACCCCTCTTTTTGAGGGGGTATCATACACTGGTCCCAGGTGCCCCCAGGAATGGAGTGGAATAGGTTATAGTTTTAAAGTTCTTTTATTTTTTTTCTCATTTTTTCAAAGATCTGTTGACTAACTTTCTTATTCTACTTTTGTTGCAGAGGAAAGTAAGAATAAGTTCCCTAAGGAGGGTGAAGTTAATCTGACGATCTCAAATACTTGTGGGTTCTCAATCAAAGGGTTAGAGAAGAACATTATTATAACTGCTTCTTTATTGTTAGAGTACAAAAGCTCAATTACTTCTTTTATTACTCGACCACCACTTTCATTGCCTCAGCTTACTGTCCACCTAGACGAGGAACTTTTACCCCATTCTTTAGCTATAAAATTAGCTGGAGTTGAGTTTATTCAAGTGGGAACTTCTTCCTCATTTGAAGCCGTGGATATCACCACCATCCCCAAATATCCTTCAACTGAGATGGTGAAAAGAATAATTCCAAACTTGTTGACCAAGTACCCTCCCCCTGCTGTTAAGAAAACCATCCCTGTAGATAAGAGGCCAAAAGTTGTTGAGAAGAGACCTCGAGTACTCAACACTGAGGAGGACAGAACAGAAGAGCCTCAATTAAAGAGGTTGAAGAAAGGTTTTTTTGGTCCTTAAGATCAGGCCAAAATGTTCACTGCGTTGGCCAAGAGACCTGCTGTCAAGCAAGGCAGAATTGAGAATGCTTCGGTGGAGATAAGCCCTAGGTTGGATAGGGAGTTGGTAAAATCTAGAGCATTGTCCACAAATAGGTCAGCTACAGCCCCATGACTAGAGCTTGACTAATTGAGAGGGCTTCTCACACTTTGGCCTTCCTAAATTCTTAATCTTTTTTTTGTTACGCACTAATTTTTAATGCCTTTCTTCTAAACTAATAACACGTTCATTTTTCTATAGTTCTTGATCGATTTAAATCATATAATGGAGAAGGATGACCACAAAAGTTCCTCTTCCTCGGATAATGTTGAGGAAGCTATTGAGGGTTTGCTAAAATCCTTATAAGGATATAGTGAACCCTTGTTGAGAGAAAAAAAAGCCTGGAAGGACAAGATTCAGACTATAGAGGACCAGGACAGAGTAGTAGAGGAGGCACAAAATATTGGTATTAATGAGTTAACCCTATCCATGTTGACGATTATTGAAGCTTGCCACCGAGAAAAAGTTACGAAAGATAAGATTATCGTCCTGACTACTGATAACTCTGCTCTTAAGTGCAAGGGAAATAAATACAGGGAAGATGATATAAATAAGGGATGGGAAAAAAGCCTTCGCTTCTACATCCACCCATATAGCATATGCCATGAATCAATCCTTTAAAAAAGGTTGGTCTGAAGCTTTGAAGGAGGTTAACACTCAAGCAGAATCTGAATTATTTCACAGACATGACCCATGAACTCCTCCCAAACTGGATAAAGATTTTAATGACGACGAGGGTTGTGGGGAATCTTATATAATGTGTGCTGATCATGCCAACCAACATGTTACTGATCGGGCCAAGACCAATGAGCAGGAGAGGGACAAGGAAAAGTTTTAACTCCTATTAGTTATTTATTTTCTGATTTTTACTTTATGTATTTTCTACTTCTTCTTTTGTTCCCTTTTCAATGTAACCAACTCTATAACCATGGAATGATCAATTGAAAGACATATTTTTACATAATCGCTTACAACTTCATGTGATGTTGATTTCTTGTTGCTTATTATCCTCAATACTATTTATACTATTTGTTTTATTTCTCAGCTCCATAAAGTCATTCTTGCAAATTTCTAGTTTGATTCTAGGAAGAAAGTGATAGTCTCTGCTGAATCCGACCTGCTAAAAAAATATAGAAATCTTGTCTAGACTGGACATACCCCATTGATTGAGGAAGATCGAGTGGGGTTTCTTGTCCCACATGCCTCTGAACAAGTGAAGGAGTCTTATGTTCATCTTCATCACCTTTTGGGTAGAGCAATAGCAAATAACGTTGCATATTATGAGATGATCGAGTAACTTCAAGATGACCATAAACTTTCTCTATCCTTTCTTCATTCTAACTATGAGGCCAAATATAAGGTGTTAAGTGAGGGATGGGATTTTGATAAAAAGGTACAAGATATTACTTCTTCCTCAAATAAGAAGGAACTGCAATTGAACCAAGAAATTGAGAGTGCTCGATCAATTACTACCCTTTTGGTAAAAGAAAATAATGACTTAAGGACTGAGTTAGAGAGTTTGAACAAATCCACCAATACTAGGTCGAATAAAAGTGTGTCTTCCTTAGAAAAGGAGAATGCCATGATGCTGGAGCATCTGGAAAACTTGCAAAACAAGAAGACTAAATCTAGACAATCTTCTAGACAAGCCATGGTTGTTCAACCAACTATTTATGAGGAAAGGACCAGGAAGATTTTATCCAACCAAGCTTCCCTACTCCGAGAGAAAGATAAATCTATGAAGAAACTCCAATATAGGGTGGACCGTCTTATATTTCACTTCCACATGCAACCTAAGGCAGTTTGGATGGATGGGTATGATGAGGCCTTGATCTACTTGGATAAGCATATAGAGCAGACAAGGAATGAAGGATATAAATGGGGTTGGTTGAACTTTCGAGATCTATCGAAGATTGCCAAAGATACTAAACTGTGGTATTGGCATGATCCTAGAATGTAGGATTATCTTGATCCTCATTTCAATATTGATGTTAGATGGATTCCTCCTGATGCCATTCCTTAGATTCAAATTCGAAAGTATATTGGGGACTATGTCTTAGAAGGGAGGATGAATACGTTCTCCCTCAACATTTACTAGATCGGTAGAGAAGCAAAAAATGTTCCATACCAAGGGATTTTTGATCCACCACCCTACTGAGAACCCTTAATGTGCCTCATGTGGAGATGAGCAAAGACGAAAGAAAGCGTTTAGTAGATTTCTTTCTTTGTTGATTCTCACTTTGTAATAAAAAATTATTGGAACAAATTGAAGTTATTTATGATCCATTGTCTTCTTTATTTAAGATTTTAGTTAATATTATTATCGACTAGGTAATCTGTATAATGATTATTTAATCTGCTCATTAACTAAATAACGTACTTAAATATTAAATGTGTGATTCATGGTTGAATCTATTTGTAATTCCTTAGATTCAACTAATGATCTTAGATACAACTATAAATAGTTTTGCCGAACTACGTTGTAGCATTAGTTATTAATGGAGACCAAGTCTATTAGGAATGTATAGTTATCCCTGTGTTTAACTTAGTTGGGAAAAACCTCGTGTTTGATTTTGAGTCTTACATGACGTTTTAGTAACTTTTTGTTCTTGATTTGTCTAAGACGAAATCATACATGAAGTTTTAACGGATGACTTTTCTAAAGTTGGAAATGTTTGAATTATAACTAGAAATGTTCCACATTTAACTTTTTTGTAGTTGGAAAAGTTTGATCTAAAATTAAAAATTTGAAATAAATAATTTTTCTGAAGTTGGAAAAGTTTGAAGAATCTTTTGGTGGAAATGTTTGAAGAATCTTTTAGTAAGGTAATGTGGTATCATAGTTGATATCACACTATACTTCAAAAAATAAAACATAAAAATGGAGCGTAATTGAGAGAAAAGTGCCACTTCATTAACTTGAATAGTTGATTACATAAAAAAATAAAGTACTGGTAATATTTGTGGTGATGGTTGGCATTCCAGGGGTTCTTGAACTCTTTGCCTTCCAATGTTTCTAAACGATAAGTTCATGGTCGGATAAATGTCGAGAAATGGTATGGACCATGCCTGTTGGGCTCTAACTTATTGTTCTTCTAAATCACTTTCTTAAGGATAAGATCTCCTTGTTTTAAGCTAGTCTAATTAACCCTACGATTGTAGAACCTAGCTATCCTTTGTTGATAATCAACCATTTGAATTGCAACATCCTCTTTGAATTCTTCAATCATGTCAAGATCTAGTCGCCTCAATAGGTAAATTTTGGGGGAATCAAAATCCAGTACCTTATGAGTAAGAATAACTATTTTAATTATTATTACTACCTCACTGCCGAAAGCTAGCATGTATGAAGTTTCTATTGTTTCCATTCTCAGCGTAGTCCTGTAAGTTCAAATAATGTTATGTAGATCATCGATCCAGTTTCCTTTAACATCATCCAACCTTTTCTTCATGCCGTTAAGTAAAGTTTTATTAATAATGTATGTCTAAACATTGCATTGTGGTGTCCAGGTGCTGAATGTACTTTCTAAATCTTCGAACGAATGCAATATTCCTCAAACTCCTTACTATGGAACTGAGTACCATAACCAATGATGAAAGCATAGGGAATTTTATAGCTCCATATGATCTACTTCCATATGAACTGAAAGACTCTCTGATTGGAATATCGATTAAGGGCTCAACTTCCACCCATTTGGTGAAGTAATCCACTATGACAAACAAAATATTTGAACCTTCCTTTGGCGATTGGTAATGGTACGACAAAGTCTATTACCCACATAGAAAAGGGATAGGAAAAATTAATAGGAGTTAGAGAATCCCCTGGTCTCCTATTAATAATAGAAAAACTTTGGAACTTGTCACACTTTTTAGCGAAGGAAACACAATCTTCTTTCATTTTTGGGCAATAGTAGCCTTACATGGCTATCCTTTGTACCAAAGATCTTTCGACTGAATGAGTGACACATGAGCCTTCATGGACCTCTTTGATCAAATCATTTACTTCATTTGGAAATACATAATGAAGTAAATAGACTGTCTAGCCTATTCTTTAAAGAACACCCTTGTACAAGACATAACTAGTTGTTTTGTATCTCATCTTCCTTGATTCTTTCTGGTCGAATGGTAACAGGCCTTTTTCGATGTAATCTTTAAGAGGATCCATACAGGAGGGTCCCAATTCTATAGAAATTATACTGACAACTTACATATCAATGCTTGTGCTGATGATAATCTCTACTGGAATTGTTCGTGTGAGATCCATTGGAGTTGCAGAAGCTAGCCGAGAAAGGGCACCTGCTCGAGCAATGTCTACTCTTGGAATCCAAACCATCTTGACTACAGGGGATAATGAGATAACCTCCATAGAATTATTTAGGTATCTTACCATTATTTCTCCTTTAACTCCGTATATCTGAAGTAACTGGTGGATAATAAGTTAAGAATGAATATGCGCTATCACCTGATAGGCACCTAGTGATGATACCAAGTATTTCTTCAAATCTCAAAAATATTTCTCGCCCAAAATTGGCCGAGAGAGTAGTGGGGGAGATCCCAAGTACTTCTTCAAATCTCGAAAATATTTCTTGCATTCATCATTCCACACAAAGTCTTTTAATCACTTTAAAGAACGGTAGACATTCATCATTCCTCACAAAATATTTCTTGCATTTATCATTCCTATTAGTTCTTACACATACTTTTTGTTGGTCGGGATTGTATCTTCAGTAAAGACTTTATTTTATCTGGATTGGCTTCGATTAGCCTTTGATTTATAATATATCCCAAGAACATTACTTCATGTACTCTGAATACACTTGGTCGGATTGAGATTCATTTGTTGTTTCTCTAGCTGGTCAAATGTTTGGGCCATATCAACAATATGGTCAACAATAAATTTTCTCTTAGCGAGTATATCATCTACATATACCTCAATGTTCTTGCCAATCTGTTCTTCAAATACTTTACTTATCAACCTCTGATATGTTGCTCCAATGTTTTTTAGCCCAAATGGCATAACGTTGTAGCAGTATGTTCCTCGGCTGGTGATAAAGGATGTGCTCTCCTTATCCTTTATTTTATTTTAATCTGGTTGTAACCAGAATAAGCATTCATGAAACTAAATATCTCATCACCTGCAGTTGAATCTATCAATTGATCAATCCTTGATAAAGGGAAATGATCTTTTGGGCATGCTTTGTTGAGGTTAAAGACGTCTACGCACATGCTCCATTCGTTGTTCTTCTTCTTGGACATTACTACATTGGCTAACCAGGTTGGATATTTGACATCTTCTCTAAACTGTGCTTTTTGTAGCTTTTCTACTTCCTCTTGGATCGCCATATTCTACTCGGGGATAAAAACTCTACACTTCTCCTTGATTGGCTTGGAGTCCTTGTAAATGTTGAGCTCGTGGAAGATGAAGTTAGGGTCAATCCCAAACATATCCTCACGGCTCCAGGCGAACACATTCCTCCTATCTCTAAGAAATGTAATTAATTCCTGTTTGAGAGATAGTGTTAGTCTTAAACCAATCTAAGTTGTACTTTCTGGTTTCTTATCATCGAGCACAATGGTTTCTATTTCTTCCATAACCTTTCCCTTCACTAAATCTTCCTCCTCTTAAGGATCCAAGGTATCAATATGGAAAGTAGTAGTAGTGCCCCTCTGTACTTTTTTGTTTATCGGATGAGGTAGAGTAGTATTTCCTAGCTTCCATTCGATTAACATTAACTTTGCCGACCCCATAATTGATAGGAAACATCATGCACTAATGTACAGTGGACGACACTACCTCTAATTGCTTCATTCCCACTCTTCTAAGAATTATGTTATAAGTTGAAGGGACATTTTTATCAAGTACAAAGAAGCGAATTGTTTCCCTTTTGCTCGTTGAGCAAGTGCCGACTAACACATTTAGCTTGATGGTTCCTAATAAATACATCATTTCTCCTAAAAACCCAGTGAGAGGCATGTGGTAATGTTCTATTTTAATGTCACGCAGTCCTAGGCTGCTGAAATAGTTATAGAACATGACGTCTACAAAGCTCCCATTATCGACCATAATTCTTGCCACTCTACCTTGGTGAACCCTGCAAGGGATAACTAATGGATCATCATGAGGATAGAGCACCCCGTTCAAATCATTTTTGGAGAACTCGATCACCAATCTCTCCTTTTTGACTTTCCTATGCCGACCATCTTTGCTCTCGAATTTTTCAATATGCCTGATAGTAGGACACAATTTGGCTTCACTTAGGTAGGCTTTCCTCTCAGCAAGTCCAACTCCTCCACTGGCATCTCCGCCTGCAATGAAGTGACAACCAAAGTAAATTATCATTACTTCTACTTAAGGATGGAAATGGGGTGGATTTGGGGCGGGTTTGTTGAAATTCGACCCCGACCCCATTTACCCCATCATAAACTCGTCCCCATTTACCCCACCTATGTCCCCGTCCCCACCCCATTTCAAAACCCCGGGGGGGCCTCGAACCCGCCCCAAACCCGATCAAAATTTATTTTATGATATTTTTTTAATCTTTTTTATATAATTTTTCAAATGGATGTCTTTTTTTATTATTTTTATTACATGATAAATATAAATCATAAATGTAAATAGAAGATCAGTTTTACAAAATGTAAACATAAATCAGTTGTACAAATTAATCTCTAATCCATCTCTCTTTTTAAATTTTTAAAATAGAAATGAAAACATATATGTAATCCATATCACTGCTCAGTGCTCAATCCATATCACTGCCTAATTATATATGAAGAAGTGAACACAAATGTAAATAGATATGCAAACAAAATAAGTGAGTAAACTTTACAAGGAAATTTGCATACTCTAATCCGTTCTCAGATTATATATGAAGAAGTGACAAAGTTTTTGTGGAAAAAAAACAAATTTAGAAAATAAACTTACATACTACAGAACATAGTATATAGAATAAAAACAATAGAAAACCTACATATAAATGATATTGACAGTTGTCGGTGCCTACATCCACAAAAAAATTGAAAAACATCCATAAACTTCGGCTTCTTTGCTGGAGGCTGGAGCTTACATCCACTAAAAAATGAAAAAAATAAGAACTTACATTTTTCTATGGACGGAGCAAAGGAAGTGATATTGACAGTTGTCGGATGGGAGGGACAGGCAGCCGGAGAGAGATGAGTGAGCCGTAGAGGGAGGGTAGGGAGCGGAAGTTAGAAATGAGGAAATAAGAAACCCTACCTAGATATTTCTCACTATGTATATATAGAAGGGTAAATTTGTAACAATACCTATAAATGGGGCACGTTCGGGGCTTTTGTATACTAAACCCGACCCCGACCTGAACCTGACGAATTTTTTTATTTTAAATCTGACTCGGAAGCCGCACTATTTATTTATCTTAAATCCCCCATTAGGGGAAGGGGCGGATCGGGTCCCCGCCAAAACCCTCCATGTTTCCATCCCTACTTTTACTTATGGTTCATTAGTTTTTTTTGGCAGGTCAGGATTATCCTTATAATTGTTATTGCGGGCCCTTTTTGCTCCATCCTTTCCTCTGAGAGGTGAGTTAAATCCTCTCCTGGTATCTCAGCTACCATTTTGATCAACAAATTCAGTTAAATTTCCTTGTCGAATAAGAGTCTACACTTCATTTTTGAGGGCGATGCAACGATAAGTAGTGTGTACATGATCTCTGTGAAAATTGCAATACTTGGACTTATCCCTCTTGTTAGGAGGTGACTTTAGTTTCCCAGGCCAGTGCAAGTCCTTGTTGCTCCTGATTTACTTCAGTATGTGATGGACACCTTTAGTGAGTAGAGTATACTCATTATACTTTTTCATTCTGTCACTCTTCTTGTCCTTTTGATCTTGTTTGAACTAATTGTTCTACTGACTTTTTTAGAGTGCGCTTGCATTCAATGTCCAAATTTATTTAATTAATTCCATGTAATAACCCTCGGTTATGAGAACATATTTTATATTTATTTACTAGGTATGGTAATTAGATATAAATTGTTGGGTTATGAATTATGTACCAATTTAATGAAGAAAATTTAATATTCACTATGAGTTGCATACATATCGTAACTATGGGTGGATATTGCCATGTTATGTTCTATAATATCACATGAATTAAAATAATATTTGGCTTAATAATGAGACCGGAACTTAAATTGAATTATAAAATGTCCAAATAATAATTTGGAGGCCGTAGTTGATTCCGTAATGTTCGAGATAGTCAAATAATGTACCATATTGTATTTTGAGGTTTTGGGCATTTTTGACTGATTATGCCTTAAATATGCAGTTGCGTATTATTTTATCGCACTATTGGTTGATTAAGTGGGATTTTTGTCTTAAGCCACGATTTAGACTCACTAAGTCTTCTAATTGCCCTAATTTCACTTCTAAACCTAAAGAGAGAGAGAGAAAGAGTAGATAGAAGAAATGAGATTGAAGATTTAAGAAGGATTCTTACTCCCACACCAAGAAAATCTGCATTTTCTACATTTAGGCAAGTTTCTTACTTGCTACTTATGGTTTAAGATAAATGATGTAATTTATTATGGTTTACTAGTTTAGGGTTGGGATGTTGGTTGGTTTTGAATCATATAAGGGATAGTTGAAGGATTATTGATGTTGATGGTAGTAGCAGTAGCATTTGTGTTGAGTGGGTGAGAATAAATGAGTTGGTTTTGGGATTTGCTTGAAAATAGGAAGTCTTGGTCTAGGTCTGCAGGGACCGGTCGACCGCGGTTCTCAGACCGGTCGACCGGGTCTTTGGGAGAGGGCACACTGCATTTCTTTCAAATGCTGGAAATCAAGGCGCGGTCGATCGCGATCCCCTGACCGGTCGACCGGCCCTGCCGAAATGAACTTTCTGCTTTTCTTCTTAGGCAAAATCTTGAGACGCGGTCGATCGTGGTATTGGGACCGGTCGACCGGTCCCTTATTTCTTCCCAAACATTTTACTTCCATTATTTAAATCTTTCTTTTCATAGGCAATTAGGGACTTTCTTAAATGAAGTAAATATAGGGCCTTAGAGTATTAGTTGAGTTGGGTCGACACCCTAGACTCGAAGGGGTTCATCTAGGGTCCACATCTAAGAGGGGCAATTTAAGGGAATGTTTAGGCACTACTTCTGTCGTAGGGTTCATAGGAAGCTAGGAAATCTTAAGGTCGGAATTGTAAACTTTAGGAGTTAATGCAACTTATTTTGACTTGATGGTTTATTATGAAGTCCACAAGGGATATTCGAGAGAAGTAACTTGGGAGTTAAATATTCTTCGAGGTTATTATGATGATGTGGAGTACACAACCTTAATGCATTTGATAAAATGTAAAATGGACAAAAGAAAATGATAATTTACTAAATCATGTAATGGAAATTAATAAAATGGATGTTACACACCTCTCTAAATACCATCTTAAGGGAAGTCCGTGCGTGAGGTGAAGCCCCCTGGCTAATGAATGCAGGGTGGATATAGTCCTAGTTTGCGATGGGTAGGAGATTCCGGGTGTGGTCTTGATTACCCCGCAGGCATATGGCCGCTTCCCGACGTTTGCGATAGGATCCCTGGTTGTCTTATGTTAGGCCCTGGAAGATGATGGTTATTTAGGGGCATGCGCAGTGGGTAAACCCGGACGGGCGGTCTTAGAATCGTTATATATATATATATATATATATATATATATATATATATATATATATATATATATGTTTATAACTATTCTATTATCGAGTTGGAATCGATGGAACATTAATGCCATAAAGAGCAAAGTATATGCCATAAAGAGCATATTATTGAGACAAGTGCCATAAAGAGCGTATAATAATAATTGTATTCCTGATAAGGAATGGAATGAAGATAAAAATGAGAACGATGAAAGATGAGAAGGGCTTATAAGTACTTTTATTTTCCTTGTATAATTGAATTTTCACTTTAAAAATCCTGTAATTGTCTTAGTTCATTATATATTGTTACCGTGCTAGAATATCATCTTTACCATCCATGCTTAATTATTGCATCCTTGTAATACTTGTCATTTATCTGGTGATCATATAAAACCGGCCTCTGTCCGGTTCTTTGTTTTCTTGTTGTGTATGCATATACTATATCCGTTCAGGTGTTCCGTCGCAAGGTCGCCCGTAATGACATTCTTTTCCCTGAGTCTTTTGAGGAGCCATGACATTTTGCGGGTATCACGGATATTTTGTGTAGACGCCTCCATTATTGTTTTCTAGTTATGATCCGTTCTATTCGGGCGTGTGGCCCAAGTGGTTGTAATTGTATAAATTATGTATGATGTAATACATGGAACTTATTGTATATGGTATGAAGTGCATTGATCGATACTTCATTCGATCCTTTCTTTATTGTTGCTGGTTTACATGTATATGCTTGTAGGAGTTTCCACCCCTTTTTCTATTATGGGTTGTTAAAAATGCTTTCTTTAAATTACAAAACTAAAATTTTTGATAACCCGTTTTCTGGAATATTGTGTGGTTATTCCTTATACTCTGTATGATATTGTGATGCTGAGAATGATATCTATCCATGATTCCTGTTTCAGCGGGGTATCAGGCTGGCCACCCTTTATTTCGGATTGCGGGTTGTCACATTCCAATTTTATGTCTAGTTTTAATTAAAACACTAAAACATGCATCTAATTTTGATTGACAGTAATATGAATTATCTAGCATGCAAACCAAAACAATCACAAAACAGATTTAACGAAAAATCCCCAATAGGGGAAACACCTTTTTATTTCTCTAATAACTATAAATCTTCATCTTATAATTACATAGTAGAAATAAGACGTTTGTGATGATGAATACCCTCTTGTGTCGGTTCGACATCTTCAGCAAGAGATCCCGCAAGAGCTGCAATGATCAGTAATGGATACAATCTTTTTCTCCACCAATTTTACTCCAAATACGTAATATGAATAATAGGGTTTAAGAATGATTCACATAAATTATTTAGGACTTTGGAGTGAATCAAAAAGGGTTTAAAATCCTGAAAGATGAAGTCTTAAAGTGCATTAGATATGGAAAAGCCAAGTTTTAAAAGGCTTGCAAAACCTAACTTCGTATTAGGTATTTATAGGTTGAATTAAAACTTGAGGCGGCGCATGTCATTTGAATTACATTTGCATGTCGTTTGAACGAAAGTAGATGTCATTACTAACGACCTGTGAAAATGGAAAATAGTATGGGTTCGTTCGATGCAAATAAGAAATGACCCTTCAAATAACATTGCATGTCGTTAGAAGTTGTGGTTTGAACGATTTATCAACGTCATTTGAACGACATTTCTATGACGTTTGAACGACATGAGAGGAAATTATTCTTTTATAAAATCTCACCAACAGGTCTTAAAAAATTATTTTTGACTTTGAAAAATGCCTCATTTTGATAAAAACATTTTATAAAAAAAATCACAAATAAATACGTGAACATTAATAACTCCAATTAAACATTTTACCTTTTAGCGTAACGGAGTTAGTGGGATCGTGGAGACTGGTTAAAGATGCACAATGCACAATATCAATGATGAGTGCGTGTTGATGATGCGTAACACTACGGATTCGGGTAATGTACGTCAAGGTTGAACGTGTGAAGAGGTGCCGAAATGTAATAGCATATAGCATACTAACTATGATCTAGGACAACAAAGAAATTCCTAGATTCTAGACAAACATTTATAAAATATATCCTTACAAATCTCCCCTATGTCTATGCCGGTACATTCATAAAAAAATTCGAATATTCACCCAAAAAAAAACTAAGATATGTAATCTAATATCCCCCAAAACCCATAAATGGAAGTATCAAAAGAACATGTCTTCAAAATATTCAACATCTTCAAATCTTCAAAATCGACACACATGAGACAAGAAATAAATACCCATGATGCACAAATATTTGAAATATAATGATAAGCATGAACAAAATATCAATTAAGTATAAGCAAATCATTAAATCAAACAAGCATTCTACTCCCCCATAATTCGCTCTCCCCCTTTTTATGATGTCCCCAAATTGACAAATAAGTAGAAACATAGCAATGTATGCGGAGCGTGTCACAAGGTAGTAAAATTATATTTTTCAAAAAAATTATTACCAAAAAAAACAATAAAGAATCACACCATGAAAGAACACTAAGATAACCAAGTCAATGATAGCGTAAATGAAGGGGTGTGAACAAATTTGATAGGAAAATCAATGCAATCAATCATAACATATATGCATGATGAATTTTGGATACTCCTAATAAATGAACTCAAAATCGTCCTTAGGTGTAAAAATGTTGAATTTAAATGACACCGACTCAACCTAATCAACAAATCAAAGTCAAATCATTTCCACACTAACAACGTCTAAAACTATGTAATTCTTTTTTTTCAAGACTTTTTCATGGCGGGCGTTGATTTATTTCCAAACAAACTCCCTCGAATATAATAGTGATCATAGATTTCAATTCAAAATTTTCTTGCAAATGATCATATCAAAATAAACTAGTTTGGACTTGGCTACATTTTACAATCCTACGCTTTTTTTGCTCTTTTTAAACTCTTTGGACCTTAGCTACTTTTTGCAATGCCAGACTATTTTAGGTCCAATTTAAATGGTGGCTTAATCGCATAGGACATGCGTTCCTTTCGTATCCTTTCCACGTATTCACTCGTCATTGTTTATATTTAAACAAAATCCTCACGAGCAATGTATCTTAAATGCACTACTTTTATTGTCAAGTTTTATCGCATTTGGTTCATTTTAAAGACAAGATTCAGATGGAAACACTTCGACCAACATGTGATAAACAAGTATAATAATCAAGCAAATTCGTTCACGTCTACATTAAAGGAGACTAAGAGTCGAATATGTAGAAAGATATCACTAATCACATCTCAATGAATTCATAAAATTATAAAGAACATGGATGAAATGACTTAGCATCTCAAACAACTATCAACAAGTCACGTGGAATATGGAAATGATGTTATGAGATTGGCCATTATAAATGTTCATCCATAAAAGGTGTAAATAAACATACTAAAATCCTTTTGTCTTTTTCAAAAAATTTTATTAAAAAAATGCTTTTTGTCTTTTTCAAAAAGTTTTGTCAGAAAATCTTTTTCGGCTTTTTAATTTTTTCAAAAAAAATATTTTTTATTTTTTTTAAAAAATGAAGACATAAAATTGTAATACAAAAATGATGGAAACGATAAAGTATAATAATAGAAATCATATGATATGAACATGATTAATGCAACCTATCTTAGACAAGGAAACCATCCCTAAGTCAACTGTGCAAATTCCTAAAGGATACCTAAGACTCTCAAATCTAAGGGCAACTAAAGGCTTCGTGAAGATATCGGCTAACTGAATGCCAATGGACACAAAACTTAAGGAAACAACTTTCTCAATTACTAACTATAACAACCCTCGATTCTGGGAGGCTCATTTTATATTAATTTTACCGCATAAGGTAATTATATAAAATGTGGGGACTGGAGTAAATATTAATTGAATGAACCGAAAGTTAATATTTACTAGATTGATGCATATTTACTATATGTGAAAGTAAATATCATCACATTGTATGTTTTTGGTGTCATGATTAAAATGACTTTATGGTTTAAATAGAAATTGGAATTCAAAATAATTTATAAAATTTTCGGATGCCAGTTTAGATGGTGTAGTTAGTCTCAGAAGGTGCGAGACAGTCAAATTAAGTGCCATATTGTGTTTTTATGTTTCGGGCACTTTTACCTGGTTTTAGCTTAAACGCGTATTTGGGAGTCATTTTAATGTGGTATTAACCATTTAAGTTGGGAGTTTTAACTTAAGCCACGATTTAGTCTTCTAAACCCCCACTAATTTCCTAACTTCCGTCTTAAACATAGAGAGAAAAAGGAAAGAAAGAAAGAAGAAGAGAAAAGAGGAGAAAGAAGATAAAAAAAGGGAGATTGAAGATGGATTGTTGCTGCTACTCAAGGAAATCTGAATTTGCAACCTTAAGGCAAGTTTTCTACTTGCTAATATATGTTTTAAGATGAATAAATTGTGTGATATTTATGTATATATATATTTGGAGATCAAAATGGAAATTATGGTATTTAAACCTAGATTTGGTTTTGAAGATAAAATTGTGAGTTTTAATAGTTATAAATCATGTAGGATAATCTTTAGGTAGATAAAAGTGGTTGGTTGTGTTTAAAATGAAAGAGATTTGAGCTTTGGGTTTAGCTTTTGGAAGAAGGAAGAACCCTAGGTCTGCTATGACCGGTCGACCGGGCCTTCGGGGGCAGGCTTACTGCTTTCCCACAAAGGCATAAAATTCTTGCGCGGTCGACCGCGGTCCTTTGACTGGTCGGCCGGACATACTATTTTGAGCTTTCTGCTTTCCTTCGTAGGCAAAACCTTGAGACGCGGTCGACCGCGGTCTTGGGACCGGTCCCCTGTTTTTCATCCTAAAAATCTTCTTTTGTTTCCTACATTTATTTTGTTCAATAGGGATTAGGAACCTTCTTGAATGAAGTAAACTTAGAGTCCTAGAGTGTGAGATGAGTTAGTTGTCTACCCTACATTAGGAATGGGTTATGTGGGGACTTTTCCGGGGTTAGGCCTATTAATGATAGGGCATTCTTTTCTTTTAGTTAATTATTATAAAACTAGGAGATGTAGTGTTATGTTCGGGAGACTTTAGAAGCTTAATTAATCTATACTAGTTTTGATGGTTTATATTACCACCCCAAAAGAATGTTGGGAGATTTTAAAAGTTTGATTGAGCTATGTTAACCTTGGTGGTTCATAATAACACCATAAAGGTGAGTTGGAGAATAAATTGAAAGTTATTTCATTCCTTTGAAAGATGATAACCTTGGGATTTTAAAATAAGACCCTAAAATGCTTGGAGATAATGAAGAGTTTGTTTACTCCTTTGAGTTGTAATGTCGATATAAGCTATCGTAGGACTCCGGATAGTAAGTTAGATTATTTACAAAAAGTAAATGGTAAGGGTTTCGGATAAAATGAAACATATACATGGAAATGGTATTGATTTTAGTAAATGATAATTTACGTAATCATGAAATCGGTAAATAATGATTTAGTTGATTTTGAAAATGATAAATAAAATGGTTTAAACACACCTCTCTAAATGACATCATAAGGGAAGTCCGCGCGTGAGGTGAAGCCCCCTGGCTAATGAATGCAGGGTGGATATAGTCCTAGGCCATGTGAGCGTTTGTGTTGTATATTTTCTGCGATGGGTAGGAGATTCTGGGTGTGGTCTTGACTATCCCGCAGGCACATGGCCTCTTCCTGACGTCTTGCTTATAGGTGCCCAGGTTGTCTTAATGTAGGCCCTGGAAGATGATGGTTATTTAGGGGCTCACACAGTGGGGAAACCCGGACGGGCGGTCTTAGAATCGGTATATGTATATAAGTATAACTATTCAACATCAAGTGGGAGTTGATGGATTATATGCCATAAAGAGCATAAAGTAGTGCCACAAAGAGCACACATAAATGCCACAAAGAGCATTTGAAAATGATTATTTTCCTGATAAGGAAAAGATTTTTTTTACAAAAGATAAAATTGAGATAAAAGTTGTCGTAAAGTGCAAAAGATTTTGATTATATATATATATATATATATATATATATATATATATATATATATATATATATATATATATATATATATATACTCCCTATTAAGGAAAAGATATATGAGATAATTGGCACATTTGATGAAGTTTTTAGTTTAATGTTTCTTATTTTCGTTCCTGCTTAGCTTATGATTTAAATTGTGTAGGTAGCTTCTTATTTCTCTTTCATCATGATTCATCATTCATAATTGTCATACTCTTTATTCATCTGGTAATCATATAGAATTGGGCCCTGACCCTTTTACACTTCTTGTTGCATATGCATCTTGTCTCTGCTCAGGTACTCCTCCGCAGGGATGCCTGATTTGAATTCCTATTCCGATGGCCTCGACGAGCCGTGATGCATTACGGGTGTTACGGGACACAATTGGTATAGACGTTTTCATTTTTGCATTCTAGTTAAGATTAAGTATTTTATTCGGGCAAGGGGTCCAAGCGTTTGTAAATGTCTAATGAAATGTAATATGTAACTTATTGAACTTGTGTATTATTGGTGACCGGTAACATATTCGGTCTTTTTATTGTATTCTTGTGGTATTATTCATTTATGTCTTGGGGTTTCCCTTATCTTTCAGGAATTGGGTTGGTTTTTTTCATTTATCTACTTTCAAATCAAAATTTTTGGCAACCCTTTTTCTGAAATATGGGGTGGTTATCCTGGATACTCTATATTTTTATTGTGATGCTGAGAATGATTCAATCTATGATTCCGTTATATTGGAGTATTGGGATGGCCACCCCTTATTTTGGTGAGCGGGTTGTCACAGATGTTATTATAGCATCAGGTTCTAGAGTCTTTAGGAATCTGTGTGTGAACGCCTTAAGTTTCCCGCGTTGCTCTTGACTCGACATAGAGCCTTAGGATTAAGATCGTTGGTTTCTCTTCTGAGATTTCATTATTCTGCCTTGAGGTAGAATTTATAGAATCTTGTGCGCATTCGTGTGAGAGTAGTAGGTCGATTTAAGAAGGGCGTCATGAGAAGGAACTACTAAGGACTGCAAATTATGGCCGGGGATGAGGACCGTTCTGGAGGTCGCTCCCTTTTTGTAACACTTCCTTGTCTTAATACTGCGACTTCTAATTACATTTGATGTAGTTCCCTAAGTACCGCTAGCAGCGGAAAGTGGTACTAAGCTTGAGTTTTGAAGCGATGTTAGATTGTAGTAGAGAAGTGCCCTGAAGTAGGTTGGAGGAAAATCCTTCACCTGTAGGAGTAGTATAGTGGTGGTGAAAATGTGGCCACCATATTCGTGTGTGCCAAAAGTTTTGCCCGTGGAGAAAACCGATCGATACTTTCTATCGTAAGTTTCCCCGCGATAACTGGACTGAGGAGGAGGTGAATTCTCGAGTGTTCACAGAGTGCTCGGCTAAAGGCCGACAGTGAATAAAGTGTTGAACGGTTAGGGAGACCGTGAACCATAAAATGAAAGGCTCCAGAATAAGTGTCGTTAGCACTTCTGAAGGGGTAATGAAATGAAACCCATTTGGTGGACATTCGCCTGGGGAGGTTTCACTGATTTGAGGAAGAGGAGGCCGAGAGCGTATCCTCTTTTATTAAGTAAGTAAGAGGGACTGTGTGGGAAATTGTTTTTAGCCAAAGTTGGAACAATGGTTAGGATATGGAGTCTGAGAACCATTAGTATTGACCCGGAGTGATTGGCATAAATTGTTGGTGGGAATTCCGCCTTATTAGTGGGTGGTGTATTCCTTAGTATAAGACTTAGTAGTATTGTATCCACTGTAGATTCGGGTGTGTAGTTGAGCTCGTTGTAGTATTGATGCGATTATAGAAAAGTAATTATAGGACTTCCGTGGTAGGGAAGTTTTATGATTTCTTCACTCGTTATGAAACGAGTGATGATATTTGAAAGGTATATGTGCTATATGTGATGTGTGGTATGAGTGTTTTATTGCTTGTTTGCATTGTATGTGGTTGTTATGACTTATCTCCACGACCAACAAAGTTAAGTAGTAATGCATAGGAGGGGTTCCTTGTTTGGATTCCTCTTTTGCGGGACGCTCCACGCGTGAACCTTAACGACGTTGGGAGTGGAGAGATGTCATTTTCCTTTCTTTTAATTTATGTATATTATGCGAGTAGAGATATCTTAGTTGGTTGGGGAGATAGCAAGTAAATATAATTTCAAGGCTATCTCACTTCTAGTTCAAAATGGAACTAGTTGTTCTATAATATCTCTCCTAGATACATGTTGAGACTTTATAGAGGTGGATCGTGGTAGATAGGAGATTTTTGTTGTTCGTTTAGTTATCTTATGTGAGTATTTAATTGTTTGTTTGTCTTGTCTATGCATGTTACGCTTATTTCCATAACCAACTAGTTAAGTAGGCATGGGTCGGAGGGGTTCCTTGTTTGGATTTTGCTTCGGCGAGACACTCCGCCGCATGAACACTTAACGATGTTGTGGGTGGAAAGGCACTATTCTTTTCCTTCTTTTATTTATTTTGTTGTTAGTAGTGGGATTGGAAGGTTTAGCCGAGAATCAAGTAGAAGAGTGATTAAGGGCTATTGAAGTGCGAGATAGGAGCACTGTATATAGTTCTCTCCTCTGATTGATGTGAGGGAGACTGAGATACGAAATCGAATTGGGACTTCGTGACTTTGCCTTGATAAGAAGTCTATGTTTATATAAGGAGATATGTATTTGAAAGGCTTCACAGGAAGTGAATGTCTGATCAGTTAAAATCTTTAATAATGCTATGGTAAGACGTAAAAGTAGAATTTTGTTGAAATAATTGCAAGTTGAAATTTATCGATCCCGATTATGTGTTTTAGACCGTCGCATCTTAATGACCGACGATGCGAGGTGGTAGTGTAACGGGAGGGTTCCTTGTTTAGATTTCGCTTCGGCGAGACGTCCCACGCACGAAACCAAGCGAATGTCGGAAGTTGAGATAGGTCTTGGACACTAGGGATATACTTACTATTACATATATATACGACTTAGATAGGATATCTATAGATCGACCTTAGAATTTATTAGAACTTTAGGGCATTAGGTCTCTAGGGTATGTGATGTTACTTCAGGAAGGTGGTAAGGAGTGGACCACAAATAACTCGTGGGTTGGGATTTGATCCCTAGGAACGAGATTTATGGGGTCTCGAGAGGTTTGGTAGGTTTGGCCGTAATAGATGAGGCCTTTCTTAGAAATAGTGTTACGTTGGAACTTCACTTCCGGGGAGTTAAAAGGACAGGTGGAACCTCACTCCTGAGCCCATGATAGTGAGCTCGAGAGTGGGTGTAATGAAGAAGTTTCTGCCAGGTTGGGGAGTAATGATACTGGAGCTTAGACCCATTGTTTCTGCATCTCACAAGCTTAAACTTATGGGAAGTATTATTCTATGCTTGAATTAAAATTCATCGTGGTAGTGATCACCTTAAATAGATAAGGCACTACTTCCTAGGCAGGAAATTTGGTCTTTCTCGCAAGCAACGAGTTGTTGCAATATGTCGGGGGAGAAATTGAGGTGATGTTTGGAGTTCTTAAAGAACTATCATTTGGATATTATCATTCGGTAAGGAAATACGATTGGGGTAGTAGATGCGTCGAGTAAGAAACCCGTCGAAGATATTTGTGTTGGCATGGAAAGCCAAATGAAGCGAGTATGACTCGGAAGACTCTGTAGTGAGAGCATTCCGGTCTGTGATTGACCGTTTCACCTACTCATGCGAAGAAGAGTATCGGTGGAATGAAAAAGGGTATATTCATAGACGTTTGCATTTTAGTGCCGGGACCGTTCTGGTCATGATCCTATTTGAGAAAATGGTTGATCGTTCGACCGGACTCGTGCATTTCCGGCCATTTTAGATGGGCTTCATGGAGAAGAGTATGCTCTTTTCTTGATAGAGGAATGGTAGAACCGCAGGAGGTTCCTATTAAAATAGGGTGGACCGAGACTAGATATTCGTTTCCGAGGTTTGGTAAAGTTTCCATGAAGATATGGGAGCCGTATGGGAATGGAGTATACCTTACCCCCCTAACGCCGATGAATGAATAGAGGAGGTTGGCTTAATGTCGAAAGGCATATCTTGATTGTACACCTTAGAATACATGACTGACGGAGCAGTAGTGTGTATGGATGGAAATCCCTGTACAACCATTAAGCTTTTGAATGGCCGTATGGATCATTTCCTAAGGCATTGGCATTGTGAGTGGCCTAGCGTGGTCGGTTGAGTAATTCGCATACTCGTTGGAAGGAACCAACGGGTAATATGTTCCTTGGACTTGGAGTGGTCTCGGGACATTTCTTTAAAGATTTGACTTTTAAGCCACACACCTTAAAATGAGATACGTCAATGCGAGGGAAAGTTGAGTAGCGTTGGGGTTAAGCCACTTAGAGTCGGTATGGGTGACCCGAGCGGAGATGTAACATGATTCTGGAGGTTGGGCGATTTGTACTGAGTCATGTGGGCATCGTCTTCCACCGTAGGAAGCTAGAATCGATAGTTAGTGAGGAAACGCTTTGTGCTATGCTAGACCACAATTGCTGTAGACTGAGATCGATAGGGTCGATCTTAGTTCAGGTCCATTTAGGACGTTGCGTTAACGAGGGGTTTGTTTAGGATGGTAGAATCCTAGTTTAGAGTAGTATACCCTTTATGAGAGTTGGGTATGCCCGAATTTTGGGGGCAAAATTCCCTCTTAAGGGGAGCAGTATGTAATAACCCTCGATTCTGGGAGGCTCATTTTATATTAATTTTACCGCATAAGGTAATTATATAAAATGTGGGGACTGGAGTAAATATTAATTGAATGAATCGAAAGTTAATATTTACTAGATTGATGCATATTTACTATATGTGAAAGTAAATATCATCACGTTGTATGTTTTTGGTGTCAAGATTAAAATGACTTTATGGTTTAAATAGAAATTTGATTTCAAAATAATTTATAAAATTTTCGGATGCCAGTTTAGATGGTGTAGTTAGTCTCGGAAGGTGCAAGACAGTCAAATTAAGTGTCATATTGTGTTTTTGTGTTTCGGGCACTTTTACCTGGTTTTAGCTTAAACGCATATTTGGGAGTCATTTTAATGTGGTATTAACCATTTAAGTTGGGAGTTTTAACTTAATCCACGATTTAGTTTTCTAAACCCCCCCTAATTTCCTAACTTGTGTCTTAAACATAGAGAGAAAAAGGAAAGAAAGAAAGAAGAAGAGAAAAGAGGAGAAAGAAGAGAAAAAAAATGGAGATTGAAGATGGATTGCTGCTGCTACTCAAGGGAATCTGAATTTGCAACCCTAAGGCAAGTTTTCTACTTGCTAATATATGTTTTAAGATGAATAAATTGTGTGATATTTATGTATATATATATTTGGAGATCAAAATGGATATTATGGTATTTAAACCTAGACTTGGTTTTGAAGATAAAATTGTGAGTTTTAATAGTTATAAATCATGTAGGATAATCTTTAGGTAGATAAAAGTGGTTGGTTGTGTTTAAAATGAAAGAGATTTGATCTTTGGGTTTAGCTTTTGGAAGAAGGAAGAACCCTAGGTCTGCTATGACCGGTCGACCGCGATCCCCTGACCGGTTGACCGGGCCTTCGGGGGCAGGCTTACTGCTTTCCCACAAAGGCATAAAATTCTTGCGCGGTCGACCGCGGTCCTTTGACCGGTTGACCGGCCATACAATTTTGAGCTTTCTGCTTTCCTTCGTATGCAAAACCTTGAGACGCGGTCGACCGTGGTCTTGGGACCGGTCCCCTGTTTTTCATCCTAAAAATATTCTTTTGTTTCCTACATTTATTTTGTTCAATATGGATTAGGAACCTTCTTGAATGAAGTAAACTTAGAGTCCTAGAGTGTGAGATGAGTTATTTGTCTACCCTACATTAGGAATGGGTTATGTGGGGACTTTTTCGGGGTTAGGCCTATTAATGATAGGGCATTCTTTTCTTCTAGTTAATTATTATAAAACTAGGAGATGTAGTGTTATGTTCGGGAGACTTTAGAAGCTTAATTAAGCTATACTAGTTTTGATGGTTTATATTACCACCCCAAAAGAATGTTGGGAGATTTTAAAAGTTCGATTGAGCTATGTTAACCTTGGTGGTTCATAATAACACCATAAAGGTGAGTTTGGAGAATAAATTGAAAGTTATTTCATTCCTTTGAAAGATGATAACCTTGGGGTTTTAAAATAACACCCTAAAATGCTTGGAGATAATGAAGAGTTTGTTTACTCCTTTGAGTTGTAGTGTCGATATAAGCTATCGTAGGACTCCGGATAGTAAGTTAGATTATTTACAAAAAGTAAATGGTAAGGGTTTCGGATAAAATGAAACATATACATGGAAATGGTATTGATTTTAGTAAATGATAATTTACGTAATCATGAAACCGGTAAATAATGATTTACTTGATTTTGAAAATGATAAATAAAATGGTTTAAACACACCTTTCTAAATGACATCATAAGGGAAGTCCGCGCGTGAGGTGAAGCCCCCTGGCTAATGAATGCAGTGTGGATATAGTCCTAGGCCATGTGAGCGTTTGTGTTGTATATTTTCTACGATGGGTAGGATATTCCGGGTGTGGTCTTGACTATCCCGCAGGCACATGGCCGCTTCCCGACGTCTTGCGTTATAGGTGCCCAGGTTGTCTTAATATAGGCCCTGGAAGATGATGGTCATTTAGGGGCGCGCACAGTGGGGAAACCCGGACGGGGGGGGTCTTAGAATCGTTATATGTATATAAGTATAACTATTCAGCATCAAGTGGGACTTGATGGATTATATGCCATAAAGAGCGTAAAGTAGTGCCACAAAGAGCACATATAAATGCCACAAAGAGCATTTGAAAATGATTATTTTCCTAATAAGGAAAGGATTTTTTTTTACAAAAGATAAAATTTGCCGTAAAGAGCAAAAGATTGTGATTATATATATATATATATATACTCCCTGTTAAGGAAAAGATATATGAGATAATTGGCACATTTGATGAAGTTTTTAGTTTAATGTATCTTATTTTCGTTCTCTCTTAGCTTATGTTTTAAATTGTGTAGGTAGCTTCTTATTTCTCTTTCATCATGATTCATCATTCATAATTGTCATACTCTTTATTCATCTGGTAATCATATAGAACCGGGCCCTGGCCCGTTTACACTTCTTGTTGCATATGCATCTTGTCTCTGCTCAGGTACTCCTCTGCAGGGATGCCTGATTTGAATTCCTATTCCGATGTCCTCGGCGAGCCGTGATGCATTGTGGGTGTTACGGGACACAATTGGTATAGACATTTTCCTTTTTGCATTCTAGTTAAGATCAAGTCTTTTATTCGGGCAAGGGGCCCAAGCTTTTGTAAATGTCTAATGAAATGTAATATGTAACTTATTGAACTTGTGTATTATTGGTGACCGTGTAATACCCCGTATTTTTATGCTATATTTAATTTGGGGATTTATTAAATTTAATGTAATGGGTTATTTAATAAAAATCCGGAAATTAATTATGTTATAATTATTAACGTGACGAGAGTTAGTAATTATGAGAAACTTGTTGAATATTACTAATGAGCATAGTAATATATTATATTGGTTATATTGAATGTCATAAGTGAATTAAATGACTATTTCGGAAATTTAAGTGAGGACGTGCCCGTGTCACGTTGGGACTTATTTTGTTAAATAAAAAGTGAGTATTTTATAAGTTGTCCGTGTGGTCGTTTTGAGTGCGCCAACGCGTCCGGAAGGGTCGAGATAGTCAAAAAAGTATACCCGGGGGGTTAGTTTGGGCCTCGGGGCGTTTTTAGGCCTAATTAGTGACCCGGGAGGGCATTTTGGTCTTTTTCCAAAATAGGGTAATTAAACACACGAATTTTAGCAGCCTTTATCAGCTGGTTAGGTTACCCATTTAGGGTTAGAACATTCAGAACCCTAGAACGTCCATTGGAGAGGAGAGGAGAGACCTTTCAAGGAGATTCAAGGCCAAAACACCACCGTTTGCACCGCCGTCACCACCACCGCGTAGATCGCGTGGAGGAGAACACAACCACACCATAATCAACAGGAAATCAGACTTCTGATAATCCCAGGCAAGTGTTTAACTTGCGTATTTCGTTAGTGCAATGTTCATATTAGTTTAGGATTAATTAGGAATGTAATCCATGTAAGAAAACCCCAAATTTTGATAGGAAATTGCATGTAGAGAAGATTAAAACCTTATGCTGGAAACTTTTGATGATATAGATGTATTACCCATGAATTTTTGATGTTATATTAGGAAGAAATTCTGGAGAAAAACTGAATTGAATCATAGTTATGAAAACTTTAGGGTTCTTGATGTTTAGATGAGATTTTGGGTTGTTTAACCATTTTTAATGATGAATACACGCATGTTGAACGTTAAAAACATCTGGAATTATGTTATTATGTTAGTAGTAGAATTTATGGGTCGATTAGTGTTGGAAAATATGGAATTTGTTGAAGAATAGAGGTAGAACCCATAACTGCAATTCTGCAGAATTTTACCCATACCTGCTTGATCGATCGATCGAACATAGAGCATCGATCGATCGAAGGTTCGATCGATCGAGCCCCAAGCTTCGATCGATCGACCCCTCCTGGCAGACTCTTATTTTCCTTGTTTAATTAGTTAAATTAAGTTTATTGTGAAATAACTCTTGGGCATTATTGATAAATCGATTTGGGAGTCATTGAGGACCAGTAGGGTATATGAATAAATGTGGAACCTTTAAGATTCATCGAAAATGGTATTTTTGGGGATATTTACTTTAGGTTGGTAAATTTATGAATTTAAAGGGGGGGGGGTGCGTAAGAGAGTTACGTTGGAATCTAATAAAGTCACTTACTGAATTTCAGATTTGGGAAGATATAATCCATGAGTGTTAGGTTATAAGTGAGAAAACCCTTCGAGATAAGGGTAGGAATGAAACCTTATGCGTAATTCTTTAAATGTGAAATTAAGAATAAAGGGTATAATTACGGGTGATGAGAAGAACCTATATTAATATGATAAAGTGGTATATTTATATGATTGTGTGTACATATATTATATACATTTGAAAATCATACCCACGCTACTTGCTATCCCTGAGGTTTCCGCGCTGGGACACGTCTTATCTCGATGGGACCTTTATGGGGGATATTGACTTGTACCCTAGAAGATAGATGTCCTTGGTACAGGCTATCGATGTGATAGTTCAGACGGTCCTAAGAGACGCCGGTATGTGACACCCTCTTAGAGACTTGGAATCTATGCTTCGCCTAAATATTATTTGTGTATTTATGTTAATACAATTCGAGAGTGATTCCGAATGTATTCCCCTTAATATGAGTGATATGGGGCTTTGGATAGTGGAAGTATGCACGCACCATAGTTTTATTCGGGGTGCTGTTATATATATATATTATACGAGTAGTTAATATATATATATGAGATTATGATATTTGAAACTGTCTACTGAAATTTGATAAGTGGAACATAGTTGTTGACTCATATTATTAAATACTTGTTTTGAAAAAGTATAATAGGTCACGGTAAAACTTTATTGATTTTATAAAGTTAAAATGGAGGACTTTGATTACTGTTTGGAACATTCTTTTAAAATGAAATCGTGAATTGTAAATCTTGCGGGTAATCTAAGATAAGTTAAATCTTTTAGAAAGTCAAGTGCGATAGCTGATAAAACGAACTGTTGGGAAGGTTAGTGCGATAGGTGTGCACATTAGAAGAGAGGTGAGTATTTTTCTCAAGAGAGAGACGCACTAATATGTTGTTGCATTGGCCATTATCAATTTAAATACTTGCTAAACGTATTTTAAATCAAACACACTTTCGGGCTCTGACCCGTTTCTTTTTCTCTCTCTCTCTCTTGTATATATATATGTATATTTTCAGGTGCCCAGCCACAGGGGCGTCTTGCTTAGGATCCCTTGAGAAGAACGAGCTGCAGCTTAGGTGGGAGTTGCAGGTCACTTGAGTAGACGGCTTCTGTTATTGGCTCCACTCCTATTACTCTCATTTAGTGGCCACGTGTCGCCCCTTTTTATCATTTCATTTGTTGTTGAGACATTTATATTTAAGTTATTTCCAGTATTGTTCTATGGGATTTATTCAGGATGGATTTGTGGTTTTAGTTTCATTTGTTGACATTCGATTGACGAATGTATTATGTTATTTGGTTTATGGTGGTGTGATTCTATATTGTAGAAATGTTGTTTTTAATTAAAATAAATCTTTTTTCTTTAATTAAAATTTGGAAAGTTTGTATGGAAAATGTTTTGACACTTAGCTTAATTATTTAGGGTGTTAAATTGGAAAAATTATTTTTATCGACAGTGATGCTGAGAATGAACCAACTGTTTACCTTGATTTAATTTAATAAAGGAGTGATCGCCCGGTATTTAATTAGGCGGGGTGTCACAGGTGGTATCAGAGCATCAGGTTCTAGTGTCCATAGGATCTGTACGGTTTGTTTTCGCTTTCACCTTAACGTTATTGCTATAGAGCCCTATTTTTAGGACTGTTGTATTCTTGCTTTTACGTTTAAGTCTTCAGCTATTCGAGATTTGTTGATAACTGAAGACTAATAAACTTGTTCACGTTTCAGATGCCTCTGAGACGTGCTCCGAAAGATAGGCGTGCCCGAGCCAAGCAGCCAACAGCTCCGGCACCAGGCACAATGAATGCGAATGAAGTAGCCGCCATTGTTGCTCAGGCGGTGAATGCCACAATAGCGGTGATTCAGCAGGCTCCACCCCAGATTCAGGCGGTGGCACCAGTACCAGCACAGCTTCCATCCGCATGGTAGAGGGTTCGGGATGCTTTTCAGAAAGCGCATCCCCCTGAGTTTTCTGGTTGCTCCGATATTGTTACAGTCAGCCAATGGAAGAAAGACATCCAGCGGCACCTCCGTATATATGAGTGCACTGAAGTGGAAAAGCAGTTATTGGCTTCTTTTAAGCTGGTGGGAGCCGCATTACAGTGGTGGGAGTCCACTACTACTTTGGAGGAGAGGGACACGATCCATATTCAGTTGTTCTGGGAGCGGTTTGACCGCAAGTATTTTCCACCCGCAGTGCAGACTGAGATGAGGCGGAAATTACTAAATCTGAAGCAGGAGAACCTTACTGTAGCTGAGTATGAGGAGGAGTTCACGAGACTTCTCACTATTGTGCCGGATGAGGCACCCACTGAGGGCAAGAAGATTTTGCTGTTTGTCGACGGGTTAGCTTGGAGGATCCGTCAGCACCTTATTGGAAATCTATCCCTGAGTACTTTCACTGACGTACTCAATGCAGCGTTACTACATTGCCAGGATCACCGCTTCCATCTTCAGGGAAGCAAGAGAGCAGGAGAGTCCAGCTAGCAGGGTAGGACCGGGGGTAATAGTGCCGGTGTGGCGCCAACTCATGGACAGACTCGTCAGCATGAGCAGAGTTCCCATCAGGGGGACCCTGCTAAGAGATTCCATTCAGGTGATTCTAGGCAGGGATTCGGGGGTTTCAGGCAGGGCCATCAGGTCCAGCCTAATCAGCAGGGCCAGCAGGGCCAACACTGACCACAGGGACAGCAGCAGGGCCAGCAAGGCCAACAGCGTGCACATCAGGGCCAGTGGCGTGGAGGTAACGGCCAGCAGGGCCGTAGACAGCAGGGTCAGAGGGGCGGTAACTTCAAAGGCAGATGCTTTGGGTGCGGCAAACATGGCCATAGGCGCTAGGATTGCCCAGAGGGCGATAGGGACCCACAGCAGCAGGGAGCCCATAATGAGCCGCAGAGACCACTTTTCCCACCTACCCTCCCAGCTCCAGCCCAGGTGCCAGCCATTCCAGCAGCTCCAGTGCAGCAGGGGCAATTGCAGTATGGACGTGTCTATAACGTCCACCAGGCAGCAGCTCCATAGGCACCACCCGCGATTGAGGGTATGTTTCCTATCCATGGTACTATGGGTCGAGTTTTGATTGATACGGGGGCAACACATTGTTTTATAGCTATGCATTTTGCGAAGTCCTTAGGGTTGTTAGCCACAGAAGAGAGCACCGTGACGTGTGTCGACTCTCCACTGGGGAGTGGGTCACTCATATTCTTTATATGCCGGGGAGTAGGGGTAGAGATTGGTAGCTTGGTATTACCTACAGACATGCTAGTCTTAGACATGCACGAGCATGATGTGACTATTGGTATGGATTGGCTCGCATCTTATAGAGCCATGATTGATTGCTTCGGTGGGAGCATTGTTTTTGCCATTCCGGGGCAAGAGATGTTTGTAGTGGCGATGCCTCGCACAGAGGGAGGTTCGACCGCTCATTTATATTAAATTGAGGAGGATACCTCTAAGGAGGTTGTGATTCCTTCGGATTCGATCCCAGTTGTTAGGAAGTATTCCGATGTGTTTCAGGAGATACCAGGCCTACCGCCCAGTTGTGAGATAGACTTCGTTATAGATTTATTGCCAGATACGAGACCTATAGCACGCGCACCGTACCGTATGGCTCCGGAAGAGATGCGAGAGCTACGAGATCAGATAGAGCAGCTATTAGGTCAGGGCTTCATTCGTAGGAGTACCTCACCTTGGGGCGCTCCGGTCTTGTTTGTAAAGCAGAGAGATGGTTCACTGAGATTGTGTGTGGACTACCGGGAGTTGAACAAGTTCACGATACAGAATAAGTATCCGTTGCCTCGAATCGATGATCTATTCGACCAGTTGAGGGGAGCAACTTTCTTTTCAAAGATAGATCTGAGGTCGGGGTACCATCAATTACGGATTAGAGAGAAGGATGTTTCAAAGACTGCCTTCTTGTCGAGATATGGGTCCTATGAGTTCTGGGTGATGCCGTTCGGACTCACAAATGCCCCAACCGTTTTCATGGACTTGATGAACCGAGTATTTAGAGAGTTCTTGGATCAATTCGTCATCATCTTCATAGATGATATCTTGATATATTCACACTCCAAGGAGGAGCATGCCGAGCACTTGAGGCAGGTTCTTCAGACTCTACGAGAGCATCAGTTGTATGCTAAGTACGAGAAGTGTGGATTCTGGTTGCGAGAGGTACAATTCTTGGGCCATGTTGTTTCTGAGCAGGGGATAGGAGTTGACCCGAGCAAAGTATCAGCGGTGAGGGAGTGGGGACAGCCCACGACACCGATGGAAGTGCGTAGTTTCTTGGGGTTAGCCGGATACTACAGGAGATTCATTCGAGGATTCTCCAAAATAGCGGGTCCATTGACGAATCTGACTCGCAATGGAGTACCATATGTTTGGGATGACGCTTGTCAATTGGCTTTCGACGAGCTGAAAGACAAGCTGACTTCAACGCCAGTCCTTGCGTTACCAAAGTCGGGTGTAGAGTACCGGGTTTACACCGATGCGTCCTTACGGGGACTTGGGGGAGTACTTCAGTAGGAGGATAAGGCTATAGCTTTTGCTTCCCGCAAGCTTAAGCCGCATGAAAAGAATTACCCCACCCACGACCTGGAGTTAGTAGCGGTCGTCTTTGCATTAATGATATGGAGGCACTATTTATTAGGTGAGAAGTTCCGTTTGTTCACTGACCATAAGTCAATGCAGTACCTGTTCACTCAGCGAGAGCTGAATATGCGCCAGCGCAGATGGTTAGAGTTTGTGAAGGACTACCAGTTCGATATACAGTATCATCCGGGGAAGGCCAACGTAGTTGCTGATGCGTTGAGCCGTAGACCGGTAGACGATGTAGCGGACATCTGGAAAGCAAAGTGGAAGGAGTTGGGTCACCAGGACGCAGTAGAACGTTCTTTCATATCCGTGATGATAGTCACACCCGAGATTGTTACGAGGGTGATACAGGCACAGACCACATACCCGTTTTGTCAGGAGCATATTGTGCGACTCCTAGCCGAGGGTGCTGAGTCCTATTCTGTTAGTTCCGATGGAGGGTTGCGGTTTAATGGGAGATTAGTGGTTCCAAAAGGAGCGGAGCTACGTCATGAAGTGATGACTCATTCTCATGGGTCCCGATTTTCAGTACATCCGAGAGGCGATAAGATGTACCAGGACATGAGACGACAGTACTGGTGGAGTGGGATGAAGAAGGACATCGCTGAATTTGTGTCCAAGTGTTCTACTGGCCTGCTGGTGAAGGTGGACCACCAGAAACCGTCAGGATTACTTCAGCCGTTGGAAATACCCGCGTGGAAGTGGGAAAGTATTTCCATGGATTTCATTACAGGGTTGCCTACATCACAGCGGGGCCACAATTCTATCTGGGTGATTGTAGACCGTTTGACCAAGGTGGCTCATTTTCTACCAGTGAAGACAGATTATACCACGGGTCAGTATGCCCAGTTGTTCATCGCTGAGATTGTCAGATTACATGGGGTGCCCCTGAATATTGTGTCAGATAGAGATAAGATTTTTGTGTCACGTTTTTGGGAAAGCTTTCAGGAGGCTATGGGTACAGAGTTGAGACTGAGTTCAGCTTACCACCCACAGACAGATGGACAGACAGAGCGTACTAATCAGATGTTGGAAGATATGCTACGCATGTGTGTTCTCCATTTCGGAGGAGGTTGGGAACCACACCTTCCACTGGTAGAGTTTGCTTATAATAACTCCTATCAGTTTACGATTGGAATGGCTCCATTTGAGGCTTTGTATGGCAGGCCTTGTCGTTCTCCAACTTGTTGGCTCGAGGTGGGGGACAACAAGTTGCTAGGACGAGATGTGATTCAGGAGACCTCCGCGAGGATTGAGATAATCAGGAGTCATATTCGGGTAGCCCAAGACAGGCAGAAGAGCTACTCCGATGGGAAACGGTTCTTCCGGGAGTTTAATGTGGGAGATCAAGTGCTGTTGCGTGTATCTCCTATGAAGTGAGTGATGAGGTTTGGGAAGAAGGGGAAGTTGGCTCCGAGGTACGTAGGACCATTTCCCACCATCGAGAGGATTGGGCCAGTTGCATACAGGTTGGGATTGCCAGAACATTTACATAGCATCCATGATGTATTCCACATCTCGTCGTTGAGACGATATCTTCGGGATGATATGGCCCATACTCACATTGCGACAGATGAGATTGACTTACAGTCTGATAGCTCTTACGAAGAGAGACCAGTGGCTATTCTAGACTATAGTGAGAGGAGATTGAGGTCGAAAATAGTTCCACTTGTGCGAGTTCAGTGGGAGCATCATAATGTGGAGGAATCCACTTGGGAGCGTGAGGCAGATATGCGCGAGAGATATCCAGAGTTGTTTTTACCAGGTATGCCTTATTTTCTGAATTTCGGGACGAAATTCCGTTATTAGGGGGAAAGTATGTAATACCCCGTATTTTTATGCTATATTTAATTTGGGGATTTATTAAATTTAATGTAATGGGTTATTTAATAAAAATCCCGAAATTAATTATGTTATAATTATTAACGTGACGAGAGTTAGTAATTATGAGAAACTTGTTGAATATTACTAATGAGCATAGTAATATATTATATTGGTTATATTGAATGTCATAAGTGAATTAAATGACTATTTCGGAAATTTAAGTGAGGACGTGCCCGTGTCACGTCGGGACTTATTTTGTTAAATAAAAAGTGAGTATTTTATAAGTTGCCCGTATGGTCGTTTTGAGTGCGCCAATGCGTCTGGAAGGGTCGAGATAGTCAAAAAAGTATACCCGGGGGGTTAGTTTGGGCCTCGGGACGTTTTTAGGCCTAATTAGTGACCCGGGAGGGCATTTTGTTCTTTTTCCAAAATAGGGTAATTAAACCCACGAATTTTAGCAGCCTTTATCAGCTGGTTAGGTTAGCCATTTAGGGTTAGAACATTCAGAACTCTAGAACGGCCATTGGAGAGGAGAGGAGATACCTTTCAAGGAGATTCAAGGCTAAAACACCACCGTTTGCACCGCCGTCACCACCACCGCGTAGATCGCGTGGAGGAGAACAGAACCACACCATAATCATCAGGAAATCAGACTTTTTAAAATCCCAGGCAAGTGTTTAACTTCCATATTTCGTTAGTGCAATGTTCATATTAGTTTAGGATTAATTAGGAATGTAATCCATGTAAGAAAACCCCAAATTTTTATAGGAAATTGCATGTAGAGAAGATTAAACCTTATGCTGGAAACTTTTGATGATATAGATGTATTACCCCCGAATTTTTGATGTTATATTAGGAAGAAATTCTGGAGAAAAACTGAATTGAATCATAGTTATGAAAACTTTAGGGTTCTTGATGTTTAGATGAGATTTTGGGTTGTTTAACCATGTTTAATGATGAATACATGCATGCTGAACGTTAAAAACATCTGGAATTATGTTATTATGTTAGTAGTAGAACTTATGGGTCGATTAGTGTTGGAAAATATGGAATTTGTTGAAGAATAGAGGTAGAACCCGTAACTGCAATTATGCAGAATTTTACCCAGACCTGCTTGATCGATCGATCGAACATAGAGCATCGATCGATCGAGCCCAAGCTTCGATCGATCGACCCCTCCTGACAGACTCTTATTTTCCTTGTTTAATTAGTTAAATTTAGTTTATCGTGAAATGGCTCTTGGGCATTATTGATAAATCGATTTGGGAGTCATTGAGGACCAGTAGGGTATATGAATAAATGTGGAACCTTTAAGATTCATCGAAAATGGTATTTTTGGGGATATTTACTTTAGGTTGGTAAATTTATGAATTTAAAGGGGGAGGTGCGTAAGAGAGTTACGTTGGAATCTAATAAAGTCACTTACTGAATTTCAGATTTGGGAAGATATAATCCATGAGTGTTAGGTTATAAGTGAGAAAACCCTTAGAGATAAGGTTAGGAATGAAACCTTATGCGTAATTCTTTAAATGTGAAATTAAGAATAAACGGTATAATTACGGGTGATGAGAAGAACCTATATTAATATGATAAAGTGGTATATTTATATGATTGTGTGTACATATATTATATACATGTGAAAATCATACCCACGCTACTTGCTATCCCTAAGGTTTCCGCGCTGGGACAAGTCTTATCTCGATGGGACCTTTATGGGGGATATTGACTTGTACCCTAGAAGATAGATGTCCTTGGTACAGGCTATCGATGTGATAGTTCAGACAGTCCTAAGAGACGCCGGTATGTGCCACCCTCTTAGAGACTTGGAATCTATGCTTCGCCTCAATATTATTTGTGTATTTATGTTAATACAATTCGAGAGTGATTCCGAATGTATTCCCCTTAATATGAGTGATATGGGGCTTTGGATAGTGGAAGTATGCACGCACCATAGTTTTATTCGGGGTGTTGTTATATATATATTATACGAGTAGTTAATATATATATATGAGATTATGATATTTGAAACTGTCTACTGAAATTTGATAAGTAGAACATAGTTGTTGACTCATATTATTAAATACTTGTTTTGAAAAAGTATAATAGGTCACGGTAAAACTTTATTGATTTTATAAAGTTAAAATGGAGGACTTTGATTACTGTTTGGAACATTCTTTTAAAATGAAATCGTGAATTGTAAATCTTGCGGGTAATCTAAGATAAGTTAAATCTTTTAGAAAGTCAAGTGCGATAGCTGATAAAACGAACCGTTGGGAAGGTTAGTGCGATAGGTGTGCACATTAGAAGAGAGGTGAGTATTTTTATCAAGAGAGAGACGCACTAATATGTTGTTGCATTGGCCTGTATCAATTTAAATACTTGCTAAACGTATTTTAAATCAAACACACTTTCGGGCTCTGACCCGTTTCTTTTTCTCTCTCTCTCTCTCTTGTATATATATATGTATATTTTCAGGTGCCCAGCCACAGGGGCGTCTTGCTTAGGATCCCTTGAGAAGAACGAGCTGCAGCTTAGGTGGGAGTTGCAGGTCACTTGAGTAGACGGCTTCTGTTATTGACTCCACTCCTATTACTCTCATTTAGTGGGCACGTGTCGCCCCTTTTTATCATTTCATTTGTTGTTGGGACATTTATATTTCAGTTATTTCCAGTATTGTTCTATGGGATTTATTCAGGATGGATTTGTGGTTTTAGTTCCATTTGTTGACATTCGATTGACGAATGTATGTTTTTTTTGGTTTATGGTGGTGTGATTCTATATTGTAGAAATGTTGTTTTTAATTAAAATAAATCTTTTTTTGTTTAATTAAAATTTGGAAAGTTTGTATGGAAAATGTTTTGACACTTAGCTTAATTATTTAGGGTGTTAAATTGGAAAAATTATTTTTATCGACAGTGATGTTGAGAATGAACCAACTGTTTACCTTGATTTAATTTAATAAAGGAGTGATTGCCCGGTATTTAATTAGGCGGGGTGTCACAGACCGGTAACATATTCGGTCTTTTTATTGTATTCTTATGTTATTATTCATTTATGTCTTGGGGTTTCCCTTATCTTTCAGGAATTGGGTTGGTTGTTTTCATATATTTACTTTCAAATAAAAAATTTTGGCACCCCGTTTTCTGAAATATGGGGTGGTTATCTTGGATACTCTATATTTTTATTGTGATGCTGAGAATGATTCCATCTTTGATTTCGTTATATTGGAGTATTGGGCTTGCCACCCCTTATTTTAGTGAGAGGGTTATCACACTAACTCTTGGATAAAGTTCTTGCATATCCTAATGTGTTTTGTTCGCGAATGCTGTACTGGATTGCGGGATATGTGTATCGCGCTCGTGTTATCATAGGAAATAGTCATGGTGTCCTGTGATATGACATAATCCTCCAGCATCTGCTTCATCCACAAGAGTTTCATGCAACAACTTGCGACGGCTATGTACTCAGCCTCCGTAGTGGACAAGGAGTGGAGTTTTGTTTCTTGCTCAAGCAAGAGACAAGAGCATAATTAAAGAAGAAACATCCACCCGAAGTTCTCCTGCATCCATATACATCCCCGACCCAATAGGCATTTGAATAGGAGGATAAATGGTCATTGGTATCAAAGGAATACCAAATGCCATATGAGAGAGCCACAATCATGTATTTGATAATACAGCTAAGAGAGAGCAAGTGTGACTCTTTCGGGGTTGCCTGATATTGCACACAGACTCCAACACTAAAGGCGATGTTGGGATGACTGGAAGTTAAGTAGAGAAGACTGTCTATCATACTATGATACAAAGTTTGATCTGCGTCCTTACCTGAAGTGTCCTTTATAAGATTGGTTGAGATACTCATCGGGGTACGTGCGTGCTTAGTGGAGTCTAAACCAAATTTCTTCATAAGGTATCTTACACACATGGAATGGGAGATGAACATCCCATCCTGTAACTAACAAACCTAGAGATCAAGGAAGAATGTAAGCTCACCAACCATGCTCAACTCAAACTCACTCTTCATTTCCTCCTCAAAGTCGTGATCATGGAGGGAGCATGTGGATCCAAAGACTATGTCGTCCACATAGACTTGGGAAATAAAAATAAAACCTTCTCCTCTCCTAAAAAACAACGTCTTATCAACTCCCCCTCCCTTGAATCCATGGGCTATGAGATAAGAAGTAAGTCTCTCGTACAAAGCAAATCCTACAAGGCTTTTCTCAGATAATAGACGTGTTCAGGGTGCTTAGGGTCTTCAATCCCCTTTCGTTGTTCCACGTAAACCTCCTCTTACAGAACGCCATTAAGAAAGTCACTCTTGACATCCATTTGGTAGAAATTGAATCGCAGATGATAGGTGATGGCAAGTACTAAGTGGACGCACTCAAGCCTCGCAATAGAAGAAAATGTCTCCTCAAAGTCTACACCCTCAATATATGTGTAGCCCTGAGCGACCAACTTAGCATTGTTTCGGATAATGGTACCATTCTCATCTATCTTATTCTTTAAGATCCCCTTAGTACCAATTAGGTTCATCTCACTGGGTTGGCGAACAAGTTCTCAAACATCATTCTTTCTAAACTAAAGCAACTTTTCCTGCATAACAGATATCCAGTGTTCATCTTTGAGTGCTTCTTAGTGGTTCTTGGGCTCAATATTGGACGTGTAGCACAAAAAGCTAACAACATTCTCTAGCTGAGCACGAGTTTTGACCCTTAAAGTGAAATATCCTAGAATGGTGGAGGGATCATGATTATTGCGAACCCATGCAGGTGTGTCCCCTAAGACAGGAGCAAGGTCCACCCTGGGTGTGTGAGGGACTGTAGAATCATCACTAGAAAGTGTGTCATCCTCACACAAAAGGATAGGATCAACAAACACCGTCGGTTAGTCATCTTGCATGGTGACGTTTATTAACTCCATAACCTTATAGCTACTCTGGTTAAAAGCCCAGTATGCTCTACTCGTCGATGAATAGCCTAACAATATTCCCTCGTCATTATGGGAGTCAAACTTTCCTAATTTCTCTCTATCCCGTAGGATGTAGCATTTCCTCCTAAAAACACAAAAATATGAAAGACTGGGCTTTTTTCCAGTCCACAATTCATAATGCGTCTGCAGTGTTTATGAACAAAGATAAACCCTTTTCATCATGTGACACGAGGTAGACACCGCCTCTACCCAAAATCTCCTAGAAACTCCACGACCTAGAATCATAAATCTATTCATCTATTGAATCATTTAGTTCTTCCTCTCAACAATCCCATTTTGCTGAAAAGGCTTTATGGATGAAAATTCAGGTTTTATCCCGAGGCTATCACAGTAAAGACCCACCTTTTATTACTTAAATTCAGTGCCATTGTCACTTCTCATTCTATTGATAGTGACACCTTGTTAATTTTACAGGACACAAGACTTGGTCGTAAGAAACTCCACATCATCTTATTTCTCTCTAAAAAAACCCACTGTGGAATACCGTGACAAATCATCTTCCATCACAAGGATATACCTCTTACCACCCAAACTCTTAGTACGAGTAGGACCCATAAGATCCATGTGAATCTACTCAAGAGCGCGTGAAGTGTTAATGGAATTCAACTCCCTATAGGGACTATAAACTTATTTTCCCAACTGACAGGGTCCACAAACTGAAGAAGTTGGTTTTCCAAGTGACAACAAGCCATGCACTAGGTCTAAACCCTACAAATCTCTAACATTTACATGACCTAGACGTTGATGCCATAGATCTATAGGAGTGATCGTGGTGATGTTGCATAAAATGAGGGCTTGGGAACAACGCCATAATAATTATCTTCAGTTCTCACCCCTTGCAATAGAAGTTTACTGGCTTGATCATAAACATTACACTCATTCTGGTCAAACTTTACTACAAAGTCAGCATCGCACAACTTGATAATGTTGAGAAGGTTTTCTTTCAAACCTTTGACGTACAAAACTTTCTCTAGCTTAGGAAACCTAGACATCTCTATTGTACATCATCATAGTATACTAGACTTGCTCCCATGTCCAAAAGTGACTTTACCTTTGCTATGATCCTCTAAGTAGGTAAAAAATGAGACGTCACCTGCAGTGTGCTTAGAGCGCCCACTATCAAAATACCACTATGAGGTATTATGTGGTTTAGGAGAAACATGAATAATAAGGGATTTTACATCGTGGTTAGGTACCCAAGAAGTAGTAACCTTGTGTTTTCCCTTGTTATTGTTGGTTCTAGCCGGGATGATGGAAGTATCCACTAATGGTAAAGACACTCGTTATAACTCTTCGATCAAGCTATGAGAAGTGGCAACTAGAAACTCAACCTACTCTCTAAGACTAGTAAAATCACTAGTGTGAGGTGGCAGAGCATGCGTATGTCGTGTACGACCCAAACTATAGAAAATCTCCCTAAGGTAGCCTTTTTTCTTGTAGTAGGTACAAAATTACACAGTCTTAGGTCGACCTTGGTTTGCTTTTCTTAGCCGAACACTTCTTTGAGGTTTTGGTTGGTGGCAATATGGATTTGTTGTAAACTCAGGAACCAGTTCTTGTACGATATGAGATGTGGAAGTACTTTCAAAATCTATTCATTACCTTTACCCCAACCCTAAAGAGGGGCCAAAGAGCATCTTACCCATCTTTCTAGATTTTCCCTCAATCTTTAACTTGAACTCCTGGGCTCTCTCAAAATCATGATTGACTTGGGATACAAGGGCTTCAAGTTTCTTTCGAGCCTCCACATATGCGAGGAGCTCACTCGTAATACTAGCCACATGTTTGTTCAAGTCCTCTTTCTCTTTCTCAAAACTACTCTTTATCCAAACAGTCGCTCTCTCTCTCTCTCTCTCTCTCTCTCTCTCTCTCTCTCTCCAAACAAACTTATTTCTCTACACAAACTCTTTCTCTATATCTCTCTCTCTCTCCCTCTCTCTCTCTCTCTCTCTCTCTCTCTCTCTCTCCCTCTCTCTCTCTCTCTCTCTCGTTTCTCCTAAATATTTTTCTAACGCGATGATCCTATGATCTAACCCTTTGTTATGCTTTTTGGTTTTAAATGAATTAGCATATAAATCAGCGTAAGCGCGTCGTAGGTCACTCTTGCTCTCACTTGTAGCATCCTCCCCCCACTCTCATTGTTTTTACTGTTGAGGTGTCCATATGATGTAGCTTCCTCATCATCGCGAGGTGCACTGGAAGTACTCACATGGATAGACAATAATGTTGTGAAGTTAGATTCTCACGGTGATTCATCTCCAGAATCCACCTACTCTACCTCACTGTCGACACTAAGGGAGGCATTTAAAGAATCCTTGCCTTTGCCTTAACGCTTCAACTTAGTTGGACACTCAAAAGCCTTATGACCTCTATCATCACACTCATAACATCTCTCTTCGTCTCTTTTTGGAGTTCCCTTTTTATCTTTATCAAACTTCTTTCCAAATTTGTCTTTATGAAAATTCTTTTTATCTTTAAAATTGCCATTTCTTTCTAATTTAAGAAATTTCATGATTTTTTTTGCAAAAAGTACTAAATCGTCTAAATTAAAAATCAAACTCAAAATCTGACGTTTCTTCTTCTCTTCGTTTAGACAACTCTACCCTCTTTCTAAATGACTCCTCACCTTTTATAGCCAGGGCTTTAAGTGCTACCCCTTTTAATATTTAGATTTCACCGCTTTAAGAAATGTATCAATTTCATACGTCTGGAGGTCTCCTACCAGTTCTTCTAATTTAAGAGTGTTCAAATTTCCTAATGAATTTAACATAGTCACTTTGGGGATAAAACACTTAGTAAATGATCTCAAAATCTTTTCAACTACTCGTGCACCAGGAATATGTCCACCAAGATTGAAACTAGTATTGCCAATATCAGATAAACGTGCATAAAAATAATCAAAACATTTAGATTCAAGCATGGTTATTGTTTCAAATTGAGTAGTTGAATTTCGCAATTTAGATTAATTAATTGCAGTTGTACCTTCATGTGTAAGTTGAAGAACTCCCCATGCTTATTTTGATGTGGTACATGCCATGATGCGTCGAAACTTGTCCGGAGTGACGTCTCCAGAAATTGTACTTACCCCTCCAGAATTATACATGATCCATATAAATTCCTCCTCGGTCCATTCTAACACCGATTTCAAATTTCTCACATTTTCCATGGTGACAGAGGGAGGAGTCCACCATGTTTCACAGACTAACCCGACACGTTCATCAATGGCCTTTAAATAAGATTTGATGCGGGCTTTCCAATATGCATAGTCAATCTCATAAAAAATTGACACCCGATTATATATGTTTTCCACTGAACTTAAGCTTTTTCAAAAGCAATTGTTTTCAACAAATTGATATTCAAAAAAAATTTTGGGAAAAATTACACGGTAAAATTGTGTAATTGGGTCTAATACCAATTTGAGAGTGTGCTTGCGTTTAATGTCCAAACTTATTTAATTAAATTCCAATTTTATGTTGAGTTTTAATTAAAACCCTAAAACATGCATCAAAATGTGAATGACGGTACTATGAATTATCTAGCATGCAAACCAAAATAATCACAAAACGGATTTGAAAAAAATTCCGTAGCAGGAGCAAAATCTTTTTATTTCTCTATTAACCGTAAATATTCAACTTACAATTACACAGTAGAAACGCATCAGTTGTGATGATGAATACTCTAAGGTGCCGATACGACTTCTTCAGCAAGAGATCCCATAAGAGCTCCAATGATCAGCAATGGAGACAACCTTCTTCTCCACCAGCTTTACTCCAGAATGAGTAATATGAATAATAGGGTTTAATAATGATTCACGTAAATTATTTGGGAATTTATAGTGAATAAAAAAGTGTTTAAAAGCCTAAAAGATGAAGTCTTAAAGTACATCAGATATGCAGAAGAGGATTTGTAAAAGACTTGCAAAACCTAACTTCATATTAGTTATTTATAGGATGAATAAAAAGTTGAGCCAACGCATGTCATTCGAATGCCATCTACATGTCATTTTAGCGAAATAAGATGTCGTTTCTAAATACCTAAAAACAACTTGTGAAACCACAAAATAGTAAGGGTTCGTTTGATGCACACAAGAAACGAACCTTCAAACAACATTGCATGTTGTTACAAGTTGTCATTTGAATGACTTATCAATGTCGTTTGAATGACACGAGCGGAAAATATTATTTTTTAAAAGCTTGCCTACAAGTCTTAAATAATTATTTTTGACTTAGAAAAACACCTCATTTTGATAAAAAAAAATTATAAAAAACATCCCAAATAAATAGGTGAACATTAGTAAGTCCAATTAAACATTTTACCATCGAGCGTAGTGGAGTTAGGGGGGTTGTGGAGACCAGTTGAAGATGCACGATGCACAATGTCAATGATGGGTGCGTGTTGATGATGCGTGATGGTACAAATTTAGGTGATGGACGTCAAGGCTGAACGTGTGAATATGTGCCGAAATGTAACGGTATATGACATATTAACTATGATCTAAGAAAACATTGAAATTCCTAGATTCTAGATGAAAATTTATAAAACGTGTTCTTACACTTTCTTTTGTCTCTGAAACCTTTTTTTGCTCCCATAGATTCCTCGACATTCATAATCTTCCCAACCTTAGCCATCAGCTCTGTCATAATTTTGCGTGGATTTTTTTTCTAGAGCATAATAGAGGTCCTTGGCGAGAAATCCACTCGTCAGTGATGCAATAGCTATCTTTTCTTCATAATTCACCACTTATTGTTTCTAATTATTGAAACGTATGATATACTCCCAGGTACTTTCTCCAGGTTTTTGGCACACTATCAAGAGATTAGTAATACTACTGATAGGCTTGGCCCCAAAGAAGAAGTTATCAATAAATAATCCGACCAGTTCATATAAATAAGAAATTTTATCTCTGAGAAGATTGTTTTTACCATATTTAGGCTAAACTTGTGATGGAACTAGAGAAAGCTTTGCACCATATCTCATTGGGTACAGAATAGATGTCGGCAACCGCTTAATACTTCTCAACATAGAGGATTGGATCAGTTTTTCCATCATACTTCAGAGTAATAATTGGTGATTTGAATTTAAAAGCTTTTGGGTAGTCCACAATAGCCTAGATAGGTGATCCTTTGATAAAACTCCTTTGCAAAGGATTTTTTTCTTTTTTCAATTTCCCCTATTCGATCTTCCAATCGTTTCATGGACCCCTTCCAGGAATGTTCCTCCAGTCTGGACTTAGCTAAAATGGATTTGTAGCTTTACTCTGCTATCTTCCTGAGAAGTGTGCTTTGCATTCACAAAGCCTCTCATGCTAGCTTTGGATCTCATCGATCCATCTCTGTGCTCGCGCTAACATTCTGTCTCTCGGCGATGACCTATAGTTTCTCAGGAACCCAAATGATCAAAGGAGAATTACTTACTAAGTCATTCCAACACACTTGGTCTCTCGTTGGAGAAATATATTCCACCACAATAATTAGTTGATTGGAATGACGATATTTCTCCGTACGGTATGATCTATCACGAGAAGATGGGGAATGATAACTCCTCTCATTCCTGGATGGCGAGGGTAGTATATCCCTCCTGGAATTAGAGGATTTATCTTTCATTGTATAATCCAATTCTATGGAGGTCTGTCTCACTAAGGGAGAAGATATGTGTCGGTTGCTACCTGCATCCACGAGGTTAGTCTTCAAAACATTGGTCATTCTTCAATATATAGAATGAAAAAAGAAACGTAAGAAATAGAGAACAATGACAACCAGTCATTCCCATAGACGGCACCAATCTGTTTACGTCTAAAAATGGAGTGGGTCTAATTATAAAATCACGGATAAAATAAAGAAATCAATCTCCAAAAACACGTAAGAGATAAAGGTTTTTAAAGTGGTTCAACTATAAAAAACCTACGTCCACCATTGGTATTATTTTGGGTGGTTATTATAACTTAGTCAGGTGTGCTTGTGACTGATTGAACTGTCTCCATGAGCTGAGGGAGACTATATATTTAAAATGGTTCAGAACCCTTGAGACAGAGTTACTTTCTATTTCCCGATATTTACATTTGTATACAATAAATAAGGCTAGCGATATTAAGTGTTGGTCTCCATTCCATCCGAGCAACCTTTATTATTACTGATGGTTAACACTCTGGGTGTTAGTCGGCCTACCAGCCCACCAGGTATCTTTGATGTCGATTAAGATGGATGCCATGGACATATAGGAGGACATGTGTCTATTGTTCAATAGTCCACGTGGGAGAGAAATGTTTATGTAATACCCCCTAATTTTTGAATAAAATATCTTGATTAATTTAAATTTGATAATTTAATCGTAATTTGGGAATAAATTTAAATTGGATGAATCTAAATCTAGATGGGAAAATTTTTAATTTAAAATAAATGAATATTCGTGATTTTATAAATATAAAATGCAATTGGACATAATGGGCTTGCGAGTGAAAAATAAATCACACATAAGTAAATTTATGGAGGCGCGTCGTTTTAATACAATAAATATCAAATTGAAATAAAAATAATTGGGATGCATTTTGGGAAGCGTTTGATACTCGGTTTAGTGTTTGAAATATTTAGAATTGGTTTCGGTTCATAGGTATATAAGTTGGGAAGCTTTTGGGCTAATTAGATTATGGGTTCAGGTCCATTTGGGGTTCCAAAACTTGGGCTTACAGTCCAACTCGGGATTAAGCAACTAAATAGAGTTTAAGTGGGGGTAAACCACTCCCCCACTATCATTCCACAAACCTAAAAGTTATATTTACAGGAGGAATTGGGAAAAACACCAAAGAAGAGACAAAGGGCTAAAACAAAAGGATAAATCAAGGAGGATTCAAGGGACATCTCCTCTGCCATTTTATGGCAAGAATTTTCTTGCTTACTTTATGTTTTCAAAGTATTTCTTAATGAATCATATTTATTCCATTAAATTTCTGGAAATTAGTCTTGGGTATGCTTGATTTGATCATATATAACATATGTAGAGGACCGAATTCTTTATTGTAGGATTATTTCCAAAAATTAGGTGTAGTATTCTTAGAAATTTGATTTAATCCCTTGGGGTTCCTATTGATTAAATCAAGGATAGCATGATGTTTAAATTAGGGAAGGGTGAATGATGAATTATGGACTAAAATGTGGGAGAAAACCCAACATTAGATTTTTCATAACACAAATTAAATGGTGGGAAAAATTGGGATTGAAATCAGATTTAATATGAATATTAGGTGTTCATTATTTCTTGTAATTTGGGTATGAATTCAGGACTAATTCGCATAATTGATTATCCCAATTAGGCTAATTGAGTTGTAGAAACTCAACTAGATGATTACGAAGTTAAATAACCCTTTAGAAGTGTTTTTTAAAAGAACTAAACAAATCCCGTATTGAATCAAAAGAACAGATCTGGGCTTCTGCCCAGGTCCGAATCGATTATGCCTGAAGGGAATCGATTCATCCTGGAACCAAATCAATCCGGCGCTGGGTGCAGATCAAGTAGGGCTTGGGGTTTGGTTATGACTATTTTTAGGAGTCCAAGCAAGTGGGTAGAACCATGTTTGGGACAATAATCAATTTATTAGAAATAAATGTACCCACATTAAATTGATTAAATTACAAATGACTAGATGGTGAAGTAATTATCTTAAAGAATGGAATTTAATAATTTATTGGATGAATTAATAAAAAGGAAAAATGTTGTGGACTTTGGTGAAACTCTTATGGTAATTATATAGTGATTACCTATGCATATTATATGGGATAATAAAATGTACAATTATATATATTTGTGTGTGGACATACTAGTGGACCATCTTATCGGCTTGGGGGTTGGCGCATCTGGGCAGTAGCCCACACGTCGGCACATGTGGGCTTGAAAATGTGTAGGCTATATAAGTACTACCTAGAGGCTCCACCCTCGAGGGGTAGGTGTGGTGCTGACCCTTACTGTATCACCACTGGGTATGGGACGTATACATGTGTCCTGCGTAAGGACCACCCCTAACTTATGTGTTTTTTGTGGTGTCATCTTAAGATGTAGGGATTCCTTCTAACTTGTCGATAGAGCACGAATTAAACACAAATGGTCGATGCCCTTTTTGTGTCATATATATATGGAAGGACATATATTATTAATGACCCGGATACTATTCAAATAAATTAAATTTGTCGAAGGATGTGGATGGTATATATTATTCTTGACCCTAAAATGCATAATAGATGTTTATGCCTTATACTTGATATTGATGAGACTGGTATTAATGTAAGTTGACCATTTTAAATGTAAGGATTTCGTTTAATTAATTAAGTATTGATATGACCATTTTATAATTAGGATGATGTTACCCTCAATTATTTGGGTCCTATCGGTGTGCGAATAATATCACACTAAGATGAGGGGTGAGGTGTTATACTCATGTGAGTGACGAAAGGGGGGTATTTATTATGCATTGACTGTATTATTGTAATCATAAATTATTCATGTTAATTCTTGCACACCTAGGGCTCTAACCGAAACTTAAGTGTTTGCTCCCCCAGGTGCTCATAGACAGGGATACCGGGATTGTGCATAGTACTCTTACAGCCTTATGTGCTCTCTGATTTCAGCTCAGTTGGTTCTATGCTTCTCAGCTTTAGTTATTTTTTTATTTGGAACATTTTAAGGGCATAAGCCCGAATGTTTTATTTTATGTTGGTAGAAATTTATGTTACTCTCGTAGGATATTCATATTATCGTTGATGGTTTAGATCTATTTATTCATTATAAATACATTTGTGACTTTTCAAACTTGGTCTATAAAGTATTAATTATTTATATTCGTAAATGTTGCTAAGGATGGTTATAATTGACAAGTAAACCCTATCTTCAGCGTATCGTGCCTGACTAGCCTTTACATAAGAAAATAGGGTCTTTTACAGTTTACATACAACACACACACACACACACACACACACACACACACATATATATATATATAATAATGCTCCTGTGCGGACTAGTCTGCATTTTAAAAATGCGGACCTGACATGTGTATATATATATATATATATATATATATATATATATATATATATATATATATATATATATATATATATACACACATATATATATAATAATGCTCTTGTGCGGACTAGTCTGCATTTTAAAAATGCGGACCTGACATGTGTCACCTGACGGTGCGCCTAGAAATTATCGCCTAAATTATAGGCACACTCTCTCTCTTTTTTTGGCTCACCGCCAGGTGGCACATGCCTGGTCCGCATTCTTAAAATGCGGACTAGTCCGCACAGGAGCAGGACTGTATATATATATATATATATATATATATATATATATATATATATATTATATTTAATCTAATTGGGTTCTTAACGGATCGAATTAGACTAGACCATATTTGATCCATTTAATAATCGGATAATCGAGTAAACGGGTTATCGGGTAATCGAATTTTAAAATATGACCCAGATCCCGATAGACGAATGAGGTCTGATTCTAGACCCAATTCATTGATAGCCCTAGACCAAACCAATTAACACATTTTATGATTTATCATTAATCTTTATGTAATATATAATTCCTTAATATCAAATAATTTTTTTAAAATACAATATGTAAAAAATTAAAACCTTGATGTTATAGGTTTTCTCAAAGCTTTCAACCTATCAAGGGAAATTTGGATGCTTGCACAGAATCTTTTAAACTCCTAGATGCTCAAAACCTCATGTAAGGTATCATAATTAGACATCTTCGATTGATTTACTCTAATTGGTAAATCATAGTGAGATATCAAATTTGAAATTTTCAATGCGAGGGAAGTTGTAAAAGGATACCCACGACCAAAATTTTGAAAGGACGCAATCGCAAAACGATAAAAATAATGTTCCCCAACAAAACATCTATATATCGTTCCCCAATATATATAAGTGCATAATTGTTACACGGAGAAAAAAATTCAACATATTGAATCGTATACAATTCAAGTCAATTTTTATTTATTACATTTAAAGGCAAAAAATGGCACTTGTATCACACCTAAATTTCATTTTAGTGAAACACTAATAAATTATCGTGATAAAAAGAATTCAAGTACGATTACAATTAAAAAATATGAAACTTTAACACTGAATAACTGTTTTTGACATAATGTCAATGTTTGCTAAAAGTGACTTGTATACCATAAGAATGTCCACAATATGTATAAAGTCATTTGTTTAAGACCCCAAAAAGTATAAACAACATGGCCTATGAGATGTATATTCTTCATCTATACAGAAAAATGAACCACTGATATATTTTTCTTCTACAAAGTTGAAACCATTACATGTATTCACATTTCTTTACTCCTTCATTCTTGGAAATGAAATGAACAAAGAAAAAAATGAAATGCATTTAATCAAGACTACATCCCATGCTACGTTCAGCTGAAATGGTTGTTCCAGACATGGATGGAGACTATTCTCTATGAGCATCTTATTCCGACCCTTATAACTTCCATCATACTTATATCTGCAAAACAATGTGTACAACGCCCCTAAATTTAGTTTAAATATTACCAAGGAAAGTTATTTATATTTAAAAAAGGTATATTTGTATGAATTACCAATAAGATGTTGACAGTGCTCTTGGTTGCTCCAGCAAAATGGATATAAAAAAATCCCACTTGAGATAACCTTAAAGAAAAACACAAATTGGTATGTTTAGTATAGATTCAATCCATAAGTTCAAACTTAAATACACAATATAAAATAAGGTTACTTTAACATATGTTTTCTCAACTTACCTATTCTTGTGGAGCTTTACTCAACTTAGGTTTCACTTGATACTTAGAATCTCAAACTTGCACTCAACATATTAATGAAACAATGTAAATAGATTATATAAAAAAATAAACGCCTTGATATAAACATAATGTGTAAACCTGCATACAAAGGAATACCAATATTTAAAGAGAGGTAACTCCCTTTATAAACCTTCATACAAAGGTTCCTACCTAGTACACTCAAATTAGAAGCAACACAAAATGTATATATTGTTCTTATTTTCATATTCTCAAGAATCTTGAACTCCCTCTGTGAACAAAAGAAAGGCGAAAGTTTGTGATGGCATGTTTGATTGAACGGAACTGAACGGCCCCGAGTAAAAAAAAAGTTCCTACCTAACATTGAAAGAAAGATAGCAAGGTAAAAAAATACTACTCAATCAAAAAATCAGCAATGCAAAATGCTAAATGTACATCTTTTAGGAGGTTGATTTGTACTCACGATTCACGAATCTCAAATCCCACAACCTCTGTCCGTACTTGATAATTCAAGCCAAAAGCAGGGGATTGTTTAGCAATGACACTTAGGTGCGCTGCCAAGACAAAATACTAATAATAAAATGCAGTACATGTTTAAAAATAAAATGCAGCGCCTGTTAAAAAATAAAATGCAGTAAAACGCAGGTGCATCGATTGGTCAAACTGGAATCACCAATCCTTTCTTCGGCAAATGCATCGATTTCAATACACTGCGGGTGGAGGACGGGCACTGGTTTGGGGCAAGTAGGACTGTTGCGGTTGCATTGGTTTAGGGAGTAGAAGGTCGACCAACAGAAGCAGTAGCACAACCTCTTCCCCTATGCTTGTCTTTAAATTGAAGGATGTCCACTTTTTTTGTAGTTCGTCATCTTTGTAATATTCAAATTAAAAACTGGTGTCTTCATCTCCGTGATTACAAACTCGAAAATGGCTATCATCCACGGGTATGGGGCGAGGTTCGTATCATTGCCATCCTCTAAAATAAGAAGTAGAGTATCCACGAAAGAATACCCTCGTACAACTGGTGAATTGATCGAGAAATATTATAACTGAAATACCAAAGTATTGATCGAAAAAATACCTTGAAAGGGGGCTTACCATAGATCCGGTAATGGTGAGAGTCTTGAGCATGTGGTTCTTAAATTTTTTGACGTTCGAAAAGTTTGTATTTGAAGTTGAAAAAGTTTGTTGGTTTACTAGGGGATGTATTATCACCATACTCCGAAAAAACCCCAAAAAAATGAAGCATAATTTGTAGGAAATCTAAATTTTATTAAAGTGGATGAAATAATTACATTAAATAAAAATTACTTACAATATTTCTTAATGTGTTCGGCATTCCATGGATTCTTAAATTCTTCCCCTTCAAGTGTTTCTAGGTGATAAGTTACTGGTTGGACAACTGTTGTAATGTGGTAAGGACGGTGCCAATTTGCTCCCAACTTGTTTCTCTTTTTTATTACCCTTTTAATAACATTGTCACCTTCTTTCAAGTTGATTGGCTTGACCCTCCTGCTCTAGAATCTAGGAGTTTTTTTATTGATAAGCATCCATTTGAAGTGCAGCATCTTCCCCGACTACCTCAATCATATCTAAATCCAACCTCGTCATGAGAACACTTTTGGGGGAACCAATGTTCAATACCCTATGAATTGGTAGACCTATCTCAGCTTGTACCATTTCATTTGTTTCAAAAGCAAGCATGTAAGGAGTCTCACCGGTGCCTGTTCTCGGTGTAGTTCTACACACCCAAAGAAAATTGGTGCAACTAATTTATCCAAATCCCCTTAGCATCATCCAACCAATTTTTCAACCCATTAAGTATAATTTTATAAGTGACCTGTATTCTGCCATTACATTGTGGGTGTCCAAGGGCGGAGTAAATTTTTTGGATATTGGACTAATGCAGTACTCTTAGAATTCCTCGTTGTCAAACTGAGTGCCATGATTAGTGATGAAGGCATATCTCATCCCACACCCGCATATGATATGTTTCCAAATGAACTGAAAAACTCATTCAGAAGGCATTTCAACCAACGGCTCAGCCTCCATCCATTTGGTGAACTAATCCACTACCACTACCAAGTATTTCAACCCTCCTTTGGTCGTCAGCAATGGGACAACCAAATCAATTCCCCAAATAGAAAAAGTCCAAGGGAAATTAATGGCAGTTAAGGTTTCCCCCAGTATTTTATTAACTATGGAAAACATCTTACATTTATCACATGGAATTTAAATGATCGGCCAACTGAATGACCCCTGGAGGAACCTTCATGTACCTATCTGATCCAGTCTAGTACCTCGGCTGGTTGAATATAATGAAGTAATGAAATAGTTTATCCTCTTTTTTATAGGACTCCTCACTATAACACATAATTGGTTTCCTTGAATGTCCACTTCTTGGCTTCTTTTGGATTACAAGTTAATATACCTTTCTCAATGTAGTCTCTGATAGGGTCCATCCATGAAGGTCCTAAATCCATCACAATAAAATTGACCATAGCCTCCACATCTACATTTTTATTTGCGAGAATTTCTACAGAGATAATTATCCTGAGTTTTGTCCTGGTTGCTGAGACCAGCCGAGGAAATGCATCTCATCAGGCATTCTTTATCCTTTGTATCCTTAACATTTTGACTACAATAAACAACGAGATGATTTCCATGGTTTTTGATAGATACTTGATAATGAGATCCCCCTTGACTCTGTATATCTGAAGCACTTGCTTAATAATGAGCTTAGAATCACTATGCGACATAACTTGTTTGGCTCCCAATGATAAGGAGAAATCCAAACCTATAATTAATGCTACATACTCTGCTTCATTTTTTGAATCTTGGAATTGAAAACGAAGTGCATACTCCCCATCAGTGTCATCTGAAGTATTGACTGTCATAACTGGTCCACTGCCAGTAGCACATGTGGATCCATCTATATACAACTTCCAAACTATAACGTTGTTATTGAAGCTTTCCTCAGAGACTATGCCTTGCTGGAATATTTTCTCACTCTATTCATTGTACCTTTGGGCCATCTCTTAGTCATCTAACATTTCAAGTTGGTAGGTGATCTTTTCACTTTTCTTTGGAGTGGAGCTTTCTTTCAAGGAAGTATGCTCCGTAGGCGAACTTGGGGTGGTAATTGCTTCTCGACACGTGAATTCAGTAATAAAATTTTCTATGGCCCATCCTTTCATTGTTATCCTTAACTCATAAACGATTTTATATTCTACTAGTTCTACTACCAAGGATATTAATATTACTGACTTCTCTAGTTTATGAAGTGCCTGGTGCGAAGGTAAATCTCTATAAGCCATAATTATGTGTGCTTGAATGTAAGGCTTTATCCTGCTTTAGGGTTAATTAAGAGTAAGGGTTACCTTTTCCCGACGGGGATATCTTATTTCTTCTCCTATGAATGATTTTATAGTGTAATACACTGGATTTTGAACTCTATTTTCCAACCTGACTACTGTCTAGCTAACAACGGATTCTAAAACAACTAAATATAGATGCAATTTCTCTCCCAGAATCGGTCGGGAGAGTATTGGTAAAGATCCTAAGTACTTACTCAACTCCTAAAAGGAATTTTTGCATTCTTTATTCCATTTGAGATTATTCCTAAGTACTTTGAAGAATGGTAGGCATTTCTCAACAACTCAGGACACAAATCGAATGAGGGAGGCCACTCTTCATGTCAATTTATAAACATATTTCTTGCATGTTGGGGATTACATTTCAATCAGTGCCTTTATGTTATCTTGATTGGTTTTAATTACTCTTTGATTCACAATTAAGCCCAGGAACATTCCTTCTTAGACGTCGAACACACACTTAGTCAGGTTGAGCTTCATTTGATATTTTTCTAGCTAATAAAACATCTGACTCAAGTCTATGAGATGGTCGACGGCTACGTTGCTACTGGTAAGCATGTCATCCACATTTACTTCCATTTTCTTCCCAATTTATTCTTCAAAAACTTTGTTCACTAGCCTTTGGAATGTGGCTCCAACATTTTTAAGTCCAAAATTCATAACATTGTAGCAGTAAGTACCTCGACTAGTGATGAAAGATGTGATTTCCTTGTCCTACGATTATATTTTGATCTGCTTATAACTAGAGTAGCATCCATAAAGCTTAGCAACTCGTGACCTGCTATTGCATCTATCAATTGATCAATCCTTATTAAAGGAATGTGATCTTCGGGAATGCTTTATTGAGGTCGGTAAAATCCACACACATTCGCCATTTGTCATTATTCTTTTTTACCATTACTACATTAGCCAACTAATTAGGGTACTTGACGTCTTCAATGAAATCACCTTTATGCAATTTTTCTACTTCTTTTTGCATAATCGCATTTTTCTTTGGACTAAATACCCTTCACTTCTACTTGATCGACTTAGAATCTTTATTGATCTTAAGTTCATGTCATATGAAATTAGGGTAAATTCCAATCATATCCCCATGGCTCCAAGCAAAAACATTTTTTCACTCTCTAAGAAATGATATTAATCCCTGTTTGAAGGATATCGTTAGGTTTAAGCCAATAAGAGTGGTTCTCTCTGGATTTTCATCATCTAGTACAATGGTTTCTACGACTTCCACAACTTTCCCTTTGACTAAATCAACATCTTCACGACGGTCCAAAGTGTCGATTTGGTAAGTGGTGTTGCCCTTATGAACTTACTCCTGGTTGGTAGAGGTCAACTATCATTTTATGGCTTCCATCTTACTTCCCTTCACCACACCAACCCGATAGTGAGTTGGAAACTTCATAAACAAATGAACTATGGATTCCACTACTTTAAAATTCTTCAATATAGCTCTTTCTAGGATCATATTATAGGCTGATGGAACAATATTATCCCAGAAGAAGTAGCGAAACTTCACTATTCTTCTTTCTAGCCAAGTGACAATCGGTACTTCTAATTTGACAATCCCAAAGGATACACCTTTTCTTCAGAGAATCTGATTAAAGGTCTATAGTAAGGTTCCCATTTTCTATCTCGCAACCCCAGGATATGAAAGTAGTTATAGATCATGTCATCTAATAAACTACTATTATCCATGAGAATTCTTGACATCTTGGCATGATGCACCCGTCAAGTAACGAGTAAAGGGTCATTATGGGGGTAAAGTACTTCTAATAAGTCATTATTGGAGAATCCGATGACCAACTTTTATTTATTCACATTTTTGGTCCGACCATCTACTTCGTCTGATAAGTTAACTTGCATAACGTAAGAGAAAGATTTGGCCTCATTTAAGTAGGCCTTTCTCTCGGCTACTTAAACTTCACCTCTAGTATACCCTCCTACAATGAAATGACAATAAAAAGATATCATGCATGCCTCAAGTTTAGGTTCCTTAGGTTTCTTCTGGAAGTCAATCTCATCTTTAGAATCATTATCTCATCCTATTTTCCCGTCTTACTTGTTTTTGTAATGGGATTATGACCTTCTTCTCATGTCCCGACCTTTAGTCTGGTTAATAAACTTGGTCAATTTTCCTCGATGGATGAGAGATTCAATATCATTCTTCAGGGCAATACAACTATCAGTGGTATTTTCATGGTCTTTATAAAAGTCACAATACTTATACTTGTTTCTCCGATTAGGCGGTGATTTTAATTTCCCAAGACATTTCAAGTTCCTACTGCCCCTAATTTCTTCCTTAATGAGATGCATGCCTATAGTGAGAGGAGTATATTCCTCATACTTTTTAGGCTTCTCGACTTTCTTATCTTTTTGTTCCTTCTTATCAGAATTCTTCTAGGCCTCATATTTTGTCTCGGGGGTTTGCTTAGTTGCTATAGCCTCTTCGACATTCATGATTTTATAATCTTTTTCCTTTAATTCGGTCATTATTTTCAGATGATCCTTTGAAAATGCATAGTATATCTTTTTAGGGAGCAACTGGCTCATTAAAGTTGTGATGGACATGTTCTCCTCTTATTCAGTAACTTTCAGTTTCTCATTATTGAAATGAGTGATATATTCTGAGGTAGTTTCTTCTAGTTGTTCGTGAATGCTGAGTAAATCGGCTACTCTCTTCATTGGCCTTGATCCAAAAAAGAAATTGCTAATGAATAGTTCAGTAAATTGATGAAAATTGGTAATCTATCATAGGGGTAAATGTTTATACCATATCTGAGATAGACTAGTGATTGTACTAGAAAAATCTCTGCATCTCATCTCTTCATGAATGAAATAAATATCAACAGTAGCCTAGTATTGTTTGAAATTTAGGATGGGATTAGTTTTACCATCATACTTTGGTGTGACACAAGTGGTTTCAATTTGGATGGTGTAAGGTAATCCATAATATCTTGGAAGAAAGAAGATCCTTTAATGAAACTTGTCTACAAAGTATTCTTGGTTTTATCCATTTCTCCCAAACAATCTTCCAATCTCTCTATTCACGTCTTCCAAAAGTTTTCATCTAGTTTGGATTTGGTTGAGGCAACTTTGGTGGCCTTTTTATACATTTGTACTGAGCTTTCTACCTGATAATTCTACTCGGCATGCACAGATCCTTTAATGCTATCCTTGTACCTAACTGACCCTTCCCTATGCTCTCAGGATCGGATTGGCTATATATTATGACCTTTGGTTGCTGGAGAACCAAGACAATCAAAAGCATACGCCTTGCTCAAGCGTTCTAACACGCTTAGCCATTCAGAGGTGAAAGATCGACTATCATAGTAATCAGTAGATCGAATTGACGATGTTTTCGCCAAGTGGTAAGATTTGTCATGAGAGGACCTCGAGTAACTACATCTCTCATTTCTGATAGGAAGAGGTGGAACTTCCCTTCAGGATGTCACGATGGTAGACTTGTCCTACTGTAATACCCCGTATTTTTATGTCTTTTAAAATTGGGGATTTATTAAATTTAACTTGAGGTATTAATTTAATATTAATCCAAAAATTATTCTTTTACATTTACTAGCATGATGTGAGTTAGTAATTATTGGGAATTTGTTGAATATTACTGGATGAGAAGAGTAATATATGAGATTGATTTTATTAAAATTATCACGAGTGAATAAAATGGCAATTATAGAAATTTAATTCGGGACGCGCCTGTATCGTGTCAGGACTAAATTATTATTATTAAAGTGAATAGATTATAAGTCGTCTGTATAGTCATTTTGAGTGCACCAAAGTGTCCGGAAGGGTCGAGATAGTCAGAAAAGTTTACTCGGGGGTTTAGTTTGGGTCTCGGGGCGTTTTTAGGCCTAATTGACTTCCTAGGAGGTTATTTTAGGCATTTTGTATTTTTGGGTAATTAAACCCACGAATTTTCTTAGTATTTATTAGCCATTTAGAGTTGTCTCTTGGGGTTAACAAACACAAAGCCTAAGCCAGTCATTAGAGAGGAAGGTGAAGTGATTAGAGAAGAAGGTGAAGAGTCATCAAGCAATCCAAGGCCTAGAACTCACCCGATTTCATCGCCACCACCACCAAAACGTAGATCGCACGATGAGGAATGCAAACATATATTTTTCATCAACAAATCAGACCCTTGAATCCCGAGCAAGTATCTATCTTACTGATTTCCAAGTTAATATACCTTCCATGTTAGTCTAGGAATGAAAATCATATGTTTTAATGGAAGAATTATATATTTTGGAAGAGAATTTATATGTGTTGTAGGGAGAAACCATGTAGTCTAAAATCTTGATCATATGTAGAGGATTATGTAATACTCCATGATTTTAATGACTTTTAAAATGAGTTATATTTTAAATTAATGGATTAATTGAATTTTATTATTAATTAATTCATTTGGGTTTTATCCAAATTTTGGATATTAAAATGGATGATTCTGAATATTTATTGAAGATATTTAGGTAATATATGAATGTGATGTCATTTGATATGACGGTGTGATATAAACTCGGTAATTTGAATTTTTAGTCAGACGCGGTATGGGACGTGTCGGGACAAAATTGTGATATTTAAAAGTAGATTTATTTTCTATCAACCTTATGGTCATTTCGACTGCGTCGTTGCGTCTGTAAGGTTCGAAATAGTCAGAAAAGTCTATTTGGATGTTAATTTTGAGTCTTGGGTCATTTGGAAATGAATAGACAACCCAAAAGGGCATTTTTGTCATTTTCTAGGAGGGATGAATAGTGATTTTGGGTTTTGTCCTATTATAAGTATTGGTAGATGAAATGTACATGGGTTATTCATCTCCTCTACACAAAATAGAGAAGTCATCTTCCTAGAGAGAGTGAAAGGTTGCTTTGGAAGGGAAAAGCGTACTTGGGAAGGAGAAGAACTAAGACTAAGGATGACCACCACCAACCACCACCGGAGTTTGACCGGAGAAGGGGACAACCACCTGAGATATACTACACCAAAGGATCAGACCTTCAATAGAGGCAAGTGTTTGATATTTGCAACTTAAGTTCGTATATTGTCCATGTTAGAATAATTATTAAAACAGATGATTTTTCATGTTTGGAAGACATAATGGAGTTGTTATATGGATTTCTAGAAACTGAAATGATATAGGAAGTAAACTCATGTTGTAGGATGATAATAATCCACGAAATGATCATGAATCTGTTGAAGGAAATCTGAAAACCATTTATGTGTTCTTGAAGTTAAGATGTTGATAATTTTCTGGCAAAAGTGGAGATAAACATGCTTTTTAATCAAATCTCTTGATGATTCTAGGATTTTTAGAACATTAGAAATCATTCATATATGTTGATATATCATGTAGTAGAGATTATAAGTCATTTGGGATGTTAATATGAAGGTTTGAATGCTCAAAAATGGCTAAACCCGTAGTTGCAGAAATGCAGAAAAAACAGGTTTTGACCTGAGTGATCGATCGATCGACCCCCTGCCTTCGATCGATCGACCTCCCCAGAATATGTAAAGTTGTTTCTTTTTAAATGTTTATCCTTATACCAAACCTTTTGTGGATCTTTGGTGATTATAAATTGGATATTATGGGACTTAGAAAATATCAGGAAGCCTTTGATAAGATTTGAATTAATTTCATTGGGATTTAATCGATTAGAATAATGATAATTAATTTAAAGGAATTTCGGTTGCTAGATTCATTTGTTAAATTCCAACTGGGGATGTACGAAGATTAAAGATAGGACCAGTAGGGGTGATTTAATATAACACCTGGGTATCCTTAAGTTTACAAGATGGTTTAATCCTAAGTGAAAGAAGATGTGTTTATTAGGGATTTGAAACTATCGGTTTTAACTTTAATTAAAGGGAGAGTTTAATTCGTAGTAATTCGGGATAAATGATGCTGTGGACCAGTAGGATATTAGTGACTTCTTACTGAATATACGTTGAGTAAAAATCTATTTGAACCTTGAGTATTGAGTGAGGCTCGGGGATAATTAAATTAAGAATTAAAGATGTGACATTTTAATACGTGGGATTTAAAGAGATATAATGCTACGTATAATCTAAGGTTAATGTGAGTACCTTATTGTTAGTATATTATAGGTATGATAATGTCTATTTGATTGATTTATGATTATGTGTATGAAATACCTAGCTTACTTGCTATCGACAGGAGGTTTGCGCGTGAGGGCGGTCATATCCCGATGAATCCATGGGATCTTTGATTTGTCGCTCGAGAACATAGGTCTATGAAAGACTTATCGTGGAGTTGATAAGTCCGCTGACTGTGGATACGTAGTTATGTGCGTGACCCATGGATACGAAAACTATGTCCGCCTCCAACTTGTATATTGTTAATTGTGGTTCGTGGAATCCTTACCGAACATTTAGTCCCCTATTCGGCGACCAGCGATGATGGGACGTGATAGCAGAGTAATGCATTGCACCGCAGATGTAACTCGGGGTGCCGTTATATATATATATATATATATAATGGATTAAAGGAATGAATGGTTATATTGTGGTTAAGTTATCTATTGTATGATAATTGTAGATAACGGTAAATTGAGAAATAATGAAATTAAGATAATGAATGTTTATTCGTATAGAATTGAAAAGCTTCATTCATATTAATGAGAAATAATTCATGTTAATGAGAAACGATTCATATAAATGAAAAATGTATCAAAATGATTATATAACGTATGGTATGGGACATACGGGAATTATAATATGGTAATGAAATTATAATATGGAATTGTTAAAGAGGAACCATTAACTAGGAGGTTAATAGGAAACGTTAAGTGTGCACTCTAGTTGAGAGGTGAGAATAGCAAGTGAGAGTTGGATCTAACATGTACATAATAAATTCTTTATTGCACTTGTTAAATACTTGTTGTTTTAAAAATCATTTTCACAATCGGGCTTTAACCCGTTTCCTTGCATATTTTCTCTTCTATTGTATCTTCTATATCAGGTGTCCAGCAGCACGGACGCCAACCTTAGCGGATTATGAGAGGCTATGGAGCTATGGAGCTTTGCTGAGACGCCTATCATCTTTTTGATTCACAATATTCTTAGTTAGGGCATGTCGCCCAAAGGTATTCAGTTATCTTTTTCTATCGGGGTCAAATACTATTGTATTCGGGTCTTTTTAATACATTTAATATTGTTGGGATTTCTGTAATGGATTCATATTATTTGGGATTGTTTATTCCAATTTCATTTAAATTATTTTCTATTATCTATTTTGTTATCAGTGTTGTAGAAAAAAATGTGTTGTGTTATTCTTAAACTGGAAATGGATTTTGTTAAATTAAAATTTGGAAAGTTTTAACACCAGCTTAATTGGGTATTGGGTGAGTTGTAAATATTTTCGACAGTGATGCTAAGAATGAGCCAACAGTATATTCTGTTTTAATTTGGTATGGGACTGGCCACACGGTATTTAATTAGGCGGGGTGTTACAGGTGGTATCAGAGCATCAGGTTCTAGTGTCCTTTAGGATATGTTCGGCTTATTATGTTTTCAGCTTAGCGTTCTTTGATGTAGAGCCCTATTAGTAGGATTATTGCGTTCTATGTAGCCTACGTACTTCAACTATTTTGTCATATCAAATAGTGATAGTGTTCTCTCGTTTCAGATGCCTCCTCGACGTGCACCTCAACTCGCCCCAGTTCAGGGTACGAGTACTGCGACCGAAGTTGCTGCAATTGTCACTCAGGTAGTTAATGTAGCTTTAGCTATTGTTCAGCAGGCTCCAGCACCGACACCAGTTATGCCACCCGCGCAAGGGCAAGTGTTTCCGACTGCATGGGAACGAGCGAGGGATGCCTTTCAAAAGGCGCACCCACCTGAGTTTCAGGGAGGATCAGATGTTGTGACTGCTAGCCAATGGAAGAAAGATATCCAACGGCACTTGAGAATGCTCGAATGTACTGTGGTTCAACGTCAAATACTAGCCACATTCAAGATAGTAGGGGTATCTTTGCAATGGTGGGAAGCTACGACCACTATGGAGGAGAGGGACACAATGACTATCCAAGACTTTTTGATATGGTTTGATGGGAAGTACTTTCCTTTTTCCATCCAGACAGAGATGAGGAGGAAACTACTTGATTTGAAGCAGGGAGAGAAGACGGTGGTAGAATACGAGGAATAATTCACGCGACTAACAAATTTGGTACCAGTTGAAGTACCCACTGAGGAGAGGAGAATTTTAATGTTCACTGATGGGTTGAACTATAAGATTCGCCAGCATTTATTGGGGAATCTTTCACTACGTACGTATGAAGATGTTCTTAATGCTGCAATGCTTCACTGCCAGGATAACCGCTTTCATACTCAGGGTGTCAAGTGGGAATTTGGGTCAAGCCTGCAAGGCAAGACTACTGGGGGCAATTCTAGTGGGACTCAGTCAGGGCAGAGTCATCAGCGTCAGGGTGAGCAGGGTTACCAGACAGGGGATTATGCTAAGCGTTTGCGATCTGAAGATTTTCGATATGAGGATAGAGGTAATGGGCAAGGATAGCAGGGCCATCAGGGCCAGAGACAGGCTTAGCAGGGCTAAGGGAAAGGAGGTAATGGCCAGCAGGGACGGGGTCAACAAGGGAAAAATGGTGGAAAGTTTGGGGGAAAATGTTTCGTGTGTGGAAAGTATGGGCACAAACGACAAGATTGTCCTGATAAAGACAAATTCCCTCAGCAATAAAATGCTCGACAGGAGCCACAGGTACTAGTGTCTCCACAGGCTGCTCTTCCAGCTCCAGCTCCGGTGCTAGCACTACCTCCCATTCCAGTAGCACCCGCGCAGCATTGTCAGTATGGGGGTGTATATAACATCGATCATGCAGCGAATCAACAACCACCGCCCGTGAATGAGGGTATGTTTTTTATCTAAGGAATTATGAGGCGTATATTGATTTTTGTAGCGATTGATATTGTGTGGGCAAAAGGGTTGCTAAACTCAGCCTATAACACTGTTATTTACGTAGACTCACTGAGGGGTGTGGGACACCTATATGTTACATGTTATCACGTGGGTTTGATTTTTATCATGGGATTACTTACTTTGGGCATGTCCGAACATGATGTGACTATTGGCATGCATTGACTTGTGGTATACGAGAGCGTATGTACTACTACTAACCAGCATCTTGTCTTCTAGAGAAGAGTAGATGAGTAGACTCTATTTGAAAAAAATAAAATCTAAATTTTTTGTTTAAATAAAAAAAACTGATTTTTATATACTATTGACTAAGGACCTGAGGAGTTTCGATGACCGACTACTTTAGGTAGTAGTGTATCGGGGGGTTCCTTATTTGGATTTCTCTTGCGAGACACCCCACGCATGAAACTAATAACCCTTGGGAGTCAAAATAAGTTAGGTCTTTGGGATATGAGTTTATTAATTTTTGATAAATCTTATAATGAAAGTGGTACGATAGGGTGTATGGGCGCCCTGGATGGTTGGATGGTAGTAGTTTTCAAAATGGTGAAATTATAAGGATCATTTTTCCGAACTTGGTTACATGTATGGTATAGGGAAGATTGGGTAAAATTTATATTCGATTCAGTTGGAACTATATGGTGAGGTTGGGTGTATAACTTCAATAAGGATTTTTGATAATGTACTGTATGGGCGGTACGTCTTGGATTTCTTACGATGTGAGATTTATACTCGGAGTTGACCTTACCGTTATGATTTATATTCCTGAATTTCAGGACGAAATTCTGTTATAAGGGGGGAAGTATGTAATACCCCGTGATTTTAATGACTTTTAAAATGAGTTATATTTTAAATTAATGGATTAATTGAATTTTATTATTAATTAATTCATTTGGGTTTTATCCGAATTGTGGATATTAAAATGGATGATTCTGAATATTACTTGAAGATATTTAGGTAATATATGAATGTGATGTCATTTGATATGACGGTGTGATATAAACTCGGTAATTTGAATTTTTAGTCAGACGCGGTATGGAACGTGTCGGGATAAAATTGTGAGATTTAAAAGTAGATTTATTTTCTATCGACCTTATAGTCATTTCGACTGCGACGTTGCGTTCGAAAGGTTCGAAATAGTCAGAAAAGTCTATTTGGATGTTAATTTTGAGTCTCGGGTCATTTGGAAATGAATAGACAACCCAAAAAGGCATTTTGGTCATTTTCTAGGAGGGATGAATAGTGATTTCGGGTTTTGTCCTACTATAAGTATTGGTAGATGAAATGTACGTGGGTTATTCATCTCCTCTACACAAAATAGATAAGTCATCTTCCTAGAGAGAGTGAAAGGTTGCTTTGGAAGGGAAAAGCGTACTTGGGAAGGAGAAGAACTAAGACCAAGGATGACCACCACCAACCACCATCGGAGTTTGACCGGAGAAGGGGACAACCACCTGAGATATACTACACCAAAGGATCAGACCTTCAATAGAGGCAAGTGTTTGATATTTGTAACTTAAGTTCGAATATTATTCCTGTTAGAATAATTATGAAAAGGGATGATTTTTCATGTTTGGAAGACATAATGGAGTTGTTATATGGATTTCTAGAAACTGAAATGATATAGGAAGTAAACTCATGTTGTAGGATGATAATAATCCACGAAATGATCATGAATCTATTGAAGGAAATCTGAAAACCATTGATGTGTTCTTGAAGTTAAGATGTTGATAATTTTTTGGAAAATGTGGAGATAAACATGCTTTTTAATCCAATCTCGTGATGATTCTAGGATGTTTAGAACATTATAAATCATTCATATATGTTGATATATCATGTAGTGGAGATTATAAGTCATTTGGTACGTTAATATATAGGCTTGAAAGCTCAAAAATGGCTAAACCCGTATTTGCAGAAATGCAGAAAAACCAGGCTGTGACCTGAGTGATCGATCGATCGACCCCCTGCCTTCGATTGATCGACCTCCCCAGAATATGTAAATTTGTTTCTTTTTAAATGTTTATTCTTATCCCAAACCTCTTGTGGATATTTGGTGATTATAAATTGGATATTATGGGACTTAGAAAATATCAGTAAGCCTTTGATAAAAATTGAATTAATTTGATTGGGATTTAATCGATTAGAATAATGATAATTAATTTAAAGGAATTTTGGTTGCTAGATTCATTTGTTAAATTCCAACTGGGGATGTATGAGGATTAAAGATAGGACCAGTAGGGGTGATTTAATATAACACCTGGGTATCCTTAAGTTTACAAGACGGTTTAATCCTAAGTGAAAGAAGATGTGTTTATAAGGGATTTGAAACTATCGATTTTAACTTTAATTAAAGGGAGAGTTTAATTCGTAGTAATTCGGGAGAAATGATGCTATGGACTAGTAGGATATTAGTGACTTCTTACTGAATATACGTTGAGGAAAAATCTATTTTAACCTTGAGTATTAAGTGAGGCTCGGGGATAATTAAATTAAGAACTAAAGATGTGACATTTTAATACGTGGGATTTAAAGAGATATAATGCTATGTATAATATAAGGTTAATATGAGTACCTTGTTGTTAGCATATTATAGGTATGATAATGCCTATTTGATTGATTTATGATTATGTGTATGACATACCTAGCTTACTTGCTATCGACGGGAGGTTTGCGAGTGAGGGCAGTCATATCCTGATGAATCCGTGGGATCTTTGATTTGTCGCTCGAGAACATAGGTCTATGAAAAATTTATCGGGGAGTTGATAAGTCCGCTGACTGTGGGTACGTAGGTATGTGCGTGACCCATGGATACGAGAACTATGTTTGCCTCCAACTTGTATGTTGTTGATTGTGGTTCGTGGAATCCTTACCGAATCTTTAGTCCCCTATTCGGCGACCAGCGATGATGGAACGTGATAGAAGAGTAATGCATTGCACCGTAGCTGTGACTCGGGGTGCCGTATTATATATATATATATATATATATATATATATATATATATATATAATGCATTAAAGGAATGAATGGTTATATTGTGGTTAAGTTATCTATTGCGTGATAATTGTAGATAACGGTAAATTGAGAAATAATGAAATTAAGATAATGAATTTTTTTTCTTATAGAATTGAAAAGCTTAATTCATATTAATGAGAAATGATTCATGTTAATGAGAAACGATTCATATAAATGAAAAATGTATCCGAATGATTATATAACGTATGGTATGGGACATACAGGAATTATGATAAGGGAATTGAATTATAATATGAAATTGTTAAAGAGGAACCATTAACTAGGAGGTTAATAGGAAACGTTAAGTGTGCACTTTAGTTGAGAGGTGAGAATAGCAAGTGAGAGTTGGATCTAACATGTACATAATAAATGCTTTATTGCACTTGTTAAATACTTGTTGTTTTAAAAATCATTTTCACAATCGGGCTCTGACCCGTTTCCTTGCATATTTTCTCTTCTATTGTATCTTCTATATCAGGTGTCCAGTAGCAGGGATGCCAACCTTAGCGGATTACGACAGGCTATGGCGCTATGGAGCTTTGCTTAGATGCCTATCATCTTTTTGATTCACAGTATTCTTAGTTAGGGCATGTCGCCCAAAGGGATTCAGTTATCTTTTTCTATCGGGGTCAAATACTATTGTATTTGGATCTTTTTAATACATTTAATATTGTTGGGATTTCTGTAATGGATTCATATTATTTGGGAATGTTTATTCCAAATGCATTTAAATTCTTTTCTATTATCTATTTCGTTATCAGTGTTGTGGAATAAAATGTGTTGTGTTATTCTTAAACTGGTAATGGATTTTGTTAAATTAAAATTTGGAAAGTTTTAACACCAGCTTAATTGGGTATTGGTTGAGTTGCAAATATTTTTGACAGTGATGCTAAGAATGAGCCAACTGTATATTTTGTTTTAATTTGGTATGGGACAGGCCACCCGGTATTTAATTAGACGGGGTGTTACAGATTACCCACGAATTTATTATGATATTTGGGAATAAAATCTTGATTAAAATAGAGGGTGGTGATTATTCATGCAAAATTTGGTTTTATAAAGAGATTTGAGATTAAACCCCTTTTTGATTGATTCGTTGAGGATTTATTGATGTCGTTATGTTAGAACTTGTTTATATACATTTATTATACACTTGGATTACTTTTATGGGAGTTTGGGATGAAACTATAGAGGTTTGGAGGGGTTAAAATGGTTGAACCCGTGAGTTGAATATTGCAGAAAAACTGGGCAAGAACTGCTTGATCGATCGATCAACCCCTCGTGAAAAACTGCATATTTTTCTCCTTTTTGTTTAATCCGGTTAAGATACGTAGGAACCCTTGATTATTATTTATGGAATATAAGGGGTTATGAAAAGGACCAGTAGTGTCTAAGTAGACTTTGTTGAGTGAAATTAAAATGAGATGATATTTTGGGTTAACGGGATGTTATTCATATATTGGAAATTGTGTGTACGTTTACTAAAATGTTGAGACTCGTGAAAGATTTATTCAAGAAGATAAGTGAGGGTATACCAACTGAAATTTATACATAGTGAGAAAGAATACTTCGAGAGATGAGAATTAAGAACGAAGTAAATAATAAATGAGAATAAAAGAGACGAATCCGTTATGAGAAATAATTGAGTAAAATTTGTGTTGAGAATGGATAATAACAATTTTGGGTCGTGGGCGAACCTAATTTGGAAAATATGAATATTTATATGTATGACTTTGTGAATGTGAATATATTATGTATCCGTGTATGACATATCTAGCTTACTTGTTATCGACGGGAGGTTTGCACATGAGGGAAGTCATATCCTGATGAATCCATGGGATTTTTTATTTGTCGCTCGAGAACATAGGACTATGAAAGACTTATTGGTAGTTGATAAGTCCGCTGACTATGGCAACATAAGTATGTGCGTGACCCGTGGGTATGAGAACTATGTTCGCCTCTAATTTTTGTCTTGATATTTGTGGTTCCAGGAATCTTTACCAAACCTATAGTCCCCTATACAGCGATGTGATGTATTGGGACAAGATAGCAGAGTAATGCAGCACCACAGCTGTGTCTCGGGGTGTAGTATAGTATATATATAATATTGTGAAAATATATATAAACATGCGATGATATCTACTATTTGGCTAAAGTAGAAATGTAAGATAGTTATGTATGAAAACACTTAGTTGAATGGAATTAATAAGGAACTTATCCATGTTGAATCTAAATGGATATATGTGTTTATAACATCATTATATGTATTATAAGGTTAATACGTGGGAATAATTTGGGCTGTAAAGAATGGATACATGTAGTTAATCTAGTTAGCGTGGGAACTATAACTATGATGTCCTAGAGGTACGTTAGGGGTGCACACTAGATGAGAGGTGAAGATTCTTAAGAGAGTGTCGCATACTAACATGGCTGTGATATTAGCCGATAAGCATTTTAAATACTTGCTAAACTATTTTTAAAACTGTTTTACACTTGGGCTCTGACCCATTTTCTTTCATTTCTTTCCCTTTATATATATATATATATATATATATATATATATGTATTACAAGTGCCCATCCACAGGGGCGTCATGCTTAGGTTATTTGGATTGGAAGTGATGCAGTTTATGTGGGAGTTGCAGGCCCTTGCTTTAGACGACATCGTCATTGAATCAGTTCCTACTTTATATCTTCATAATTAGGGCATGTGTCGCCCGATTTCCTATTACAGTTGTATTTGGCAGAGATTTGGGATATTTCCATCATTCAGTACTCCTTGGTAGTTAACTCTTGTCAGAATGATTTCATTTATTGTTCATAACTTGGTTTGGTTTATCTATATGGTTTAAATGGTAATGTAGTTATTTCTATCCTTTTATTTATGTGACTCTCAAACTGTTATTATTAAAAAGGTTTTCATATTGGTATTTAATAAAGGAAAAATGAGGTTTTAAATGGTTTTGACACTTAGCTTAATTATTTAGGGTGTTCAAATTGGAAATATTATTTTGCGACAGTGATGCTGAGAATGAACCAACCGTTCACCTGGTTTTTAATTTAATAAAAGACTGATCACCCGGTATTTAATTAGGCGGGGTGTTATAGGTGGTATCAGAGCATCAGGTTGTAGTGTCCTTTAGGATCTATGTGGATTATTATTCTTCCAGCGTAGCTTTCTTTGATATAGAGCCCTATGTTTAGGATTGTTGATTTTTATGGTAAGATCCAGTTCTCCTACTATAACTTATATATATTAGTGAATCTTATTTGCATTTGGACGTGTTCGTACAAGAAGTATGGCAGATGAGGACCATTGGACGGATATCGGAGGTCGTACTTAGGAGGTTATGAAGTATGTTCAAGGATGATGACCGTAGTCGAGGTCACCCCTAGTATGGCACGAGAGGCCAGGACTGTAAAGACGTTTAGGACGCAGCCTACAAATTTCAAGTGCTGCTATAGTCGAATGTGATGCCAAATTAGACTGACCCAATGTAGTATGCTTGGGATAGGGTCAAATGGAAAATTGAGGAGAGTCATCAGTAAAAGTTTTAAAAATGCGGGAATTGGGTGTGTTACCCAACGAAGGCAATATATTCAAAGGCTTGGACATATAGTGGAGTGTGGTTAACTCAAACTAAAAAATTTGGGGTAAAATTTGTCTTGACTCATTGGAGAAAAGTTATAATAGTGGAAGTCAACAACCACCGCCCGCAAATGAGGGTATATTTGTATCTATGGAATTATGGGGCGCATAATGATTGTTATTAGAACCTCGCATTCATTTGTAGATATTATAATTGCGTGGACCATAGGGTTACTAGACTTGGCCATTGGCACTATTATTTATGTAGACTCGCCGATGGGTATTGGGATGCCTATTATTTTCTTGTATATATCAAAACGTGAGTTTAATTTTATCAGGGATATACTTGTTATAGACATGTCCGAGTAGGATGTGATTATCGGTCTGGATTAACTTGTTGTATATGAGACTAAGAATGATCGTTATAGCTAGCATATTGTCTTTGACAAGAGAGTGAATAAGTAGAATTTTATATAAATAGATAAAACTTTTTGGGATGTTATATACTATAGACTAAGGACCTGAGGAGTTTTGATGACCAACTATTTTAGGTAGTAGTGTATTCGGGGGGTTCCTTGTTTGGATTTCACTATGCGAGACACCCCACGCATGAAACTAAAGAACGTTGGGAGTCGAAGTAAGTTAGGCCTTTAGAATACGAGTTTATATGCTTTTCCATTATATGTATATATTTATATTAATCAGAGAGTTATGAGTTGTAGCATGATTTGAGGCAAATGAAATCGCCAAATGAGAATGTGGAAATCATAGAAATACGGATTATAGACTAGGTAGTCAGTTAATTAAGGGTAACCTTGCAGAGGAATCACATTCATTTAGACCTTATGATTAAATCTACACAAATTGGGTGTATGGGCGCCCTGGATTGTTTGATTGTAGTATTTTCCATGTTTGTGTCACCGTAAGTATTCTTGAGGTTAATGAAAGTAGAAGTTGTGACTTCCATATTTAGTTGTTTGATGACTTAGGATCGTTACTCCCCATAATTTTTCCATGAGGATGGTATAGTACGGATTGGGTAATGTTTAACTCAAGATAATTTAAACTAAATGGTAAGGCTTGGAGTATAACATTAGTGGGGTTATTCGGTAATGTACTGTATGGGTGGTACGACGAAAATTACATGAGATGTGAGATTAATAACCGGAGTTGTCCTTACCAGTTACGCTTTATTTTTTTCTGAATTTCGGGACGAAATTCCGTAATTAGGGGGGGAGTATGTAATACCCCGTATTTTTATGGCTTTGAAAATTGGGGATTTATTAAATTTAATTTGAGGTATTAATTTAATATTAATCCGAAAATTATTTTTTTAATATTTACTAGCATGATGTGAGTTAGTAATTATTGGGAATTTGTTGAATATTACTGGATGAGAAGAGTAATATATGAGATTGATTTTATTAAAATTGTCACGAGTGAATAAAATGGCAATTATGGAAATTTAATTCGGAACGCGCCTCTGTCGTGTCAGGACTAAATTATTATTATTAAAGTGAATAGATTATAAGTCATTTGTATAGTTGTTTTGAGTGTTCCAAAGTGTCCGGAAGGGTCGAGATAGTCAGAAAAGTGTACTCGGGGGTTTAGTTTGGGTCTCGGGGCATTTTTAGGCCTAATTAACATCCTAGGAGGGTATTTTAGACATTTTTTTATTTTTGGGTAATTAAACCCACGAATTTTCTTAGTATTTATTAGCCATTTAGAGTTGTCTCTTGGGGTTAACAAACACAAAGCCTAAGCCAGCCATTAGAGAAGAAGGTGAAGTGATTAGAGAAGAAGGTGAAGAGTCTTCAAGCAATCCAAGGACTAGAACTCACCCGATTTCATCGCCACCACCACCAAAACGTAGATCGCACGACGAGGAACGCAACCATATATTTTTCATCAACAAATCAGAACATTGAATCCCAGGCAAGTATCTATCTTGTTGATTTCCAAGTTAATATGCCTTCCATGTTAGTTTAGGAATGAAAATCATATGTTCTAATGGAAGAATTAAATATTTTCGAAGAGAATTTATATGTGTTGTAAGGAGAACCCATGTAGTCTAAAATCTTGATCATATGTTGAGGATTACCCATGAATTTATTATGATATTTGGGAAGAAAATCTTGATTAAAATAGAGGGTGGTGATTATTCATGCAAAATTTGGTTTTATAAAGAGATTTTAGATTAAACCCCCTTTTGATTAATTCGTTGAGGATTTATTGATGTCATTATGTTAGAACTTGTTTATGTATATTGCTTATACACTTGGATTACTTTGACGGGAGTTTGGGATGAAAATATAGAGGTTTGTAGGGGTTAAAATGGTTGTACCCATAGGTTGAATATTGCAGAAAAAATGGGCAAGAACTGCATATTTTCTCCTTTTTGTTTAATTCGGTTAAGATATGTAGGAACCCTTGATTATTATTTATGGAATATAATGGGTTTTGAAAAGGACTAGTAGGGTCTAAGTAGACTTCGTTGAGTGAAATTAATATGAGATGAAATTTTGGGTTAATGGGGAGTTAATCATACATTGGAAATTGTGCGTACGTTTACTAAAATATTCAGACTCGTGAAAGATTTAGACAAGAAGGTAAGTGAGGGTATACCTACTGAAATTTATACTTAGTGAGAAAGAATACTTCGAGAGATGAGAAGTAAGAAAGAAGTAAATCATAAATGAGAATAAAAGAGAAGAATACGTTATGAGAAATAATTGAGTAAAATTCGTGTTGAGAATGGATAATAACAATTATGGGTCGTGGGCGAACCTAATTTGGAAAATATGAATATTTATATGTATGACTTTGTGAATGTGCATATATTATGTATCTGTGTATGACATACCTAGCTTACTTGCTATCGACGGGAAGTTTGCACGTGAGGGCAGTCATATCCTGATGAATCCATGGGATTTTTTATTTGTCGCTCGAGAACATAGGACTATGAAAGACTTATTGGTAAGTTGATAAGTCCACTGACTATGGGAACATATGTATGTGCGTGACCCGTGGGTATGAGAACTATGTTCGCCTCCAATGTTTTGTTGATATTTGTGGTTACAGGAATCTTTACCAAACCTATAGTCCCTATACAGTGACGTGATGTATTGGGATAAGATAGCAGAGCAATATAGCACCGCAGCTGTGTCTCAGGGTGCAGTATAGTATATATATAATCTAGTGAATATATATATACATGTGATGATATATACTATTTGGCTAAAGTAGAAATGTAAGATAGTTATGTATGAAAACACTTAGTTGAATTGAATTAATAAGGGACTTATCCATGTTGAATCTAAATGAATATATATATATATATATATATATATATGTTTATAACATCATTATATGTATTATAAGGCTAATACGTGGGAATAATTTGGGGTATAAAGAATGGATACATGTGGTTAATCTAGTTAGCGTGGGAACTATAACTAGGAGGTCCTAGAGGTACGTTAGGGGTGCACACTAAATGAGAGGTGAATATTCTCAAGAGAGTGTCGCATACTAACATGGTTGTGATACTGGCCGGTAAGCATTTTAAATACTTCCTAAACTATTTTTAAAACTATTTTACACTTGGGCTCTTACCCGTTTTCTGTCATTTCTTTCTCTTTTGTATATATATATATATATATATGTATGTATTATAGGTGCCCAGCCACAGGGGCGTCATGCTTAGGTTCTTTGGATTGGACGTGCTGCAACTTATGTGGGAGTTGCAGGACCTTGATTTAGATGACTTCGTCATTGAATCAGTTCCTACTTTAGATCTTCGTAGTTAGGGCATGTGTTGCGTGATTTCCTATTACAGTTGGATTTGGCAGAGATTTACGGTATTTCCTATATTCGGTACCCCTTGGGAGTTAACTCTTGTCAGAATGATTTCATTTATAGTTCATAAGTTGGTTTGGTTTATCTAGATGGTTTAAACGGTAGTGTAGTTATCATTATCCTTTTATTTATGTGACTCTCAAACTTTTACTATTAAAAAGGTTTTCATATTGGTATTTAATAAAGGAAAAATGAGGTTTTAAATGGTTTTGACACTTAGCTTAATTATTTAGGGTGTTCAAATTGGAAATATTATTTTGCGACAGTGATGCTGAGAATGAACCAACCGTTCACCTAGTTTTTAATTTAATAAAATTCTGATCACCCGATATTTAATTAGGCGGGGTGTTACACCTGCAATGTTGGAGCCAACTACCTAACAGACTCTTGTATTGCTTCCAACCCTTTAGCAAGGTTGAGTAAAATTCCATGAAGGTCTGCTATACTAGAAGGAGTAGATAGATCTAGAGCATGGCCTATAGGTACAAGGCTTCTCTCAGGACCATTCGTCATCCCTTAGAAAAGTTCCTAGGGGAACAAATGAATAGGGTAGGTTGATAACGATGACTAGTAGATGTTCCCACAAACAATGACAATCTGTTGATATCCAAAATTGGCAAAGATTTTATCTTAGCTAGAGATCACCAATATTGCAACCACAAATAATTAGTTGAGTAATGTAAATGAAAATATTAAAGGATAATGAAGATTTTTAAAGTGGTTCAGCTTAGGAAAAGCCTACGTCAACTATTATAATATTACTATTGAAATTAATTACATAGAATTATGGATACTCTTATTTGTATCCAATAGACTTTTCTGTTGAGCTAAGGGAAATAAGATATTTATAATGGTTCAGTTAACCAAGGGTCGGAATGCTTTTATATATCAAGGCATTTACACCCATATATAATGAATGAGACTATTGATCTTCTAAGACACGTGTGGAATGCCTCTTGATTATTTCGATGTGAATGGCCTTTCTTATTACTAATGGTTCATCTTCTTCAACTAGATGGCTGGTAGGCCGATAAGTAGTTATGAAGCCGACCAATTGTAAACGAAATTTCGAGATATTTACTAAAGTGTTGGCTTCTAGACTTGGGAAAATTCTTCCTCAATTTATATCTGCTAATCAGAGTGGGTTCATTAAAAGCAGAGATATTACAGATAATATTCTTATTGCTCAAGAAATGTTCCACATGATCAATTACAAAAACTTTGGAGGTAATGTAGCTATCAAGTTGGACATGGCTAAAGCTTATGATAGAGTCTCATGGTATTTCCTTATCCAAGTAATGAGGAAATTGGGATTCAATGAAACCTGGATAGATATGATTTGGAGGGTTTTGTCTAATAATTGGTTCTCAATTTTGATAAATGGTGTTCACAAAGGCTTCTTTAAATCAGGTAGAGGGCTCAAGCAGGGGGATCCATTATCTACAGGGCTTTTTATCATTATGGAAGAGGCTTTTTCCAGGAATTTAAATGAGCTTCACTCCAAAACCTCTTTTAAAATGTTTAAAACTCCCATTGGGGCTCCCAAGATTAATCATTTAGCTTTTGCTGATGATATTATTTTATTTTCTTCTGGGGATTTGAAAACTCTAAAAAATTTGATGTTAGTTGTGCAGAATTATGCAAAGGTGTCTGGTCAGAAGGTTAATAAGATGAAAAGTTCTATGGCTTTGTCTAACAAGCTGTCAGTTGGTGCCAAAAAGAAATTTTTTGATGTTTTAGGGTTCAAAATCAGTCATCCTCCTTTTATTATCTGGGTTGTCCTATATACTCAGGAAGGAAGAGAAACAGATATTTTGAGCCTTTAGTGGATAAAATAAGATCTAGAATTGCTAGTTGGAAATCCAATATTCTCTCCCAATGAGGTAAACTCATCCTTATCAAGCATGTTCTCTCATCTATCCCTTTATATCTTTTGTCAGCTTTGATGCCTACTAAACAGACCATTATATCTATAGAAAAATTATTTGCTAATTTTTTCTGGAGCTCTAGTTTTGGTGACCATAGATATCACTGGTGTAAATGGAATGTTATCTCTAAACCAACAGATGAAGGGGGTTTGGGTGTTCGTAGCATTTCTGATATGAGCAAAGCTTTTTCTATGAAACTCTGGTGGAAGTTTAGAAGTCAAGACACTCTTTGCAGCAATCTCATGTCTGCTAAATAATATAGAAAGGTTCATCCAGTCATAGCTAAAGACCTCTTGGGATCTCAAACATGGAGGAGAATGTGTAATATTCGATCTGAAGTTGAAGCATGTATCCTGTGGAGAATTGGAGAGGGGGAGTGCAGTGCCTTATGGGACAAGTGGTGCTCTTTTGGGTCCCTTTACCATTACACTGTAGTTTCTAATCCAATCAGAGTCAAAGACCTGTGGACTGTCGATAAAAAGATGGGATGTGAACAAAATCTCAGATCTTTTCCCCCAAGAGATATGCTACAAAATAATGGGAGTTAAAGTCATATTGAATAACAAGAAGGATGATTGTATCTGGACGGCTACAAATGATGGAAAGTTCTCAATTAAATCAGCCTGGTCTATTATTAAAAACACATCTATATCCAGGTGGACTTACTCGCTAGCTTGGCAGCAAGTTCTCCCAGTTAAGTTATCTATATTTTCTTGGAAATTAATTCAAGGTTTCCTTCCCATTGATGAAAATCTATTCTCCATGGGATGGAATGGCCCTTCAAAATGTCACTGTTGTTCTACTCCCCATACCGAGAGCATTAACCATGTTTTTATTCAAGGTGAGATAGCTGATGCAGTTTTGTCTCATTTTGGTAATGTATTGGGAGTTCCTTATGTGAGATCAGATATCAAAAGCAGGTGCTTATTGTGGTGGATTTCAGCTCAGAATAATTTCAGGGGTATTTGCCAAAAATTGATGCCAATTATCATATGCTGGGCTATATGGTGTCAGCGGAATTAGTGTAGATTTAATGGATCATCTTCTAATACCACTAAAGTAATCAAAAATATTGAAGCGCTTTCTTCGTCTATTTTTCAACTGATTCCCCATTCTCCTAATAAAGTCTCTATCTACTCTATGGGTGATTTTAAGGTTATTATGGAATATTGTTTTGTGAAGTGGAAACCTCCTCCATCTCAGGTGTTAAAGCTCAATACAGATGGTAGCTCAATCCAAAATCCAGGTAATAGTGGTGGGGGTGGTATTTTACGGAATGCTAAGGGAGATGTGCTTTGGGCCTATTGTCATTTCTTTGGTGTAAAATCCAACATAGAAGCAGAAGCTCTGGCTATATTAGAAGGATTAAGATTCTATTGGGATCTAAAAGATTATGAGCTCATAGTAGAATCTGATTCAAAGATTATTATTGAGGTTCTTAATAAAAAAATGCACTGTCCTTGGAAAATCAAAGATATTGTGGAGGATATTCAGGTGCTAAGTGAAAGTTTCAACATTTCCTTTGTTCATGTTTTTCGAGAGGGTAATCAACCTGCTGATTTTTTAGCCAATTTGGGTAGTCAATCTCAACTTTCTCTTTGGTCTCTTCAAATGGATTCTTTTCCATCTTATCTTAGAGGAGCAGTTAAGATGGATAAATGGGGCCTTTCTTCTCTAAGAATCTCAAAAATTCTAGAGTAGGCATTTTTTATTCATTTATTTTCTAATTTCATTTATTTGTAAGGGCTTTTCTTATAAAAAGCCCTATTTAATTTTTTAAGCTTTCTTCATTTCTGTTAGCCTCTAGATCAGGGCTTTTCTGATCTTTGGCTATTAATAATATGAGTGGGCGATCTGTCCCTCTTCCAAAAAAAAAAAATCATAGTTCTGCGTGGCATGAATAATTTGTCCCATAATAACAACGAATGGACTGTTCCACTGTAAACATAATTTATCGGTAAACAAGTTTAATCTCGAGTTGTATAGTAGCACTTTTTATCCTGAATGAAACTCCTTGCGATTGATTGGGAGTTTATGTGAAAGTTTATTACTTTCTTTACAAATCTAAGTTCTTTCATACTCGTTCATGCGTATCTCTTCTAACTCATGCAATTGTAATTTCCTTGCTTCATTGGCTTGATTGAGGTTATAATTTAACCTCGTGATGGACAAATATGCTTTGTGCTCTAACTCGATCAGTAGATGGAAAGGATTGCCATACACAAAATGAAATGGAGACATCCTGAGGTTATTCTTGTAAGTAGTACTATATTCCCGTAGCGTATCGATAAATCGAGTTGGCCAATCCTTTCGGATAGGATAAATGGTCTTTTCAAGAATGCTTTTGATTTATCAATTTGCTAATTACACTTTCTCATTCATTTGGCGTTGGTATATCGTCCTAACCTTGTGGACGACATACAAATTTCTCATAAGATTTTCTAATGGCCTGTTTTAAAAATGCGTTCCGTTATCACTAATGATGGCATTCGAAGCTCCCAAGTGTGAGAGTATCTAGTCATTAATGAACTTGACCACCACCTTACTATCATTTGTCTTTGTAGCTATGGCCACTACCTACTTCGACACATAGTCTACCGTGACAAGGATGTATATGAAACCAAAAGAGGGAGGGAAAGGTCACATGAAGTCAATGCCCCAAGAGTTGAATATCCCAATGATGAGAATAGGGGTTAACGACATCTTATCTCAGTGAGTGATGGCTCCCATTATTTGGCACCTATCACAAGATTCTCAATCTATATTCACATCCTAAACTATTGTAGGCCAATAGAGACCACTCTGAAGAATCTTAGCAGAATTCTTTTTCATTGAAAAGTGGCCTCCATATGTTTTCGAATGAGAAAACCAAATGATGCTTGGAATCTCGTCATTTGGTACACATCACCGAATTATTTGGTCGGCGCAATACTTAAATAAGTATGGATTGTCATTGAAAAAACATGCGTGATCATGTCACGAACATCCTCTTATCTTGGGTGTCCAATCGGAGGGAACGGTCCATGTGACAAGATAATTCACGATATCCTCAAACCATGGAAGAGAGTAAGTGACAAATAATCTCTCATCCAAAAAGTACTCGTCTATAGGTAAACGATCTTGAGGTATATTGGACGAGACCCTCGAAAAATGATCTGCTACAACATTTTCTTCTCCTTTCTTATATTTAATGAAAATCTCAAACTCTTGGAGTAGTAATATCAACCTAATGAGGCATGACTTCACATACTTTTTGGAAAGGAGATATTTGAGAGCCGTGTGGTTGGTAAAGAATGTGACGGGTGACCAAATAAGATAGGATCAAAACTTGCCAAGGGTGAATACTACCGCTAGAAATTGTTTCTCTGTAATGGAGTAGTGCAATTGAGTCCCAGTTAAGGTTCGACTAGCATCGTAAATTCCGTGGGATTCCTTGGCTCTTTATTGACCCAAAGTAGCCCCAATCGAAAAGTCACTTGCATAACACATAAGCTAAAATGGAAGGGTCCAATTTGGAGTTTGCATGATGGGAGTGGAGACTAGCATGCTTTTAAATTTGTCAAAATAATCTTGGAATTCTTCACTCCACTCAAATGGGTATACTTCATAAGTATGTTACTTAAGGGCCTAGCGATGGAACCAAAGTCCCTAATAAACCTACAATAAAACCCCGTTTGGTTCAAGAATGAGCGCATGTATTTTAGTGACTAAAGTAGGGAAAGATCATCTATTATGTCAATTTTCTCCCTAACGACTTTTATACCCTTGGATGACACGATGTGGACAAGAACTATGCCTTCAGGATAACACCTTCTCGATTTTAGTAAGGAAATCGTGAAAAGAGGAGTCGAAGACACTAAAATCATCCATGAACACCTCATGACCCCTTTCGACCATGTCTCTAAATGGACTAAGTGTGCACCGTTGAAAGGTCACGGGTGCATTATATAATCCAAACATCATACGTTTTGAGGCAAACGTGCCAAAAGTACATGGCAATGTAGTTTTCTCTTAATCTAAAACAACCACCTGAATTTGGTTATATCGGGAATAACCATCTAAAAAGCAATAGAAAGGGTGGACTGAGACTCTTTCAAGAATTTGTTCCATAAATGATAAAGGTAAGTGATCTTTCCTAGTCCCGACATTGAGCTTTCGGTAGTCAATACAAACGTGCCATTCAGGGGTGGTACGTTTTGGAATAAGTTCCCCCTTCACGTTTTCAACCACAATCATTCCCGACTTTATCGGGACGACTTGAATATGACTCACCCATTTTTTATTCGAGACGGGATAGATGATGCACGCATCCAATAATTTAATGATCTCTGCTCTCACAACGTCTTTCATCGTCGGGTTCAAATACCTTTGCATCTCTCTCCAAGGTCTCACGTCCACCTCGAAATGGATTTTATGGTTACAAATTAATGGACTTAAACCTTTAAAATCCACGATGCTCTAAGAAAAATAACTTTGGTTCTTTCTCAGAATGGCCATAATCTTTCCCCTTTGCTCTTTATTTAGGCTCTAGGAGATAATAATAAGATATGTCTCATCCTCTCCTAAATAGGCATATTTGACATTAGAAGGAAGATTTTTTCAATTTGAGGGTAGGAAATTTCTCATCGGAGGGAAGTGTACAATATTCCCTCATATCTAGTTCCTAGAATCGAGAGACCCAACTAATATGTCGCACGTCCTCATCGCTCTCATTCTCTACCAATAACTCTTCCATCTCTCTTACCTCTTGCCCAAAATTGGTGTACTTCATATCGCTATCACTCACTGAAACAAGACACGCCTCTCATGGATCCCTAGTGTAATTAACCTCAAAGTGTTCATGTCCTACCTCCTCCATGAGATCCGACTTATGTAACTCATCTTCATCATTCATTTTCTATGTGTTGTTGAAGATATTAGTCTCGAGTGTCTTATTCCCATTTCACGTGATAATCAACGCATTAGTCACAACTAAGAATGGGCTGCGAAGGATCATGAGAACATTGAGAAGAGCTTTTCCTTTTGACCATTTGGGACCCCGAGAAAATAGGAATCCCCACAGGGAGTTATCGAGAACCAATGAACACCCAAGCGAATGTTATGAAGGATCAGTCAGATCAAGATCAAGGGTCTGACTAACTGTGCATGACAATTAGACTTCTCAGGAATAGATCTAAGCATAAACACATGGTCGGAACGACCAAGCTTCTTTGAACATATCTAATGCAGGAAATCCTTCATGGAAAGGATTGATCCAACGATTAGAAGATCGACTGGGAGAAATGGAAAAGGTAAAGAACCCATTGTAGTGGAATTTTATCAAGGGGTTTCCCTTCATACAGGACATTTTTTATTTCCTAAGTCCATCAAAGTTTAAAATCCCAATGGTTACCCCCAAAATATGAGGGTAAAACTGACCCAATTTTACACATTATGCAGTATCAGGCAATACCTGACATATATTATGTTCCTAATGAAATGAGATATAGAACTTTTTCAAGCACTATTATTAGATCAACCCAAATATGGTACAATAACTTTCCCTAAGGACAAATTTCCAACTTCAATCAACATTCCAAGATGTTTATCAGAAACTTCTATTTTGGGGCCAAGCCAATTAAGAGAGTGGACCACCTCCTAGCTGTCAGGCGGTGAGCAGGAGAAACCACCAAAGAGTACATCAGTCATTTTAATAATGAAAAGACAGAAGTGTTTGATTATGATGAAAAAATAGCCATCACCGCTTTAATGAGTTGATTACTTCTAGAGAAGTTATATTAAGCATTGGTAAAAGATTATCCTAAAACCATGACCGAGCTCATGGCTAAGGTAGGAACAATCAGGAATGTTGAGGAAGCAATTGCTGAAAAGAAAAGTCCCGCCAGTAAACCTGAGACAAAGGAGAAGAAACATAAGAAAGATGATAGGCCCCAAAAGTACTAAGCATATACTCTATTTACAGTCAATATTCACTATGTACTGGACTAAATTAAGCACAATAAAGATTTGAGATGGCCCGAGAAGCTGAGGGCACCACCCAACAGGTGGGATAAATCTAAATATTGTGAGTTCCATAAGGATCATGGCCACATAATCGATAATTGTATTGCTTTAAAAACGAAGTTGAATCCCTCATTCGCTGAGGAAAGCTGAACAAATTTATTGATCGGCATCAATCCGAGAAATAAGAGGAAGGTTAAATTCTCCATGTAAACCTAGAGATAATAGGAAGAGAAGCCATGAAGATGATTATGAAGACGATCCTGACTTACCAAAAAAGTCGAAGTAACCAGAACTTGAGGTAGCTATGATAGGTTTTGGTTCTTTTGATTATCATGTCATTATAGGTGGAGATGCAGGAGGAGATCAAGCTGTAGAAATTAAGTCCTACCTGAATGAAGCACAAGCCTGCTCTTATATACAACGAACCAATCTGAATGATGATGATGATGAAAAAAGTACCACTTAAGTTGTTTAATATAAGATTAAACACTCTAAATGGCTCTGATAAGTTTTTTGAAGAAACTCTTTATTGAAGACAAACACTTAGCACAAGCTGTGTATAAAATGTTTATGAACGAGTCATTTAAGGTATAGACTTCCTAGTTTTGAAAAACAAAACTTATATAGGTTTTAAATTAGCACGGTCTCAAGAATGTGATGAGATGAAGAGTAAACATGCAAGAACACATTATTTTAACGTTTTAAAACCCCACCCAATTAGGGAAACATCCACGGAAGTCTGTACACCTCAAAGGAAAAATACACTTAAAAATAATATAGGTTACAAGATATACAACAAACTAAACACACAATCAGACCTATGTAAGTTGAGAAAATATACCAGCTCCATTAGGTTTTGCCTACCTCTTTGAAGGCTCTGATATTGAACTTGTTCTCATAGCTTTGTTCCTTTTTCTCCTTTTTAGATTTCACTTGACTCTAAAGTAAATAATCTCTCTAACAACACTTCTTTAGTGTTGTAGTGTGAATATTTTAAACGGTCAAGTACCTAAACACATGCATGCAACCCACACAAACTTATATAGACAATATTTATAAAAAATTACAGATATCATTCTAAGATGTAGTAAGGATTTATGAATAACAGTTTGGTTGAAAATCTCAGAGTATTGATATTTATTTATATCAACAGATCTCGGTGAAACCATGTTATCAAAAGCAGCCAAGGTCCTAAAGACTTTCTTTATTTTATTTACATAGTTATTTCACAAAATGTGAAATATAAATACGAATGTGTAAAATCCCAATAAAGATTTTAACTGAACTATGTTTCTTTTTTCTAATAAACTGTAAACATAAATCGATTTGTTGGTTTTGCTTTTGAAAACAACATATAAGAGTAAAAACAACCAGCAAATGAAGATTTGTTGAAAATAGAAATCAAACTAAGCAAGTTCTACGTGATATGTATCACACAGTCTCAGATCTCAACTTTCTATGAAAATAAAATGAAATAAAAACTTGGTGACTTGGTTGGACAAGAGATTAAAGACTACGGAGGATGGATCTTCACAAATACGAACTCATTCAAACTCACAAAGGGTTGTCTGAGGAAAAATGGATAGAGTTTGATTATGGTTTTCATTCACTCTCTTTCTCTCTCTTCTGCTTTTTTTTTGCTCTCAATTCTCAAATGAGCGTAAACTTAAATTGTTCCCCACTTTGTCTCTATTTATACTACTCACAGAAGCATCTGGAAGGGTTGGTGAGAATCTACGATTGAGATTGCTTCGATTAAACATAATGCAAATCTTATGGCTGAGAATGGACCGGTGTTAAACGAGCTCAGATTGGTTCTGTCAACTATCACAAGGATTGTTACAAAGAAATGCAAGTCGTCGATGACTAATGATCTAAGGGACATGATTACGTCTGATGGTTGTGAGAGGTAATATAGACAAATGCAATCAGTCACTGGCCAACTCGTGTAAGGCAAGGATCAACCCTCAAACGCGTGTTTTAGATTTTAAAAAAATTCAACTTTATACCTCACAATTCTCTGCAGCTTTCGGATTCTACCCAACCTTCTTTTATAGGAACTAATTGATGTTACAAATAAGCCCACAACATTTTAAAACAAATGTTTAATTATTTTTAAAATGTTTATAAATTCCTAAAAATTATTTATTAAATCCCAAAAAATATTATAAAATCATTTAAAGGGAATTAATTACTCACACACGTAAATAATATGAGTGAACATATAAATGTTATCCTAGGTGGAGTGTTGGTAGTATACATTTGAGATAATTAAAGTAATTGATATGTAGTGTATTTTGTTCTTCTGTAGACTAGGATGACTCTTAATTTGTCAGTATTTCCAAACTATATGAGCACCTATATAATATATACACAAGTGAGTCAAAGATATAAGGGATTCAATCTCCCCCTTTGGAAATATGAGAACAAATATCGTTTTAGTCATCGAGGGCTCGTAGGGATAGAAAAAATAAGAAAATCCTATTCCGATACAAAATTCTATCTACCCCATTTCCTAGAAAATTAAATTACATTACTTAACTAGATAGAGACTAATACCCTAACAAACATTCTGATAAAATGACGTACTGATTTCTTGAAATAACATAACTAAGATCAAGAATTTTAGTTGAAGTACTCAAAATAATGTCCAAGTGGACTCGAAGTTTCTCCCCCATTTTGTCTCAAATGGACAAAGGGTAGGCAAAATTTGCATGAGCAAAGAAGATACAAAAGGTAAATATTTCTCAACACATAAATATTACCTAGTCACATCAAGGATCTCCTACATAAAACAGATATATGAGGTGCCTTTTGTCATTTTTGAAACATCCGTGCCCTATATCCTCAAAGATCAATTATTAGCATGAATATGACCGGATGATATTTATTCAAGAAAGATTATGCCAATAGATTTCTGTAAAGATTCAAATATGATATTATCTAAAGGCTTAGTAAATAAACTATCTAATTGAGGATCAATAGGCAAATACAGAATTTCCAATTCTTTAGATTTTACTAATTCACGAATAAAGTGATAACGAATCTTAATATGCTTTGTGCGAGAATGTTGCCCAAGATTTTTGGAAATATTAATTGCACTTCGATTATCACAATAGATGTGTAACGTATATTCAATTATGCCATATTCTTTTAACATCTGTTTTATCCAAAGCAATTATGAACAACAGCTACCAGCTGCAATATACTCCGATTTGACTGTGGATAATGATGTACAATTCTATTTTTTCCTGGACCATCCTACTAAATTGTTTCCTATATTATAACAGGCTCCTGACATACTCTTAGTGTCATCATAACACCCTGCCCAATCAGAATCTGTGAAACTAGTTACAATGGTGGATGTGTCATTGGTGTACCAAAGTCCTAAATTGAGAGTTCCTTTAACATATTTAATGATTATCTTAACACAGGTTAAATGGCTCTCTTTTGGTTCATTCTGATATCTAACACACACACACACATATAGATTACATTAAGTCATGGCATGAAGCTGTGAGGTACAGTAGGCTTCCTGTCATACTACGATAAAGAGTAGGATCAATGGCTTTACCATTTTCATCCTTAGACAATTTTACCGAGGTACTCATGGGTGTCTTAGCGGGTTTAGCAGTCTCTAGGTCAAACATTTTAACAATATCTAAGGCATATTTGGATTGCGAGATAAATAATCCATATGAATTTTATTTAACCTGAAGTCCTAGAAAGACTTGTAACTCCCCCATAAGTGACATTTGAAATTCCTCATGCAACATGTTGGAGAAATTTTCAACTTCTTTTACGGATGTTGATCCAAAATGATATCATCTACATAGAATTCAGCGATTACAACTGTTTTGTCAAAATCTTTGACATATAGTGTCGTATCAATGCCTCATATTCTAAAGTTGTGATTTAACAAGAACATTGACAACCTTCCATACCAAGCACGAGGTACTTGTTTTAAACCATACAAAGCCTTTTTTAGACAAAAAAATATGATTTGGGTGATGAGGGTCAATAAACCCTTTAGGTTGTTTAACACAGACTTCCTCGGTTAAAATACCATTAAGGAATGCAGATTTCACATTCTTCTGATAAATAGTAAATTGAAAATTGCAAGCTATTGCTAACAGTAAGCGAACAGATTCAACATGAGTTACTGGTGAAAATTTTTCCTCGAAATCTATTCCTTCAATCTGAGAGTAACCTTGAGTGACTAATCTGGCCTTATTTTAAATGACCATCCTAGTTTCCTTTGTTTTATTTTTAAAAACCCAACGTGTGCCAATAACCTTTTTATGTTCAGGCTTGGGTACAAGATACCATACATCATGAGTGATAAATTCAAGAACTTCCTCCTGCATAGTACTTATCCACAAGGAGTCACTTAGTGATTCATTTACATTCTTTGCTTCCACAAGAGACACAAAGCATGCATAATGAGCAATATTATGTAGCTGGGATCTTGTAAGTACATGTTCTTTAGGGTTACCAACCACGTTGTCTAAGGGGTGATCTTTAAAGACCCAATTAGGTACTTCAGGCATCTCTGGAGAGTCACAGTTTAAAATATTTTCAGACTCTTCCACGATAGTTGGTTATGTGGATTTACCCTCAACATTAGTGTCACTAACAATTACATTAATGGATTCCATTATGGTTTTGGTACGAAGATTAATGACGCGATAAGGAAAACTATTGGGAGAGTAACCTAAAAGATGTCTTTATCACCTCTGGTTTCAAATTTGGATAAAAGCTCTTTGTCCTTACATACGTAACAAGTATTGCCAAAGGTTCAATAATACTTCAAGTTAGGTTTCTTCCCATTCCAAAGTTCGTAAGGAGTTGTTTTGGTAATTTTTCTAAGGTAGACTTTGTTTATAATATAATAACCAGTCCTAACAGCTTCAACCCAAAAATAATTAGGGAGGCCTTTGGCATGAATCATTACTCGTGCCATTTCTTTAATAGTCCTATTCTTTCTTTCGGCTATACCATTTTTCTGAGGGGTTTTAGGAGCGCTAAATTCATGTTGATAACAATTATAAGAACAATATTTAGATACTCCTAAGTCTTTAAACCCTCACTCATGATCACTACGAATATGATTTACTTAACTATCTTTTTATTTCTCAATTTGTAGGAGAATCTTAAGAAATTCTTGAAAGGTGTCGAACTTTTATTTAAGAAAGGCTATCCAAGTAAAACGGGTAAAGTCATCAACCATCACTAAAATGTAGCTATTGCCACATAGACTAATCGTTCTAGCAGGACCTATTAGGTCCACATGGATGAGTTCAAGAGGTTTAGTGGTCAACAGATCCTTGACTTTCTTATGGGCAGACTTAACCATTTTTCCTTCTTGGCAAGGGCCACAAACAATGTTTCAAAAAGGTTTTATTTTAGGAAGACCTCTCTAACTATTTCTTGAGAACACAATTTACCAAGGTTATCAAAATTTATATGACCCGGCCTATTATGACAAATTTCATTTTCATCCATTCTGGCAATATTACAAACCTCATGATTTGGATTAACCGTGTAACAATTATCTAGGTTACGAAGGCCTATAATTATACAATCATCATTTTCATTTAAAATTTTACAATTATATTTTGAAAAAGTGAGTATGGTTAGAGTCACAGAATTGTGATATACTTAATAAATTTGCTTTTAGAGCTTTTACTAGAAGAACATCTTCTAAGATGGGTAACTCTTGTTCATGGAGAGTCCCTTTACCTATGATCTGGGTTGATACCCCATCTCCAAATAAGGATTGACCTACGAAGAATTTAGTTTTATGTAGAAGTTTAGTTTCATCCCCGGTCATGTATTTATAACATCTTGAATCTAAATACCAACTAGATGTTGTATGTTCAGCTTTCAAAGAACGTATTACTATATTGCATCTCCTATGTGGTATCAATTCATCTTTTCTAACCCAAATTTCTCTCGTTTTTAAAATTTTGCATTGGTTAGCTTGAATACTATAAAATTTGCGAGCATTATCTTTTTCTTTAAAATATTTTTGCACATAATTTTGAGTTTTCTCAAATCTCTGAGCATTTGGTTTAGACATGAATCTAGGTTTTCCTCTTGTTGATGATCTTTTAGTACTAAATATCTTCTTCCTATTACGATAGTTAGAGTTCTTATCTGGTTTCCTAGGAAGAATATAGTTGTTTTTTGCTTTCCTAGTATAGTTGAAGTTGTGGTAAATAGGTGAATAAAAGACAGGTTGGTATAGACGTTTCGAAAAACATTCATTAAGAGAATGTCCAAAGACATCGCAGTATGAGCAATAAATATAGCTCGTAGAAGGCTTAGCTTTAGAAAACTTATTGGATGAAGGTTTTTCCAAAAATTGAACTCTAGTATAGTTCCTAGAAGGTATAGGTTTAAAAGTCGAATTACTTTGCCTAATTGGAGGCAGTCGTATTTAGCCTTATGTTCAATATTAGACTGAGAAGTATTAGTCATACCAATATCTGTATTTTTTTGTTTTAAATCAAAATATTTTTTTAAGGCATAAAAATCTGGACAAACTTCCATAGGTCTTTTTCCACCAGAAACAAACTTAATAGGTTCAAAAATTTTAGTTTTCTTGGAATTGTTGGGGCAAAAACCTATTCTAATTCTATCATCAAAATTGGTCTTACTTTCAGTAACAAAGTCAACAAAACATTTTGCAAATGTTTTGAAGAATGTTGATGTCTTTTCTTTTGTTTGTTCCAATTCTAACAAAGTCCCTTTCTATTTTTTCTCCAAAATTTCATTTGATTCAGATAATTCCTTGATTTTTTAAGCAAAATCTTAGTTTCGTTTTCATGATTCAGACATTGAGAAGTGTACTCTTCAGCATTATGTTTGACCATTTGGCTTAGGGATTCTAACTTTTGAGTAAGGTCATTGACTACCTTTTCTAATTTAGTACTCTTCTTAAGGGTTTTTGAGCATAGTGTGTGAATGTCAGGGAGGTCCTCATTATCGGAGTCACTAAGTGTGCAGTGTGTAGTGTCCCCTAGCGATTCATTTTTAGGACTTACACACCTATTTGCATCAACAATATTGTGTTCCCTTTCACTCACACACACAATAGTAGTATTACTAGTAGCATTCTCAAGTAGCAAAGAAAATAATCCACTAGGAACAACATCGTTAATCATAGCATCATTAGAGATACTACTATCAGGTTCAGTATTGGACATATGTCTATCATCATGGTAGATAATTTTGGCAAAGAAATAAATACAAGGGTCAAAATAATTAGATGACTCAGGTTCCTCAGTTTATGATTCACTTGAGTAATCCCAGGTCTTACACAAATTAGCCCTATTGTTTTTATTTTTGTTCAGATTGACACTATAGTCATTTTCCATGTAACCTAATTTCACACATCTAAAACATTCAATGTTCTTAAGGTCTTTTCCAGACTTATTTTTATTGTCAATTTGATGTCTTTTCTCATGCGGCCTAGCATTAGAGTTCTTTGGATAATTAGGTTTGCCTTGTCTAGTGGCAAATTTATTTCGAAATTTCACAATTTTCTTGAACTGTTTAGAAATGAAGGCAATGTGATTATCCAAATTATCTAAATTATAGTCCTCATTAAAATCTAATTCAATTTTAGGCAAGTTAAGCTGAGGTTTGGTCAATTTAGAAGTAAACACAAGATTGTAGGTGTATGATTTCTTTTGGGTCTGTGTTAATTGCTTCATAAACTCTAATTCCATTTCCACTGTTCTTAGCTTGCTACTGAGGAGTTCAGGAGTTAAGTTAGGATCATCTATCTCCTTAATGGCATAGGTCTTATTACCATTTTTTTGTGCAAGTGACCTTATAATCTTAGAAACAATTTTCTTCCTTTCATAAATAATACAATCAACATGCACCTTAGTCACTATGTCTGTCAACCTAATGTAGAAGCCATTAAATGACTTAGTCTAAGTCATGACTAGAGTGTTGTACTACTGGAGTACCATTTGGGTTTTAACATCTTTAACATGCGTATCTCCTTCATGTGCAGTCACTAAGGTGTCCTAGGCCTCGTTAGAGGTAGTGCAGAAAGAAATCAAATTCGTGTTCATTTATAGACACGAATATGGCATTTTTTCCCTTATTATTACTAAGTGAGGCATGTCTCTCTTCTTTAGTGCATTCACTTACCAGTTTCCTAATCCTTTCATTACTTCCATCAGGTGTTGGTTTAGTAGGATAACTGTATCCATTTTCAATAGCTTCCCAATAATCATCTCCCAGCGTTCCTTGAATGAAAGTAACCATACTTACTTTCCAGTAAGGGACGATGGTTCCATCAAAGAGAGGGGGCCTCGACAAGTTACTTAATCTCTTATATTTCTCGTACTTTGTTTGTTTTGAAAAATAATTTTAGAAAATTGGGTTCTAAAAGGAGTTTTTAAAACCTTTATCTGATACTAATTGAAAAAAGTACCACTTAAGTTGTTTAATACAAGATTAAACAGTCTAAATGGCTCTGATCAGTTTTTTGAAGAAACTTTTTATTCAAGACAAACAGTTAACACAAGAAGTTTATAAAAAGTTTATGAACGAGTTATTTAAAGTACAGGCTTCCCAGTTTTGAAAAACAAAACTTATATAGGTTCTAAATTAGCACAGTTTGAAGAAGGTGATGAGAGGAAGAGTAAACATGCAAGAACACAAGATTTTAACGTGGTAGAACCCCACCCAATTGGGGAAACTTCCACAGAGGTCTCTACACCTCAAAAGCAAAATCCACTAAAGAAAGAATATAAATTACAATCTATATAACAAACTAAACACACAATCAGACCTATTCTAAGTCCAGAAAATATACTAGCTCCATTAGGTTTTTCTGACTTCTTGGAAGGCTCTGATGTTGAAGTTGTTGTCCTAGCTTTGTTACTCTTCTCCTTTTTACCTTTTAGTCGACTCTAAAGTCAAGAATTTATCTATAAAAAATTCTTTAGTGTTGTAGTGTGAATAGTGTAAGTGGTGAAGTGCCAAAACACATGCATGCAAGCCACTTACACATATACATACAATATTCCTAACAAATTGATGATATTGTTCCAAGCTGCAGTAAGGATTTATGAATCACAATTTGGTTGAAAATCTCAAATTACAGATCTTTACTTATATCCACAGATCTCGGGGGAACCATGCTATCAAAAGCAGCTAAGGTCCTAAACACTTTCTTTATTTTATTTACACAGTTATTTCACAAAATCTGAAATATAAATACAAAAGTGTAAAACCCCAATCAAGATCTTAACAAGATCAAAGTTTGGTTTTTCTCATAAACTATAAACAAAAATCGATTTGTTCGTTCTGGTTTTGAAAACAACATATAATATTAAAAACAACCAACAAATGAAGATTTATTGAAAATAGAAATCAAACTAAGCATGTTCTACGTGATATATATCACACAATATCATATCTCAACTTTCTATGAAAAAAATGAAATCCAAACTACGTGACTTAGTTGGACAAGAGATTAAAGACTAGATAGGATGGATCTTCACAAATACGAACTCACTCAAACTCACAAAGGGTGTTCTGAGAAAAAATGGTCGGAGTTTGATTAGGGTTTTCTTCCTCTCTCTTCTATTTTTTTCCTCTCAATTCTCAATTAAGCCAAAGAATGAAATCGTTCCCCACTTGGTCTGTATTTATACTACTCACAGAAGGATCTGGAAGGGTTGGTGAGAATATACGTCTGAGATTGCTTCGATTAAACATAATGAAAATCTTACGGCTGAGAATGGACCGCTGTTAAATGAGCTCTGATTGGTTCTCTCAACTATCACAAGGATTGTTACAAAGACATGAAAGCTGTCAATAACTAATGATCTAAGGGGCATGATTACGTCTTAAGGTTGTGAGAGTTAATAAACAAAAATGCAATCGCTCACTGTCCAACACGTGTAAGGCAAGGATTAACCCTCAAAAACGTGTTTTAGAGTTTTAAAAAATTCAACTTTGTACCACATAATTCGATGCCGCTTTCGAATTCTACCCGACCTTAGTTTATAGGAACTAATTGATATTAAAAATAAGCCAACAACATTTTAAAACCAAATTTTAATTATTTTTAAAAAATTTATAAATTCCAAAATATTATTTATTAAATCCCAAAAATTATTTAAAAATAATTTTAAAGGGAATTAATTACTCACACGCCTAATGATATGAATGGAACATATAAATGTTATCCTAGGTGGAGTGTTGGTAGTATAACTTTGATACTATTAGAGGAATTTATATGTAGTATGTGGTTCTTTGGTAAACTAGGATGACTCTTAATTTTGTCGCTATTTACAAACTAGATGAGCACCTATATAATATAGACTCAAGTGAGTCAAATACAAACTCGTCATCGACTTTTCCAAAAATGATCTCTCTAGAGTACTATATCCTCATGACAACCCACTAGTCGTTAAGTTTAGAATCAAGGATGCCATCGTCCCCAGGGTCTTGATAGATAATGAAAGTTCAACTAATATTATGTTTTACCCCTATTTTCATAGCTCGGGACTAAAGCTAAGTCAGCTAGAACCATACCATAGACCCTTGATAGGTTTTTCAGGGGAAAGGGTTTATCCCTTAGGAACAGTCAGGTTATTATTTGGCACTTGGCTAGCAAGCCGCATTGAAAAGATATGTTTCTTTATTATGGATAAAAAATTTCAGTCTGCTTACAATGTGATCTTCGGTAGGGTAGGACTAAAGAAATTTAAAGTTTTACCATCCATAGTACATCAATGATGGAAGTTCCATACTCACTTTGGGGTTGGGGTCATGAAAGGTGATGAAAAGGTGGCCAAAGAATTCTATTAATCCTCAACCAAGCAGGATGACTTAGTCAACGTGAAGAAAAAGATCATTACTTACCAAGTTGACACTCTAGAGCCTAATAGTGAATCGGAAGTTGATACACTGGATCCCAGAGAAGAGACAGAGATATTCAAAAGGGAGATAATAAAAGCTATTGAAAGCATAATTTTAGATTATGAAAGATCGAAAGGACCACCAAAATTAGATTATCTACACACCTCAAACAAGAATTGATTGCATTCCTAAGGGAGAGAAAGAACATATTCTCTTAGAGTCATGAGTATATTCATGGGATTGATCCTAACTTCATCAAATAGATGCGCAAGGTGTGCAGTCTTGAGAAAAACCAAGCCATATAGGAAGAAGTGGATAAACTACATAAAATCCAATTCATTGAGGATGTCAAATATCCAACATGGTTGTCAAAATGTCATGATGGTTAAAAAGAAAAATGATAAGTGGCTAATGTGTGTAGATTTTACTAATCTTAATAAGGCTTACCCAAAGGACCATTTTCCTTTGCTAAAATTGATTAGTTGATGGATTCCACATCAAGACATGAGTTGTTGAGTTTCATGGATGCATATTCTGGGTATAACCAGATAAAAATGAAACCAGATGACAGAGAAAACACTTCTTTCATTACCAACCGAGGTACTTATTGCTACAATGTAATGCCCTTTGGGATTAAAAACATAGAACAACGTATCAGAGGTTAGTCAATAAGGTGTATAAAGAACAGATTGAGAAAAATATGGAGGTGTACGTAGATGATATGCTCACTAAAAGCAAGAAACTTCAGATCATATGAAGAACCTCAGTCAGACTTTTAACCAGCTGAAAAAGCATAAAATGAAGTTGAATCTGATCAAATGTTTGTTTTGCGCATAAGAGGAAATGTTCCACAACTTTATAGTAAACCAGAGAGGAATTGAAACTAACCTTGCCAAAATCAAAGCTCCGATAGAGATGCAATCACCGATCTATAAAAAAATATGTTCATAAAGTTACTGGTAGAGTGGCTCCCTTAAACCGGTTTGTTTCTCGAGCAACTGATAGTTGTTTACCATTCTTTAAGGTGCTTAGAAAGACTTTTGAGTGGAATGAAGAGTGTGAAGAAGCATTTCAAGAATTTAAGAAGTATCTTGGATCTCCACCATTATTGTCCCAACCAATCTTGGGAGAACAATTATACTTATATTTGGCTATTTCTGAGTTCGCAGTTAGCTCAACATTAGTTCGACTGGGGAATGGAATCCAAAAACCACTCTACTACACTAATAAATAATTTAGGGGAGCCAAAATCAGGTATCCATGCTTGGAAAATTGGCCTTAGCACTCATTGAAGAATCTAGGCGAATGGAGCCTTATTTTCAAGTGCACACCATAATAGTGTACACTTATCTACCTCTTTGGCAAGCACTTCACAAACCTAAAAATTTAGGCAGGTTGATATATTTGGCATTAGAGTTAGGGGATCATGAAATCATTTTCGATCCAAGGTCATCATTAAAAGATCAAGCGTTGGCTAATTTCATTATTAAATTTTACTTAACTAGAGGTTACCGACCAATTAAAATTGACTGCCAAGCAGACTTCTTTGAAAGAGAGATCAACCCAAAAGAAAGACAAAGTCATAACTGACTAACCAGAATCATCCAACACTCAAGAGATGGCTTAAAAGTATGCAGAAGAAAGTGAGATGATAATCCACTATAGATTTCTGTACGTAGAAAGCTTTAGTAGTGATATTCCATTGTGGAACTTATATGTGGATGGATCTTCATGTGCAACTGGTAGTGGATCAATTACCATACTTAATACTTGTGACAATATTGATGTACAATATGCCCTTAGGTTTTAATTGAATACATCAAACAATGAAGTTAAGCACAAAGCTTTGATAACCGAACTACAATTATCCTAGTTATTGGGCGCCGAGCAAGTGGTGGCCCACAGTGATTCCCAATTGGTCATCAACCAAGGACTTCATGTATATGGAGTCAAAGGACACTTGATGACTATTTAATTGAGCAAGGTAATGGAAGTCATTTTCAAATTTTTAGGTATACAAATGAACAAGATACCAAGGATAGCTAACGCCCGAGATGACGCACTTGCTCGACTAGGTTCATCAATAAGAATAGAACTCAGGAGAAGCATTCCAATTGACATCTTGGCTAACAGGAGCATAGATGAGGATCCAATGATTACTTTCATTGGTATAGATTTGGGACCTTCCTGGATGGATTCGATAAGAGCTTACATCGAAGAAGAAACCCTACTAACTGACCCAAAAGAGGCAAAGAAGCTCTTGTACAAAGCATCCATGTATGTGTTGGAAAAGTGAGTCTTACATAAAAGGGGATTTATTGTTTCATTATTATGATGTGTCCATCCATTGGAAGTCGATGATTTGATCAAAGAGGTGCATGAAGGTTCTTATGGAGCTCATTCAGCTGGTCGATAATTGCTCCAAAGAATCAACACACTGGGATATTACTGGACAACTATGAGGGCTAATTGTAGGGTATTCGTATAAAAATGTGATAAGATCCAAAGGTTTGTTGCCATTCATAAAGCAACCAGTGCTGCTTTAGCACTAATTACTTCTCCTTGGCCTTTCCCTATTTGGGAAATTGACTTGGTTGGCCGACTACCAATCACCGAAGGTAGGTTCAAGTACTTAGTAGTAGCTGTTGATTATTTTACAAAATGTGTGGAAGTAGAGCCATTAATAAAGTTGCCTTATGAAAAGTTATACCAATTAATCTGGAAGCACAACATATGTAGATATGGCATGCCATATGACTTTATTACTGACCATGGAACCCAATTAGATAATGATGAATTCGAAGAATACTATGTTCAATCCAAGTTCCAAAAACTTTATTCAGTACAAGGGCATCCACAAAATAATGGTCAAACAGAATTCACAAACAAAACCTTACTTAATGGAATGAATAAGAGGCTTGATGCACCCAAGGGTAACTGGATTAATGAATTGCACTATGTTCTTTGAGCTTATAGAACAAAGTCAAGGACATCAACTGCAGAGATACCTTATATGATTGCGTTTCGGACAGAAGATATGGTACATGTTGACAGAGGCCTACCAACTCATAGAGTGGTAAACTTTTATTGTCCTAATAGTGATCCAATGAGAAGATTGGACTTGGACATCGTGGAAGAAGTCTGAGAAATTGTTTCCATCAGCAATGCAGCATATCAACAAATGACTACTCGCCTTTACAACAAAAGGGTTAAGTTGGCAAACTTAAAAGAAGGTGACTACGTCCTGAAGAACGTAATTCAGAAGGGAAACAAGCTTGAAGCTAATTGGCATGGCCCATATCGTATTTTAGCGGTAATCCAACCAGGTACCTTACGACTAGAGACTTGGTGGGAAAGAATTCAAGAACCCTTGTAATAATGAGCACCTCCTCAAATATAATCAGTGAATAAAGTCATTGCCATATTGTATTAAGTTTTACTTTATGTTCAACAAAACTTTATTTCAAGTTCAATAAAATTTCTTGATTTAGTTTCCCAAATTATTTTTTATTTTTTTTCGGGTTACAATGATATACAACCCCTTAGAAACAACAAGAAAATGTATCTTGGTCTTAAGCAGTTGCCAATTAACATGACATGCTTAATCAGGTTGAACTTATCAAATTCGAGATGAACTAATAGATTATTGCACAGTCGTGTCTCGCTCAACCAAGTAATTACTTCATGTAGGACTTCGTATTAACAAGTCACGAATAAGAAGTCTTACCCGACCAAGTTAAATACATGAACACACTTGGTCGCCACTAGTAACTTAATTCATGCATGACTTCATCTTTAAAAGGTCAAGAACAAAGAGTCTGTAAAACTTTGTATACAACTCAAATTGTTAAAATAAGACTTACTCGACTAAGTTAAATGCAGGAAGACATGTATACAAAGAGTCTATTTATAGTTTCATCTAAGTGCATTGGTAGAATTTATGGCCCTAGAATCACAGTTTAATAATTCATTATTAAATGATAACTTGGTCAACTAATTGATTAACTAATTATAAGTTCACAACACAAAAATAAATATTTTTTATTCAAATACTAACGGTATTACATTCAAGATCAACTAAGTACAAAACACAGGAGAATTAGTCTGATGGACATTTCCCTTGCGCTTCGGTCATTTCATAAGAGGTTTGTGGCATTCTCTATTGTTGCACTCTCTCCATCCCAGAGGAGGGTCATCCAGGGTATAAGAGGAATTCATGTTGTTAAAATCCCTCAACATTTACCTATTACTACTGCTTGGCCTATTCATCAGTTGAGAAGGATGAACTATTTCGTGCACATCGTGAAGACCATTATCTCCCAGATATTGGGTGATTAAACATTGAGGAATGGCATCAGGAGGAATCCATAATATGTCTAACTTAAAAGTATTTTTGTCACAATCCAACAAATCGGGTTCATTCCAATACCATAACTCACTATTTTTGTCATATGTTAGGAAGGTAAGAAAGTTGATCCATCCCCATCTGTAACCTTGATGGTGACTATGTGCGAGATGATCATCTATATGGCTAAGGGCCTCATTATAACCTTCCATCCAAACCTCGATGGGTTGGTTGTGAAAGTAAAAGGTTAATCTCTCAACCTGATTGATAAAAAGAACTTTTCGGTGTATATTTTTCACGTCGTTGCTTGAAAAGCTCCTCTACTCAAATTACCTACAACATATAACAATCTAAAGTGTAGCGGAAAGTAAGGGTATCAATCCACATCAAGGGGGTAAGCTAGAGACAAACTCAAATGTAGTTCAATTTTTATTTTATTTTTGTGCCTTTTTTAATTTTTCTAATTTTTTTAGCTTTTCAAATATTAAAACAATTTTCAAGGGTGGGGATGTGAAATAAGACTAAACTAAATTAAATATCTAAACAACTAACTAAAAAGTGACTACAAAAATGTACAAACTCTAACACTAAAATAAGAGATAAAGTGAGGTAAATAAATGTAAGAACAATCAAGGACTGAAACTACACCACAACTTTTAGCTATTTTAACTAATTAATTTAATTAATTGAATTCTCCCAAATTAATATCAAAATTAAAAATCAACTCTCATTGCAAGTGTAATTTTAATAGTAATCTTTTATAAAATTAAGTTTAACACCCCACAACTCTACACTCCTTTTAATTAATCAGCCGCTAGGATCGATCGATTACAATTCATGTAAATCTTAGAAAATAGATTTAAAGTTGAAATTCAAGCAATAATAACCCACTTAAGAAACCCCTATCTCTAGTTCGAATCTTAAATGAGTGTTATAACTAGAATTTCGATTTTCTCTCGAAAATCATTTACCCTCTCTCGAGGAATAAATTTAAGGGTGAGGGATCAAAATTAACATTCAAAGGGAATTTTCAAGTAATCAAACGAATTAAATTAAAATAACCCCAAATAAGGGTTTCCCCCCACCCCTTGAAAGGGGATTTATCCTAACATGGTATGCAATTTGAGCAATTAATAATCAAATGCATATAAAATAAAGTAGAAGAGAAGAACAATCAAACTAAATCTCTTTGAGTGAAATTGGACTTCAATCCTTGAATTTGCAATTTACATCCCTCCAATTTGTGTCATCAAACCAAAATTACATCAACAATTACACTAAAAAATGGATTCTCACTAATTTATTTTCTCACTTATCTAAAAAAAAGTAAAATAAAATAAATTCTAACCTAAAAAAACTAAACTAAAAAATGGTGTTTCTTTCTAAAATTGTTATTATATGAGTCCCTTTCAAATGGGGTCTTGAGTCTTCTATTTATACATGGAAAACATGGAGCTAAAGGGAGATTTTTGGGAATGGGCTTGAGTGTGCATGGAAATGGTGAGAGGAGTGTGAGGTCATGTGGGTGAGGGTTTTGGAATAAAACAAATCAGATTTAGTTTAGGGTATTATTTTTGGAAATGGTTTAAAGTTTGTAGTTGGGGGGAATTTTGGGTAAATGGGGATAAGTTGGTTTTAATAAGACACATGGGTTAATGTGTTTGTTTTGGTTTTGGTTGTCTTGGGATAGTAGGTAGAAATTGTGGCTTTAATTAGAGATGTGGGTCAAATTGGGTTTGGGGTCATGGATTGAAATGGGGTGAGGTCGGATAGAGGAGGTCCGAAGCAAGGGACACGGGTTCAGGTTCAGGTGAGGTGGGTCGCGAGTTACTTGCCAGAGGCTATGTGGCAGTAGGTCGAGACCTTGTTTGGTTATCAGCTTGGTGTTGGCGGGTACAGGTTAGACATGGCGCCGGGGATGGGGAGAGCACAGGGGGGCTGCCTGGTTTGAAAGGGCGGGTGGGGTTGTCCGGTTTCGGGTTGCGAGTTTCTGGGTATGGGGGTCCGGTTTTGACGGGTAATGGTTGGGTCTTCTGGTTTGGAGCTTTGGGCTCCGGCGCCGGAGATGACACGTTCGGCGACGAGTTCCGGGTAAGGGGATTGGTGTAGGCCGGAGGTTTTGGTGAGGTGGGTTGGTATTTGTTGTGGTATTGGGTTTTTGTTTTGGGGTAAGTGGAAGATGAGTTATGGTGGATTGGGGAAGAGAGAGGAGAGAGAAATGGGTTGGGGGGGGGGGGGGGGGTTTGAGGAAGATGAAGTTGAGGGGGTTATTGTGTGAGAGGGTGTAGGGGAGTTAGGTGAGGGTGTAGGATTGTGTTGTGTGGGATAAGGTATCGGTTATTAAGGTGTGAATATGTGTGTTTCATTTGTACACCCTTAAAAAATAAAGACTAACTAATAAAAATAAAATTTCTAAAAAATAAAATCTAACTAAAAATAAAAAAAGTCCGAAAACAATAAAACTAAAAAAAATAAAATCCTAAGCTTATATAAAAACTAAAATAAAAAAAAGAAATAAAAACTTAAAATCTAAATGAAAACTAAAGTCCTAAAAAATATAAAATCTAATAAACTAAAAATAAACTCTTAAAAACTAATCCTAATAAAACTAAAAACTAATAAAAAATCAAAATAAAATAAAATTATACTAATAAAGATAAAATAGAAAAATATAAAACAAAACCTAGAAAATACTAAATAAATAAAAAATAAATACTAAAAAAAACGACTCAAACTAAAAATCTAAAAATATTAAAAAGGGACAAACAAAACACACACAGGGCTAGGGGTAGGTTTAGGCTAGGTTTAGGCTCGGGTAAGGTTACGGGGGAGGGAATTAGCTCCATTTCAATTGAAAATTGATTCGAAATATAGCTTTTGGCACCACAACTATAATTGAACCTACACAATGAACATTTAAGCGTATAAGACCCAAATTGCCGAGAATTAGCAACTAAAAGTCATCTATTAGGGGTATAAAATGTACAGTTTTTGGTGTTTATCACTGATGATGGAGTTTCTTCAGGACATCACTCTTGATTTTCAACTACACGGATTGATCGGCTATAGCTTTATCCTTAGCTTCCAGCTGAATAAACAAGTCAACAATGGTCTGACTCTTTGCTTTTAACTAGGCATCTTGGTTGGCTCGATTTTTTCTAGTTCTTTCCTCATCTACAGTTGGTTGGATAGCCCTTCGTTGCTTAGAAGTTTACCCAGGTTCGATTTTTTTCAATGCTTCAAGTTCTTATACTAGCATGGCATTCTCAGTTTCCAAGAAAGAAGCACCTTCATCAGCACCACTGGTGGAAGATTTCTTTAGACTACCTAACGCATTTTTTAGTCGATTATTTTCATCTTTAAGCAGTCTGGTTACTTATCGAACTTCATCAACTTCTCGATTTAACAAGAACTCTTTCCTTCTATACATGGAGACCTATTCTTCAAGTTTCTTATCAAAACCAACATCATTACTTAATAGTTTGCACTTGGCTTGATATTCTGCATGAAGCAAAGCCAAAGAAAATTTGTGGTATTCTTAGAAATATTTAATCATCTCATATTATGCGGCATTATTTTCTACTTCCCTATCCAACAAGCAAGGAATATGAATGTGTGATTCCTTAACTTGTTTAGACACATCAGGACCAGGCAATTCGACTAAGTCTTCTTCAGATAAAGGGACATGGCTAACTTCTAGAAGGTTTCCACTCTGCCTAAGTAGGTCGGATTCAGTAGAAACTATAGTTTTTTTCCTAGCATCAAACTAAAAATTACAAATGTAATAATACAAGGATGATTGTTGAGAAAATACAATACATGGTGTGTGACTTCATGAAGATAATACAACTAAGCAAGAAGTCATAAGTATGGTAAATGAAACACATTTAGTCAAAAGGAAATGTTTTCATTAACAAACCAAATGGTGTTACAGAATAACAATCATATTATAAGGTAGAAGAAAAAAAGGAAAAACAAAGGAGTTAAACCTTATCCTTCTCTTGAACATTCATTTTAGAAAGCAGCTCGACAGAAGGGATAGCTTCACTAAATAGCTTCAAGGAAGACTCAACATGATGAATGGAAGATTATCTAGATACTTCCTCCTCATCAAAGTCTTCCTCCAAGTTTGGAGGACTACCTCGATCATACCTCTGGAACAGTTCAGAGTCTATGCAGTGCTGACTTCCTTGAGTGCCTTCGACCATCCACCCCTGAATCACTTCTTCCTAACATACTCAATTTGTCCCGAGGTAGACAAGAACACGTTTCCCCAACCTTTGTTAAAGGAATAATTCTTTATTTTCTTATTTTTGGCCTTTTCTACAACCAAGTCAGTAGTCAGACCTACTGTCTTCTCCTTGGCAGACTTGAGAAGAGTTTGATTTTCCACCAATTTGTCTTTGGCCACCTTGGCCCTGCCCTTAGCAGTTGTTTGAATGGTCTCAATAGTCTTTAATTTCTCCTCAGCAGTGGTGGCCCTATCATTGGCCTTCTGTAATTCTTCTTCCTAATACTTCTACTTAGACTCCAATACTTGTCTTGAAGTCTCCAAATATTGCCTTAAACCCTTAAAGGACTCTTGTACATATCCTCCAGAATAACGCAATTGATCGTTCTTCTCCATCATCTGGTTGAAGTTCACCAAAAGCTTCACAAAGGGAAAATATCAGATTAAAAGAAGATAAATAAGACAATAAGGACAAGTTATAAAGGGAAAAGAGTTACCGAAGCCAAACTCTGGCAAACATTTTCTACCAACTTTAATCATGGGAAAGAAGCAACTGCTATCAGTAGGGAGAGTACCATATTTAATCAATTTCCTAGCTAGACCAGGATTAATAGCCATGTCAGCTTCAATTTTCTCGACCAATTCTTGGTCGGCAGGGTTATTCTTAATTTGTTTATAAGAAAGACCTTTTCTTAACCACTTATATTAAGGCGCAACAATATAAATTTCCTTAGTAGTGATGACGTGAGGTAATTTTTAAAAAAATTTGATGTCGTCTCCGTCATAGTGGACTTCTAGGCATCAACAGCTTTGACAGTTTTTTCTGTAGCCCTCTTGGCAGTAGGAGACAAAGCTCTAGTCATCAAGTCAGAAATTTTCCTTTTCCCCATAATAGCAAGTGGGTAGGCAGTAAAGTAGAAATTTCCAAGGATTAAAAAGGGGATGAAGTACCAAAATACTTTTAAACCCCTACAGACTTTTCAGCCAAAGAAGTTGGAAGTGGTTCTTCTTCCAAATTTATGGGGATTAAAGGTGCTGTAACAGTTGTCCTAGCAACAAATGAAGTAACATAACTTATGTATTCTAATAGGTAATAAGTTCTTATAAGGTGCTCCTTACCAATTCTTTAATGGATGCTCTACAAAAACTTCATCTCTTGAATATTGACGTCCCCTTCTTTAGGACATTTTTTCTTGCTCTCAATTTTACAAAACATGACAAGAAACATTAGTCAACACATTATCAAATAGTTTGTCAGTAAGAAAGAAAATACAGTAATAAAGATCAACAACCTATGCCATGTGCTACTTGAGGGCACCTGGTCCCATCATACACTACTCCTCTTTGAAGAGGATCATGTTGCCAATTCTTTTCTATTACACCATAATCGAAATAGTCTTTATTGGAATTTGGTAAATTGACTACTAAGGCTTTGTTGGCAAACCTAGTTTTCAAGTAATAGGTGTTGTCACTAGTAACCCACTTATAGCAGAACATCAGCTCAGGGCTACCAATATGCGTTATGTATATTTGGTTAAGCCTATGAATCCCATTCAATTTTCTCCACATATTGGGGGCTACTCTAGCAGTGACAACGTCAAAATATTGACAAAACTCCAGAAAGAAATCATTCGGGGGGAAGGTGATACCACATCAGCTCTTAATAGTGAGGAAATCTAGTGACCCTATGGTAGTGATAAAACCTAAACTTGTGGTATAGGAAATTCTAAATCTACCCAATTAGGGATATTTCTTTCCTGCCTAAATTCATCGAAAGTGTCCCCGTGAATAATGTACGACATGATTACAATAAAGAAAGAAATCAAAAATAAAGGGAAGAAGAAAGATTATAGAGAAAATGGTGGAAGAAGCAAGGGTAAAAGGAAAAAGAAAGCTCAAAGACAAAAAGCTGGGATAAGAAAGATATTTTGAAATCTTGAAAAGTTGTGGTGCAAAACACTGGCAAAACTCTCGTCTCTTATACCTTACCTAGAAAATAGTGTAGGTAATGATGAATTGTATCGACGATTGATGTTATGATGACTTCACAACTCTAAAATCAAGAAAATACCATTATACCCTTTGTCGGTTCATTAACTTTCAAATTATTCACAAAACTGCCACAACATGATCAAGGCATGGAAAATTTTCAAGTCCTACAAGTTGTCTTCCGCTAACCAACATTGAAGAAATCATACTTTAGACACCCCATTATAGTACCCCCTAAACCTCTCCTTAGGTCCCTAGCACCTCCCTTCATCACTACAAACCTTAAGTCATACCCCAAGTGCTGACCTAGAGGCCATCGGACGCTCCCAGGCTCCATTTGATAAAAAATTCAAACTCTTCAGCTTGATCGAGACTGAATGAATCTTTAAAGGGAACTAAAACCCCTTTCCAATGATATGCTCCGGGACCAATTCTGACTTACAGTATGGCCGAATGATTGGTTTTACTTCGAAAGGTCATCAAATGCTTCTAGGGCTCAATTGACCAAAGTCATCTCCGCGAACCGAGTTAAACTCTTCGGAATGTCGAATTACATCTTATAAACTTTCTAACGGTCCACCTTGTGCGCAATTTGGACTTACCATGCGGACGAACGATCCGTTTGCGTCCGATAATCACCTGTCCAAAGGACCAACGAGCGCTTTCGAGCCACATTTGACCCGAAGTCAACCCTGCACTCGGGAGCAGTCCTAAAGAATTTTGAAGGTCTCTTAATTATCTTTCCAACGATTTTCCCCGTGTGACATTCAGGTCAATGGTTTCCTCTCTACGACCATTTTTCTGAAGGAACCTGAAAGAGACTGCCAAATGACAGGTTCCAGACCCTGCCTATTGGTAGTGTTCCTAAAGAAACCTACCGATTGGAAGGACCAGTCCTGTGCCGATCGACAACGTCCTAAGCCTATAAAAAAGAGGGCCTGACCTCATTGTAGGAGGGACCCGAAAAATCTGAAAGATATCACTCTCAGCGAAATCTGAAAACCTCTCTCGAAGTCAGCGTGATTTCCACATCCAAATCCCTTTTCAACCCTCACCTTTAATCATATTTTTCATAAAACTTGGTGAATTAACAAACCTTCATCATCATCCAAGTGCAAGGGTTGATCTTCAACATTTAAGATCAAGCTCAAGATCTTCAAGAAGGTCCAACTTGCTTAACTTTCTCTTCAAATTCTCCTAAATTCGCATTAACTTGTTTTATTACTTACCACTTTTATTCTCTCATCTCACATATCCTAATATACTTTTTTATTTACTATTATTGCACATCCCTTATTTTCATATAAATAAAACCCCGAAAAAAGAAAAAAAAAGGGTTTGCTCATAAATTTCAAACAGAAATTCTCACACTTCTCTCACACTTTTCTCACAACTAAAACACTTTTTTACACACACACACACAAAAGAGAAGTTCCTGATTGGATTTATGGGATAACTCCCACCCCTAGTTTTTCATACGAACTTCATGGGCTTCGATGCCTCCATAGGCTACATAGGCGTCTCGGGGTGAAACCCGAGACTCAAGTCCTATTCCTACTTTTCTCTTATTTCCCATTTTCTTTATATAGTCTTTAAACTTAACTCTCTTAGATTCTATATATATATACATATATTTTTTCTTAGTGGCATATTATTCTATATGCAATATCATTCCATTATAATGATCAACGCTAGGATAATCACATAAATCCTATTTTGTAATATTCTTTTTAGCAACATTCCTTCAGATAACTCACTTTATCTCTTCCATGATACAAGACGATGATTCCTTTCTCCACTACATATACATGATATGCCCAAAGTGCACCTGCCATCTCAGAGACATTAACCTTGGCCTATATGACGGCCAAGGTAAAAAGAGCTCAGGATTCACCATTAGCGATATCGTCCTTCATCAGGACGGCAGCAACCGACGTTACAAGTATCACCTCGATTGGGCATTAGTCGAGGTCTGCATGACTCAGGGGATCAGCTATCCATTAGGTCGACCACAATCGATATTAAAAGTATCACCTGAGACCAGCAAAATCCTCACAGGCTCAATCAACAAGCATCATGTCAACATCGGCCTTGGACGATGTTACACCTCATACCCAACCTCGGCCGAGCATCCTGGACGAGGTCTTAATGGAACATTGATCTCAGATAAGGCAAGGGTCTTAATCCACCAACCTCGTACTCACCCAGGCCGAGGTTGGTACTAAGCAGACAACCAAGCATTTACATGCATATGTACGACTTGGAACACGTGAACAAATGTGTTATAACTGAATCATTCCCTCCACATGAGAGAATATTGAGGTCATCATTACTTAGTTAAGATCAGTCAGGTGTCATCCTTCACTGGTTGGATATTCATGCACATTCTCATTGCATGCTTGGGGGGGTACATTACACCCATTAAGCACTATATATAGAGGTCATCCTATACCATGTAAAGGGATCGATAATTTGCAACCCTAGCTAAAACTCTGCCATTTTACACAGTAGAGAGAGAAAGCTTGAGAGATTGTATCCACGACCATTAGAACCTCATTTCAGTGATATTACTCACACACTCACAGTGGACGTAGGCCAAATTGGCTGAACCACTCATATTCAGGTGTTCATCCTCTTCTCCTAACCTCCTTCTACTATACACACACTCTTGTGTAGCCATTGTCATCAATTATTTGGGCTTGTCAACACCTTACTTGGTGGTGCTATTTCCAGCATCATCATTTTTTGCACCGTCTGTGGGAACGAGAAGACATAACTCTTCATTTCCTAGCTTAACCTCACCGGAGAGTCTGGTGGTGAACCAGGCCTCACCCTTCGTGTGAAGCTATTTCACCATTGAAAGAGGTCCTTTAAGGTTTTTAACCTCTCATATTCTAATCATAAGATCTTTATCCTTGACATATGGCAACGGAGTTACCACCACCTCCTCCACCATCTAGTGCTGGAGGACATAGTTCCATCCAAGAACCACCCCAGTCTGAAATGGCTGAGGTGGCTGCAGCCTTGAGGTCATTGGTTGTAACAGAGCAAGAAATGAAGGAACAATTTGCATAACTTAGTCTTAATATGATAAGGCCATCGGGAGTCTCACCGAAGATGTTACTCTGATAGCTATCAAGCCTCATCCTGAAGCCAGGGGACCACCCTAGGCACCGCATAAAGACCAACCTACTCCTCAGCAGAGGAGGGACGTTACTGACCCTAGGCGTTTACGTCTAAGGAGGTAAGGAAACCCTGACCCTGAGGATATGTATGATGATCTGGAGGCAGAAGACGTCCTAAAAGACTGTTGGGAGACATATGAGGTTTTCAACAACACGTCACATCCTATCCAATAGAGCCGAGGGTGTGGGGGCTAAAGAGATGGTGGTGCCCAATAAAGAGGGTCAGCTTTTAATCGATTGAGCAGAGGGTCGGCCTTTGAAAGGCTCGGCCCAGTTAAGGACCTAAGGTAGAGGTTGTCCATGTCAAGAAGTGTGGCAGGCTCATAAAGGGAAGATGGGGAACATCGGCATCACCAAAGGCCGACCCCAGCAAGGCCGAGGTAGGGATCAAGAAGAGGTAAATAGCCGACGTTATACAGCAGCTGGGGAACCCTTAGTCCACCCCATGAAGGTTGGTGTGGATAACCTCGGCCAGTCCAACATTGCAACGCCATCGAATGACTCAATCCAACATCTTGAAGAGAAGATATTGAATCTCATCAAAAGTAGAGACCCACTATAAAGAGGGTTCTCAGAGGGCTCTCCATTTGTGGCACGAATTGTGAACTTCCCAACCCCAGCTAAATTCAAACCACCTATTGTGTCTCCTAAGTATGATGGTAGTACCAACCCTGTGTATCATATTGAGATGTACCAGTCTGTAGCTGACATCTATTCGATCCCAGATGAGATGAGGTTCTGATCCTTCTCAACAACTTTAACGGAAGATGTACATATTTCATTTACTTCTCTTCGGAGGAACTTTGTTGAGAACTTTAAGGGCTTGGCTGAGAGGTTTATCCATAACTTTTATTTTGGGGTAAGAACTCAAAAGAAGACCACTCATCTACTATACGTCAAACGGGGAAAGAATGAGAGCATAAGGGACTACATAACAAGGTTTAATAAGGAGAAACTGGAAATAGAAGATTACGAAGAGAGTATAGCTATAATAGCCCTCATTGGAGGACTCCAGAAGGGGAAGCTACTGTAAAAGCTTGTGGAAGATCCTACCAAGTCCATGGAAGAGTTGTTAACAATTCAGGGAGGGTCATGAATTCAGACGAAGCCATGGATGGAAAATATGAGGATGAAAATGGAAGCAGCAGTAAGAGATTCCAAAAGAAGAAGGACGGAAAGAAGAGGGCTGCGGATGATAAGTTTGTACACTATACTCCTCTAACCATGAGTTGTGAATACATCCTTAATGATATAAAGAATAACAGGTCCTTAAGATGTCCGGAGAAGCTAAAGGCTCCTCCACATTAGAGAAATAATAACCTATGGTGTGAGTTCCACTAAGACCACGACCATGTGATAGACAAGTGTTCTGCCTTGAAGGATGAGATTGAGAAGATGTTAAAATCTGGAAAGCTCAGAAGGTACGTGGATGGAAGAGATTCCAAGGGGGGAAGAGATGACCCTAAGAAGAAGAGAAATGAAAGATGTTGAGAGGACGCCCCTGCCAGAAGAACAAATGAGTCTGATGATGAGGAGGACGATTCAGACCTCCTTCCAAAGGATGACAATGCCCCAGTGAAAAGGGTAAGTGAGATATATTTGTGTTAACACCATCTGTGGAGGTTTAGCAAGAGGAGGTTTAGAGGTGGCGGACTGCAAGGCCCATGTGGCAGAGGCCAAGTCGGTAACTAGAGCTGGGGTCGTGAATTTGGCATCCACGGAGATGAAACATGAGAAGATAAGTAAGGTAGACATGGACACCCTCACTGTTAGATTCTCAATACTTGATTTCAAAGGTATCTTAGCTCCACACGATGACCCTCTGGTAATCACCACGAGGGTGCATGTGTGTGAGGTTCAGAGAATCCTCGTCGATGGCGGAAGCTCCATGGATGTTATGTTCTGGCCCTACTTCAAGAGCCTAGGCCTTAGCAGAGAAAGTCTTGTACCCTATCATCATCCGTTGATTGGCTTCAGCGGAGAGAAGATCCATCCATTGGGCATGTATGAGATGGATGTATGAATGGGAGACGAGTTGACTATGAGGTTGACCAGGAAGATCAATTTTTTCGTGATGGATGAAAATATCTTCTCTGCCTATAACCTCATCATAAGATGAGTAGCCCTCAAGTAATTTGAGGTCGTGCCTTCAACGGTCCACCAAATGCAAAAATTTCCAACTCCTTATGGGGTAGGGGAAGTGCAAGGTGACCAGACCTCGGCATAGGAATACTATTTTAACTCGACGAAAGAGAGAGAGGCCCATAAGAAGGCAACAACCACATATAACATTATTACACTTGATCCTAGGGATCAAACAAAATTGAAGAAGGGAGAGGCCGTAGAAGAGGTAGAATCCATCGTCCTTAATGAGGACGAACCGAAAAAAACTGTCCAAATTGGTAAGGCCCTAAGACCCGAGATCAAGGAAGAGCTAGTAAAACTTTTAAAAAAGAGGCAGAATGTCTTCGCCTAGAGCCATGAAGACATGCTTGGCATCGACCCTAAGGTTATGTGCCACAAACTCAATACGGCAGAAGACGCTAAGTGAATCAAGTAAAAATAAAGAGTTTACTCTAGGGAAAAGTATGATGTCATCAGGGAAGAGGGTGGAAAACTGGAAGAGGCCAGGTTCATGAGAGAGGTGATATACCCTGAGTGGTTATCTAACGCCGTCATTGTGCCAAAAGCTAACGGGAAGTGGAGGATGTGTGTAGACTTCACGGATTTGAACAAGTCTTGCCCAAAAGACAGCTCCCCCTTGCCTCGAATTGATCAGATGGTAGATGTCATGTCAAGACATGAACTTATGACTTTCATGGATCCGTATTTAGGGTATAATCATATCTTCATTAATGCTAAAGACTCGAAGAAGACAACGTTCATCACTGATAAGGGGACCTATTGCTACAAGGTTATGCCCTTCGACTTGAAGAATGCAGGGGCCACGTATCAACATCTTGTAAATAAGATGTTTGAAGATCAAATTGGCAAGAGCATGGAGGTATATGTAGATGACATGTTGACAAAGAGCTTGAAGGCTTACACTCACGTGGACGACCTGGAAAGAACTTTTGACACCATGGATTTATACAAGATGAAACTCAACCCTGCCAAGTGTGTCTTTGGAGTACGAGTCGAAAAATTTCTTGAATCCATCTTCAATCAAAGGGGAATAGAGTCCAACCCCGAGAAGATCAAAGAATTACTTGAAATAAAGACGCCAAAAACTATAAAAGATGTTCAGAGACTAACTGAAAGAGTTGCTGCACTCAATAGGTTTGTCTCTAAAGCTACATAAAAATGTCTTCCCTTTTTCAATGTGCTTAGAAAGGCCTTCGAATGGGATGAGTAATGTGATAAATCCTTTAAGGATCTCAAGTCCTACCTCGGATCCCCTCTACTCTTATCCCGGCCCATTCTGGGGGAGAAGTTGTATGTTTATCTAGCAGTCTTAAATTCACCTGTAAGTGCGGCCTTAATATAGGAAGATGATGGAGTACATGGGCTTGTATACTTCAATATGAAGGCCCTTTAAGGATCTAAATAGAACTATCTTTGGATGGAGAAGTTGGCCTACGCCCTGATACACGCTTCCAGGAAGATGAAGCCCTATTTCCAAGACCACTCTATGGTCATCCTCAGTGACTCCCCACTAAGACAAGTCCTCCACAAGACCGAGAAGTCAGGCATATTGATTACCTGGGCCATCGAGTTGGGGGAGTATGACATTGTTTATCAACACAGGGTGGCCATCAAAGGGAAGGAACTAGCAAATTTTGTTACTGAGTTTACATGGGAAGAGGCTGATATTGAAAATTGTCTAGAGATTGCAAATGAATCAGATAGTAACGTCTTCTAAAATTAGGAAGAGGTTGTGTACTGCAAATCCAGAAAAGGATTAGTCAAAAATGAGGAAGACAGGTACCTCTTCAAACAAGGGACTATATCAGAGGGGAACGTCTCTTTAGATGAAGACGTTTGGAACCTCTTCATGGATGAATCGTCATATGAAAGCGGAAGTGGAGCAGGGCTAATAGTGTTGGCATCGGGTGGTACCGACATTGAATACGCATTGAGGTTCAATTTCAAAGCATCAAACAATGAGTCTGAGTATGAGGCCTTGATAGAAGGCCTCTTCTTGGAAAAATCTCTTAGTGTTGGCCAACTCTAAGTCCATAGTGACTCAAGTCTAGTCGTTAACCAAATCTTGGGAGTATACGAGGCCAAAGATGAAAGGATGGATAAATACTTGAAGAGAGTAAGGATAATGATATAAAGCTTCAGAAAAGTGAAGATGAAGAGGATACCCCGCCTAGAGAACAGTCGGGCAAATCCACTAGCAAGGTTGGCCTCAATAACCAGGACATGCATTAGAAGAATGGTACTAGTCGAGATCCTGCTCAAACCAACCATTAGGTAAGAAAAGGTTGCCAGACCTTACCTCAATTTGAATCTAAGAGCCTCTTGGATGGACCCTCTCATCAGATACATCAGACAGGGAGAGGTTCCAGAGTCAAAGTTGGAAAGGAGGAAGATAAGGTACAGGGATGCCAAGTTCTCAATTATAGGAGATGTCCTTCATAAAAAAGTGTTTTATACTCCCTCTCTTCAGATATGTCCATCCCACAGAGGTCCCACACATCTTACAGGATGTACATGAGGGTTCTTGCTCCAATCACATAGGAGGAAGACCTTTAGCCAAGAGGATAATTACGCAGGGATACTAGTGGCCGACCTTGGATGAAGATGTTGCTACCTACGTAAAAAAGTGTGAAAAGTGCCAAAGATTTTCCACTATCCCTCATCAGCCTCATCAACCTATCATATCAATCGGTTCTCCTTGTTTATTTACAGTATGGGGGATTAACTTGGTAGGACGATTGCCAAGAGCTGCGAATAACAATCAATTTCTGATAGTAGCAATTGATTACTTCTCCAAGTGGGTAGAGGCTTGGCCAATGATCACTATCACCGAGCAGAAGATATTTCATGTCATCTGGAAGAACATCATATGAAGATTAGGTCTGCCAAACACCCTCATCTCAGATAATGGGACGCGGTTCAAGAATGCTTCCTTGGAGAAATACTACGAAAGAGTCGGGATCAAGCAGTTATTCTCTTCTCTTGGCCGACCTCGGGCAAATAGGTAGACTGAGGTCACGAACCGAATATCCTTTATGGGATTAAGAAGAGGTTGGAAAATGCCAAAGTTAGATGGACGAAAGAGGTGTATACAGTATTATGGGCCTGCAGAATGACAGCAAGGACACCAATGAGGGAGACCCCATTTATCTTAGCTCATGGCTCAAAAGTCGTCATCCCTACAAAGGTAGGACTCCCCACTCATAGGGTTCAGACCTATGACCTCGTGAGGAATGGGGAAGAGAGAAGGCTTGATCTGGATCTAATTGAAGATAGAAGAGAAGAGGTAGAGATAAGACAGGCAGCCTACCAATAGAGAACATCAAGATTCTACAACGAAAGAGGGAAATCAAGACCTATAACTATGGGGGACCTGGTACTAAAGAAGACATTACCGAAAGCGAATAAGATCCACCCAAATTGGCATGTCCCTTATACAGTAGTTGATGAGGTTGTGCCTGGTACCTATCGACTAGAAAACCTCTAAGGGGAACCTTTCTCCAATTATTAGAATGCCAACCACTTGAAGAAATATTACATATGATGTTGCAGTTGTTTTTATAATACATGTATCATTTATTAAAGAGGATATTAATGAAGAGAGAATTTCTTGTGTTAATACTTTGTTTTATCATACTTTAGTGGTAATATTATGAGGTTAAACATCATTATATGGTGACCTCAGACCTTAAACATCATTAATTTGGTGAAAGATATGAGGTAGACATAATAATTTGATGACATCAGACCTTAAACATCATTAGTTTGGTGAAAGGTATGAGGTAAACAACATAATTTGATGACCTCTAACCTTAAACATCATTATATGGTGACCTCGGACCTTCAACATCATTAATTTGGTGAAAGATATGAGGCAGACATCATAATTTAATGACCTCAGACCTTAAACGTCATTAGTTTGGTGAAAGGTATGAGGTAAACATCATAATTTGATGACCTCGGACCTTAAACATCATTAATTTGGTGACCTCAGACCTTAAACATCATTAGTTTGGTGAAAGGTATGAGGGTAAACATCATAATTTGATGACTTCAGACCCTAAACATCATTAGTTTGGTGAAAATTATGAGGTGAAAAACATCATTATATGGTGACCTCAGACCTTTTTAACACATTAAGTTGGTGAAATTTATGAGGGTAAACATCATAATTTGATGACCTCAGACCTTAAACATCATTAATATGGTGAAAGGTATGAGGCAAAAAACATATTATGATGACCTCAGACCTTGAACACCATTAGTTTGGTGATAATTTATGAGGTAAGCACTATATTATGGTGACCTTAGACCTAAAACATCATTAATTTGGTGAAATTTATGAGGGTAAACATCATAATTTAATGACCTCAGACCTTAAATATTATTAGTTTGATGAAAGGTATGAGGTAAACATAATAACTTTATGACCTCGTACCTTAAACAACATTAATTTGGTGAAATTTATGAGGGTAAACATCATAATTTGATGACCTCAGACCTTAAACATCATTAGTTTGGTGAAAGGTATGCGTTAAACATCATTATATGGCGACCTCAGACCTTAAACATCATTAATTTGGTAAAAGATATGAGGTAGACATCATAATTTGATGACCTTAGAGCTTAAACATCATTAGTTTGGTCAAATGTATGAGGTAAACATCACAATTCAATGACCTAAAAGCTTAAACATCATTAATTTGGTGACCTCAGACCTTAAACATCATTAGTTTGGTGAAAGGTATGAGGTTAAACATCATAATTTGATGACCTCAGACCGTAAACATCATTAGTTTGGTGAAAGGTATGAGGTAAACATCATAATTTGATGACCTGAAAGCTTAAACATCATTAATTTGGTGACCTCAGACCTTAAACATCATTAGTTTGGTGAAAGGTATGAGGGTAAACATCATAATTTGATGACCTCAAACCTTAAAAATCATTAGTTTAGTGAAAGGTATGAGCTAAACATCATAATTTGATGACCTCAGACCTTAAGCATCATTAATTTTGTGACCTCAGACATTAAACATCATTAGTTTGTTGAAAGGAATTAGGGTAAACATCATAATTTGATGACCTCAGACCTTAAACACGATTAGTTTGGTGAAAGGTATGAGGTAAACATCATTATATGGTGACCTCAGACCTTAAACATCATTAATTTTGTGAAATTTATGAGAGTAAACATCATATTCGATGAGCTCAAACCTTAAACATCATTAGTTTGGTGAAAGGTATGAGTTAAACATCATTATATGGCAACCTCAGACCTTAAACATCATTAATTTGGTGAAAGATATGCGGTAAACATCATAATTTGATGACCTTAGAGCTTAAACATCATTAGTTTGGTGAAAGGTATGAGGTAAATATCATAATTTGATGACTTGAAAGCTTAAACATCATTAGTTTGGTGAATGGTATGAGGGTAAACATGATAATTTGATGACCTCAGATCTTAAACATCATTAGTTTGGTGAAAGGTATGAGGTAAACATTATAATTTGATGACCTCGGACCTTAAACATCATTAATTTTGTGACCTCGGACCTTAAACATTATTAGTTTGTTGAAAGGTATTAGGGTAAACATCATAATTGGATGACCTCAGACCTTAAACATCATTAATTTGGTGAAATTTATGAGGGTAAACATCATAATTTGATGACCTCAGACCTTACACACCATTAGTTTGGTGAAAGATATGAGGTAAACATCATTATATGGTGACCTCAGACCTTAAACATCATTAATTTGGTAAAATTTATGAAGGTAAACATCAAAATTTGATGAGCTCAAACCTTAAACATCATTAGTTTGGTGAAAGGTATGAGTTCAACATCATTATATGGCGACCTCAGACCTTAAACATCATAATTTTATGACCTTAGAGCTTAAACATCATTAATTTGGTGAAAGGTATGAGGTAAACATCATACTTTGATGACCTGAAAGCTTAAACATCATTAATTTGGTGACCTCGGACCTTAAGCATCATTAGTTTGGTGAAAGGTATGAGGGTAAACATGATAATTTGATGACGTCAGACCTTAAACATCATTAGTTTGGTGAAAGGTATGAGGTAAACATCATAATTTGATGACCTCAGACTCTAAACATCATTAATTTTGGGACCTCAGACCTTAAACATCATTAATTTGGTGAAATTTATGAGGCTAAACATCATAATTTGATTAGCTCAGACCTTAAACACCATTCGTTTGGTGAAAGTTATGAGGTAAACATCATTATATGGTGACCTCAGACCTTAAACATCATTAATTTGGTGAAATTTATGAGGGTAAACATTATAATTCGATGAGCTCAAACCTTAAACATCATAAGTTTGGTGAAAGGTATGTGGTAAACATTATGATATGGTGACCTCATACCTTAAACATCATTAATTTGGTGAAATTTATGAGGGTAAACATCATAATTTGATAACCTCAGACCTTAAACATCATTAATTTGGTGAAATTTATGAGGGTAAACATCATAATTTGATGACTTCAGACCTTAAACATCATTAGTTTGTGAACATTATGAGGTAAAAAACATCATTATATGGTGACCTCGAACCGTTTTAATATCCACTACTAGAAATAGACATTATTATGACAGGGAAAAAGGGTCATAAAAGGTTATTTATGACGGTTTTCAAAGCTTTAAAAACCGTCGTAATGTTGTGTGTCATAATAAATTGGTGTTGACAAAACCGTCATAACAAACCATCCTATTACGACAGTTTTTCGTACAAACCGTCATTAACAATAATGTTGCGTGTCTTAATAAAATTGGTATTGACAAAACTGTCATAACAAACCATCCTATCATGACAATTTTTCGTACAAATCGTCATAAAAGGTACCTATTACGACGGTTAATTTGTAAATTCTAATGAGAGTGTACATAAAACAGTCATAAAATATACTCGTTTTTATATGTGAACTATAAACCGTCACAAAAGTTTTTGTCCTTTCTTTTTTGCATTATATTATTCAAATATCCCAAACATTTAATGCATAAAACTACGATTTGCAAATTCCAAGCACAAATTTTCATACTCAAAGTAGCAAATTCCAAGTACCAATATGACTAGAACAATAAGTATAAAAATCGTCATTAAAATTTGAAATTAATATTTGATATACACAAATAGTTTCCCAATTGACTTTTAGACAACTCACAAACAAAAAGATATCTAAAACGACCTATACTATAGACATAAAAACTAGAAAATTAAACTGCAACATTAGCTCCATTCGTGTAGTATGGAAACCCAATTTAGCAACAACTACATCGGATACGCAATAGGCAACAACGGGATCGATATCTGAACAAAAGAAGGAAACAAATAGCAGTTAACAACTAAAACAGATTAGCCATATAAAGAATATAGCTCAAACAATAATGATATTCTAATATAATATCAAGCATCAAAAAATAAACATTTGCATAATTTTAAAGTTAATTTTTACTTCATTCTTTATTAAAGCGTGGGAGAGATAAATGGGAAAAGTACCATGAAAATTTCAACAGAATTTCTTTTATTTTTTAATAATATAAAATAATGACATTTTTAAGCAACCACCATATAAAGCCCAATATGGGCATTCACCATCAATAATAATATAAAGCTCACCCAGCGCATTTAGCATCATCAACAACAACAACAATATAAATCCCGCCCGGGCATCATTCATTATCAATAATAGTAATAAAATAAATACCACGCTGGACATTCACAATCAACAACAATATAAAGGCCCAAACGGACATCACAATTAAACATTTGCAGAATCACAAAGTTAATTTTTACTTCATTCTTTTTTAACGCACGGAAGAGATAAATGGGGAAGGTTTAGTGAAAAATTCGACAGAGTTTCCTTTATTTTTTTAATAATCCAAAATTAAACATGACATGTTTAACCAACAATAATACAAATCCCAACCCGGGCATTCACCATCAACAAAATAAAGCCCACCCCGGGCATTCAACATCATCATCAACAACAACGATAATATAAATCTCACCCCGTCCATTCACTAACAACATTATTCTTGACATCATATTTTTATAGTGTTTTGATAATATTAACTACGATTTTTGTTATATTTTCATATATAGTATTTTGGTTCTCTATATTAAACATTATTAACATCGACACAAAGTAATTAATTAGATTGAAGAAAAAAAAGGTACCTGAAAAGATATGCCAAAATTGTCCACAACTGTAGCTCACTAAAAACAATCTTGAATAAATAAAAATGAATAAAAATAAATGCAAATGAATAAAAATAGGAAAAGATAACAAAGACTAAGGCGTTAGTAGCATCACAAATGCAAGTAGCCCAACTAAATGGCTAGCATGTCAGGAGTAAGATTAATAAGTTTGAAAAAAGCTTATACCGATAATGATGTCAAGATAATAATTATAGTAAGGCGATAGTGTAAAAAAAAGCTAAACTTTTAAGTTTTTCAAAACTACTCCATGTATGTTTATAACGCCATGAACTGTGTATTTTGTAGCAAAGACCCCCTTTTGTGGACTTTTTACAACGTTTTTAGCAACATATGGGGGAGTATTTACAACAAGGTACATAGTTCGGGGGGGTTCTTAAAAAACTTGAATAGTTCAGGGGGTCCTTGCAGGGTTTCTTGCAATACACCTATTGACGCCACTAAAATGGCAGAGGCTCTGCCATTTTAGTGGCATCAACAACTCCCTTAATAATAATACATTTTAGATGAACAAAAAAAAATCAACTCACCACAAAACGGAATCAGAAGGTCGGTTGCAGGTAACCAATCAATCCAGATTGAAAAACAATTTCTGTAATGAGAAACAAAACAAAATTGTGATTACGATAAATGGAACATGTGAAAACATGACACTGTTCAAAAATGCCTTAACTACTGGAAGAACTAAGACCTTCAAATTAAATTTGACTGATTTGAAACTGTTAGGACTAGAGTAAATAAGTTTTTAATATGAAAACAATATGTTGCGATCACATCTGGACCTATATTAGGGATAGAGAGAGTACTAGTTACGATGTTAACTATTTAAATTTTGTAATGAGGAGTAATACTCTTGTTACAGGCCAAAAATCCCTTGTCGAAGTTGAACATTGTTCTTATATAATAGCTTTAGTAAAAGAAAAATATAACAAAATGAACTAAACATAAATTTTAACACTACCTTCCAAGTGCTGAAGAATGTCTTCATTGCTCTTGGATGCATATTCTTGTGTAGCAGCCCTTGCAGAACAAATCTCAATATTCCACAAGGTTGTCCACTGAATGACCTCCATTGTGATGATTTGTTTCAGCATTAACCTGAAATGAGGAATTTCTAAAAGATTCTTATCCTCTAAGGCAGAGTTCAGAAGGCTAGACTGCATAGGATCATGTGGTGAGAAAACTAAGTGCCAGCATGTTTTCTTCAATACCGGTATCCACTGAGCCGGGTTTTCTTTGACAGAAGGGATCTCATATATTGACATGTAACAATGACACATTTCAAGATAATCGTTGCTGTGCGAATGATATCGTATCATTAATTCATAACAGATTCGCTTTAACTACAACAATGATGGTATATCAGCGGGAGCCTCTTCCACAACATTCTCCCTTTCTTTGGGATTTTTCTTTTCTTTTAAAGTATCAGCCTCAAAAACTCTTGGGCTGATCTTTCTTGAGAGTATTTATGCACGAACATAATCCTGACGATCTAAACATAGATGAACTTGTTCAAGAATATAAGCTATTTTTTCAGGTTTTGCCATTGCACCAAATGTTTCCATCGCAACTTCTTACATCAAATCAGCAGCCTCAGCTATATGCCCTTGTTCTTCCTTTATCTTTGCAAGTCTCTTGACCAACCGTGCTCTCTCTATCTCAACATAGATCTTTCCCACAGATACTCTATTAAGCGTTTTAAAGAGCTCTATCTTAGTTTCAATATCTGGTGTCTGATCTATCTATTGCATTACTTGTTGAACCATTGCAGTTACGGCGTGCTTCAACTGACCGCGTCATTTCAATAATAAAACAACCTGATCGTTCAGCGTGTTCCAAGAACGCGCGTCGAAATAAATCTGTAAAATCTCAGTTGCTGCCTGTTTCGTCCCGATAACGTCGCCGTTGAATCTCATTTGCTTCTCCACATTCAACAGTGACTCTATTTTTGCATCCAAACTCCCTTCACCTTCCATGTTGAATTCGAATCTCAGGTTCGAATATGAGATTTAGAGAGGAGATTTTAAAATTTTCAATTGATAATTAGACTTCGAAGAACTAAATTTCTAAAGAAATATATCTCAATTTACAAAGGTAATGATTTATAAGAGTGGAAGGGTGAGTGAGAATGTTAAGAGATGGGGAAAATACCTGCACAGATCTCTGGAATTGGCAGTCATTACCCTGGTCAACTATGGTTTTTAGTGCAGGGGAGTGTTCTTCTTAGACCTTCCACAATCATGAATGAAACTAGAGTCAACACGAACCCTAAAACCACAATATCTAAGACGTGCATAGTCCATGACATATCTGATCGATTAATTGATGTTTGGAATTTTAAGTGTGAGAATTCATGACTTAAAATGGGCTAGTAATGCAATTTAATGTAAAAATCAGGTTAATCTTAGCCTGTTTATATGGACAATAAACATTAAATTCATTTCAGCCTCAAGTTATTCCACATACATAATATTCTTTCCATTTTTTAACATATGTATATGCTAAAAGACCAATTAAATATACAAGACGAAAACTCTAATAAATTTCACACTCATGAGTTCAACAAAACATAATTAGTGTCCCCAAGCCTACGACTGATCTCCTGCAGAAACACATATTTGCGCCAGAATAAGAATGTGAAAATCTTCCTTGAATGATGAAAAGAAAGCGCTACTTTGTTTTCAGATGGAATCATATATGATCCCAAAAACTAGAAGACAGGAGGAAAGAAAAACTTGCTGTAAAGAAAATAGTATTCTTAATAATATGATGAAGCAGAAAAAGTAAAAAACCTAACAACTGATCATAGACACACAATCTAATATCTCTATTTATACACATGGGCTTTAGCAAATTCATATTTGCTTCACTCCTAGATACACCAATAATTAGCAAAATTCAAAGGCGTATGAGTTTGCAGATTGGCATTTTCTAGATGATGTGTTAGAATGGAAGGAGACAATCTAGATTAGAGGTTGTGTAAGGTTGATAGCTTTACAGTATATGTTAACCGATAGCAAGAGGACTCTTTAAAGCATCACAAGGTAGTAGGCTATATCTTTACTTATTAGGAAAACACTCACTGCTAATGTTCGCAATGAACATATTTTTATGAAGAAAAAAAATAAACATATAAATAATTGTAAAGTAATGAGATGAAACCCAGATCTTAGATTCCTAGACTTGGGTAAATATATATAAAAGAGAAGAAAGAACAAGTAAATAAAAAACACAGTATGAGGTTCTGCAATGGTGTATACATGCACAGGTAGGGATGATGATCTAAATAATCCTCAATTTGTTTCAATGGAGCACAACTAAATGGGTAAATGTATTACGAATTCATGTAAATAGAAAAAAATATGAGTTTGAAAAACGTCAAAACGAAGTACCTGTCAATTATCTGTAATTCTTCTCTCTCTGATACATCTTCAATTCTGTAATCTGTTGGTTTTTTAATTTGTGTTGACTTGGTGACTAGATATTTTTTTTGATGACTCACCGAGTAAACTATATTTCACCCATTTTTTGTCAGAATACCATCCGTGCCTCAATTGATCAAATGAAAATGCCTTAGTTTCTAGAAATGCACAACAAAGTTATATGATTTGAAAGACACCAAAAGACAAAAATTACAAAAGATATCCTTGAATTTTGTAAAGGGTGAATTGGGTTCAATATGCATTAGGTCAGTGGATATAGAACACCTAAGACAGAGTTAATTCATGGGTGTGTGAGTTGGTGCACAAAATTATTGTAAGATGTCGCTGAAGCATTTGCATAAACATGTGGTGTGCTACTCCAATTATAAATAAAACATTCACACATTGAGCCTGTTAATTTTTAATATTTCAAGTTTCAATCAATAATATGGGAAGGTAATGCTAACTCTCATAATGTGTCCTTTCTCGGTTATAGGAGAAGAGAAAATACGTCAAACAGACAACCTAATGTTAATCCTATGGTCATCCTTCTATTAATCTCATATCCGAAACTAAAGCACCAGTAATTGAAATACCTGCTTTGTTCGATTTCGGAGCTCGAGAAGATGGTGGCGGTTCGACGATGGAGGTTCGTCGATTATGGCAGTTCGTGGACGATGGCTATTAAGCACTACTGTACGCTATTAAGCACTACTGCACGCGTACTATCAAGCCTATGATATTCGTTTCAATCACTAAACAATATCTTGGCCTATGAAACTAAAAATATACACTAAACAATATCTTGGCCTAGGCTCGGCCATGACAGAAAAATAGTTTGGGCTTGGCCATGGCAAAATAAAATGAAATAATACACCTGTGATTTATATGTTTGGGCAAATATTTCAATGCACAAACAAAACAGTTTCATACGGTCATGCCGTATCTACACTGAGTCAGGAAAAATACACGATATATGCAACTACAACACGACTAAAACACCATACGGACTATACACGACTGTTAGCGAATCGGGTATGGACACAACAATAATGGACTATAGACGACTATTATAAATGTATTTAACTTAAAAGTATAAACTGAGATGGACTAACTGAATTATAGATGATATTGCAAACTCATTCTTAAAAGTTAAAATAATCTATAATTTTATCTATAATTCATAATCCGTTGTAGCAAATCCATCCAAAGCGAGGGATATGAATTTTAAGATATGTCTTACACGAATGAATTTTAACATCATTGACAGGAATGCTTTAATTGATTTTTTAGGAAATGGAATATCTGGGAAGCCAAAAAAACTATTTTCCAGAACTAAATTTAAAAAAAATAAAATGGGTATCTTGAATCTAAACCATCTACATCAATTTTATACAACTAGTGGCATCGGCAGCAACTACTCTGTCTGATTTTCTTCTCCAACAGACACTTGAAACAAACTATCTGTTTTCATCATCGATCTCTTTACCGGAAATGGGATCAATGGAGCCAAACTTGTGGGAACTGATGGACATGGGCAGAGTTCTATAGTAGGCAAACAACTCATTTCTCTTTGAACCACATGCAACATATCCATCTGCGATAGATATCATAACCCGCTCTCCAATATTTCCCAATATCATATTCCCAAACCATCGTAACACCAGTCAAATTGAACAAAACAAAGTTTAGATTTCATAATGAATGGCACGCCATTAGTTACTCAAAAAAACAAATGAAGTATCATAAAGTTAATACCGATTTAAAAAAGGTACAACACGTCACAAATACGAAACACTCAATTTGCTAAAACTATTGAATATAAAAAGTAACAGAGAAACACTCAATTCGCTAAAACTATTGAATACACAATGACCGGAGAGAAATACCAAGATCGAAAAAATGACTCAGCGCCACATGCTTGATCAACACAAGTACATTGAACTGATGCGATGAGAAAGCCCTAAGAGTATACAACATGAAACACACAAAGACCTAAAAGTCATAAATAAAATCCAAATGTTCAAGCAAATAAATCCCTAAGAGTATAAATGTTGGATGAGGCGGTGGTCGGTAAAAGGCTGGAGGCGAGCGGAAGACGGGGGGGGGGGGGGGGGGGGGAGAAGGCGGAAGTTAAGGGCATAAGCATGGGAGGGTTTTAAAGGGGGTGTTGTGAGGTATTTGTGATGTGGGGAAAGAAAAAAACAGGAGCGGGTTTGGAATGGGGTTGTGTCTCCTCTCATTTGCCACTTCATAATGTCCTCCATATGACATGGCACGCTCTAAAACCCTTAGATCGCACCAGGAGAATAAATCACACCCGTTGGATCGTTGTCACTATTCAAACACCCCTCTCCCATATTATATATATATTTAATATGATGTTGCTATGTCAATGAGTCCTATACTTTAATTCTTCATTAAGAGTAAATGAGTGAACACATACTTCTTGTAAAAAATCATCGATATTCTTTCTGTCTGGACAATGAAAACCCATAAGACGCAAAGAATCCCAAAGCAGTCTCACGAGGCCCCTGATATACATTTTTTCCTTCACTTAAAAGAATTACATCATCAGCATATTTGTGTCAAATTATCATGGTTTCACGGTTTCAGATCAATGTCCATAAAAATGTTGAAGCAACTCATATTTTAGTACATACACTATAAAGGCCAAGAGAAAATTGAATAAAGCAAATGCCTAAACACATGTTATAGATAGAACAGTTGGCATGGCAATTGGAAATCCCCCAATTAGAATCACAAGAAGATTGTCAATCCTGGGAAGATATTGTTGGTCCTGAATAGGATACATAACTATAATCTCTATAACCATCCCCACAGCAATATAACAAAGCATAGAGATTGTTTTGTTTCTATTTTCTAACAATTCATGAGATGAAAATAAATTAAAAATACTATACAAAGCATAGAAAAGGCAAAAGAAAGTAAATTACCTGTACAAACTATAGTTGCACACTCAAGTGCTAATCTTAAATGTTCAGCTCAAGCCCAGCACAATTAACACTGTTAATGATCTCGACTGATCTTTTTCTAACTAAGCTACTTTGACTTGTGTTACATCTATACAAAGAATGCAAAAAAATAATGAATAAACTTCATACACAAAGATAACTTGATCTTGTGACTAAATGATGTACAAGTCTACAATTGATGCTATTTTGCATCATTTTTAATAAAGTTTTACTTGACCGTTGATAAATAAACGTATCTTTTTAATTCTACATATTTATATGTATAGTTTCACCTATTTCACACTTGAAAAACAAATTTACTCCTCAAACTAATTTATCAAAATTAACATGGTTATATTTCATAATAATATTCACCAGTAGTCAAAAGTAAGCATTAAAATCGAGCAAGAGACTACCTTCATTATTTCAACTTTTTTGGGAACTCTAAAAATATTTAATTTTACATGATGATATTATTAGCGTCCATTTGTGCCCGTGGAGTGTCTGACTTCTTTAGAATGTCAAATAAGTTCGACACATCATGTGGAGTGTCGGACACGTGTTCGAGTTGTGTCGTACGCGTGCCGGAGTGTCCTCACCTCAAGAAATGTGTTTGTGCTTCGTAGCCAAAATTTGTATCAAACTTTAATGTCAGTAAAATTGGGCTCCGACCCTCTAGCCAAAACCATTATCAAATCTGAGGTCACTTTTACCCAAATTAATTGTGACGGAAATTTGAGGGTTGCAGATGCTTCTACTCAATGTTTACTACCTATACTAAGATTGAAATTTGATAAATAGAAGCTGATATTACTCAAATTGCACAGTTAAATAAATTTTGTACATATACAATCAAGTTATAAAATTCTAGAAATTAAGTATGCAAATGGCAATCAAATATAAGAGTGTGTGTTCATGTGTACATGTATGAGTGAGAGATATACCTGAAGAGTGCCAATTAGATTTTCCCTATCGGTGTCATGCTCAGGAGGCATCTTAAAGATTCTCCCAGATGGCCAACCATGCTCTTTAAAATACCTGATTTCCAGAACTTCAACCATAAAAGCAACCCAAACTAGAAAGAGGAATACATACACATACACATACACACTTAAAATATTTATTATTCCAAATTCTAATTATCAAATCAACCCGTAGTAGAAAGAGGAAAACACACACACACACAAATACATTTACAATCCCTTCATATTTCGTAAAAAATAACAATAATTACCAAACAGAAGTCACTTTAATATTCAAAATCCGACCAATTCTCAATTAACAAACATTACTAAGACCTTAATCAATTATCACAACAAATTCAACACCATTGAAACCTCTAATTACGTCAAGTTAAGAAATCACCAAAATTAACAACACAGCAAAAATAGCAACATCATAACAAAACCCTCAAAATCCCATATGAGATTTACAAAACCCTCCAAAATTTTAGACACTAAATCCAAAAATCAACTGAAAAAATGAATCTACTGCAAACCAAGTAAAGATCGTAGTAATTGATAACAAATATCATATATATATTGCACCACATAACCATCAATTCGATTTTCACAGTTAAAAGAGTAAGAATTTATCACAGATGACTATGATGATTGAGGACATGGTTTTGGTTTATAATTTATATTATTTTTTAATTTAAATTAAGCACAACTATTAGGTATAAAGTCACAATATGTATATTAAACGTACATGGAACAAATGGAGTATACATGTACAAATCAATTTCAAATCTTCAATTTCATAATGTGTACAGTTAAATTGTAAGAGAAGCCCATTAATCTTCCATTTCATATTCTGTACAAAATGGAGTATACCTGCACCAATAAATCTCAGCTTTAATTTCATAACCTGTACAAATAAAGTCACAATATGTATATTAAACCTACATGGAAGAAATAGTGTATAAACATACTGACAAAGTATAAGAGGAACCCATGAAAAAAGGGTTTCATACAAATGCGTGTAAGAGAGAGAGAGCGACGGAGATAGAGTGAAAGATTAACTGATGAGGAAGAGGAAGACATGAATGGAGCTTGATTTTGGGGAGGGAGATCACTTTTGGAGCTCGGGCGGGAATGGAGAGATTTGGGAGAAAATATCCATTTGAGCGGGGGGAAAAGACGCGCGTCCAAAAACAATTTGAGAAAAAACTGTCGTATAAGCTATACTTTTACTAAAAAGAGTCGTAATATTTTTTTTTTTTTTTTAGAATCGTAATATTATAATATATGTAATCAAATGTGATTCATATATTTAAACGGTCATATAAATTAACCTTAATAAATATATAACGACAATTTATAAAAAAAATATGTCATGTAAGTAATATTGTTATACTTTTTATGACATTTTTTAAAAAAATGTCTTAAAAGTCATTTTTAAAACTGTCATAAAAAGGTATTTTTCTTGTAGTGATCATTAAGTTGGTGAAATTTATGAGGGTAAACATCATAATTTGACGACCTCAAACCTTAAACATCATTAATATGGTGAAAGGTATGAGGAGAACATACTATTATGATGACCTCAGACCTTGAACACCATTAGTTTGGTGACAATTTATGAGGTAAGAACCATAATATGGTGACCTCATACCTTTAAGACAACATCATTAGATGACTTTAAGACAACATAAAATAAAAGGCATTCATTAAAAAAAGCAAAATACACTGAAGAAGATGATATTACATGAAACATTTAGAGTTGCAAGTACAATGTACTAAAACATTCTATCAGAGTTTACAAAAGTTACACATGAAAAGAGACAAATTATAACTTAAAGATCCACAAATCAAGATCTTAGTATCCGCAGCAGCAGTAGTTTGCTTTTGGCCGACATTGGTCACCTTTGCCGTATCATCCTGAAGAGTGGCCTCTTCAGTTTCAGTAACCTCCAACGGTGCAGTCTCTGCAGGAGCATCGCCTTCCTCCTCAACCTCTTGCAAGGCCTAAGTAAAGCGAGGATCACCAAAGCCTAGACCAATAAAGTCTGAGGCAGTTAAGCTCCCTAACTCTTTCCCCTTGGAGGCTGCCCATTTACCAGTGGATTTAATACCTCTTTCAAGATATTAAAAGGCAAAGCTAATGAACTCATCAGAGACCTTATAGTCTGCCAATATCTTCTGTGAGGAATCCTCCAAGGTAGCTTTTACTTTAAAGGACATCATCTTTAGCTTTTGGGGCTGCTGTATGATCCTTCTTGATTTTGGCTATATCCCTGTCCCTCTGCTTAACCTAATTGTCAGACTCATTCAACGTTGTTTGAAGACATTCAACCTCTGCATTTAAAGAGGCTTGTACCTTCTGAGATTCTTTTACCTTCTCATTAAGGGGCATCTTCCTCAAGGTCCAGTCAACGAATTGGTGCATGGATATAATACCATGCAATGAAAAGTTAGATGTATGAGTTCAAGTTTTAACCTACATCTAGGTCGAGGTTACATTAGGAAGAGCAAAAAAGCAGAAGTTGGTACCTGAATTAACCTATGAAGGTTAAACTCGTCCAGCAAGGGGGTATCCAGAGATCTTAGGAAACACTTATTTGCGTCGATCATTACAGAGACGATATTATCCATTGCCTTCAGACCATGGACTATCAAACTATCGCTGATCTTCAGCCGGGCCAGATGAGCAGCTAGAGCATCATCTATTGAGATAGGGATGGCACGATCTCCCTTTTAGATTTTTCTCGGCCTCTGATCCTCTGAGTCAGTGGTATTCTTCCTCTTCTTTATAACAATGACCTTGGACGTGCCAATGTTTTACTTGGGAGGAGGATGGGTTGAATTGTACCCAACATTTTTCACCATCTTAACGAGACTAGGGGCAGACATCTCCTAAAAATCGTCAGAGATGCCTTCTGGGCGATCTGCAAAAAGAAGTATCTGAGTTAGTAAATGAGAGGTATTAAAAGTCAGAGGTAAAACTTATGGAAAAATAATACTTACGAAGCTCGGTCATAGGACTTCCCCCTAGGCTAGTCTCAAAGTGGAAATAGGGGGGTCATCAGATGTTCGTATTTTACCAACCAACCCTATTCCCCTTGCTCTTGAAGATTCTTAACCTTCTGAAGGTTATCATGTCAAAGCCCAGGGTCGGCCTTAGTAGCCAGGGACACCTTTCCCCACCTCATAGGTGTCCTCGGCTCCAACGATGAAGACGTGGCACAAGGACCAAATTCATATGCCCCTGAGGATAATAAATACCATGGTCTCCAGTTATGATTTGATGTCTGAGTAACCAACATCATCTTCTTGTCCAACTTCCTAGCGAGGAAGTGGTAGTAGTTGGGGTGGTTTTTGACAGAGGATGGGACGTAGCAACCCGTGAAAACTCAAATAGGAAGGTCTGAGTGGTGGACTGCCTTCTAAAGGACAATGGACCTAATCATCACCCTCCAGGCATTGGGGGATAATTGTGAAGGGGCTAGGTTGATATGGGACAATATGGATCTAATCGAATGATTCATGGGGAGACATGATCCCAACTTAAACACCTGCTCGTACACGCAGATCTCCCCTTATCGGCCACCAAAGCCCCTCTCACCTCTCAGAGGTCTCCTAAGATTAACGGAAGGACCTATGGAGTAGAGATGCCTAAAGGCTAAAAGGTCATACTCAGTGATAGAACTCTCTATCTCGTCTACCTCCGAGGTGTCAACGTCACTCTCATGATCGTCATCTTTATCCCTAGTAACGTCGGTCTGGGTAGGTGTAGGAACACCACCAAGGAACCTCTGAGCGAACTCAGCCCCTGTAGCGGACAACAGGGGAATAACATCAATAGGTTGGGGAAAGGCCACACTTGGATCTACAACTTCAGCATCGAAAGAAGTTAGTGAGGTGCTACGACCATTGTGGGATGAGGCACGACTTTGGACCTCCGCTTCATCAAAGATGCCTAATAGAGAAGTCCATAGCCTCCTCGAAAGAGTCTATAGACATGGGAATTGGGTCTAATCGATCCTCTACTGGCTCAGTAGGCTCAGCTGGCTCAGGGTATATCACCTTAAGAGGTGGAGGGAAGATAGGTCTGATTTGGAAGGCCTCAACCCTATGAGATTACTCTTGGGCTAGCTCTATCTTCTTAATTTTTGTAAAGGTATTCTCTCTAAGAGAAGGGAAATCTTCTATAAGCTTATATAAAGGCCTGAGCATAAGGCAGACGACCCTACATTTGGGACTCTAAACCACAAACAAAAAACTTGGCACAACTTAAACTAAAGATAAAACCTGGATCTTGAAAAATTTCAAACCAATAACAACCAAGAATAAACTCACCGAAAAATGCAAACTACCACTGAAAAACCTATATCCTCACCGAAAAATGCAGAAATGGAAATATAAGGCTAAAAATGGAAAGGCAAGGTAAAAATGATACCTGATGGAGTACAAAATGAAGAATAATAGGATTAAGAACAAATAAATCCTCAAATAACAGTAGCAATTGAGCATTTGAAGAGAGAGATCGCAGAGAGCACATGCGGGAAAATGGGAAAGAATGAAGAAGAAGGAGAAGAATAAGGGTTTAAACCCTCAAATCATTTTGCACGCAACCCAAGTCCCATAATTGCCTTGGGAGCCCAAAAGACAATCACCATCATTACACATTGTCAGGCACGCGACCCACTTCAGAAGTTGACACATGTCAACTAAATATTGGCACATAAGGAAATACAACCTCGAACATGCATAACCCTTAGTCACCTATTTACATAGGTAACTAAGGGCTAGGGGGTGATTAATCTGCCCAAAGTGCACCTTCCATCTCAGAGACATTAACCTCATCCTGTATGATGATCGAGGTAACAAGAGCTCATGATTAACCATTACCAATGTAATCCTTCATCAGGTAGGCCACAACCGACGTTACAAGTATCACCTCAATTAGGCATCAGCCGAGATCTGAATGACTCAGGGGATCAGCTATCCATCAGGTCGGCCACAATCGACGTTACAAGTATCACCTGAGACCAGTAAAAGCCTAATAGGCTTAATCAAAAAGCATCATGTCATCATCGACGTTGCCCGATGTTACACCTCATATGAAACCTAGGACGAACATCCGGGCTGAGGACTTCATAGAATATTAATCTCAGACAAGGCAAGGGTCGTACTCCACCAACATCGTACTCACCAAGGCCGAGGTTAGTACCAAGCGAAGACAACCGAGCATTGACACGCATATATACGGCTTGGAACATATGGACAAATCTGTTATAACTGAATCATTCCCTCCACGTAAGGGAATATTGAGGTCATCATTACTTAGTTAAGATCAGTCAGGTGTCATCCTTACACTGGTTGAATCTTCATGGACATGCTCATTCCATGTTTGGGGGGTACATTACACCCCTAAGAACTATATATAGAGGTCATCCTATACCTTATAAAGGGATCGATAATTTGTAACCCTGGTTAAAACTCTGTCATTTTACACAGTAGAGAGAGAATGCCCGAGAGATTGTATCCATGTCCATTAGAGCCTCATTTCAGTGATATTACTCACAAATTCATAGTGGGCGTAGGCCAAATTGGCTGAACCACTTATATTCAAGTGCTCATCCTCTTCTCCTCACCTCCTTCTACTATAAACACACTTTTGTGTTGCCATTATCATCACTTATTTGGGCTTGTCAACACCTTACTTGGTGGTGCTATTTCCAGCATCATCAATACACATGCACACATATCACGGGGAAATAAAGGAAAATAACAATAGCCCATGGGAGACCGCAAGGGAAAAATGGGTGCCTAACACCTTCCCATTTCGTAACTTAGCCCCCGGACCCTTTTCGAATAATTTTTGGTTTCGTATGTATTAGTATGTCTTTGGATGCTATCCTTTAGGATGGCTCCCTTTTTTTTCTTTTGTCTGTTTTGAGTAAAATAGACTGACGACTCCATCTATCTACATTTTTCACCTCATCACCGACACCAGCCGAAGCACTCCCGAGAGGGATGCGCGGGACCCAAATCCTCTCTACACAGAAGACACCCTCTTCTCCGCCTCTCTCTCGCCGCGAGGAACGGGGATGGTCACAGTGGAGACTCCACTCGGGACTTATTTTGAAGGTTAGACTTTATTTACATGGGTGTTATATTTGCTTATATTTTCCCTATTTTTGCATATGTGTACCCCATACTTATTCTTCTATTCACGCACTTGTAGATAATTCTCCATGTACACTTCACACGACGTGCACCTAGGATCACAATCATCCACTTGTTGAATGCATCACCCATGCATACTTAGTATACGATTGGTACTTATACTTTGCTCCCTGCTTGGCATGATCAAGAAAGATACTATCATCGTAAGATACTAATAAGAGAATCATGCATGATTCACACGATATCATCAAAGATCATTGTGATTTACCAAATTTTGCCCAGTAACTGGAGGGTCACTTCATGATGGGCGCTGGTCCAACAGGGTGCAGTAAACCTAAGCAATATGACTCTCACCTTCTATTGTCTATGTACCTTCAACGTATATCGAACGGTTCCCCCGAATCGCACCTCTAGACCGAAGTCATGACGGGAGGTATATCACAGGGAACTCGTTCACGTACGCCGAGTATATCGAATTCTCTCTCACAAGTACAATTCCCACGAGGTATATAGTGAGGCAATTCACGTACACTCAGGTATATCAAATGGCTTGTCCACACGTATCGATTGTCCATAAGAGCAAGACGTGTATCGCGGAAGTCACGCCAAAGGGGGAACCCTTTCCAAATCACCCAACCAACAGCATACCCACATATAGGTGTCAATCCTAGGACAGACATGTTAGATTGCCGATTTCGACCCGAAACTCGGTCGAAATTTTAGGCTGGCCTGCCGCCCAAATTTTTACGCATTTTTAAAACGAGGCCCTACCTGTGAGCCTGGTTATAAGTCCAACCATAGCTTTGCATATATTATAAAACCCAGCTTTTCCAGGCTCGGGACCCGTCCGACATTTCATTTTTCATTAGGAGAATTTAATACAAGTGAGAACATAATAATTATAATAATCACGCTGAGACCCATCTCCCAAAAACATTTCTCCTTTCTTTATCAAAAATCCAAAAATATTTTATTTTTCAAATCTGAAAAAGAAAAATGTGAAAAACATTTTCATTATTTTTTGCCAAAAATAAATCCCATTTTACGCCTTCTCAAGTCGATCGCACACCCTTGGCTTGGCTCCTTATTGTCTTCAGTCTTTAGTCAAATCACCCCAGAGTTCCGTCCGTTCCCCTGCTACTTTTTTTGAGTCTGGTATCCATCCACTTTATATGGAGAACACAGATTAAATACCAGTTGTGTAGCCAGATCTGATAGCAGTCTTAGCTTAGCTCGTGTCCAAGAATGACAACCTTCAGAATGAGGTCTGAGAGATGCAACGAAACCATGATCCTGTTACTCAAGAGCCTGAGGCCCTATTCTATCATGCTATGGGTCCACCCGATCCTATCTGGGTTCTCGAAGAGTATCAGCATGCTCCATGTGCCCCTCCTCCTAATGGGTCATCGGCTGCCCAACTTCATATGTCGAACCTTGCCTAGCCTAGGGCTAACATGCCTATGATCATTGATCCAAAAGAGGAAGAGTTGAACAAGGTCAAAGAAGATCTCAAGATGCTAACTAAGAAGTTCAACCAAGTCAGAATTTTTAAAAATTACATGGACTACACCCGCATGTCTCGTTATCCTAAGGCGGGGTTACTCGAGAAGTTCAAGGTGCCAAATATCGAGAAATTCGAAGGAAGTGGACCCCCGATTGTTCATTTTCATAGTTAAAATCGTTTTATGACTCTCCTAGGGGCTCCTGAAGAAGTGATGGCCCAATTATTTCAGCAAACTTTGAAGGATAGCTCCCTACAGTGGTTTTTATCTATCGAGGAGTTCAGAATCCGTAGCTTGGAGGATGTAGCTCGAGAATTCATGTCGTGGTAAAAAAATAACTAAGAGCTTGATGTCACCTACCTTGATTTAGATCTACTCAAACAGAATTCTAGGAATCAGTCAGTAACTTCATATCCCTATGGAGGGAAAAAGCAGCCACCATGACCAATCGACCATCTGAGGAAGAACAAGTCAACATAGTGAAGAAGAACTTCTTACCCCATGTCCGAGCAAAAATGGTAGGATAATACTATCCCCACTTTCGAGCTCTCAGAGAAGCAGGAGTAAAAATCGAGGAAGGTCTTGCGGAAACAGAAGCTGAACCAAAGAAAGTGCCCGGACAGTTTACTCCTAAAAAATATGACAAAACTGTCAGTGCTGCAGTCTCGACCATCAACAACATCTCTCAACTAACCACTTTGTGGGCACCGAAAAGTCTCCCTATCCTACTCTGAAAGGAATACACCGAGCTCCATGCTTCCCTCTCCAAAGTTTATCAAGCACTGTTAAGCCGAAACCTTATAAAACCCTTGGACCCCCATCCAATGCCGAATCCACTCCCCAGAAACTTCAAGGAAGATGCCCATTGTGCCTTTCACCAAACCGCTGGCCATACCACCGACCAATGATTTCACCTATGAAACATAATCTAAGGTATAATTGATCGGGGTACCATTGCCCCACCAGCCAATCCTAGCCAAACACTACTCACAACCCACTCCCAAATCTTGCCAATACCATCTCCTAGAAGAGAACCCAGAATTTGATCCCTCAACTCAAATCACACCCATACATTCTCCAAAACCTCTCCAAGATTTCCCATATTTCCTCCTACACCCTGTTAGCCTCGTTGATCAGGCACTGCCACTCCTCACCAGAGCATGCATCGTTGTCCGTACCCGTTCTGAAAATGGAAGCATGGAATTATCAGAAGTGTTAAACCAACTACTCGAGTTCGGGATGGAATTGCCCTCACATATGATCATTGATTGTCAGAGGTTCAGTACGCTATTCTTGGAAGCACAAAAATGGGCTTGAGAGTCAGATAATTGGGTGGTACCAACCGTTAAAGTCAGCCTAGATGATGTTGTCCAGATCATGGCAGAATTATTCAGACAAAATAACAACATTTTTAGTATAACCTAGTTGTTTGATACTCTGAAGCTACAAGGAGGCCTGGTCCATTTACCCTTACATATCCCCACCCAATGGGAAGACCTGTATGAAGAATCCATTGAAGTTGTGGAATGCACTGACTTTATATGGGAAGACAAAATTATTTCCACTGGATGGGGGGAAGAATTCGAAGATTCAAATAAAGAGTAAGCTTCAGATAAAACTGGACCGGTAGCTGACATGTGTAGGATGATATCATTTAAAGAACTACTTGGAAAAATAAATAAGATGGCAGAACAACCCGATATTGATGAGGAAACGGGGTTCATATTCTTTCCATCTTCAGTAAATCACGTGACTGGATCAGGGAGCCATTAACAGATCCCAATTTTACCACCAGACAATAGCAAAAGGAAGGGAGTTAATAACCTGCCTATGCCAGAGATGACCCTCAAGGAGAGCAAGATCCTCGAGCAGCTAAAGAAAAATCAAGCTAATATCACTCTATGGGGGGTTTTCACGTCTTCCCATCTACACATAAATGCTTTGATCAAGTTTCTCACTAGACCTACAGTTCCTCTTCTACCACACCAAAAGAAGTGATAAATTTAGTCTGATCCTTGACCTCTACTCAAATGCTATCCTTTTTCGAAGAAGAAATCCCCAAAATCGGGCCAAACCAAAATCATGCACTCAACATCTTCATCGAAATTATGGGGAAGGTTGTACCACTCTCTCTTGTCGATAATAGATCTGCTTTGAATTTTTTTCCCATTAAGAACCTTCAAATGCTTAGGACTGGAGGAAAGTGATCTCTCCCTAACCTCTACAACTATACATGTCTATGATAATACCTGCCAGGAGGTAATGTGATCCATAAAACTTGTAATACGGGATGGCCTTATAAACCCTGTCATTGAATTCCAAGTTATTGACATCCTAGCTTGTTTCAACCTGTTGCTCGAATGACCCTGGCTCCACAGTATCAAGAGTGTATCTTCCTCGCTCCATCAGAAATTAAAGTTCTTCATCGATGGACGAGTCATCACCACTTTGGGCGACGACGATAATGTCGAGGGTGCCAGTTCCAGTAATTCAGTCCTTAAGATACAGCACGGGTAAAATGATATACTCCTATTAGGATTTCGAGTTGAGCCATTTATACTCCCGGCAAGGGATGATTATAAAGAAAGGGTTTGTCCGGAATACGACCCCCATGGCAATGTCAATGTGATTGAGATGTTCAGAAACATGCACCTCATGCCCAGACTAGGGCTAGGACAAAGACGACAAGGTATACTTGAGCCGATTGAACGTAAGAAAGATTTCCCTCCTTGTGGTTTGGGGTATTGACCATCAAAGAAAGAGCTCATAATGATCCTTCAGTCTCAACTTAAGAGAAACTAGACTGCATCCAGACTATCCCAGGTGACTCCTTTAATGGATGATTCATCAAAGGGGGAGAAGACTTCCCCTTTTATGGCTTTCTAGAACCATGGTATGACCATACATACATGAAAATGAAGCTGGGAATGGAGATATTTTTCCAAGATATCTACCCATGGGCCGAGAGGTCCCAACACCATGTACAATCTCTCATAAAAGATACCAAAGAGACTGAGGAAAGTAACACCGAGGATTCATTCAACTTACAAACACTGGGGCTGAAACTCTGCATGGTTCATTTAAGCACTACATCACTGGATTCATCCCACCTGATTAAAGTTGCTGATACAACTCTCCTAAACTGGCATGTTGCACTAGTTCTACCTATCGAAATCCCACCTAACCCCAATATTTACCCCATTTCTTCTTCTGTTGTCTATCATTGCTCAAATTTAATCGAGACATCCTTTGATGAGGTTCTTAATGTTATTTTTCCTATCAATGAAATAAACGAATATTTTGAGTATCTTGATGTGCCTTACATTAATTGTTTAGATTCTAATCAAACTTTTGATGATGATGATTTTTGTAAATGAACAATTCTTAACTGATCTAAATAAGGTTAATAACAAACAACATAACCACCTGCAAGTTGATGAAGAAGAAAATTTTATTGTTAACCTCGATTCTAGTAGACAACTGCGCGAGATTAGGATAGGGCCTCCCCGTGACGAGCATGAACACGCATAACTCGAAGAATTACTGAAGGAATTCATGGATATCTTCGTGTGGTCCTATGACGATATGCCCAACATTGATCCTAAAATAGCTCAATATGAGATCCCCACTATTCCAGATTACAAGACGGTTAAACAAATATTGAGGAAGCCCTGTACCGAATAGTCGCTCAAAGTCAAAGAAGAGGTGGTCAAACAGCTGAACGTGGGATTCATTCGTGTGATCGAATATCCCATATGGCTAGCCAACATAGTGTTTGTACCAATATCGGGAGGCAAATTTTGGATGTGTGTAGACTACCGGGACTTGAACAAAGCCTCTCCAAAAGATAATTACCCGCTACCCAATATCGATATGATCATGAACAACACAGCCAGTCATGCTCTCAAGTCATTCGTCGGTAGGTTTACCGAGTACAATCAAATCAAAATGAACCCGGATCACCAAGAAAAAATTACGTTCATCACCCTATAGGTAACCTTTTGCTACATTGTTATGTCAATTGGTCTCAAGAATGCTGGGGCTACCTACCAGAGGGTTACCACAACCATCCTGCACGATCTGATTCACAAAGAAGTCGAAGTCTATGTGGATGATATGATTATCAAATTCAAGACTAGGGAAGGTCATGTTCCCTCTCTTCGAAAGTTCTTCAAATGACTACGACAATATTAGATGAGACTCAATCCACATAAATGTGTCTTCGGCTTTAGAAAGGCAAAACTCTTGGGATTCATGGTCAGTAAGAAGGGGATAGAAGAAGATCCTGCTAAACTAAAAGCCATACTTGAGATGCCACCTCCCCAAATGGAGAAAGAAGTCTAAGGTTTCCTTGGCAAATCGCAATACATCAGTCGGTTCATCAGCCAACTAAGCTCCATCTGCGAACCTATTTTCAAACTCATCCGAAAGGATTCAACTAAGGTTTGTAACAAGGCCTGCCAAGAAAATTTTTACCTAATCAAAAAATATATAACCCAACCTCCAGTACTCACGCCACTATAACTTGGTCTCCCTTACTCCTATACCTAACCATAATCGACACCGAAACTGGGGCTTTGCTAGCCCAATACCTTGAAGATTCCCGCAAAGAAACATCCATCTATTATGCCAGTCACCTATTGGCTGGGTACGAAGTCAACTTTACTACTTTGGAAAAGCCATGTGTCGCACTTATTTGGGTCATGCAAAAGTTGTGACACTATATGATCACCTTCCCCATCAAACTTGTATCTCGAATGGACCCCATTAAGTACCTCCTTGAGAAACCCTCCTTATCCGGCCGAATGGCCCGGTGCTTAATGATCCAAGATGAGTTTGATATCATGTACGTCACGCAGAAACCCATGAAAGGAAGAGCCATCTCTGACTACCTCGCTGATCACCCCATGGAAGAAGTTGATAACTGGATCTCCGAACTCCTAGATGAAAACATCCTCTACGTTGTTCAAGATGACCTTCGATGGAAAATGTTATTTGACGGTGCTTCCAACAAGAAGGGATATGGCATTGGGACACTTCTGATCACCCCAGATGACTCCCACACTCCTATCGCCATCAAATTGGATTTACCTTACACCAACAACATGATCGAATACGAGGTGTGTACAGTAGTCCTCAAAGTTTCTCTCAAGAAAGGAATTCAATGACTAGATGCATATGGGGATTCTTCCCTTATCATTAGTCAAGGACGAGGAACTCCAACCCTTCCATGCCCACTTAGAAGAACTAGCCTCCCAATTCCAAGACATGAACTTCCATTACCTACCTCAAAAAAATAATAACCTAGGTGATGCCCTTGATACCTTGGCCTCCATGGTCAATAGGCCCAAAGGAATAAGAATGGATCCCTTCCTAGTTCAAAAGCAAGACAAATGAACCCACTGCTACCACATTGAGCTCATCACCATAAAAGACCTCGATCTAGCCAATCGCTGGTACTATGATATCTGGAACCTCCTCAAGCATGGTGTGTATCACGAGGGTTCTAATAAGAAATACCAAGCTACCCTCCAAAGATTGGTCGCCCAGTACATCATTTGTCACAAAGCACTGTTCAAGAGAAACTTCGATAGAACCCATATACACTGCATCACAGGGGCTGACATTGAAGACGTAATGCAGAAAATCCACAGCGGGGAATGCGGACCCCACATTAATGGTCACATGCTTGCCAAGAAGATCATCCGATAAGGCTACTACTGGACCACCATGATCCATGATTGCACCGCCTATGTCCAAAGATGCCTCAAATGCTAACAGTTTTCCAAACTTCAGCACCTGCCTCCACGAGAATTATACAACATAACTTCTTCCTGGTCGTTCTCCACCTGGTGCATCGACATCATAGGGAAGGTCACACCCAAGGCTTCCAATGGGCATGATTTCATCCTAGTTTCCATCAATTACTTCACCAAATGGGTCAAAGCCGATTCATACACAGTTCTGAACGCCAAGAAAGTGGCCAAATTCATCAAGAAGAACATCATCTGTCGATATAGGGTCCCGCACGAGCTAATTTCAGATAATGGGTTTCATTTTGAGGAAGAAGTCACATAAGTGGTCAATGAGTATGGGATCCAGAGACACAAATCCTCTCCTTATCGATCTCAGACCAATGATGCAGTCGAAGCCACCAACAAGAACCTCAAAGCCATTATCAGTAAGATGACCGAAAGCTATCGAGATTGTGTCGACCGAATCCCTTACGCGCTCAGGGGCTACTGAACCTCAATCCAAAACTCTACTGGGCCTACTCCTTACTCTCTAGTCTATGGAATGGAAACAGTCTTACCCGTGGAGCTAGAAATCCATTCACTTCGTGTCATGCTCGAAATCCAGGTGAGTGAGGAGAACTGGTATCAAAGTCGTCTGGACGAGCTATCACTCTTGGACAAAAGAAGACTAAAAGTGTTGTACCACATAAAAGGGTACCATCGCCGTATAGAGTGATCATTTAATAAGAGAGTCAAGGACTGTGGTATTCGAGAAGGGGATTTAGCCCTCAAGGAAATAGTAGAGCCCATCTAGACCCCAGAGGGAAATTTAATCCCAATAGGAGCGGCCCATACATTGTGAAGAAAACCTTGTGCGGCGGTGCCACCATGCTCACCGACCTAGATGGAGAAGAGATGGCTCGTCTAGTCAACCTGGACTGTCTCAAGAAATTTTACCCCTAGTCCAAATTCTTGGCGCCCTATGACTCTTCTCATCTCCCTTCAATTCTAAAAAAAATCTTCATTTCCCTCTACATAGAACTACGAGGTCCTAATCCTCTTCAAAAAACCATTTTCAAAAAAATTAAAAAATTTCAAAAACCCCCAAAGGTACGTAGGTAAATCATACATCTTGCATGATCACGAACCTTTCTTTTTCACAAAAAACTATTCTTTTCTTACCTCCGAGAACGACATTTCATTTTAACATATATTTGAACAAGAGGTTTATGAATTCCTCGACGATCGGTATAGATAATTCAAAATACAAAATTCATCAAAAGGCACAGCTCGATGATCAAAAACTTGTTTCTTTCACTAATAAGAAATTGCAGTGCAATTACTTAAGAAAAGGAACAGATAACCCCTTCCCCCTGCCTTCCTATAAAGCCAAATAAAATCACCAAATTTATTCCCCATTAACAAAACAAACTCTTTAAGAGTCCTACCCACAGCTACCACAATAGCCCTCTCCATCATCATCATCATCTACATCTTGGGGCCCCCAAGCTTCCCCTGCCTGAATAGAGTGTCGTAGATGCTCCATGGACCGATAAGCTCGAACCAGCCTTAGAAAAACCACAACACCTCCCTCCATGATATAAGATAAGACAAGCCAAATTTATCTAGTCTCCACTACCAACATCTTGCTAACTAATCTTCTTCAAAACCACTTCATATGATCCCCAAGGATGTGCTGAAGTCTCCCAACAGACTAAGAAGGACGGGTCAACAGAAGTCGACTCTTCCACAAAGAGCCAAGTCGCATGTGCAGACCCTCTGTCAAATATTCTATCGCAAAGAAATCTAGTGTTCGAGGTGGCACAATATGCTCCTAGCCAAATTAGCACATGAGACGCCAAGGGAAATATAAAGAGGTTTATCTAAGACCAACCAACCGAACATACAAGTATTCCCCCCACTCCATAATAGGCAACAACTGTCCCCACCAAGGCACTGACTAGTACAGGTTTAAAGCCCCATGATCCACAAACCAGTTCTCCCAACTCTCGATATCCAGACCAACACTAATAAAATCACGCGAAAAGAAGTTGGGTACAACCGACAAAGGGTATTTCGGAGGAGCTACCAGGAGGAGTCTTTTAGATAACCACATAAATAGTATCATAGGGCTACCCCTCAGAATGTCAGAACGACCTTCTCTCCAGGCATCCAGGCCATTCAAAGTCTCCATCAGTATCACCGCCACAAGATTGCGATGATAGGACATTCATGAAGTAATGGCTGCAAGTTGTGGATCCACCAGAAGTTCCCCAGTCACTAGCAGCAATTTCAAAACTAAGCCCAGAACGACGGTGCCGACATATCCAACATCACCAACCTCCCGCAACTGCACAAACCGCAGCACCGTCAAAAGGGAGATTATTCCTCCAGCAACCAGTGGTCTTGCCACCGAAGGATAAATACGAAGGAGCCCGGCCAAAAAAATCCCTGGGAGAATGGGAAAACTCAGGTAGAGCCACAACAACGCTAGGATTTATCTCCACCATGGCAAAAAATTCCTCGTAGGTAGGACAAATTTCATCCAACCCGAAATGGAATACATGGTCTTCGAGGTACCAAAATTATATCGCCGCCATCAGCATGTTCCACTCAGTGGGACGGTTGCGCCACAACGAGACTCGTCGCATGTGAAAAGCGCCATAATCAACATTATAAGAACACATTGATTCCAAGGCTTCGTGGTAGTTAGAAAACTTAATTCTACCAGGGAGAGCCGTCTTATAGGACTAAGAGATAGTAAACAAGAAAGTGAAAGTGTGAGGAGGAAAGACCAATCCACACCCCCTTTTATACTTGGAAACCCCCAAGAAAAAGACATAACCCCTGAAAAAATCGGAGGGAGCCCTTCCCCACAAAGAACCAAAGGCTGAAGAGGGTACTAATCAAAGCTTTGAATTGAAGGTACTGACCTTCCGATAGGCAGGACAAGGTACTTCTCGATCGGAATCCCCTCTTTTTAGAATCCTATCTTTTTACTCTTTTGTCAAAATTAGAAAAATCAATAAAAATAAATTGATATTCTCAACATAATTTCACAAATCCCTTTTCCATCTTTACGTAATTTCTCATTATGAATCAAACATTCTTTTAAAATTCCAAAAAAATATTTATTTTTTACGTTCTCAGCAGTAAACTAAAAAGCGCATGTGCATGCATTCACTCATTCATCATTAACAGAAGATAATAAAAAAGCTCCATTGCATTGCATAGATATTTTTCTGTGTTACATCAATTTTGCAAGAAATAAAGAAAAGAAAAAACAACGGGACTCATCCCGAACCCATATTCCTTCTCTCTCTCTTTCTTACCCTTCCCTCTCTCTCTCTTAAGAGCTTCCATCCATACGGCGCGCTCTCTTTCCCCTATGACGAGATAATGCACCATCGCTACCCGAGCCAGACTCCTCTCCGAATGAAGCAGATGGAACCAAGAAAGGAGGAACATGAATCGCATCCCGAATATGGGCAGTCGCCGAAGATATCCAGTCCCTAATGTCCCTCAGCCAAATGGTGAACACCCGAACTTACTATAAGAAAAGGCAGAATCAGTATCAAGAAGAAAAGAAATCAGAGACAAAGATATCCAGTCCCTAATGTCCCTCAACCAAGTGGTGGACACCCGAACTTACTACAAGAAAAGGCAGAATCAGTATAAAGAAGAAAAGAAATAAAAAAGATGAAAAGAGATAAAGGAATAGAAAGGTATACCAAAGGCCGAAGAACCTGCTCTGTCAAGCCCAACTCCTCCTAGTCCATCGTATAACGATGATGCAATATAAGCAACATCCCTCCATCAGCCCATTGGATGTTGTATGAAAGGGTATACAACCTCCCAAAGGTAGCCTCTGAAGTTGTCGCCACCGCAGACGTCGACAGACCACCGCCACTATGGGAAGACCACACTGGGCGACTCGAACCCAAAAGAGGAAAAGGCAGTGCATCATATATGCAGGGTGCCATTATCTAACTCGTCATAATGTCCATGTAATCCTATGGTACAGTCGTATCGGTGTACAATAGATAGGACTCGCCAATCATCATCCCTATCCTCGCATTCTCCGATAGTAGCCGCTCCCGCCTCATAGACATAGGGGGCCTTGCAGCTGCCACCACCATTTTCTCCTCAGCAATCTGTTGGACCACCCTCTCCCCAAGATATCAAGAGTGGTCAAACTCATGCGCCAGCAAATGCCTCATCTGCGCATTCACACCAGTCGCCCCCGTATCCTGAACAGCTATCCCCCAAGGATAAAATGCCACCTGAAAAATCCTCAGCAGGTATAAGTCAATATAGAATCAGAGCACACAAAGACCAGGAGTGAAGAAGAAAAAAGTCTTACCCTATCACTAGTTAGGACATTTAAGACCTCACGTACCGCCTCCAGAGAAAGATATTTTCTCGACTATCAATTGGCCTTGCGCCATCGATGTAACTAGAAAAAGTCCCCAACGGTCTCATCCTTCAGAGCAACCAGTTGGGTATTACTCCCAATAACCTCATAGAACCACGTCTGCCAAAGACAAAACTCCACGATAAAAAAGAGACGCATAAGGAAAATGCGAATGCATGAAAGGAAAATGAGCAAATTAAAGAATACCTCAAGAAGATACGTGCCTCCAGTAAAGGTCTGTCGACAGCACCGGCTGAATGCATTCAGAGAAAAATAAAGGGTATCAAAAGTGATGATCCCCCAGTCATGGAGAGGGATGTTCGAAAACATCCTCAATTATGGTAAAAACCATAAGTGGACAACGTCGCCGCTCGACGCCACCAAAAATCTCCCCAACACTAGCAAGATAAACAACTAGGGCATCTGCCTCACCTGTATCCCATCCTCCACATCAACCACCCTACTTAGTAAAACATCCTTCAACAGCGACAAACGGATGGAGTCCCAAGACACTATCCTACCCACGTCGTTGCCTTCGGCCTCACCCGTAAAGAGCGATCCACCTCGATCTGCTCTCCGTCACAATCCAGCTCCAGCAGCTACTGCACATCTATGGGAGTCACAGTCATCTCCCCGAAGACAAAATGGAAGGTATGGGTAGTGTCCCAACACCTCTACCCCAGAGCGCATAATACTGTCGTCGACCGAGGCATCTCATCCAGCATAGACGCCAGCCTCCCAAAGCCTACTGACAATACTACCAGTGCACCACAGGTTCAAGGTGCTCCCAGACGTCCTTAAGCCATATTGTCCCATGGGTGCGCATAGTCGACAAAGAAACATCCGACTGTCAAAGAAAAACCATGTCATAATCCAAGAAAAAATAAGGAAAATCATAAAAAAGAATGCCAAAATTCATTGTTACTTACATAATCGCACGAATTCACCACCCTCGAAGGGCGATGATGTGATGGCTCCCGCAGCAAAGTCCACTCATCCGCAACAGGCTCAAATGCATCAAAAGAGTTCTCACTCCCCAAAGCAAGAGGATCCCTGGCCCTCCGTTCCACATTCTCCCAGTCGTCAATGACCAACCACTCCCGGTGCATCGCAGTGCTCACAAAAGCGGCCATTTTTAGATTGTCGAATACTAGAACGATTCATAGAAGAAAATCGCAAAAAGAGAGAAGGCAATAGGCTATGAAAAATGAGTGGAACTCGCCCCTTTTTATAGGAAGCCAAGGTTCATGCCAATCGGAACTTCACCCCCACCTATCGACTGCCACTAACCTTTTACCTTCTCGAGGCAGTCCAAAAGTCTGTGCCAATACCGAATGGCACCCTCCACACCATGTCGACCCGCACGCCCTTAAATTTTCGTATAGAAACTCCCAGAAAATACCAGAAAACCCCAAAAAATGCTTAGAAATTCCTAAAAATCTCGGAGAGGATTTAGAACATTTTCACTAAGAGAATTTCCCACTCCCTCAAGAGGAACCCCTATTTCCCCAATGAAACTTTAAAAGACCAAATGGGCAACATCCTTGGTGGAATTTAGAGCATCAAATTGGCTATTCCCCCACAGAGTCTCCAAAGGATATGAAGATTTCCCAAGCAATCATCTACCCGACTCAAATCAAAATGATGAGGTAATTTGCCCAACAGAGTTGTCCGAGAACATATCAACCTAAGCCCTCAGAATTGGCTTTGACATGTAGAATTGGCCATCACAATTTAAGCCCTCAGAATTGGCTTCGACCAGAAGAATTTGTTAACACAATTTAAGCCCTCAGAATTGGCTTCGACCCACAAAATTGGTCCTCACAATTTAAGCCCTCAGAATTGGATTCGACCCAAAGAATTGCTCATTTTAACTTAAGCCCCTGGATTTAGCATCAACTCGCACAATTGGTTATCATAATTTAAGCCCTAAAAATTGTCTTCGACCCGTATAATTAGTCATCTCAACTTAAGCCGTTAGTATTGGCTTCGACCCGTAGAATTCGTCATCTCAACTCAAGCCCTCAAAATTGGCTTCGACCCGCATAATTTGTCATTTCAACTTAAGCCCTCAGAATTGGCTTCGATCGACAGAATTGGTCATCACAAGTTAATCCCGTAGAGTTGGCTTCGACCCGCAGAATTGGTCATCATAATTTAAGCCCTAAGAATTGGATTTGACCCACAGAATTGGTCATCTCAACTTAAGTTCTGAGAATTGGCTTCGACCAGTAGAATTTTTCATCACAATATAAGCCCTCAGAATTGTCTTTGACTCACAAAATTGGTCATCACAATTTAAGCCCTCGGAATTGGCTTAGACCCGTAGAATTGGTCATCTCAACTTAATCCCTCAGAATTGGTCATCTCAACTTAAGCTCTCGGAATTGTCTTCGACCTACAGAATCGGTCATCCTCATCCCTAAGTCCTCAGAATCGGCCTCAACCCTGTGAATCAGTCATCCTCTTCCCCCAGGTCCTTAGAATCAGCCTCGACCCTCTGAATTGATCATTCTCTTTCAAAGGCATCATGCAGTTCCTATTCGACAGCCATCATTTGTTCCAAACTCACTCATCGATGGTATCTAGAGACACTCCATTCTAGTACCCCCTAAACCTCACCTTTGGTCCCTAGCACCTCCCTTCATAACTACAACCTTAAGTCATACCCTGAATACTAACCTAGAGGCCATCGAACGCTCCCATGATCCGTTTGACCAAAAATTCAAACTCTTTAGCTCGACTGAGACTGAATGACTCTTCAAAGGGAACTGAAACCCCTTTCCAACAATCCACTCCGGGCCTAATTCTGACTTACGGTACGGATGAACGATTTGTTATACTCCAAAAGGTCATCAAACATTTCTAGGCTGCGGTTGACCAAAGTTAACACCCCGAACTGAGTTAAAATCTTTGTAATATCATTGTACACCTCTTAACCTTTCAAACCGTCCACCCCATGCACGATTCTGACTTACCATACGGACGAGTGATCCATTTACGTCCAATAATCCCCCGTCCAAAGGATCGACGAGTGCTTCTGAGACACATTTGACCCAAAGTCAACTCTCAAACTCGGGATTAGTCCAAAGAATTTTGAATGTATCTTAAGTACCTTTCCAATGGTTCACCCCGTGAGCGATTCAGATCAGTGGTTTGCGCTCTACGACCATTTTTTCGAAGGAACCTTAAAGAGACTACTAAACGGCAGGTTCCAGACCCTGCCTATTAGTAGTGTGCCGAAAGGCACATGTCGGTTGACAGGATTAGGCCTATGCCTATCGATAATTCCCTAGGACTATAAAAAGGAGGGAGTGGCCTCATTGTAGGAGGGACCCAAAAAATCTGAAAGATATCACTCTCAGTGAATTCAGAAAACCTATCTCGAAGTCAGCATGATTTCCACATCCAAATCCCTTTTCAACCCTCACATTTCATCATCTTTTGCATTAAACTTGGTGAATCAAATACCCTTCATCATCATCCAAGTGAAAGGGCTTCCCTCCAATATTCAAGATCAAGCTCAAGATCTTCAAGAAGGTCCAACTTGCTTAACTTTCTCTTCAAATTCTCCTAAATTCACATTAACTTGTTTTATTACTTAGCACTTTTATTATCTCATCTCACATATGCTAATATACTTTTTATTTGGTATTATTGCACATCCCTTATTTTCATATAAATAAAACCCCCCCAAAAAAAACAAGAAAAAGAGAGTTTTCTCATAAATTCCAAACGGGAATTCTCACACTTTTCTCACAACTAAAAAACTTTTTTACACACACACACATATGAGAAGTCCCCAATTTGATTTATGGGATAAATACCACCCCTAGTTTTGCATACGGAATACGTGGACTTTGATGCCTCCAAAGGCTACGTACGCATCTCGGGGTAATACCCAAGACTCGTCCTATTCCTACTTTTCTCTCATTTCCTATTTTCTTTCTATAGTCTTTAAACTTAACTCTCTTAGATTCTATATATATACACATATAAATATATTTGTTATTAGTGGCGTATTATCCCGTATGTGTTATCATTCCGTTATAATGATCAACGCTTGGATAATAGCATAAATCCTATTTTCTAATTTTCTTTTTAGGAACATTCCTTCGGATAACTCACTTTATCTCTTCTATGATACAAGCCGATGATTCCTATATCCACTACATACACACATGAACACATATCACGGGGAAATAAAGGAAAATAGAAATAATCCATGAGAGACCGCAACTTCCCTATGATGTCGATGCCCTAGGTGGAGAATGGCCAGGGAGAAGTCATGTTGTATAATTCTCATGGAGGCAGATACTGAAGATTGGAGAACTGTTGGCATTTGAGGCATTTTCAGACATAGGCGGTGCAATCCTGGGTCATGGTGGTCCAATAGTATCCTTGTCGGATGATCTTTTTGGCAAGCATGTGACCATTCATGTGGGGTCCGCATTCCCCACTGTGGATTTTCTACATTATCTTTTCAATGTTAGCCCCTGCGATGCAGTGTAGATGGGTTCCATCAAAGTTCCTTTTAAGCAGTGCTTTATGACAGATGATGTACTGGGCGGCCAGTCTTCGAAAGGTTGCTCAATCATTCTTATTGGAACCCTGGGGATACCTACCGTGTTTGAGGAGGCACCAGATATCATAGTACTAATAATTGGATAGCTTGGGATCTTCTGTGGTGACGAGCTGAATGTGGTAGCAGTGGGTTGGTTTGTCTTGCTTTTGAATCTGGAAGGGGATCAGTGTGATTCCTTTAGGCATGTCTACCATGGAGGCCAAGGTAGCAAGGGTATCGGCTAGGTTAATTTTTGCTCGAGGTAGGTAACGGAAAGTGATGTTTTGGAATTGGAAGGCTAGCTCTTCTAAGTGGGCATGGAAGGGTTGGAGCTTTTTGTCCTTAACTCTCTATTTTCTAAGCACTTGACCGATGATGAGGGAGGAATCCCCATAGGCTTTTAGGCATTGAATACCTTTCTCGATAGAAACTTTGAGGCCTATCATGCATGCCTCACACTCAGTCATGTTATTGGTGCAGGGGAATCCAACTTGATGGCAATGGGAGTGTGAGAGTTCTCTGGGGCAATCAGAAGTATCCCAATGCCATATTCGTTTTTATTGGCAGCACCGTCAAAGAATATTTGCCATCAAAGATTGTCCCAGGCAGTTTAGAGGATCTTTTCATCTGGGAATTCAGAGATCCAGACATCGTCCTCATCCATGGGGTAATCAGTGAGGTATTTAGAGATGGCTCTTCCTTTCATGGCTTTCTGTGTGACGTACATGATATCGAACTCATCTAGGAGCATCAACCATCGAGTAATTCGGCTGGACAAGGTGGGTTTCTCAAGAAGATACTTGATGGGGTCCATTCGAGATATAAGTTTGATGGGGAAGGTGAGCATGTAGTGTCGCAGCTTTTGGGTGACCCAAACAAGTGCGACACATGCCTTTTCCAAAGCAGTGTAGTTGAGCTCGTATCCGACCAATTTGCGGATAGCATAATATATAGCTCTTTCTTTGCAGGAATCTTTAAGGTATTGGGCTAGGAAAGCCCCAATTGCAGTGTCGGTTATGGTTAGGTATAGGAGCAAAGGGAGTCTAGGTTCTGGTGGCATGAGTAGTGGGGGTTGGGTCAAATATTGCTTGATTCAGTCAAAAGCATCTTGGCAGGCCTCATTCCAAACCTTGGTTGAATCCTTTCAGAGGATTTTGAAGATAGGTTCGCAGATAGAGGTTAGATGTGTGATTAATTGGTTGATGTATTACAATTTCCCAAGGAAACCTCGGACTTCTTTCTCTATTCGGTGAGGTGGAATCTCAAGTATGGTTTTCAGCTTGGCAGGGATCTGCTTCTATCCCTTTCTCACTGACCATGAATCCCAAACGTTTTCCCTTTGTAACGCCAAAGACTTATTTCTGCAGATTGAGTCTCATATAATACTGTCGCAGTCATTAGAAGAACTTTCGAAGAGCGGGAACATGTCCTTGTCTAGTCTTGGATTTGATAATCATATCATCCACATAGACCTCAACCTTTTTGTGAATCAAATCATGCAGGATGGTTGTGGAATCCCTCTGGTAGGTAGCCCCAGTGTTCTTCAGACCAAATGGCATGACAGTGTAACGAAATCTTCCCCATGGGGTGATGAATGAGGTTTTTTCTTTATGGTCCGGGTGCATCTTGATTATGTTGTATTCGACAAACCTCTCGATGAATGAATTGAGAGCATGACTGGCTGTGTTGTCTACGATCTTGTCGATATTAGGTAACGAATAATCATCCTTTGGAGAGGCTTTGTTCAAGTCTCAGATTTCGTCATGGGAACTATATTGTCTAGCCATGTGGGATATTCGATCACACGAATGAAACCTACATTCAACTATTTGACCACCTCCTCTTTGACATTGGGCAACCATTTGGTGCAGAGCTTTCTCAACTTCTGTTGAACCGACTTGTAATCTGGGAGAGTGAGAATCTCATGCTGAGCTATTTCAGGATCAAAGTTGGGCATATCATCATAGGACCATACAAAGACATCCATGAATTCCTTTAGCAATTCTTCGACTTGTGCACGCTCATGCTTGTTAAGGGTAGCCCCTATCCTAACTCGCGCAGTTGGCTACTAGAACCGAGGTTAATAGAAATAGTATCTTCTTCATTAACTTGAACGCGATTATGTTATTTATTATTAACCTTATTTAGATCAGTTAAGAATTTTTCATTTGTAAAATCATCATCATCAAAAGTTTGATTAGAATCTAAATAGTTAAATGTAAGGCACAACAAGATACTCAAAATCTTCATTTATTTCATTGATAGGAAAAAAAGCATTAAAAACCTCATCAAAGGAGGTCTCTATTACATTTGAGTAAAGATAGACAACAGAAGAAGAAATAGGGTAAACATTAGGATTAAGGGAGATTTCAGCAGATAGAACTAGCGGAGCATGCCAATTGAGGATAGGTGTATTAGCAACTTTAATAAGTTGGGACGGATTCGATGATGTAGCGCCAGAGTGAATCATGCAGAGTGTTAGCCCAATGTCTCTAAGTTGAAGGAATCTTCAGAGTCATATTCCTCAGTCTCTTCGGTATCTTTGATGAGCGGTTATACATAGTGTTAGGAACTCTCGGCCCATGGATAGCTATCTCGGAAGAAGATCTCCATTCTAGGCTTAATCTTCTTGTATGTATGGTCATACCATGGTTATGGAAAGACGCAAAATGGGAAGTCTTCTCCCTCTTCGATGAATCATCCATTCAAGGAGTCACCTGGGATAGTCTGGATGCAGTCTATTCCTCTCTTTGGTCGATACTGGAGGATCATTTTGAGCTCTTTTTCTGATGGTTGATACCCCAAATCATAAGGAGTGAAATCTTTCTTCAGTTCAATTGGCTCGAGTATCCCTTGTTGTCTTTGTCCTAGCCCCATTCCAATCATGAAGTGCATGTTTCTCAACATCTGAATCACATTGACGTTACCATGAGGGTCTTATTCTGGACAAACCCTTTCTTTGAAGTCATCCCCTACCGGGAGTAGGAGTGGTTCAACTTGGAATCTTGATAGGAGAATATCATTTGACCCGTGCTGTATCTCAAGAATTGGACTGCTGGTAATTGGACCCTCGGCATTGTCATCATCGCCTAAAATAGTGATGATCCGTTTCTCGGTCAAGAATTTTAATTTCTGATGGGGTGAGGAAGACACACCCTTGATACTATGAATCCAAGGTCGTCCGAGTAACAGGTTGAAACAATATAGGATATCAATAAGTTGGAATTCGACGACAGGGTTTATAGGTCCATCCCCTATTATAAGATTTATGGATCCCATCATGTCCCGACGGGTATTATCGTAGGCATGCACAACAACGAAGGTTGGAGCGAGGTCGCTTTCTTTCAGTCCTAAACATTTGAAGGTTCTCAATGGGGAGACATTCAAGGCGAATCCATTATCGACAAGAGAGAGTGGCACAATCTTCCCCATAACTTCGACGAAGATGTTGAGTGTATAATTGTGGTTTGGCCCAATCTTCGGGATTTCTTCTTCGAAAAAGGATAGCATTTGGGTAGAGGTCAAGGATCCGACCAAATTTACTGCTTCTTCTAGTGTGGTAGAAGGAGGAACTGTGGGTCCCGTGAATAGCTTGATCAAAGAATTTTTATGCAGCTGAGAAGACATGAAAAGCCCCCATAGAGTGGTTTTAGCTTGAGTTTTCTTTAGTTGATCTAGGATCTTTCTCTCCTCGAGGGTCATTGTAACACCCCATGTTTTTATTTATTATTTTAATTAATTAATTGGAATTTTCGGGAAAAAAATAAAATTTTGAATTTAATAATTTTTATTGGCTAAAAATGTTGGTTATGATTTTAGAAGAATATAATTTCAAACGGTTTCGCAATCGAAATTAAAATGAAGTTTTAATTGAATTTTTATTATATAGAAGAGTGATCAAAACATAAAACTCTCTAAGGGTCCTCGGATCATAAAACTCTCTAGAAAAAACAATATTTAAAAATATTGAATGGTCTGATCGAGCTGAATTTTTTTCCTGTGGCTTCTTCTCATCTTCAGCTAATTCTCTGTAAAATTTCATCCAATTCCAACGGTCCGATCGTCTGGAATAAAAATTTTCGTGTTTGTATCTTATTAGAGTTCTATTAGGATTAGGATTCGTAATGACTATATAATGACTCTAATTCGTGGGGGGACTTCTCATAATCACTTTTTCTCCAGTTTTTCACCAGAGAACACTTCTAAAAATATTTTCTCTCAACCATAATCATCAACCTCCAACATAATCAAGGTTTTGTCATTAGATTTGAAGGCTTATTTGGGGTTTAATCAAGATTGGTCCAAGAACACTTCTTTGCTAATTTTTCGAGAGGAATCGAGATTTCTAATCAGATTTTTCTATCAAACTAATCCCAGGCATGTTGACCCTATTCTTTTCCTTTAGTGTTATGTGTCTTGATTGTAGTCTCTATTAAACTCATGTTTTCTAAAATAAGATTTGAATATAAAGATTAAAGAGATAAATTTCGGGGTTGTTTTACATGAAAAAAATTAATGATATCGAATACTTATAACTGTGTATTCTTTGGGTTGTGTCGGTGTAGTCGATTTTGCTATGGGCATGTGCATGTAGAGGAGCCCTTTTAAAAGTAAATTTTGATATTTCATGTGAAAACCCAAGTTTAATTTAATTTCTTGTGTTGGAAAATAAGGTCGTGATAGGACTTTCAGGTAGCGATTATTCTGAAAATCACAATATTTAGGTGTCTTTGATTTCCACTTTTTAAATTGAATTATTTAAATGGGAAATTAGTATTATTTTGAATGTTGTTATACTTTGGAATTGTGTTACTCTATGGAAATATGATAATTTTTCGTTAAGGTTGGGTATGGTAGATAATTGGTTTTCACCCTTGTTATAGTACACTTGTTAGGTATGGGACTAGTAAGTGGGCCTTAATTACGATTTATGCTAATTAGGTATGGGACTAGTTAGTGTAAGTCTATGCGGGTTATATAATTGGGGTGGGGGATGATTTTCTATTTTATACCTTTATTGTGATGGCCTAGGATTGATATCTAGGTGGAGTGAAATTTTATAATCATTCTTTGCTTAGGATAGGACAATATTGTGTTTTGGGAACCCTTAGTTGGGACTAAAGGTTATTTTGAGAATTTTCACATCGCTTTTAAGGGTGGGGAAATTAATGTGATTTATGAAAATAAGGATTGTAGAATTTAATATCGCAGGACTAAAACAGATATTAAAAATTTATTGGCGACATAATGTGTCTAGGGCCGACAGTTTGAACGGGTCAGAGGACGAGTTATGTCGTGTCGTGTGTGGAACCTTGTCATATCGCGAGGGTCGCATGATAAAAACGGACCAGACGGCAGACTTGACAAGGGAACGAGTGCGTGTGTGGAACCTTGTCATATCGCGAGGATCGCAGGATAAAAACGGATCAGACGGCGGACTTGACAAGGGGAAGGGTATTAGTAATATTCTTCACTGTTAAATTAATTAAATTTAACATTGTGGGAAGGTGGGTTAATTAAAATCATATTGGTGTGGATTTTATGAAAACCTTGTGGGTAATTGTGAATTTATTTATGGTGATTATTAATCTCGTAATTAATAGATTCTACTGTTATAGTCAATATATATAGCACTATTGTCTGGGTTCAAGGACCCTATTTGAGGAGAGTAGCCGGTTGACATGCTCGGGGCTTTGGCTCTGACACATGCGTTGACTAATATTTTTCAGGATGAGAATTGGAGAAGCTGCATATGTTTATCAGAGTTATCATTTGGAGGAGCAGCTGGAGTTATTCATTTTATGGCATAGTTTATTTAGACTTTCCTTTTCAGTCGAATTATTATGAGACTTCATTTGAGTTTTATTGGGCCATTCGGTTCCAAAGTTGTTTATAGGATTTCTGTTGGGATTATTCAGAATTTATTTAATCATTATTGGAGTATGGATTTCTTTTGGAGTTAACATGTGATGGATCTTTTATCGCTTAGTTATTTATGATCATTTGAGATTAATTCAATTATGTATCTTATGGACTGGTTTATTTATGTCTCATATCTGTTTCATGCTAAGAATGGTATTTTATATACTCACGCCCGGCTTAGTTTTGGTGGCGGTCGACGCCAGAAATAGGCGGGGTGTGATAGTCATCTCTGGCATAGGAAGGTTTTCAATACCCTTCCCCTTATCATTGGCTGGTAGTGAGCTTGGGATCTGGTAAGGACTCCCTGATCTGGTCATGTGATTTACTGAAGAGGGGAAGAACATGAATCCCGTTTCCTTGTCAACCTCAGGTTGTTTCTCCACCTTATTTATTTCTTCGAGAAGTTCTTCAAATGATATCATCCCACACATGTCGGCTACCGGGCCAATTTTTTTTTAAGCTTGCTCTTCATTTGAATCTTTGAATTCTTCCCCCCATCCGGTGGCAACAATTATGTCTTTCCATGTAAATTCGATACATTCCACAACTTCAACGACTTCTTCATAGAGGTCTTCCCAATTGGTGGGGATGTGTAAGGGTGAAGGTACCAGGCACCTTTGTAGCTTCAAACCATCGAATAACTTGGTGATACTGCAAATTTTATTGGTTTTTTTGAATAATTCTGCCATAATCTGGACAACATCGTCCAGGATGACTTCATCAATCGGTACTACCCAACTATCTGACTCTCGGGCCCATTTCTGTGCTTCCAAGAATAGCGTACTAAACCTTTGGCAATCAATGATCATTTGTGAGGGCAATTTCAGCCCGAACTCTAGGAGTTGGTTTAAGACTTTTGATAATACCATACTTCCATTTTCAGAACGGGTACGGATAGCAATGCATACTCTGGTAAGGAGTGACAATGCCTGATCAGCGAGGCTAGCAGTGTGTAGGAGGAAATATGGGAAAATTTAGAGAGTTTATGAGGGTACATGGGTGTGATTTGAGTTGAGGGATCAAATAGTGGGTTCTCTTCTAAGAAGATGGTATTGGCATGATTTGGGAGTGGGTTGTGAGTAGTGTTTGGCTTAGGATAGGCTGGTGGGGTGATGTTACCCCGGTCAATGAGACCTTGGATTATATTTCGGAGGTGAAAGCATTGGTCAGTGGTATGGCCATGGGTTTAGTGAAAGGCCCAATGAGCATCTTCCTTGAACTTTCTTGGGATTGGATTTGGTAATGGACAGGGATCCAAGGGTTTGATAAGGTTTCGGTTTAGCAGGGCTTGATAGACTTTGGAGAGAGGAGCATGGAGCTTGGTGTATTCCTTTTGAACTGGGATAGGGAGGCTTTCTAGTGCCCATGAGGTGGTTGGTTGAGAGATGTTGTTGATGGTTGGGACTGTAGCACTAGAAGTCTTATTATATTTCATGGGGGTTAACTGTCCGGACACCTTCTTCAGTTCGATATCTTTTTTAGCAAGACCTTCCTCAATTTCTACTCATGTTTCTTTGAGAGCTCAGAAATGGGAATTGTATTATCCTCCCATCATTAATCGAACATGGGGTAAGAAGTTCTTCTTCACTATGATGACTTATTCTTCCTCGGAAGGCCAATTGGTCATGGTTGCTGCTTTTTCCCTCCATCGGGCTATGAAGTTACTTACTTATTCCCCAGAGTTCTGTTTGAGCAGCTTTAAATCACGGCGGGTGACCTCAAGCTCTTTATTGTATTTGTATTGTGACATGAATTCCCGAGCTACATCCCCCAACTACGAATTCAGGATTCTTCGAGAGAGAAAAACCATCGGAGGGTGCTATCCTTCAGAGTTTGCTGAAACAATTGGGCCATCAGTTATTTAGAAGCCCGTATTAGAGTCATGTAACGGTGATAGCTACGGAGATGAACAATCGGGGGTCCACTTCCTCCGAATTTCTCGATATTTGGGATCTTGAACTTCTCGGGTAACCTTGCTTTAGGATAAGGAGACATATAGGTGTAGTCCATGTAATTCCTCGAGATTCTGAGTTGGTCAAACTTCTTGGTAAGAATCTTGAGGTCTTCTTTGACTTTTTTTTAGCTCTTCTTCCTTCGGATCAATGATCATAGGCAAATTAGCCTCATACTGGGAAAGATTCGGCATCGAAAGTTGGGCAGGTGGCGGCCCATTAGCAAGAGGGGCACGTGGAGCATGTTGATACTCTTTGGGAACCCAGATAGGCTCGAGTGGATCCATATCAAGAGGTAATAGGTCCTCAGGCTCTTGAGGAATGGGAACTTGATTTCGTTGCATCTCTCGGACCTCAGTTTGGAGGTTATCAATTTTGGACACGAGCTGAGCTAGGACTGCCGTCAGATCTGACTGCACGACGGGGACTTGATATGTGTTCTCCATGTAAAGTGGATGGATATCGGACTCAAAAAAAGTAATAGAGGAATAGACGGAACTCCGGGGTGATTTGACTAAAGACCGAAGCCAATAAGGAGCTAGGCCAAAGGCTTGCGATCGACCTGAGAAGGCGCAAAAATGAGATTTATTTTGAGAAAAAAAGGATGAAAATATTTTTGACATTTTTTTCTTTTTTCTTCTCGATATTGGACGACAAAATATTTTTGGCTTTTTGATAAAGGGAGGATAATTTTTTTTTTCGATTTTTTGATAAAAAAAAAAAGAAGAGACAGTCTCAACATAATTATTATAATTATTATGTTTTCACTTGTATTAAATTCTCCTAAATGAAAAAATGTTGGACGGGACCCGAGCCTGGAAATATTGGGTTTGTAATATATGCAAAGCTATGGCTGGACTTGTGACCAGGCTCACGGACAGGGTCCCATTTTAAAAATGCACGAAAATTCGGGTGGCAGGCCGACCCGAAATTTCAGTAGAGTTTCGGGCTGAAACCGATAATCTTATATGTGTGCCCTAGACTTGACACCTATATGCGGGTATGAAGTTGGTTGGGTGAATCGAAAAGGGTTCCCCCCTTTGGCGTGACTTCCACGATATACGTCTTGCTCTTGCGGGGAATCGGTATGTGTGGACAAGCCATTTGATATACATGAGTGTACGTGAATCGCCTCACTATATACCTCATGGGGACGGTACGTGTGAGAGTGAATTCGATATACTCGGCGTATGTGAGCGAGTTCCCTGCGATATACCTCCCATCATGACTTCGGTCAAGTAGTACGATGCGGGGGAACCGTTCGATATACGTCGAAGGTATTTGGCCAATGGAAGGTGAGAGTCATATTGCTTAGGCTAACTGCGCCTTGCCGGACAAGTGCCCATCACAAAGTGACCCTCCAATTACTGGGTAAAATTTGGTTAATCACAATGCTCTTTGGTGATGTCGTGTGAATCATCCATGATTATCTTATTAGTATCTTATGAGAATGCCTTTCTTGATTATGCCAACAGGGAGCAAAGTACAAGTACCAATGGTACACCAAGTATGGATGGGTGATGCATGCAACATGTGGATATATGTGACCCTAGGTGAACGTGGTGCGAAGTGTACATGGAGAATTTTCTACAAGTGTGTGAATAGAAGCATAATCATAGGGTACACATGAGTAATAAAGGGGGAACATGCAAATAGGGGGAAAATATAAATAAACATAACATCCATGTAAATAGATTCTAGCCCTCATAAATCCCCAGCGGAGTCGCCACTGTGGCAATCCCCGATCCTCGCGGTGGGCGGGCGGCATGAGGGAGGATCTTAGGTTCAGCGCGTCCCTCTCGAGAGTGCTTCGGCCGACGTCATTTGGGTGAGGTGAAAAATGTAGAGAGATAGAGTCTCGAGTCTATTTTACTAAAAATAGACAAAAGAAAGGGATCCATCCCGAAGGAAAACATCCAAAGACATACTTATGCATACGAAACCAAAATGATTCGAAAAGGGTCCAGAGGCTAAGTTACGAAATGGGAAGGTGTTGGGCACCCATTCCGTCCTTACGGTCTCATATGGGTTTTTGCTATTTTACTTTAGTTTGCTCGTTATATGTGTGCATGTGTATATATAGTGTAGATTGGAATTATCGACTTGTACCATAGAAGAGGTAAAGATATTCATCCGTAGGAAGGTATAAAAATATTAGAAAATAGGATTTACGCGATTATCCTTACGTTAAACGTTATGATGGAACGATAACGCATGTGGAATAATATGCCACTAAGAATAAATATATGTATATATGTAATCTAGGAGAATTGAATTTAGAGAGAATAGGAGATGAAAGAAAAAGTAAAAATAGTACTCGAATCTCGAATTTTACCCCCAGACGCCTACGTAGCCTATAGAAGCATCAAAGTCCATGTAGTCCGCATGCAAAATGAGGGGTGGGGTCCACCCAGGGACTTCTCTTATTTGTGTGTGTGTGTGTGTGTGTGTGTGTGTAGAAAAAAGTGTTTTAGTTATGAGAAAAGTGTAAGAAAAGTGTGAGAATTCCCATTTGGAATTTATGAGCAAACCCTCTTTTTCTTATTTTTTGGGTTTTTTATTTTTATGAAAATAAGAGATGTGCAATAATACTAACTAAAAAGTATATTAGGATATGTGAGATGAGAGAATAAAAGTGCTAAGTAATGAAACAAGTTAATGCGAATTTATGAGAATTTAAGGAGATAATTGAGAAAATTGAACCTTCTTAAAGATCTTCAGCTTGATCTTGAAGTTGGAGAGAAGCCCTTGCACTTGGATGATGATGAGGAGTGATTAATTCACCGAGTTTGATGAAAAGGACGAAGAAAAGCGAAGGTTGGAAAGGGATTTTGATGTGGAAATCGTGTTGACTTAGAGAGAGGTTTTCTGGATTTGCTGAGAGTGATATGTTTATGATTTGGGCTCTCTTGCAATGAGGTCAAGGCCTACTTTTTATAGGCCCAGAGAATTTCCAATCAGCATAGCCCTGTTCCAGCCAATCGACAGGTGCGTTTAGGCACATTGTCGATAGGCAGGGTCTGGGACCTACCATTTGGCAGTGTCTTTCAGGCCTTTTCAGAAAATCGGTCGCAGAGCGCAAATCATTGATCCGAATCATGCACAGTGTAGGCCGTTGGAAAGGGAATTCAGAGACCTTCGAAAGTCCTTTGGACCCCTCTCGAGTTCGGGAGTTAACTTTGGGTCAAATTTGGCTCGAAAAACTTTGTCGGCTCATTATACGGGGAATCATCGGATGCAAATGGATCGTTCGTCCGCATGGTAAGTCTGAATCGATAACGGGGTGGACCGTTGGAAAGGTTAGGAGATGTAATTTGACATTACAAAGTGTTTGACCTGGTTTAGGGAGTTGAATTTGGTCAACCGGGCCTTGGAAGCATTCGGTGACCTTTCGAAGTAAAACAGATCGTTCGTCCATACCGTAAGTCAGACTCGCGCACGGAGCGGACCGTTGGAAAGGGGTTTCAATAACCTTTGAAGATTCATTTAGTTTCGATCGAGCGAAAGAGTACACTTAGGTCAAAATGGAGCCTGGGAGCGTCTGGTGGCCTCTAGAATTGGTTTTGGGGAAAATGGGTTGTTCGTTTGCATGGTAAGTCAGAATCGTGCATGGAACGGATCGTTGGAGAGGGGTTTTAGGGCCCTTCGAAGATTCATTCAGTCTCGGTCGAGCTAAAGAATTTAACTTTTGGTCAAATGGATCCTTGGAGTGCCCGATGGCTTCTAGGTCAGTACTCGGGGTATGACATGGGTTTGTAGTGATGAAGGGAGGTGCTAAGGACCTAAGGGGAGTTTAAGGGGTAACATAATGGGGTGTCTACAGTGAACGTAGTCCAATTTAGCTGAAATACTTATATATTTATGTTCGCCCTCTTCTCCTCATCTCAATCTCTTATATTCGGTACACTCTTATGGTACCATTATTATACCTTATTTGAGCTTGTCAACACCTTACCTAGTGGTGTTATTTCCAGCATCATCATTTTGGCACCGTCTGTGGGAACGAGAAGACGTAAATCTTCCCTTCCAAGCTTAATCTCATCGGAGACTCTGGTGGTGAACCATCCCTCACCCTTCGTGTGAAGTTGTTTCACCATTGAAAGAGATACTTTAAGGTTTTTAAGCTCACATTCTAATCATAAGCTCTTGAGCCCTGACGTATGGAACTAGAGTTGTCACCGCATCCTCCACCATCTGGTGATGGAGGACCTAGTTCCAGCCAGGTACCACCCCAACCCGAAATGGTTAAGGTGGCCGCAAACTTGAGGTATTTGGATGCAACACAACAAGCAATGAAGGAGAAATTTTCACAGCTCAGTCAAAATATGATGAGGCCACCTGGAGTCTCACCGGAGATGATTACTTTGGCGTCTCTTCAACCTCATCCTGAAGCCAGGGGGCCACCCCAGCCACTGTGAAAAGACCAACCTACTCCTCAGTGGATGAGGGACGTTGTTGACCCTAGGCATTTACGTCTGGGGAGGCAAGGAAACCCTTGCCCTGAGGATTGGTATGATAACATGGAGGCAGAAGATGTCTCAAAATACTTTTGGGAGCCCTATGAGGTTTCCAACAACATGGTACATCCTATCCAACAGAGCCAAGGTTGTGGGGGCCGAAGAGATGGTGGTGCCCAACAAAGAAGGTCAGCTTTTGATTGATTGAGCAGAGATTCGGAATTTGAAAGGCTTGTCCCTATTAATGACCTAAGGCACAGGTTGTCCAGGTCGAGAAGTGTAGAAGGCTTATAAAGAGAAGATGGGGGAAATCGTCCTCATCATGGCCGACCGTAGAAAGGACGAGGTAGGGATCAATAAGAGGTAAATAACCGATGTTGTGCAGCGGCTGGGGAACCCTCAGTCCACCCATTAGAGGTGGATGGGGAGAACCTCAACCAGGCCGACGTTGCAAGGCCATGGAATGACTCCATCCAATGTCTTAAAGACTAGATAGGTAACCTCATCAAAAGAAGAGACTCATTACAAAGAGGTCTCTCGGAGGGCTCCCCATTTGTAGCAAGGATAGTGAATTTCCCAACCCTTGCCAAGTTCAAACCACCTACGGTGTCTCGCAAGTATGATGATAGTACCAATCATGTGCATTATATTGAGATATACCAGTCTACAACATACATTTACTCTATCCCAGATGAGATGAGGTGTCGGGCCTTCTCTGGGACCTTAATAGGAGCTCCACATATTTACTTTACCACTCTTCCGAAGAACTTTATTGAGAACTTTAAGGGCTTAGCTGAACGGTTTCTTCACAATTTTTATTTTGGGGTAAGACCTCAAACGAAGACCAGTCACCTGTTGTACGTCAAGCAGGGAAATAATGAGAGTCTAAGAGACAACATATCAAGGTTTAATAAGGAGAAACTAGAGGTGGAATATTATAATGAGAATATAGCTATGACAACCCTCATTGGAGGACTCCAGAAAGGGAAGCTACTGTGGAAGATCTCTTAAGACCCTCCAAAATCCATGGCCGAGTTATTAGCAATAGTTGGTTGGGTTATGAATGACGAAAAGGCAATGGATGCAAAATATGAGGATGAAAATGGAAGAAACAGTGGGAGATTCAGAAAGAAAAAGGACGAAAAGAAGAGGTCTACGGATGATAAGTTTACGCACTATACTCCTCTGACTGTGGGTTGCGAATATATCCTCAACGAGATAAAGAATGACAGGTCCCTAAGATGGACAGAGAAGCTGAAAGATCATCCACAAAAGAGGAACAAGAACCTATGGTGTGAGTTCCACCAAGACCATGGCCATGTGATCGATAAATGTTTTGCCTTAAAGGATGAGGGGGAAGATACCCCAGCTAGAAGATCTGAGAACTCAGATGATGATGAGGAGGATGACCCTAACCTCCCACCAAAAGATGACAATGCCCCTATAAATAGGGTTGAAATTATCTCCTTTGGTATTAACACCATCCGTGGAGGCCTAAAAGGGGGTAGCTCAGAAGTAGCTAATCGCAAAGCTCATGTCGAAGAGGCAAAGTTAGTGACCAGGGTAGAGGTTGTGAATATGGCATCTTCAGAAGCTAAGCATAAGAGAAAGAAAGTGGATATGGATACTGTTATAGTTGAGTTCTCCCGACTTGATTTCAAAGGTATCTTAGCTCCACACAATGACCCTTTAGTAATCACTACGAGAGTACATGGGTGTAAGGTTCAGAGGATTCTCGTTGATGGCGAAAGCTTTGCAAATGTTATGTTCTGGCCCTGCTTCAAGAGACTAGGCCTCAATAGATCAAGGATTGTACTCGATCATCATCCGCTGATCGACTTTAGTGGAGAGAAGGTCCATCCATTGGGCATGTATGGGATGGATGTACGAATGGGTGACGATTGGCATAAGAGGTTGACCAGGAAGATCATTTTTTTCGTGATGGAAGAAAACGTCTTCTCAGACTACAACCTCATCATATGACGAGTATCCCTAAAGGAATTTGAGGTCGTGCCTTCAACGGTCCACCAAATGCTAAAATTCCTGACCCCCTATGGGGTAGGGGAAGTGCAAGGTGACCATACCTTTGCAAGATAATGCTACTTCAACTCGAAGGAAGAGATAGAGGCCCATAAGAGGGCAATAACCACATATAACATTGATACACTTGATCCTGGGGATGAAACAAAATTCAAGAAAGGAGAAGCCACGGAAGAGGTATAATCCATCATCCATAATGAGGATGAACCGAAAAAAACCTTCAAAATCGGCAAGCCCTAAAACCCGAGATCAAGGAAGAGCTGATAAGATTTTTAAAGAAGAGGCAGAGTGTTTTCTCTTGGATCCATGAAGACATGTCTGGCATCAACCCAGAGGTTATGTGCCACAAACTCAATGTGGCATAAGACGCTATGCCAATCAAACAAAGACGAAGAGTTTACTCCAGGTAAAAGTATGATGTCATCAGGGAAGAGGTCAGAAAGTTGGAAGAGGCAGAATTCATCAGGGAGGTCATATACCCAGAGTGGTTATCTAACGCCGTCATTATGCCCAAAGCTAACGGGAAATAGAGGATGTGCATAAACTTCACTGATTTAAATAAGTCCTTCCCTAAAGACAGCTCCCCCTTGCCTCGGATTGATCAGATGGTAGATGCCATGACTAGACATGAACTTATAAGCTTCATAGATGCGTATGCAGGGTATAATCAGATATTCATGGATGCTTAAGACTCGAAGAAGACAATGTTCATCACCGATAAGGGGACCTATTGATACAAGGTCATGCCCTTCAAATTAAAGAATGCATGGTCCACGTATCAACATCTTGTAAATAAGATGTTTGAAGATCAAATTGGTAAGACCATGGAGGTATATGTAGATGACATGTTGACAAAGATCTTGAAGGCTCATACTCACGTGGTCGACCTGGAAAGAACTTTTGACACCATGGATTTATATTGGATGAAGTTGAACCCTGCAAAGTGTGTCTCCGGAGTAGGGGACAGAAAATTTCTTGGATTCATCATCAATCAAAGGGAAATAGAGGCCAACCCCGAGAAGATCAAGGCTTTGCTTGATCTAAAGACATCGAGAACTATAAAAGATGTTCAGAGGCTCACTAGAAGAGTTGCTTCACTCAACAGGTTAATTTTAAGAGCTACAGATAAGTGTCTTCCTTTTTTAAGGTGCTTAGAAAGGCCTTCGAGTGGGACGAGGAGAGTAACAAGTCCTTTAAGGAGCTCAAGTCCTACCTCAAATCCCCTATACTCTTATCCCAGCCTATTCTGGGGGAGAAGTTGAATGTCTATCTAGAAATCTCAGAGTCAGCTATAAGTGCGGCCATAGTAAGGGAAGATGATGGAGTGAAGAGGCATGTATACTTTAATAGTAAGTCCCTTTAAGGGTATGAACAGAACTATCATCGGATGGAGAAGTTAGCCTACGCCTTGATACACACTTCCAGGAAGATAAAGCCTTATTTCCAAGACCACTTTACAATCATCCTCACTGACTCCCCACTAAGACAAGTCCTCCACAAGCTCAAGAAGTCAGGCAGATTTATGACGTGGGCCATTGAGTTGGGAGAGTATGACATTGTTTCTCAACCCAGGGTGGCCATGAAAGGGAAGGCACTCGCAGACTTTGTTACTGAGTTTACATGGTAAGAGGCTGAGATTGAGAATAGTCCAGAGGTTGCAGATGAGTTAGAAAGTGACGTCTTCCAATATTCGGAAGAGGTTGTGTCCTTCAGATCCAGAAAAGGGGTAGTTAAGAATAAGGAAGATAGGTACCTCTTCAAGAAAGGAACCCTATCAGAGGGGAACTTCTCTTCATATGAAGACGTATGGAACTTCTTCGTGGATAGGTCATCTTGCGAAAGGGGCAGTGGAGCAGGGCTAATAGTGTCAGCACCGGATGGTACCAACATCGAGTACGCACTTCGATTCAACTTCAAAGCATCAAACAATGAGTCTGGGTATGAGGCCTTGATAACAGGCCTCTCCTTAGCAAACGCTCTTTGTGTTGGCAAACTCCTAGTCCACAGTGATTCAAGGCTGGTCGTCAACCAAATCTTGGGAGTATACGAGGCCAAGGATGAAAGGATGGCCAAATACCTGAAGAGGGTAAGAACAATGCTAAAAAGCTTCAAATAAGTGTAGATGAAGAGGTTACCCCACTTAGACAACGACCGGGAAGATGCATTGGAAAGATTGGCCTTAGCAACTAGGACAAACATCAGAAGAACAGTACAAGTCGAAATCCTGCTCAAACCAACCATTAAAGAAGAGGAGGTTGCCAGACCTGGACCCTCAACTTGCCTCAAAATAAATCTAGGATCCTCATGGATGGACCCTCTCATCAGATACATTTGACAGGGAGATCTTCCGGAGTCAAAGTTGGAAAGAAGAAAGCTAAGATACAAGGCTGCCAAGTTCTTAATTATAGGAGACGTCCTTTTTAAAAAGGGTTTCCTACTCCCTCTCCTTAGATGTGTCCATCCCACAGAGGCCCCACACATCCTATAGGATGTACATGAAGGCTCTTGTTCCAGTCACATAGGATGAAGACCTTTAGCTAAGAGGATTATAATGCAAGGATACTGGTGGCCGACCTTGGCCAAAGATGTTGCTGCCTACGTAAAAAAGTGTGACAAGTGCCAGAGATTTTCCACTGTCACTCATCAACCTCATCAGCCTATGACGTCAATCAGTTATCCTTGGCCATTTTCCATATAGGGGATTGACCTAGTAGGACCATTGCCATGAGTTACAAACAACTATCAATTTCTGATAATAGAAATTAATTACTTCTCCAAATGGGTAGAGGCCGAGCCAATGATCACCATCACCGATAAAAAGACCTTTCAGTTCATTTGGAGGAACGTCATTTACAGATACGGTCTACCAAACACCCTCATCTCCGATAATGGGAAGTATTTCAAGAATGATTCCTTGGAGAAATACTATGAAAGAGTTGGGATCAAGCAGTAATTCTCTTCTCTTGGATGACCTCAGGAAAATGGTCGGACTGAAGTCACGAACTGAATAATCCTTGACGGGATTAAGAAAATGTTGGAAGAAGCTAAAGGGAGATGGACAGAAGAGGTATATGCATTACTATAGGACTACATAACGACAACAAGGAAACCAACAGGGGAGACCCCATTTATGATGGCCCATGGCACAGAAGTCGTCATCCCTACGGAGGTAGGATTCCCTACTCATAGGGTTGAGACCTACAACCCCAAGAGTAATGGGGAAGAGAGAAGACTTGATCTGGATTTGATCAAAGAAAAAAGAGAAGACGCAAAGAACTGCAAGGTTATACAACCAAAGGGTGAAATCAAGACCTATAGCTATGGGAGACCTGGTCTTAAAGAAGACGTTACAAACGGCAAATAAGCTCCACCCGAACTGGCATGGTCCCTAAAAAGTAGTCGATGAGGTTGTGCCCGGAACCTACCGGCTACAAAATCTCAAAGGGGAACCTTTCTCCAATCCTTGGAATGATGACCACTTAAATAAATATTACATATGATTATTGCAGTTGTTTCATTATAATACATGTATCATTTTTAAAGAGGTTATTAATGAAGAGAGCAGTTCCTGTGTCACTACTTTGTTCCATCATGCTTTAGTGGTAAAAGTATTAGACGTATGAGGTAAACATCATAATATGGTGACCTCAGACTTTAAACATCATTAGTTTGATGAAAGATATGAGGTAAACATCATAATTTGATGACCACAGACCTTAAACATCATTAATTTGGTGAAACTTCTGGCGGTAAACATCATATTTTGGTGACCGAAGACCTTAAACACCATTAATTTGTGAAGGATATGAGGGTAAGCATCATAATTTGATGACCTTAGACCTTAAACATCATTAGTTTGGTGAAAGATATGAGGTAAACATCATATTTTGATGACCTCAGACGTTAAACATTATTAGTTTGGTGAAAGATATGAGGGTAAACATCATAATTTGATGACTTCAAACCTTAAACATCATTAATTTGGTGAAAGATATGAGGGTAAACATCATAATTTGATGACCTCAAAACTTAAATAACTTTAGTTTGGTGAAAGATATGAGGATAAACATCATAATTTGATGACCTCAGACCTTAAACATCATTAGTTTGGTGAAAGATATGAGGTAAACATCATAATTTGATGACCTCATACCTTAAACATCATTAAATTGGTGAAATGTATGAGGTAAACACCACAATTTGGTGACCTCGGACCTCAAACATCATTAGTTTGGTGAAAGATATGAGGTAAACATCATAATTTGATGACCTCGGACCTTAAAACATCATTAAATTGGTGAAATATACGAGGTAAACATCATAATTTGGTGACCTCAGAACTTAAACATCATTAGTTTGGTGAAAGATATGAGGTAAACATCATAATTTGATGACATCAGACCTTAAACATCATTAAATTGGTGAAATGTATGAGGTAAACATCATAATTTGGTGACCTCGGACCTTAAACATCCTTAGTTCGGTGAAAGATATGAGGTAAACATCATAATTTGATGACATCAAACCTTAAACATCATTAAATTGGTTAAATGTATGAGGTAAACATCATAATTTGGTGACTTCAGACCTTAAACATCACTAATTTGGTGACGGATATGAGGGTAAACATCATAATTTGATGACCTCAAAACTTAAATAACTTTAGTTTGGTGAAAGATATGAGGATAAACATCATAATTTGATGACCTCAGACCTTAAACATCATTTGTTTGGTGAAAGATATGAGGTAAACATCATAATTTGATGACCTCAGACCTTAAACATCATTAGTTTGGTGAAAGATATGAGCTAAACATCATAATTTGATGACCACAGACCTTAAACATCATTAAATTGGTGAAATGTATGAGGTAAACATCATAATTTGGTGACCTCAACCCTTAAACATCATTAATTTGGTGAAATATATGAGGTAAACATCATAATTTGGTGACCTCAAACCTTAAACATCATTAATTTGGTGAAATATATGAGGTAAACATCATAATTTGATGACCTCGGACCTTAAAACATCATTAAATTGGTGAAATGTATGAGGTAAACATCATAATTTGGCGACCTCAGACCTTAAACATCATTAGTTTGTTGAAAGATATGAGGTAAGCATCATAATTCGATGACTTCAGACCTTAAATATCATTAAATTGGTGAAATGTATGAGGTAAACATCATAATTTGGTGACCTCAGACCTTAAACATCATTAATTTGGTGAAAGATATGAGGGTAAACATCATAATTTGATAACCTCATACCTTAAACGTCATTAGTTTGGTGACAGATATGAGGTAAACATCATAATTTGATGACCTCAGACCTTAAACATCATTAATTTGGTGAAATTTATGAGGTAGACATCATGATATTATGACTTCAGACCTTAATGTAAACACTATTGTATGGTTTGTAAGACAATATTCAAATCGAAAAAAGTAAAATCCTCTGAAGAAGATGGTATAACTTGAAGTGGTCAGAATTACTAGACAAATATGCCCCAAAATATGTCATCAGAGTTTATAAAAATTATAGATGGAAAGCAAAATTTAGGTCTAAGTGTCGGTAGTCGCAGACGTGTCTTCTTGGCTGACGTTGGTAACCTCGGCTCCATCACCTCGAGGGTTAACATCCTCAGTCTCTGTAGCTTCTAATGGTGTTATCTCTGTAGGAGCAGCACCTTCCCCTTCTTACTCAACCTCTTACAAGGCGTGAGCAAAGTAAAGATTGCCATAGCCTAGACCAACAAAGTCTGAAGCCTTCAAACTCCCTGACTCCAATTCCTTTGAAGCTTCCCACTTCCTAGTTGCCTTAATAACTCTTTCAAGGTATTTGAAGACGAATCTATTAAACTGGTCAGAGACCTTGTAGTCAGCAATGATCTTCTCAGATACGTCCTCAAGGGTAGCTTTTACTACATCATCAACTTTTGTCTGTAGTTCATCATCTTTTGCCTTCAGAGCAGAGGTGTGGTCCTTCTTGAGCTTGGATATGTCCATGTACCTCTACTTCACCTAATCTTGAGACTCATCCAACGCTGTTTTTAGACTTTTGATCTCTGTGTTTAAAGAGTCTTATACCTTCTGGGCCTATTTTCCCTTCTCAATAAGGGGAAACGTCCTCAGGATCCAGGCAATAAATTGGTGCATGGTTAGAATACCCTGCAATACAAAGTCAGATGTATGAGTCCAAGCCTTAACCCACATCAAGGCCGAGGTTACACCTGGAATAAAAAAGTAAAAGTTTTTACCTGGATAGACCTATGAAGGCTAAACTCGGCCAGCAGGGGGTATCCAAATAGCGTAAAAAATGCTTGTCTGCATCAGTCATCATAGAGCCAATGGTATACATTCCCTTCAGACCATGGCCTATCAGGTTTTAACTGATCTTTAGGTACTCCAGAAGAGCATCCAGTGCATCATCAGAGGAGATTGGGATGGAATGATCTCCCTTTTAGAATTTGCTCGGCCTCTGATTCTCCGAACCAGCAGTGGTCTTCCTCTTCTTTATAGCGTCGGCCATGGATGTACCGACGTTCTACTTAGGTGGGGGAGGGGTAGGGAGAGGGGCAACATTATACCCATATTTTTTCACCAACTTGGCAAGGCTAGGTGCAGACATTTCCCACAAATCGTCAGAGATGCCTTCGGGATCTTCTATAAAAAATGTATCTGAGTTAGTAAATCAGAGATATTAAAAAGGCAGAGGTATAACTTAGTTAAAATAATACTTACGAATCTCGATTCGAGGGATCCCCCCGAAGACAGTCTCAGAGAGGTAATAGGGGGTCATCAGATGTTCATACTTGACTAGCCAACCCTGCTCCCCCTAATCTTGAAGATCCTTAACCTTTTGTAAGTTATCCTTGCTAAGCCCAGGGTCGGCCTTGGCAGAAAGTGACACCTTCCCCCACCTCAGAGGTGTCCTCGTCTCTAACGATGAAGAGGTGGAACAAGGACCAAATTCCCATGCCCAGAGGCGAAGAAATACCGTGCTTTTCAGTTGTGATTTGAAGTCAGGGTAACCAACATAATCTTCTTATCACACTTCCTAGCTAGGAAGTGGTAGTAGCTGGGGTGGTTTTTGGTAGAGGATGGGACGTAACATTATGTGAAGACCCTAATAGGAAGGTCTGAGTGGTGGACGCCCTTCCAAAGGACAATGGCCCCAATCATCACCCTCTAGGCATTGGGGGATAATTGTGAGGGGGATAAGTTAACATGGGATAGTATAGCTATCATCAAAGGATTGATGGGGAGATGAAATCCCAACTTAAACATCTGTTCGTACACATACATTTCCCCTTCTTGGCCACAAAAATTCCTCTCACCTCTCATAGGTCTCCTAAGCTTGATGGAAGTACCTATAGAATAGAGGTGTCTAAAGGCCACAAGGTCGTACTCAGTGACAGAACTCTCTATCTCGACTTCCTTCGAGGTGTCAACGTCACTTTCATGACCTTCATCTTTATCGCAAATAACGACGGCCTAGGCCAGTGCAGGAACACCACTAGGGAACCTATGAGCAAACTCAACCCTTATGGCGGCCGATAGGGGAATGGGAGCAATGGGTGGGGGATAGGCCACCCATGGACCTACAACTTCAACATCTGAAGAAGTTCGTGAGGCACTAGACCCATTGTGGGACGAGTCACGACTTGGGAACTTGTCCTAATCAGGGACCTGATCTTGCCTAATAGAGAAGTCCATAGCCTCTTAGAAAGAGTTTACAGACATAGGGTGTGAGGTAGACGACTTAGACTCATATATGGGAGAAATATCAATTGGATCCTCTACTGGATTAGCTGGCTCAGGGTATATCACCGTCAGAGGTGGAGGGAAGATAGGTCTGAGGGGTAAAGCCTCATCCCTACGAACTTCCTCTTGGGTAAGCTCTATCTGCCTAATTTTTGCAAAGGTATTCTCTCTAAGAGAAGGGAAATCTTCTATGAGCTTATACAGAGGTCTGAGCGTAAGTCAAACGACCCAACACTTGAGATTCTAAACCATAAACAAACAACTTACCGAAACTCGACTAAAAGAGCAATCTTGGATCTTGAAAGATTTCTAACCAAGAATAACCAAGAACCAGTTCGCCGAAAAATGCAAAATGCCACCGGAAAACCCTAAGATCCTAGCCAGAAAACCTAAATAATCATTGGAAAAAGAAGAAATTGAAATTAAAGGCGGAAAATGATGGAATAGGGTGAAGACGGTACCTGTCTGGGTGTGAAATAAATAAGAAGAAATATATCGAAAATAAGGAAACCCCAAAACACAACAGCAAAACTCTTGAGAGAGAGAAATGGAAGAGAGAGAGCAATAGTCGAGAAAGTAAAAAATTGACGAAAAAAGGAGAAGAAAGGGGTTTAAACCCCTGTGACACCATGCCTAATTAAATACCGGGCGATCACTCCTTTATTAAATTAAATTAAGGTATGCAGTTGGTTCATTCTCAGCATCACTGTCGATAAAATGAATTTTCCAATTTAACACCCTAAATAATTAAGCTAAGTGTCAAAACCATTTTCATACAATCTTTCCAAATTTTAATTAAAGAAAAAGATTTATTTACTTAAAACAACATTTCTACAATTAAGAATCACACCACGATAAACCAAATAATAAAATACATTCGTCAGTCGAATGTCAACATATGAAAAATAAAATCACAAGTCCATACTGAATAAATCCCATAGAATAGTACTGGAAATATATAAATGTCCCAATAACAATCAAATAATGGAAAGGGCGACACGTGCCCAATAAATGAGAATGCTAGGAGTGGAGTCAATAAAAGAAGTCGTCTACTCAAGTGACCTGCAACTCTCACCTAAGCTGCAGCACGTTCCTCTCAAGGGATCCTAAGCAAGACGTCCATGTGGCTGGGCACCTGAAAAATATACATATATATACAAGAGAGAGAGAGAAAAAGAAACGGGTCAGAGCCCGAAAGTGTGTTTGATTTAAAATACGTTTAGCAAGTATTTAAATTGATAGAGGCCAATGCAACAACATATTAGTGCGTCACTCTCTTGAGAAAATACTCACCTCTCTTCTAATGTACACACCTATCGCATTAACTTTCCCAACAGTTTGTCTTATCATTTAACGCACTAGTCTTTCTAAAAGATTTAACTTAACTTAGATTACTCATAAGATTTACAATTCACTATTTCCACTTTAAAAAGATGTTCCAATTTGTAACCAAAGTTCTCTATTTTTAACTTTATAAAAACAATAAAGTTTCCAGTGACATATTATACTTTCTCAAAACAAGTATTTAAAATTTGATCCAACAACCATGTCCTACTTTCAAATCTCAGTAGGCAGTTTCAAATATCATAATCTCATATATATATATTAACTACTCGTATAATATATATATATAACAGCACCCCGAATAAAACTATGGTGCGTGCATACTCTACTATCCAAAGCCCCATATCACTCATATTAAGGGGAATACATTCGGAATCACTCTCGAATTGTATTAACATAAATACACAAACAATATTGAGGCGAAGCATAGATTCCAAGTCTCTAAGAGGATGGCACATACCGGCGTCTCTTAGGACTGTCTGAACTATCACATCGATAGCCTGTACCAAGAATATCTATCTTCTAGGGTACAAGTCAATATCCCCCATAAAGGTCCCATCGAGATAAGACTTGTCCCAACGCGAAAACCTCAGGGATAGCAAGTAGCGTGGGTATGATTTTTCACATGCATATAATATATGTACACACAATCATATAATATACCACTTCATCAAATTAATATAGGTTCTTCTCATCACCCGTAATTATACCATTTATCCTAAATTTCACATTTATAGAATTATGTATAAGGTTTTATTCCTAACCTTAACTCGAAGGGTTTTCTCACTTATTACCTAACACTCGTGGGCTATATCCTCACAAATCTGAAATTCAGTAAGTGACTTTATTAGATTCCAACGTAACTCTCTTACGCACCTCACCCTTTAAATTCATAAATCTACCAACCTAAAGTAAATATCCCATAAATACCATTCTCGTTGAAGATTAAAGGTCCCAACAATTATTCATATACCCTACTGGTCCTCAATGTCTCCCAAATTATTTTATCAAGAATGCCCAAGAATTATATCACGACTATTTGAATTTAACTAATTAAACAAGGGAAATAGGAGTCTGCCAGGAGGGGTCGATCGATCGAAGCTTGGGGCTCGATCGATCGAACCATCGATCGATCGAAGCTCTAGGCTCGATCGATCGATCAAGCAGGTCTGGGCAAAATTCTGCAGAATGCAGTTACGGGTTTCATCAAACTTCTTCATCCAAAACTATGTTTTTCCATTCTAATCGTCCCAAAAATCCTACTATCATCATTATAACATTATACCAGGTGTTTATAACGTAAAGCATGTGTATAACTATCATTAAACATGGATAATTAACTCAAAATCCACTCTAATCATCAAGAACCCTAGAGTTTTCCTTAATCAAGGTTCTAATCTGTTTTTACCAGAAATTCCTTCTAATATATCATCAAAATTTCGTGGGTTATATTCCTCTACATGGAAAGGCTTCCAGAATTTCCATATAATCAAAACTACATGCATTATCCTAACACAATTTGAGTTTTCTTCCATTGTTTCCATCTCTAAACAATCCTAGACTAACATGAGATTGCATTAACGAAAATACGCAAGTTAAATACTTGCCTGGGATTTTTGGTATGCAGATTCACGGCTGATTTTGGTATGGCTGCGTTCCTTGTCTCGTGATCTACGCGGTGGTGGTGGTGGCGGTTCAAACCGGTGGCTTTTTGGCCTTGAATTGCCTTGGAGATCTCTCCTCTCTTCTCCAATGGCCGTCACTTGATTTGTGAATGTTCTAACCCTAAGAGGCTAACCTAATGGGTGATATAGGTTGGCTGAAATTCGTGGGTTTAATTACCCAATTATGTAAAATGACTAAAATACCCTCCCGGGGTACTAATTAGGCCTAAAAACGACTCGAGACCCAAACTAAACCCTTGGGTATACTTTTCTGACTATCTCGACCCTTCTGGACGCGTTGGCGCACTCAAAACGACCATACAAACAACTTATAAAATATTTACTTTTTATTTAACAAAATTAGTCCCGATGAGACACGGGCACGTCCCGACTTAAATTTCCGAAATAGTCATTTAATACACATATGACATTCAATATAACCAATATAATATATTACTATGCTCATTAGTAATATTCAACAAGTTTCCCATAATTACTAACTCTCGTCACGTTAATAATTATAACATAATTAATTTCCGGATTTTCATTAAATAAACCTTTACATTAAATTTAATAAATCCCCAAATTAAATATAGCATAAAAATACGGGGTATTCCATACTTCCCCCCTAATAACGGAATTTCGTCCCGAAATTCGGAGAATAAGGCATACCTGGTAAAAACAACTCTGGATATCTCTCGATAGTACGCAAACTAACTACATAGTACGGCGCTCAATCACTATAACCTTTTCCTCACAGCAACATTGTTTTACATTCTCATTAGCGATACTTCACATTGTGATCCCACCCAAAAATATTCGCATTGGTCATGCCTCTACGTTATAAATTCCATTATCTCACTATCATTAGGAGGTCGCACCTCACTACATGACAACTACTCGGTTTTTATTCACACTAAATTCCCATTTTGAGAAGATTATACGAACATTTGACCACTATTGACTGCCTCAAACAGTCGTGGAATTCCACCATAGGTATCGGATATTTTCTCGACCGATCCAAATTTTTTGATTATCTACCCTCCTCTTAAACATACGGAAGGAGAATAGTCGAGGTTCTTCCATGACAAAACCTTAATAAGTACCTCGTACGCGACAAACAGGTACGAGTGCTTCTACAGATCATTCTTGAAATCATCGTACCAAGATTCCAAAATCTCCTTCACGTGGCTCCACTAATCTTTAATCACCATGCGCTTATTCCCTAGCTAAGGGTGATACATCCTACTCGAAATGAAATCTTATCACCGCTGGTTCCTGGAATCCCATATCAAAGGTGGGATTCACCAATCTCATCCTGATTCAGAAATTTATACTGCGTCGGACCATGCACTGGCGCGATCCTTCCTTTCAAAGGAAGTCTGGGGCATACTAGTTAAAATTGTAAGCCAGCCCAAAGGAATATCAATCACTTCCTTCTCGTCGGCTTAATTCACATGCTCAGGATAAATCCTTGATCTTTCTTTGAGGATGGCAACTCATTCAAGAACTTAACCGGCTTTACCGACCTCTTCAAATTTCAGGAATTTTCGATAAACACAAAATTCTTTGGTTGATTCTCCTTTTTCAACCAAACTTTACCTATGGGCAGTGCATGTAGAGACTACTCACTACGTCTCGCTAAACATCGATTCTTCCCTTGGAATGTCTCACATTAAGTGACCCTAATACTCCCCTTCCTTCCTTGGAGTATGCCGAGAGTTCCTACCCGTGCTTTCCTCTCCACGGAGCGCATTTCTGGATCTCTTATGCCATCCTAACATCATTACTCTTTGTATGCGCAAGTCGCTCTCACACTTGACTAATGACCACTCCGCTCTGGGTTTACTTCATAACAATTAAGTTCTACCCTATTCCAGGAATACCAATTCTTGAATGGCTTCCCACAGTCTTCCAATCAAGTTAGGGTGTGCTATTTTAATTGCACACTTATGTATGGATTATCGCCCCTCATGTGACGTTTAATCCACTCTATTACTTTCACTTCGTTATACTAGTCCCACAAACATATATTTCACACATCTATAACCACGTCCCTTCGACTCGGACTATTTTAACTGTAGTTAACCAAGATGCCCACATTTTTGCAACACTCCGACTGCCCTGGGAGAGCGAACGGTGTGCTACTCATTTGTAGGACTAACTAAATTCAACGGAATAGAAGTAATAAGGCATTCAAATTGCTATGACAACAAAGAGGAATAATAATTCTCAACCTTCCTCAGATAAGTACAACAATTTTCCCAAAGAGGTATAACAATCAAAATAAATCACTAACGCTCTATTCATCAAAATAATTACAGGTCATCTCTTGTATGATATAAAGTTCTTTTCAGATAATCCATGCTAAAAATCATTCCAACTCTTTATTCACCTTGTGTTCTGTACGCGGTTATGACATTTGGGTACTCCCAATCACCCTAGAAATCAAAATTCTTAAATTCTCCTTATCATCGTTCCACCCCTAAACTCGTGGGGATAACTTTCAATGCTTTCCTACCATAAAATCTGGCTTCAATGACCTTAAAACAAAATTCAACTTCCAACTTACATACATAATTACTTGATCCTATTTCGACCAGGGTACCGTACTTGTGGAATACTGACCAAACGTCTCCCTATTTCCAACCTTACGCTAAGTTTCATGCGTGGGATGTCTCGCAAAGCGAAATCAAAACAAGGAATCCCCCGATACACTACTACCTAGCATTGTCGGTTATCTAAATTCGTTAGGTCCTCCGTCCACAGTATATACCCCTTTATTCCGTCCCTTGATAGAAAAAAATTTCAATTTCTACCGTAATTATGCTTAACAAATATCGTTTCACCAATTTCACTATCGTATTGGTTGATGGAAATTTCATTCTATGAACCTCGGATACATACGATCAGAATTCTCGAAATTCCCTTCCCTAATAATAGGTGTATAACTAATTACTCCCACATCTTTAAAGGATAAATATAACAACGTACTTTTCCTATCACTAAGTCCGGAGTGCTAAACATAATACTGAGTCAAATATTTTCGCTCAAGGGTAAACCCTGATACATACGGAATTATACTGACAAGGTCTACACATACTTTGGCATCGAATATCTCGAGCCCGCTATCTCCTCCGAAGTATCTAGGATAGATAATATGAGTGCAAGTCCAACCTTATTATAGGTAAGGCCTCGCCCAAAAAAAACATAAAACATGTTGCACCAATGCAACTACTCTGATAGCCTTGCAGTCAATGTACACTATCATACAACCCATTTTTATAACATTTTAACAAAAAATAATATTATACTCGTGTATCGCATCTCTACAACGAGTAACCTCTATAAAGTATAAAATACTGCTAAAATACTCACTCATCCTCCGCGGATAGCACTAAAGAAAAATCCCGCTATACTAAGGAAAAATATTCACATAATGGTAACATTTATAATGATATGCATTAAACTCGTCTCACATGCTAATGTAACGATGAACAAAATATGGTGACTCGCTTGTGTCACATAAACACGCCGCATTCCCTAAGGATACAACTTATACTTCCATCCTGACAATCGTCTTGACTGCACAAATGGTTTTCGGACGTAATACGTCTGCCCAAACCAAAACAAATTATTTTAATCGTTGCCTTTTACTAGGCACCGTGTACATGTCTTGAGCGATCTCACTCTGCACAAAATACCTCAACGCATAATCCACTTACCACCTGTCCTTCTAACCAGGTTAGGATTGTCCTTCTCTCAGACTTTAGTAGACTCGATTCCCGTTAGCCATCCCTGTTGTTCCCTTAGCCTTTTTAGGCCATAAAGATCATGTTACTATCTATAATAGTACTCACTGAATTTACCATTAGTTGGTAAGAACTTAACTATCTGAAGCATTTAAATGGTTTTCCTGATGTGTATCCACATCCTTTTGTGGTGTTATACCACCAATGTTGTATTCAGTCTTATTCTCGACTAAATTCTTCGATTCCTTTAACTTCCCCCACAGAGAAGCGTTATCATCTATTTTGACAAAATATGACATTGTCAACCTCTGAACCAGTCGTCCATCAGAATTTCCTCCTCGTGTATTTTCAACTATTATTACAAGTTGGCCTCCCACTTGGAGTCGTTTCCTCCACTTGTATCTACATCTTCCGATACAAAATTCGTTAACGGTTAAGATTCATATTCACGGATGGAACCTTGACATGCCCTTCCTCGATGAGTTCAGAACCACATTTGCTTCTCATCCTGATCATTTGAGGAAGGAACATACGGTCAACATTGTACCTAAGGTCCTCCCATAGGCATAGTATTCCACTTCTAAAATTGGTGGTTGACTCCAACCATTATAATTTCGTCCCGAAAGCCAAGAAAATTTTCTCTAAATCTTCACTTTCGGTTTGCCACACTCCTTCCTATATTTAAGCCTGTGAATACTTTACCTTATTTGGTAAACACATTCAATTTTCGCATTTCTAAAATTTCCTACTGACAGTCTCTACACGTTTTTTTAACACGTTGGGTAAGTTTACCCTTGCACCTCATTTGGCTATAACAGCATTTGAAAATCATTGCTGCACCTTAGTCGCCTTTCTAGTCGTGGCTTCCCGTGCCATAATGGAGGTGACCTCGACTACGGTCATCATCCTCGGATATATTTCATAATTCTCAACTGAGCCCTGCCTCCTGATGTACGCTTAACGATCCTCTTCTGAAACCGTCATCGCTCGGCACACGCACACATCCGAACGAAATTAGAATTCACTAGTGTATACACTTTATAGCAGGAGAACGAAATCTCGTCAAAGGAATCGACAATCCTAAACATAGGGCTCTATAACAAACAAAGCAACGCTGAAAGCATAATAAGCCGTACAGATCCTAAGGACACTAGAACCTGATGCTCTGATACCACCTGTGACACCACGCCTAATTAAATACCGGGCGATCACTCCTTTACTAAATTAAATCAAGGTATGCAGTTGGTTCATTCTCAGAATCACTGTCGATAAAATGAATTTTCCAATTTAACACCCTAAATAATTAAGCTAAGTGTCAAAACCATTTTCATACAAACTTTCCAAATTTTAATTAAAGAAAAAGATTTATTTATTTAAAACAACATTTCTACAATTATGAATCACACCATGATAAACCAAATAATATAATACATTCGTCAGTCGAATGTAAACATATGAAAACTAAAATCACAAGTCCATACTGAATAAATCCCATAGAGCAATACTGGAAATAACTGAAATATAAATGTCCCAATAACAATCAAATAATGGAAAGGGCGACACGTGACCAATAAATGAGAATGCTAGGAGTGGAGCCAATAAAAGAAGCCGTCTACTCAAGTGACCTGCAACTCCCACCTAAGCTGCAGCACGTTCCTCTCAAGGGATCCTAAGCAAGACGCCCCTGTGGCTGGGCACCTGAAAAATATACATATATATACAAGAGAGAGAGAGAAAAAGAAACTGGTCAGAGCCCGAAAGTGTGTTTGATTTAAAATACGTTTAGCAAGTATTTAAATTGATACAGGCCAATGCAACAACATATTAGTGCGTGACTCTCTTGAGAAAATACTCACCTCTCTTCTAATGTGCACACCTATCGCATTAACTTTCCCAACAATTGTCTTATCATTTAACGCACTAGTCTTTCTAAAAGATTTAACTTAACTTAACTTATCAATTCACTATTTCCACTTTAAAAAGATGTTCCAATTTGTAACCAAAGTTCTCTATTTTTAACTTTATAAAAAAAATAAAGTTTCCTGTGACATATTATACTTTCTCAAAACAAGTATTTAAAATTTGAGCCAACAACCATGTCCTACTTTCAAATCTCAGTAGGCAGTTTCAAATATCATAATCTCATATATATATATTAACTACTCGCATAATATATATATAACAGAACCCCGAATAAAACTATGGTGCGTGCATACTCTACTATCCAAAGCCCCATATCACTCATATTAAAGGGAATACATTCGGAATCACTCTCGAATTGTATTAACATAAATATACAAACAATATTGAGGCGAAGCATAGATTCCAAGTCTCTAAGAGGATGGCACATACCGGCGTCTCTTAGGACTGTATGAACTATCACATCGATAGCCTGTACCAAGGATATCTATCTTCTAGGGTACAAGTCAATATCCCCCATAAAGGTCCCATCGAGATAAGACTTGTCCCAACGCGAAAACCTCAGGGATAGCAAGTAGCGTGGGTATGATTTTTCACATGCATATAATATATGTACACACAATCATATAATATACCACTTCATCAAATTAATATAGGTTCTTCTCATCACCCGTAATTATACCATTTATCCTAAATTTCACATTTATAGAATTACGTATAAGGTTTCATTCCTAACCTTAACTCGAAGGGTTTTCTCACTTATTACCTAACACTCGTGGGCTATATCCTCACAAATCTGAAATTCAGTAAGTGACTTTATTAGATTCCAACGTAACTCTCTTACGCACCTCACCATTTAAATTCATAAATCTACCAACCGAAAGTAAATATCCCATAAATACCATTCTCGTTGAAGATTAAAGGTCCCAACAATTATCCATATACCCTACTGGTCCTCATTGTCTCCCAAATTATTTTATCAAGAATGCCCAAGAATTATATCACAACTATTTGAATTTAACTAATTAAACAAGGGAAATAGGAGTCTGCCAGGAGGGGTCGATTGATCGAAGCTTGGGGCTCGATCGATCGAACCTTTGATCGATCGAAGCTCTAGGCTCGATCGATCGATCAAGCAGGTGTGGGCAAAATTCTGCAGAATGCAGTTACGGGTTTCATCAAACTTCTTCATCCAAAACTATGTTTTTCCATTCTAATCGTCCCAAAAATCCTACTATCATCATTATAACATTATACCAGGTGTTTATAACGTAAAGCATGTGTATAACTATCATGAAACATGGATAATTAACTCAAAATCCCCTCTAATCATCATGAACCCTAGAGTTTTCCTTAATCAAGGTTCTAATCTGTTTTTACCAGAAATTCCTTCTAATATATCATCAAAATTTCGTGGGTTATATTCCTCTACATGGCAAGGGTTCCAGAATTTCCATATAATCAAAACTACATGCATTATCCTAACACAATTTGAGTTTTCTTTCATTGTTTCCATGTCTAAACAATCCTAGACTAATATGAGATTGCATTAACGAAAATACGCAAATCAAATACTTGCCTGGGATTTTTGGTATGCAGATTCACGGCTGATTTTGGTATGGTTGCCTTCCTTGTCTCGTGATCTACGCGGTGGTGGTGGTGGCGGTGCAAACCGGTGGATTTTTGGCCTTGGAGCTCTCTCCTCTCCTCTCCAATGGCCGTCACATGATTTGTGAATGTTCTAACCCTAAGAGGCTAACCTAATGGCTGATATAGGTTGGCTGAAATTCGTGGGTTTAATTACCCAATTATGTAAAATGACTAAAATACCCTCCCGGGCTACTAATTAGGCCTAAAAACGCCCCGAGACCCAAACTAAACCCCCGGGTATACTTTTCTGACTATCTCGACCCTTCCGGATGCGTTGACGCACTCAAAACGACCATACAAACAACTTATAAAATATTTACTTTTTATTTAACAAAATTAGTCCCGATGAGACACGGGCACGTCCCGACTTAAATTTCCGAAATAGTCATTTAATACACTTATGACATTAAATATAACCAATATAATATATTACTATGCTCATTAGTAATATTCAACAAGTTTCCCATAATTACTAACTCTCTTCACGTTAATAATTATAACATAATTAATTTCCGGATTTTTATTAATTAAACCTTTACATTAAATTTAATAAATCCCCAAATTAAATATAGCATAAAAATACGGGGTATTACAACCCCAAAATCATGTTAGCACACACCGCAAGGCCCATCATTGCCTTGGGAGCCCAAAAGACAAAATAGCATAATCACACCTTGTCAGGGACGCTACCCACTTCAGAAGTTGACACATGTCAAAGAAATGTTGGTACACAAGAAACACCCATCCTTGGACATGCATACCCCTTAGTCACCTATTCACATAGGTAACTAATGGCTAGGGGTGATTGATATGACCAAAGTGAACATGCCTAGTCGGAAACATCAACCTCAGCCTGGATGACGACCGAGGTGATAAGGGTCAGGATTATCCATCAGCGATACCGTCCTTCATTCGGTCGGCCAGAGCCGATGTTCTATCAACCTCACACATCAACCTCGACTGATCATCATTCTAGGTCAGCAAGGACCCAGGATTTTGGCTATCCATCAACAATAACATCGTCCCTGGACGACGTTCCAAACATCACCTGAGAACAACGAAAGCCTCATAGGCCTTATCAACAAGGATCATGCCATTATGAGCCCTGACCGACATTACACCTCATTTTTAACTTCGATTGGCCGCCCTGGGCGAGGTCTTTATGGAACATTGATCTCAGCTAAGGCAAGGGTCATATTCCACCAACCTCGTACTCACTTAGGCCGAGGTTGGTACCAAGCGAAGACGATCGAGCAGTTACACGCATATGTTTATCTTGGAACACGTGGAGAAGTATGTTATAACTAAATCATTACCTCCGCATGAGGGAATATTGAGGTCATCATTACTCAGTTGAGATCATCCATGTGTCACCTTGGTACTGGTTAAATCTCCATGCACATACTCATTACATGCTAAGGGGGTACATTACACCCCCTAAGCACTATATACAGAGGTCATCCTCAACATTGTAAAGGGTAGAATGGCAATCCTAGCTGAAACTCTATCATTTTACACAGTAGATAGAGAAAGCTTAAGAGATTGTATCCATGGCCATTAGTGCCGTATTTCAGTGATATTACTCACTCACTTGCATAGTGGACGTAGGCCAATTTGGCTGAACCACTTATATATTTGTGTTCATCCTCTTCTCCTCATCTCAATCTCTTATATTTAGTACAGTCTTATGCTGCCATTATTATACCTTGTTTAATCTTGTCAACACCTTACATGGTGGTGTTATTTCTAGCATCGTCACTCTTCGAATTGTAAGGGCACTCCTATGAATATGTAAATCTTAGAACACCATGAACTTAAACCCATCCAAGGACCCACCAAGCACTTACTTAGGTCTCTAGCAGTCACTCATTCACTATAAACCCTAGGTCATACTTTGAGTACCGATCTAGAGGCCACCGAGCACTCCCTCACCCCGTTTAACTGTGGTCAACTTTCTCGCCTGAGCAAAAGCTCAATGAATCTTTAAAGGTCACAAAACCCCCCTTCCAAAGGTCCACCCCATTCATAAATCATCCTTACAGTTGGGATGAATGATCGATTTTATTATCGAAACGTGATCTAGCGGCCACTGGGCACTCTCGTGCCCCATTTGACTCTGGTCAACTTCCTCGCCCAAGAAAAATCTCAGTGAATCTTCGAAAGTATCTAAATCCCCTTTATAATGGTTTGCATTATGCATGAATCGGCCTTATGGTTCAGATGACTGATATGTATTACATTGAAAACTGATCTGGAGACCACCGAGTGCTCCCGAGCCCAGTTGGATTACCATCAACTCATTAGCTTGAATAAAGATGAATGAATCTTCAAAGTTCTCTAAATACCCTTTCCAATGATCAACCCCGTGAATGAAATAGCCTTACGATACAGACGAATGGACCATTTTACTCTGAAGGGTCATCGGGCCGTTTTAGGCCCCATTTGACCTTGGTCAAGTCTTCAAAATAAAATGAAATCCCGAAGGGCTCTGAATACCCTTTCCAATGCTCAATCCAATCCTAAAATTGTCCTTAGAGTTCAGATGAACAATCCATTTTTCTCCAAAAATTTCCTGTCCACTAACTAATAAGCACTTTCGGACCCCATTTGACTTCTATTAGCTCTCGAAACTAGGAGTGGCTCAATGGATTCCTAAATTTCTCTTAATACCCTTTCCAACAGTCAACCCTGTGCACAATTCTGACTTACGGTTTGCATTTTTTAATCATTTTTCTAAAAAACCTGCCTTAGACTAGCGAATGGCACCCCCTGGGATCCTACCTATCTGATGTGTGTTTGGGGTTTTATGCTGATTGGAAGGTTAAGTACCCTGCCGATCGACACCCCCATTGTCCCTATAAATAGAGGCCATAACCTCACTTTATAAGTAATCCATAACATCCCTCTCAACAATTCAGACAACATTCTCTCGAATGTAGACATAAATTACCGGAGGAAAACAGATCATTAATCCGAATCGTAAGCTAGATTTATGCACATAATGGATTATTGGAAAGGGTATTCAATGCGCTTTGAGATTTCATTCATCTTCATTTGGTTCAGAGAGTTGACTAAGGATAAATGGGGCCTAGAAGCTCCGAATGAACCTTCGAAGTAAAATAGGTCGTTCGTCCGTACTGTAAGGCCTATTTGCGTATTGGATAGACCATTGTAAAGGGTGTTCAGAGCCCTTGAAATATTCATTTATCTTTATGTGAGATGAAGAGTTGATCTGGTTCAAGCAGTGCCAAGGAGTTCCTGGTGGACTCTAGGTCAGTTTTCAAAGTAAAACGGTTCGTTCTAATCGTATGGTCAATTCGCACATAGGGCAGACCGTTGGAAAGGGTATTCAAAGCCCTTTGAAGATTCATTGACGTTTCCCTCAGGCGAGAAAGTTGATTACAATCAAACAGGTCCCAAGAGCACCCACACGACCTCCAAATTAGTTTTTGATAGTAAAATGGATCGTTCTTCTGAACCATAGGGCTGATTTGTTAACGGGGAAGATGGTTGGAAAGAGTATTCAAATCGCTTCAAAGATTGATTGAGCTTTTGCTCATAAGAGAATGTTGACCATAGATAAATAGGACTTGAGAGTGCCCTGTGGACTCTAGATCGGTACTTGGAGTATGACCTAGGTTTTGTGATGAATGAGTGAGTGCTAGGGACCTAAAGAGGTTCTTAGGGGTCCTTAGATAAGGTGTCTACATATATCCCCTCAGTGGGAGATCTTGGAACATGTTAAGACCGTCGAATGATAGACACCACATCGATGTTGAGAGAGGGTTTTACGTCAATTATGTGGACTTATAGGGTGGCATTGACTGATTCGAAGGGTCGATGCCAGTTTTGAGGACCTAAGGAGATGAAGATTATTGATTCAGTGGGTCAAGGTTAGCTCTGAGGACCTAATAAGATGATAATGATTGATTCACTGGGTCAAGGTCATTTTTGAGGATCTAACAAGATAAGGATGAATGACTCAACGAGTCAAGGATGTGTTATAATTAGTTCATAGGGGCTAGGGTTCGATGCAATTGGGAGGACATGAAAATCCTCCATATGGCGATGTTGGCTTTGGTCGTCTTGAGGTGGTAAAGGATTTTACTCTCTTCAATGGTCATTTTTAGCATGGGAAGTTCTTCGATAACTCCTTTTCCTTATTTGTCTCGGTCACATTAGGAATCAGATCTTTATAGTGTCTGTCTGACTTGGTTATGTTATTTACTCAGGCAGGGAAGAATAATAACCACATGTCTTCATCTACCTCTGGCTTAATGGATACCTTATTGATTTCCCCCAATAGATCGTCGAAGGATGTAATTCCACACAAACTGACAACTAGACTTTCTCATTCCCTACTAGGCTCATTATCAGAACTGTCAAAGTCATCCCCCCATCTGGTGGCGACTATGTCATCTTTCCAAGATAAATTAATACATTCATCAACCTCGACGGCTTCATCTTACAAATCTTCCCAATCAACAGGGAGGTGCAGGAGTGAAGGGACCAACCATCCCTAAATCTTTAAAGCGGGTATTATCTCAATAATATTGTAAATTTCATATGTTTGTCAAAAATCATAGGCCCTTATCTCGATTGACTTTTTCAACAGGTACTACCCATCAATCTGATTCATGCGCCCACTTTCGGGTTTCCATGAATAAGCCACTGAATTTGTGACGCTCAACAGTCATATCGGCGGGCAATTACAACCTAAACTAAAAGAGTTAGTTCAATAAAGTGGTAACTCCATGTCTTTTCTTCAGACCGGGTACGAACGATAAAATAAGACCTTGTAAGTAGTGACAAATCTTGATCGGTGAAGAGGGTAGGGTGTAGGAAAAAATATGGGCAAACTTGTAGTGGTTTAGATGTGATTATAGGTATGATGGGTACTTTGCTAGCATAATTTGAGCAGATGGATCAAATTATGGGCCACTCTCTAGCAAGATGGAATTTATATGGGTTAGAAGTGGGTTATCAGTGGTATTAGATTTAGGATGGTCTAGTGGCGCAATGATACTTCGGTAAATTAATCCTTGGATCACATTGATAACTTGGAAACACTAGTTAGTAGTATGGTTAGCAAACTGGTGGAAATCACAATAGGCATCGGCTTTGAAATTTTTATGGAGTGTATATGGTAATGGACAAGGGTCGAAGGGTTTAAAGAGGTTTTGGCTCAACAGGGAATGGTAGACTTTGTACAGGGGAGCATGGACCTCAGTGTAATCTTTCTGGGTAGGATTAGGGCGACTTTTAGATGCCTAAGAGGTAACAGGTAGTGAAATTTTATTGATGGTTGAGATTGTAGCACTAGTGGGCTTTTCATACTTTCGGGGATGGAATTGTCCGGTCACTTTCTTTGGCTCAGATTTGATATTGGTAAAGACTTCCTAAATTTCTACACCATTCGTTCGAAGGCCTCAAAAGTGTGGGTAATACAGCCCCCCATGGATGCTTGAATATGAGGCAAACAAATCTTCTTCACAATATTGACTTATTACTCCTCGTAGGGTCTGTTGGTCATGGTGGTAGCTTTCTCTCTCCACTTTCATATGAAGAGACTAACGTTTCCCCAGGGTTTCGCTTAAGAAGCTCTAGATCTCGATGTGTAACCTTTAGATCCTCACTGTACTTGTACTGAGACAGAAATTCACCGGCGACATCCTCCCAACTACGGATCCTAGATTCGTCGAGGGAAAGAAACCAACAGAGGGAACTTTATTTTAAGGTTTGGTAGACTATCTGGGCCATTATCTCTTTCGTGGCACCAAGGAGGGTCATGGCTTGGTGATATCTTTGAAGGTAAACAATTGGGGGTCATTTTTACACGAACTTCTCGATATCTAGAATCTTAAACATCTTTAAATTCCTAGATTTGGGATAAGATGAAATATGGGTGTAGTCCATGTAGTTCCCGGATATATTAACTTGGTCGAACTTCTTTGACATCAACTTAAGGTCTTCATTGACCTTGTTTAGTTCCTTCTCTTTATGATTTGTGGGTACTAGAAGGTTAGTTCCTTATTGGGAAAGGTTCAGAATAAGGAGTTGAGTTGGCTACGGCTCATTGGTAGGTAGGGCACCCGGGGCATGCTGATACTCTTCTGGGACCCAAATAGGCTTGAGAGCGGGTGGACCCATGGAATGAGGAAAGAGAATCTCAAGTTCGTTAAGAATCTGGGCTTGGTGATGTTGTATCTCATGGAACTTGGCCTGAAGGCTGTCAATCTTAACACTAAGCTAGACTAAGACGGTCGTAAGATCGAGCTACACATTCGGTGCCTGGTTAGTGTTCTACTTGAAGAGCTTTTGAAGGTAAATCCTAGACTCGTATGATATAGAAGAAGAATAGGCAGATCTTTAGGTGGGTTTGATGGAAGATCGAAGACAATAGGGAGCCAGGCTAAAATCGAGTATGCGATCGACCTAAGAGGAAAAACAGTTCGAATTTATTTTTGAAAGGGGGGAATTTCTTTTGGTGTTTTGGAAGGAGGAAAAAGGGTTTGGGTATTTTTGATTTTCAAAAAAAAGGAAAAGGGGAGGAATCTCAACATTATTATTATTATTATTATTATTATTATCATTATTATTATTATTATTATTATTATTATTATTATTATTATTATTTTTATTATTAATGTTATTATTAGACTTTCACTTGTACTAGGTTTGCCTAAATGCAGAAAAAATATCGAACAAGACCCGAGCCTGGAAAATAAGGTTTGAAAACATGTAAGATACGGTTGAAATTTTTTTCAGGCTGGCGAATGGGGTCGTATTTTAAGGAAAATAGTGCAATCACGCAAAAATTCGGGTGGTATGCCGACACCGAATTTTGGTAGAGTTTCGCACGATAACCGGAAAACTAAATATGAGTGTCCTAGGTTTTCCACCTATATGAGATTCATGCAATTATTGAGTTAGTGGAAGGGTTCCCCCCTTTGCCATGGCTTTCATGATATACCTCTTTCCTATAAGGGTAATCATTAATTGGTACGTGTGGGCAAGCTAATTAATATACCTGAATGTACGTGAATTTCCACACAATATACCTCATGGGGACAATACGTGTGACATCAAATTCAATATACTCGTTGTATGTGAATGAGTTTCCTACTATATACCTCCCTATTGTGAGTTCGGTCAAGCGGTACGCTGTGTGGGGAACCGTTCGACATACATTGAAGGTACGAGACTATTGGAAGGTGAGAGTCATATCACTTAGGCTAACTGCGAATCGCAGGACCATCACCCATCACGAAGTGACTCCCTAGTATGGGACAAATTTTTGGTTAATAAAGTCATGCTCTTGGGGATTTAGTGTGAAAAATGCATGTCTTAGTTAACATATTACGTAGAAAGAGGTTTTTTTGTCATTTTTTATAGGCATGATGAGTAAAGGGAATACTACACTAATAGAGAGCGTAAACAATAATTAGGACAAGCAAATATAGTAAGGAGACTATATTGTGCATCGATACATATAAGTGAGTAAATGACATGGGATTATATACAAGTGAGTGTGTGTGGTACTGAGCTTATACATGGATCAACTACAAGTGGTGTGTAATATGTGTAAGTGAGCATGGAGATATATACAAGTGTAGAGAGTGTGGGTGTGTGTTATTAAAGCCTAAGCATGGACATTCTCAGTGATGTGTGACGCATGTGGGTATAAAGTGAAGATAAGTGTAAGTGCGTGAAGTGTACATGGAGAGTATATATAAGTGTGTGAAGTGTATAAGTGAGTGGAAAGTGATATATACATGAGATAGAGATACAAAAACCTAAATATAAGAGAAAAGGGATCATACAGGTAGGTGCATACGCACACATGCAAAAAAGAATAACATCCATGAAGGAATAGAGTCTGGTCCTCTTAACCCAATTCCTAAAAGATTCGCCCCTGTGTCCATACCAAGGCTCTGGTGTATGTGGGTATCCCCGGAGGTGTATCCCTCCTTCCTTCCCCTTTTCTTTGCATGCGCATGGGATTGTGTCCTTTCTTAGGGTACTCAGTCAGCGTTGATGTGGGGTAATATTTAGAGATTGAGTCACCAGCCTGCTTATGAGAACTTGAAGTATATCATGATGATATGAGGGTGATATGAGGATATGGGTGAGAATATACTCAAAAGAGTGTGAAAAGGATGGAAGGAATGTGGGAAATGGATGTTTTAAGAGGATAACAACTCTGAATTCAAGAGAATTTTCTCTGAATTGCTGAGAATGATGCTCAAGGGTTATTTCCATAGTGGGGTCATGGCCTCTTTTTATAGGGAAAAAGGGGTACCAATGATCATAGTCCTAGACCTCCATATCGGCATAGAACACACACTGCCAATAGGCAAGGTTCTGGGGGTGCCATTCAGCAGTCTGAGGTAGGTTTTTTGAAAAATGATCATAAGATGAAAATCATAAGTCAGAATCGTGCATGAGGTGGACCATTATAAATTGTATTCATAGCCCTTCAATAATCCATTGAGACCCTCCGAGTTTCAGGAATTGACCAAAGTCAAACGGGGCTCGAAAATGCCCGTTGGTCATTGGATAAGAAATTCTTGGAGGAAAACGGATCATTTGTCCAAACTCTAAGGCCGATTTGCCAAGGGACAAACTGTTGGAAAGGTTATTTAGTACCCTTCGAGATTTCATTCTACTTCATTCGGTTTGAAGAGTTGACCTAGACAAAATGGGATTCAAAAGTTCCTGGTGACCCTTCAGAGTAAAATAGGTCATTCGTTCGTACCATAAGGCCTATTTGTACACATGATGAACTATTGGAAAGGGTATTTAGAGTCCTTTCAATATTCATTCAACTTCATTTAAGCTGAAGAGTTGACCTAGGTCAAAGAGGCAGTGCATGGTGACTTGCATGTTAGTTTTTGGGGTACTAATCGTTTGTTCGAACTGTAAGGTCGATTCACACACGAGATAGACCTTTGGAAATGGGATTTAGAGTCCTTCAAAGATTCATTAAGCTTCCTCTCAGGCGATAAATTTGATTGGAGTCAAATGGGGCACGAGAGTGCCCAATGGCATCTAGATTAGTTTTTGATAGTTAAACCAACCATTCGTCCAAACCATAGGGTCGATTCACACACATGGTGGATCATTGGAAAGTGGATTCCGATCCCTTCGAAGATTCATTGAGAATTTTCTCAAATGAGAAAGTTAATCGGTGTTAAATGGGGATCGAGAGTTCTAGGGACATAAGTAGGTGCTTAGGGGGTCCTAGAATGTGTTGTCTACACTTTTCATACTCCTTTTAGTAAATTTTAACCATTTTCCTCATAACACCATCATCCCGTCATGAGATCAATGCATCTACAATCAAGATCCACTTCAAGTCTTCATAAGGAGGTCCAATTCTCCACGCTTATCTTAAATTCTCTTATTTTAGCATTGGTCAGTTTATTTTGACTTTAGCGCTTTATTTCATTACATCACATATCTTAATCTAAAGCCTTTATTATTACTATTTTTACATACTTTATTTTCGTAAAAAAACCTTAAATAGAAAATGAGGGTTTTCTTATAATTTTAAAAGAGGGACTTTCACTACACATCCACACACTTGTATAACGGTTATCTCTACACACAGAAAAAAATCCCCCTTTTGGATTTATGATTTAAAATCCACCATGTTATCTTCGAACTATGTGGACTTTGATGCTCCTTTGGCTATGTAGGCATCTTGGGTATATCCCTATACTCGAGTCCTCTTTTATACATATTTGTTGTCTTGCTTTTGTTATATATATTCTTAATGGATTTTATATGATTGCATTGTTGTGTCTTGTCCAATGCATGCATTCGTTCTCCTATAACAACTTGTGAATTGGCAAACACTTACATTAAACTTTTAATTACTATTTTGAGAACACTCCTAGGGATGGACTCACTGTGACTTTGTCCATGATGTGAATTGAGTGATTCCATTCTCCGTTAATATTTTGCACATGAGTACACACTTAATGGAGTTTAACACGAGAAGATTAAAACATTCCCTTGAGCGACCGAAAGGGCGGGATTGGTACCTAATACCTTCTCATTCCGTAACATAGTCCCTGGACCCTTTAACTACTTGGTTTCACAAGCACTAGTATTATCTTCGATGTCTTTCTCTCAAGGAGGAAACAATTATTTTGCCTATTTTGTGCAAAATAGTCTGGAGACTCTATCTCTACATATTACACCACATCGATGACGGTCAAGAACCCCGAGAAAGGGTGAAATCCCACAAGCACGTCGAAAGGAAAAGAAGGGAGAGAGGCCCTCCTCAGGATGTCCACATTTGCGACTCTATTGGGGACATTGTAAGAGGACTAGACTCTATTTTTGCATGGATGTTATTCTTTTATGCATGTCTACACATGCACGTACCAGTATGTTTACTTTTCTCCTCTATTTACTTTATAACATTTCACACACTTATACACTTCAAACACTTGTATATACTCTCTATGTACACTTCACACACTTACACTTATATTCACTTTTTACTCACATGCTTAACACACTACTAAGAATATCCATGCTTAGGCTTCACTAGAACACACCCATGCTTCCTACACTTGTATAGATCTCCATGATCACTTACAAATAACACACACAACTTGTAGTTGATGCATGTGTAGGGTCACTTCCACACACACTCACTTGTAAATATTCTCATGACACTCACTCACATGTATATGCATAGTGTAGTCTCCATACTTCATGCTAGATTTACTTTTTACTTGTATATTCTTACTCATTAGTATAGTACTCCCTTTGCTCGTCATGCTAATAAAAATGATAAAAAATAATCTCTCTCCATAATATGTTAATTAAGACTCATGCATTTTTGCACACTAAATCACCAAGATCATGACAATATTGATCATAGTTTTGTCCCATAGTGAGGTGTCACTTTGTGATGGGATCTGGTCCTGCGGGCCACAGTTAGCCTAAGAAATATAACTCTCACCTTTTATGTATATCGAATGGTTCCCCCACATCGTACCGATTGACTAAACTCGTGACATGAGGTATATAGCAGGGAACTTATTCACGTACATTGAGTATATCAAATTCTGTCTCACACCTATTGTCCCCACGAGGTATATAGTGAGGCAACTCATGTACTCTCAATTATATTAAATGGATTTTCCACACGTATCGATGAATAGAAAAGAGGTATATCGTGGAAGTCATTACAAAGGGGGAAGCCTTCCACTAACCCAACAAGTGCGTAAACCTCATATAAGTGTCAACTCTAAGTCACTCATATTTAGTTTGCCGATTACCATGCAAAATTCAAACAAATTTTTAGATCATCATTGCCAAAATTTTTGTGCTATTTAGCATTTTTTCAAAATAAGACCCCGCCCAAGAGCCTAAAAATAAGTCAAACTGTGTCTTACATACTTTTAAACCATATTTTCCTAGGCTCAGGTCCTATCCGACATTTTTTCTACATTTAGGCAAACCTAATACAAGTGAGAACCTGATAATAACATTAATAATAATGATGTTGAGAATCCTCTCCTTTTTCCCTTCTTTTTCAAAAATACCAAAAAAAAATTCTACACCTTCCAAAATACCAAAAACAAAATCTCTTTCCTTCTTTCAAATATAAATTCAAATTGTTTCCCCTCTTAGATCGATCGCTTACCCGATTTTGGCCTGGCTCCCTATTGGCTTCGATCTTTTGTTAAAATGCCCCGTAGCCCCGCTAGTTCTTCTATGCCAAAAACTGAAGTTCTTTGCCAAGGTGCATTTCATATCCATTATGAGAGACGATGATAATACTAAGAATTCAAGCACCATGAGAACGTATGCGCTTGCGTTCAAATGATAAAATTATATATTAAACACCTTTTACACAAACAAACCCTAAACATGCAACACTATGTGATTGAATAAGATAATGAACTAAGCAAGAACATTCAAACACATGCTTGTGAGGTAAAATCCCCCAAAGGGGCAAAACCATTTATTCTCATTATAATATTGTAATTGTACAATTTCGGATTACAATGAAAATACAAGTGACTAAGAATTACCCTCAGGTGTCGGATTCTGTAGTCGGCGGCTGGAGTTATCCCTTTCCAGTAGGGCTGCAATGAAGAAGAAGAAAAACGGTCTTCTCCACAATGGTATGAACATCAAAAGTGCATTCCTAGGTTGCAAAGATATTCACAAGTGTTTGGAAATTTGTGTGAATAAAAAAACCTAGAGTCTTGGTACTCAATAGGTGAAGACTTAGAGTTTTTGTGCTCTGAAATCGTGTATAGAAGTCTTAGAAAACCACTTCCCGTAGTGGGTTTATAAAGGAAACATTTAGCCTAGAAAATGTGACCACGATCTGCTGAAGCTTATCCCAGGTGGACCGGTCCGGGTATGAGGCGGATTGGTCCGGGTAGGCGGATCGGTTATTTTTATTTTTGGCTTCTTCGGTTCGCTTGCGATCCGGGGTGTACTGGCTTTTCAGCAGGCGAACCGGTCCGGGTATGAGGCGGATCGGTCCATAGGCGGATCGGTTCTTTTATTCTGAGCTGACTGGTCCGTCCGGTCAGACTTTGATTCCTCTTCTTCTTTTGATATTCGGATCCGTTGATGACTGTATGAATCTTGAATTTCTTCAACGGTGTAACGGCGTGCGACATAACAAATTGCTAATGGACAAAAATGTCCTTACAAATCTCCCCCTATGTCTATGCCGGTACATACATAAAAACAAATATCCGAATTATCAAACAACTAACAATGCGTATACAAATCTACCCTTCCATGAACCCAAAACTGGAAAGATACAATTGAATAAGACAACAACGTTTTCTCTTCAACTCTTCAGGAATCTCAACACTTTTCTCATCAGGGTATGCAATCCAATGATAATCCATGTAGTACCTACACACATGAGAAAAAGAAAAATACCAAGTGACGTATCGAGTTTGAAATGAGATAAACATATATACCAATTTATGAGAAAACCCAAACTTTCAAATCTCCCCCATAAGATAATCCATTATCCCCCTTTTTAGGTTGTCCCCAAATAGACAAATGAGAGAACGAAATCAAATAAGCAAGTGCGGGGTGTCACTAGGATAAAATCACACCATAAATGAACACAAAGCAACCAAGACGATGATAGCATATATGAAGTGGTGTGATCAAATTCGATAGGAAAATCAATGCATACAAACATGACATATGTGCACGATGAATATTGGAGACTCCTAGCGAATGAACGCAAATGCGTCGTTTGGTATAAAAGAATAACAATATAAGATATTGACTCAATCAAATCAACAAATCAAAGCTCAAAATGATTTTCACACCAATAACGTCCAAAACGATTTTATGCTTTTTCGGGACTTTGAAGGAAGTGCAAACCCGTTTAAAGATTCTCCAACCAAACTCCCTCAGATATAATTTTTAATAGAGGCATTCTAAATTCTCAAACTTTGGAGAATTGATGGTGAAACCTAAGTGGCCCATATTTGCCATGAAGTACTTTTTATTGCCCTTAAATTTTTTTCGGGCACTTTTAACCTCTTTGGACCTCGGATATTAAAATTCCTCCATTTTTTTAGGTCCTTTTTAACGGTGGCTTCTACGCAAAGGATAGATGATTACCTTTTGCAGCCCCTCCCCGTTATACAAAAACACACAGTCTCACCAAAAAGGTTGTTACATGCATTCCAATCTTGTCAAGTTTTATCTCATATTGTACATTGTATAGACAGGATTGAGATGGAAACACTCAAGCCAATATGAGATAGACAAGTGCAATAAGCAGATATAGCCGTGCATGTGTGCAATAAAGGATATAGGAGTCAAACATGTAGGAAGATAACACTAATTACATCTCAAAGGCTCCATACTAAGTAAAGCACATGGATGAAATAATGTAGAGTCTCAAATATCTATCAAACAGTCACATGGATATATGGAATGAAGTTGTGACTTGGCTATCTTAAATGTTCATCCACAAAAGGTGCATAAAAATAAAAAAAATAAAAAATCTTTTTGGGCTTTTTCAAAAATTTTATCAAAATAAAATCTTTTTGTGCTTTTCTTAAAAATTATAAAAGAAAATATTTTTGTATTTTCCAAAAGAAATATAAAAAGCAAAAAGAATAAATAAATAGATGTACAACTAAGCAATGGTACATATAAAACAGACTAGCAATAGGAATCATATGATATGAACATGAAAAAGCATTCTATTCTAGACAAAGACCAACCCTTCAGTCAACTGTGAAAATCCTCAAAGACTTCCTAAGACTCTAAAATCTAAGGGCATCTAAAGGTTTTGTGAAAATGTCAGCTAACTGATGGTCGGTGGGAACAAAACTCAGGGATACAGTGTTCTCCTCAACTAACTGACGAATAAAGTGCTCACGTATCCTGATGTGCTTTGTGCGCGAATGCTGGACGGGATTGCGAGATATGTGAATCGCGCTCGTGTTATCACAAGAAAGATCATGGTGTCCTGTGAAATACCATAATCCTCCAACATTTTCTTTATCCACAAGAGTTGTGTGCAACAACTCCCGGTGGCTATGTACTCAGCCTTCGCAGTGGACAAAGAGATGGAATTTTGTTTCTTGCTCAGCCAGGAGACAAGAGCAGAACCAAAATAGAAACTCCCACCAGAAGTGCTTCTGCAACCATCTACATCCCCGGCCCAATCGACATCCCAATAGGCGGACAAACGGTCATCGGTATCAAAAGAATACCAAATACCGTATGAGAGAGTCCCACTTACGTATTTAATAATACATTTTAAAGCAAGTAAGTGTGACTCTTTAGGGGACGCCTGATATTGCGCACAGACTCCAACACTAAAGGCGATGTCGGGACGACTGGCAGTCAAGTAGAGAAGACTACCTATCATACTCCGATATAAGATTTGATGTACGTCCTTGCCTGAAGTGTCCTTACTAAGCTTGGTAGTGGTACTCATAGGTGTACGAGCATGCTTAGCGGAGTCTAAACCAAATTTCTTCACTAGTTCTGTAGCATACTTGGATTGGGAGATGAACATCCCATCCTCTAACTGACGAACCTGGAGACCAAGGAAGAATGTAAGCTCACCAACCATGCAAATCTCAAACTCACTTTTCATCTCCTCTTCAAAGTGATGAGCATGTTGAGAGCATGTGGATCCAAAGACTATGTCATCCACAAAGACCTGGGCAACTAAAATTGCACCGTCATCTCTCCTAACGAACAACGTCATATCAACTCCCCCTCTCTTGAAGCCACGGGCTAAGAGATAGGAAGTAAGCCTCTCGTACCAAGCATGGGGTGCTTGCTTCAAACCATACAAGGCTTTCCTTAGATAGTAGACGTGCTCCGGGTGCTGAGGGTCTTCAAACCCTTTTGGTTGTTCCACATAAACCTCCTCCTGTAGAATTCCATTCAGAAAGGCACTCTTAACATCCATCTGATATAACTGGAAGCAAAGATGACATGCGATGTCGAGCAGAAGACGGACGGACTCAAGCCTCGCAACAGGAGCAAATGTCTCCCCAAAGTCTACACCCTCTATCTGTGTGTATCCTTGAGCGACCAACCTAGCCTTATTTCTGATTATGGTACCATTTTCATCCATTTTATTCTTAAAAATCCACCGGGTACCTATCACATTAGTCTCACTAGGTCGGGGGACTAGTTCCCAGACATTATTCTTTTTAAACTGAAGAAACTCATCTTGCATAGCAGATATCCAGTGTTCATCCTTTAGTGCTTCTTTATAGTTCTTGGGCTCGACTTTGGACGTGTAGCAAAGATGGCTAACAACATTCTCTAGCTGAGCACGAGTCTTGACCCCTAGAGTGGGATCACCAATAATGGCAGAAGAGTCATGACTCTTGCAAACCCAAGCAGGTGTGTCCCCTAGCGCAGGAGTAGGGTCCATAGAGTGTGAGAGAAGAACAGGTAAATCACTGTGAGAACAATTATCATCCTCAGACTGAAGGTTAGGATCAATAACCGTCGGAGGTTCGTCATCTTGCACGATGACGTTTATTGATTCCATAACCTTAGAGCTCTTCAGGTTAAAAACTCGGTACGCTCTGCTATTCGATGAATATCCTAGAAATATTCCCTCATCGCTCCGGGAGTCAAACTTTCCTAATTGCTCTCTATCCCGTACGATGTAGCATTTAATCCCAAAAATACGGAAATATGCCAGGTTAGGCTTCTTGCCAGTCCACAACTCATTAGGAGTCTGAAGTGTGTGTGGACGCAAATAAACCCTATTCACCGTGTGGCATGCAGTAGACACTGCCTCTGCCCAAAATCTCCTAGAAACTTTATGACCTAGAAGCATAGATCTAGCCATCTCTTGGATCGTTCTATTCTTTCTCTCAATAATCCCATTTTGCTGAGGAGTTCTTACAGAAGAAAACTCATGTTTGATCCTGAGGCTATCACAGTAAAGGTCTACCTTTGCTTCTGTGAATTCAGTGCCATTGTCACTACGCATCCTGTTAATAGTGACACCGTCATGATTTTGCAGGACACGACACTTGGTCGTTAAATATTCTACAGCATCGGATTTCTCTCTCAGAAAACCTACAATGGAGTACCTGAAGAAATCATCTACCATCACGAGGATGTACCTCTTACCACCTAGACTCTCAGTACGAGTGGGACCCATAAGATCCATGTGAATTAACTCAAGAACACGAGAGGTGGTAATGGAATGCAACTTCCTATGAGGACTTTGAATTTGTTTTCCCATCTGACAGGGTCCATAAACGGTCGAAGTTGACTTTCCAAGAGATGGTAAGCCATGTACTAGGTCATTTTTAGCTAAGCGGTTGAGATCTCTAAAGTTCACGTGACCTAGACGTTGGTGCCACAGATCCATAGGAGTGATCGTGGCACTGTTGCAGACAGGTGAGGACGTGGGCTCAGTCCCATAGCAGTTATCCTTTGTCCTTACCCCTTGTACTAATAGTTTACCGGCTTGATTATAGACTTTACAAGTATCTCGATCAAACTTTATTGCAAAGTCAGCGTCGCACAGCTGGCTAATGCTGAGAAGGTTTGCTTTCAAACCTTTGACGTACAAAACATTTTCTAGCTTAAGAAATCCAGGTAACTCGACAGTACCTCGTCCTACAATGCTAGACTTGCTCCCATCTCCAAAGGTGACTCTGCCATCCTGATAGTCCTCAAGAGTCTTAAAAATGAGGCATCACTTGTCATGTGTCTGGAGCACCCACTATCAAAATACCAGTGTGAGGTATTATGTGCTTTGAGAGAAACATGAACAACAAAAGCCTTTTTATCTTTCTTAGGTACCCAAGTCGAGATGACCTTTTATTTGCCTTTGTTGTTCTTGGTTTTAGCTGGAATGTGAGAAGCATTCACTAACGACAAAGATATCCGTCGGAATTCTTCCATTAAACTCTAGGACATGGTAGCTAAGAACTCAACTCGTTCTCTCAGACTCAAAAACTCATCAGTATGACGTGGTGGAGTAGTAGTACATCGTGTCCGACCCATGTTATAGAAAAACTCCCAAAGTTGGACTTTTCTTTTGCAATAAGTACAAAAGGACACAGTCAAAGGCGGACCTTGGTTTGCCTTTCTTGGTCGAACTCTCCTTCGAGGTTTTTGATGGTGGCCATAAGGAGTCGTAGTAAACTCAGGAACTGGTCCAGGTGCAATTTGGGACGTGGAGGCACCATCATAACCAATTCCTTATCGATCACCAAAACCTAAAGCGGGGCCGAGGAGCATCTTTCCCATTTTCCCAGATCTGTCCTCGATTTGTACCTTGACTTCCCGTGCTTTCTCAAGATCATGAGTCAGCTGGGCAACAAGGGATTCAAGTTTCTTTCGAGTCTCCACGGAGGAATGGAGCTCACTCATAAGACTAGCCACTTGTTTAGTCAAGTCCCCTCTTTCTTTCTCAAAAACACTATCTCTCTCTCTAAACAAGCTCTCTTTCTTGACATAGGCAGATTCTCTCTCTCTCAGGGCGGTGAAGGTGGATGACTCTCTCTCTCTCGCTTTTCTTAATTCTTCCTCTAAGCCGGTGATTTTAAGGACTAACGCTTTGTTACGTTTTTTAGTTTTAAATGACTTAGAATATAACTCAGCGTAGGCGCGTTGAATATCACTCTCTCTCTCACTTGAGTCATCCTCCCCCTTACTCACATCGATCTCACTGTCGAGGTGTCCCTGTGAAGCATCATCCTCATCGTCGTGAAGAGAACTAGGAGTGCTCACTTGACTGGACATGAACGCAGTGAAGTTACACTCATGCGGTGACTCATCTCCTGAATCCACCGTCTCGACCTCACTGTCGTCGCTAAGAGTAGCATTAAGGACAGCTTTCCCTTTCTCTCTATTCAGACGAGTGGCACACTCAAATGCTCTATGACACCTACCATTGCTCTCAAAGCATCTCTCACGTTCTTTCTTAGGAGGATTTTTGGAATCTTTTTCATTTTTCTTATCAAACTTATTTTTCTCAAATTTCTTTTTATCTTTAAAATTGGCATTTTTCTTAAATTTGAGAATCCTCTTGAATTTTTTTGCAAAAAGAGCCAAACCATCTAAGTCAAAATCACACTCAGAATCTGACGTGTCAGTCTCTCTCTTTCTAGATGACTCTACCCTCTTTCTAGCCGACCCCTCACTCCTTCTCTCTTGGGCATTAAGTGCAATTCCCTTATCTTTAGATTTAGTAGTTTTAGGGAACATATCAATTTCATATGTTTGCAAATCTCCAACAAGTTCTTCCAATTTTAGCGTATTTAAATTACTCATAGAATTTAACACATTAACTTTAGGGATAAAACGCTTAGGCAAAGAACGAAGAATCTTTTTAACAACTCTAGCATTAGGAATATGTTAACTAAGATTAAAGCTAGTATTCACAATGTCAGAAAGTCTAGCATAAAATTCATCAAAGCATTCAGATTCATGCATGGTGATGGTTTCAAATTGAGTTGTTAAATTTTGCAATATAGACTCTTTCAAAGCATTTGTTCCTTCATGGGTGAGTTCTAAAACATCCCATACCTCTTTTGACGTGGTGCACGTCATTATTCGTTTGAACTCATCAGGTGTGACAGACCCAGAAATAACCCTTAGACCCTTAGAATTAAAAGATGAACATTTAAATTCTTCTTCAGTCCAAGAAGTGACAGGTTTCAACTTAATCACATTATCAACAGTCACGGAGGGAGGTGTCCACCCTCTTTCAACCAAAATCTAGACACAATCATCAATGGCTTTTAATGGAGATCTCATACGGGCTTTCCAATAGGCATAGTTTGTCCCGTCAAAAACTGGCATTTTATTATATACGTTCTCCATTTGAACACACACATTTTAAAAAAAAATCAATATTTAGAAAATTGATATCTTACAAAAATTTTGCGAAAAATACGAATACGCGATAGATTAGCGTAACCTGCTCTGATACCAATTTGAGAACGTATGCGCTTGCGTTCAAATGATAAAATTATATATTAAACACCTTTTAACTCAAACAAACCCTAAACATGCAACAATATGTGATTGAATAAGATAATGAACTAAGCAAGAACATTCAAACAAATGCTTGTGAGGAAAAATCCCCCAAAGGGGCATAACCATTTATTTTCATTATAATATTGTAACTGTAAAATTTCGGATTACAATGAAAATACAAGTGACTAAGAATTACCCTCAGTTGTCGGATTCTGTAGTCGGCGGCTGGAGTTATCCCTTTCCAGTAGGGCTGCAATGAAAAAGAAGAGCGGTCTTCTCCACAATGATATGAACAGCAAAAGTGCGTTCCTGGGTTGCAAAGAGATTCATAAGTGTTTAGAAATTTGTGTGAATAAAAAAACCTAGAGTCTTGGTACTCAATAGGTGAAGACTTAGAGTTTTTGTGCTCTGAAAATCGTGTATAGAAGTCTTAGAAAACCACTTCCCGTAGTGGGTTTATAAAGGAAATGTTTAGCCTAGAAAATCTGACCACGATCTGCTGAAGCTTATCCCAGGCGGACTGGTCCGGGTATGAGGTGGATCGGTCCGGGTAGGCGGATCGGTTCTTTTTATTTTTGGCTTCTTCAGTTCGCTTGCGATCCGGGGTGTACTGGCTTTTCAGCAGGTAGACCGGTCCGGGTATGAGGCGGACTGGTCCCAGGCGGATCGGTTCTTTTATTCTGGGCGGACCAGTCCGGCCTGTATGACTTTGATTCCTCTTCTTCTTTTGATATTCGGATCCGTTGATGACTGTATGAATCTTGAATTTCTTCAACGGTGTTATGGCGTGCTACATAACAAATTGCTAATGGACAAAAATTTCCTTAGACACCAATAATCAAATATTATAAATACAACATGGTGAGAATGACATGCTTCTATTTGAATTTCGATTTGAAACACTTCCACTCCCAGCAAGGAATGATTTCATAGACTGGGTATATCAAGAGCACAACCCTCACAATAATTTCAACATGATATAGATGTTTAAGAATATGCACTTTATGCCCGAATTGGGGTTGGGATGATAATAGCACGAGACACTAGAACCTATAGTACTGAAGAAGGCCCTTTCTTTATGTCGCCTGGGTTATTAACCTTCATTACAGGAACTCAGAAGGCTCTGCCACCCCAATTGAAGCGAATGTTAGAAAGTACCAAGACTGTCTCGGGGAATTCCTCGAATGGAAGATTCATTAAAGAGGGTGAAGATTTCCCCTGTTTTATCTTTCCCGAACCATGGTACGATAATGTAGACAAGAAGATGTAGCCTAGGATGCGGATCTTCTTCCAAGGCAGTTACTCCTAGGCCGAAGACTCCCAACATCATATGCAATCTCTTGTTAAAAAATCTACAACTGTTATCGAGGTTTCTGAGGGAAATGACTTTGAAGACTCGTTTAATCTATAAACACTAGGACTGGCACTTTGCATGATCCACTCGGGCGATACATCGTCGAATCCGTCCATCATGATCAAAGATGCAGATGAACCCCACTCAGTTTCAATGCTATACCAGTTGCACTTGATGAAATGCAACCCAACCCATGTGTTTATCCTATATCTCCCTCTTTTGTTATTCCTCCCTTTTCTGATAACAACGTAATCGCGACCTCCTTCGAAGATGTTCTCGACGCTATTTTTCTAAAGAGTGAAATAAACAAAGATTTTGAGTATCTTGTTATGCCTTAAATTAATGACCTTGATTCTAATCAAACACTTCATGATGATGATTTGCAATTGAACAATTCTTAATAAGGTTAATAACAAACAACATAGCCGCGTTCAAATTATTGAAGATGAAACTGTTGTTATCAATCTTGATTCTAGTAACCAATAAAATGAGATTGGGATAGGGTCCCTTCTTGATGAGTATGAGTGCACGCACCTCGAAGAACTACTAAAGGAATTTATGTATGTGTTCACATGGTTCTACGATGGCATGCCCGACATTGATCCTGCGATAGCTCATTAAAAGATTCCAACTCTTTTGGAATGTAAACCAATCAAATAGAAACGACCAAAGATCCGCAGTGAATGGTCGCTCAAGGTTAAAAAGGAGGTGGTCAAACAGTGGAACATAGGCGTCATTCGATTGATTGATTATCCCATGTGATTAGCCGACACCGTACTCGTGCCCAAATTAGGAGGAAAAGTCCACCAGTGCATTGACTATCAAAATTTGACTAGGCATCTCTGAAGGATAATTAACAGATGCCCAACATTGAAATGATCATGGATAAAATGACCAGTCACAATCTCAAATCAATCATTAACGAGTTTTTCATATACAATCATATAAATATGCACCTTGATTATTAAGAAAAAACCTCTTATGCTACACTGTTATGCTATTTGGGCTTAAGAACGCAGGGTCTACCTTCCAGATGGATGCCACAACCATCTTGCATGATCTGATATGCAAACAAGTTGATGTCTATGTGGATGATATGATCATTAAGTCTATGACACTGGAAGGTCATGTTCTCGCTATCCCAAAGTTCTTCGAACAACTGCGACGACATCATATATGACTTAACCTACATAAATGTGTCTTCGGCATCACCAAAGGAAAATTTTAGGGATTTATGGTTAGCGAGAAGGGGATTGAAGTAGATCCTACAAAATTGAAAGCCATACTCGAAATGCCACCACCCTAAACGGAGAAGGAAGTTCGGGGATTCTTAGCAAAATTACAGTATATCAGTCGGTTCATCAGCCAACTGACTTCTATTTGGGAACCCATCTTCGAAGTCCTCCTAAAAGATTCCACCAAAATTGGAAAAAATCTTGGCAGGAAGGCTTTGATAGAATAACGCAATATCTTACCCAACATCTGGTACTCAGGCCACATCAACCTGGTTTCCCTCTACCCCTATACTTGACCATAACAGACACCATAGCTATGGCTTTGCTAGCCCAATACCTTGGAGAATCCTATAAATAAAGGGCCATCTACTATGCCAGTCATAAATTGGTCGGGTACGAAGTCAACTACAATACCTTGGAGAAATCATGTGTCGCCCTTGTCTAGGTCGCTCAAAAATTATAGCACTACATGGTCTCCTTTCCCATTAGACGTGTGTCCTGAATGGATCCTATCAAATACCTACTCCATAAACATACCATGTATAGTCGAATCGCCCAATTATTGATGTTGCTAGCTGAATTCAATATCGCTTATGTCACGCAGAAAGCCATGAAAGGGAGAGACATATCCAACTACCTTGTTGACTACCCCATGGAAGAAACTGCTGTTTGGATCTCTGAGTTCTCGAATGAAGATATCCTCTGCACCTCTAAGTAAGACATCCGGTGGTAAATGTTCTTGGATGGCATTGCCAATAAAAAAAGGATACGACATTGGGATAGTCCTGATAGCCCCTGATAACTCTCACAGTCCCACTTCTATCAAGCTAGAATTTCCCATGCACCAACAATATGACTGAATACCAGGCATGAACTAGAGGCCTCAAAGTATCTCTCAAGAAAGGCATCTAATGCCTAGATGTCTACGAGGACTCTGCCCACATCATCGGATAGGTCCTTAGAAGATGGAAAGTCAAAGACAAAAATATCTTACTCTTGGCCTCCCAGTTCCAAGATATCACCTTCCACTACTTGCCTCGAGAAAGGAACAACTTAGTTGATGCCGTTGCTAGCTTAGCCTCCATGATAGAGTGTTAAGCTAAACCGACCTACTGCTACCACATTTAACTCATCACAAAAGAGGATTCCGATATGTCCGAGTGTTGGTAGTACAACATTTGTTGCTTCCTGAAGCACAGTAGGTACCGCAAAGATGCCAACAAAAAAGACCGAGCATCCCTCCAAAAATTGGTTGCCCGGTACATTGTTTGTGAAAAAGCACTATGTAATACTCCGTAATTTTAAATATTTTTAAATTACACTAGTGGGCATAATTTGGTAATTTGAGGATTACGAAATTAGGCGTAATTTGGTAATTTGAGGAATTATTGTGAATAGTAATTTTGGAATTTTTGAGTGTAATTAAACAAATTTAGAATATAAAGTGAATTGTAAATGTTAGTTTGAAAGTGTTAGATTAATATTTACATGGATCATATTTTCTTACGAGACTAAGAATATGAGTGGGATTATTTTCATTACGTGTCGTAGTATAGTATAGCGACAAAGGATAATATTTTAATTGGAAAATACACGTATTGGAATGTGTTGGGTTTAATTAGTGAATTTTAGTTAAGTGACTCGGATGGATATTTTGAGTGCGAGGTTGGGTTCGCAATGGCCAAAATAGTCAAAATGAAGTACCCGGGGGTAATGTTTGGGTTTCAGGGGATTTTTGGACAAGTAGGGACTCGCAATTGAGTACACGAGTCATTTTACAATTAGGTATACACCCAATTTCGGGTTTAATAAGGGGAGAGCCATGATTTCTCCCACATATCAGCCCTAAGAGAGAGAAAGAGAATAGATAAAGAAGATAAGAAAGAAGAAGAAGGAAAAAAGGAAGAAGAAAAGGGATTTCCGGCCAAACTCCGCGGGATTCGACTCGAGGTCGTCGGATTTTATCCACGAGGCAAGTGCTTACTCACTTTATTAATTTACTGTGTTTATTTCTCATGTTATAGTTGGTGTGTAAAACTATAAATATTTTTCTGATGAATTTTCGTGAATCAAAATGGTTTTTTTTCGAAAGATTAACGAATAAACCCCGGATAATATCAAATTTGGGAAACTTAGAAATTAATTGAAATTAATGGTTGGTTATGGGTTCTAAGATGATTAGAACCCTTTTTATGTGTGTCTTTATGGTTTGTTTGAGGTTGGATGATGATGGGAGAGAAGACAAAAACCTTGGATGTGTATTAATGGAGGTTTGGGATTTTTAGAGAAGAAGGTTAATAGTAACTCCGTCCTTTCTGAATCAATGCAGCTAGGAAGTGAATCGATTTATCTCTTGGTCAAGAGATAAAAGTTGTAGATCTTTTCGATACGGTCACGTGGGCACTGACCGTATATTTTTCTCATTTATTTAGGATTTATAATGATGTTTCTAAGGAAGAAGTTCCGAGATGGAAACTCGGACTGATATAACGAAGCCGATTCCGTTTTTCTGATAGGTTCGGTTCCCTTTTCTGATGGGATTGGTTCATTTTATTTTAATTGGATCAGTTCATTTTGTGGGGGGGATCGGTTCGGTTCATTTTTCTGCAGACTTTTAGTGCTACTGCAGAACTTTGAAGAAACCTTTATAATCTTAAATTGTGAGATTTGAGGAGAAAAATACCTTGGACCGGTAGAGTATTGGGACCTTATCTACTGTCTTAATATGTGAATGTGGTAGTACCCTTCGAGTGAGGAGAAATACTCAACGTAGCTTATTTGGGATATTCGGGGTATAAATATACTACGTATGTGATTTATTATATGGGTTGTGCGTATGCCCTGATGTTATTATATATGTGGGTTAAATGAATACCTATGGGGATTATATATATGTGAGATAAATACCCATTGTTAATATATGTATAGGTGAGAGGAATACCTATCGTTATCATATGGTTCTGTGAATACCTCATTGATGTTATATTTATATTGGTGGAATGTATACCTATATTATTGTTTATTATGTGTATGACATACCTACCTTAGTTGCTATGATGGGAGGTTGTAGCAAGAGGAAAATATTATCTTGTGTTCCTTCGGGGGGATTTAGATTTGGTACCTCAAGAACATAGGACTATAGAGGGCTTATTTGTGAGTCGATAAGTCTGCGGACTATGGGAGCATAGGTATGTGCGTGACCCATGGGTATGTGAATTATGTTCGCCTCCAATATGTGTGATTTGTATTGATACGGTTCCTGAGTGATTTGGAACGCGTGATCCTTTTATTAGTGATGTACAAGGATTTGATGGCAGAGTATGCGTGCACCGCAGCTGAGCCTAGGGGTGACATATATGTATATATGTACTGAGGGTTATATATATATATATATATATATATATATATATATATATATATATATATATATATATATATATATATATATATATATACTCATGATGTATGCGTGCACAGCAAATTATCCTAGGGGTGCCATATATATACATATGTACTGAGAATAATATATATGCATACTTGTGATGTTTTACTGTTTCTTAGTAGATGAGAATGACTAAGCTACTTATATTATAGATCGATGGACTAATTATTTCACTTGTTGCATATGGTATATTGTTTATATATGAGATGAGATATCATATAACGTAACCTCGTATAAAGTGAAAAGAATGAATAAAGTGATATACTCCTTTAGATATATTTATATTCGGATTTATATGAATATGGATCATAGGTTCTAGTGAGAACTATATACATATACGTGATGGTATGAAATGTGGCATGGACTGAAGGCCTAATGAATCCCGACGGACAACATTGTCACGTAGTAGTGTATCGGGGGGTTCCTTATTTGGATTTCACTTAGTGAGACACCCCACGCACGAACGTAACGCAATGTTGAGAATGGGGAGAAGTTTAGTCCTTATTACTCGGATTTATGAGGAGTTTGGAAGATGGGTCAAATACATTAGTTAGGCAGGGTAGCTTAACTAGGTTGTTTAAAAAGGTATGCAATAGTTGTGCACTATTAAAAGATGAGTGAGGTGTATCTCGTGAGAGTGCGATACCAATTTAAATATGAGAAATATCATATTTTAAGATATGGATTTTAAGCACTTGCTAAAAAGTTTTCAAAACTTGGGCTATGACCCGTCTCTCTATTTTTATATATATATATATATATATATATATATATATATATATATATAGGTGTCCAGACACAGGGACACGTTGATGATGATTCCTTCGAGTCAGACATTTGCTGCAGCAGCTGTGGAGGCAAGCTTGTTTATTATAGACCCTTCCATCATTGAGATCTAGATATGAGGTATTGTAGAGACATTCGGGCTTATGGCCAAACTTTACTCATTTATCCTTTTACTGCCTTTTAGTGTGGGATTCGATTTTGTTGTATTATATTGTACCGAGTGTTCGGTTATTTAATTTTATTTCATTTCATTTCATTTTAGTTGCTGCATATAAAATGTTGTGATTGTTTTATTTGAATGGTTTGGTTAAAAAGATTAGTTATTTAAAATTTTGATGCCAACCTAAGAGGTTATTAGTAATTAAATTTGTTTTTGACAGTGATGCTGAGAATGAACCATATGAGACTCCTGTTTTAATATTCTATAGGAGTGATTACCCGGTATTTTATTAGGTGGGGTATCACAGGTGGTATCAGAGCATCAGGTTCTAGTGTCCTTAGGAATCTGTGCGGACGTACTACACTTTCGGCGTTTCTTTTGATTTCACATAGATCCTTATGATTAGGATTGTTGATTCCTCTTGTCATATTTCATTGTTCTGCTATTATGAAAGATCTTTTACACGCTCGTTCGAGATTCATGTGCTTATCAAAGAAAGGCGACCAGGGAAGGCCCTTGTGAGGGAAACATGAGGCGGGGCTTAGTTAGAGCTGTAAGTTGATGTTGGGAATGAGGACTGCGGTAGAGGTCACTCCCTTTGTGGAATTATCATGGATGGTTGTAATGACTACTATAGAATAGTAGTTATAATTATCTATGTACCTTTATACTAGAGAATGGTGCTAAACTTGAATTATACAGTGAAGTTAGATGGGGAATTTTTTTAAAAGGGATCCTTGATAAGGTCCGTACGTTGAAGTTAAACTAGGCGGGAGTAGAAGGCTCAGAAGCTTTGGCTTTGTGCAGGGTATGGAAATGCCCATAAGCAAAAATTTGAGGAAACTTTTTTCTCATTCGTTGGAGCAATGTTGAAATGGTGGGAACAGTGGTCACCATATTTGGGGAAGCAGGGTGTTTTGCTCATAAACAAATCTTACAGATGGTTTTAATCGCGAGTTCCTTTGATGTACCAGGAAGGAAGAGAATGCAATTTCTGGGTTATTCACATAAGGATCGGTCAGAGGCCGACGGTGAATACATAGGTATATGACTAAGTGAACTTAGTACCGGAGTAAGGTAAGTACAATAGATAAAGAGGCTTCTTCCGTGGAATGATAGACTCACTAGTAATTGGACTTCTGTAGAGTGAGTTATAGATGTTTTAGAGCAAGGTGTGAAATCTTCCATAAAAATTTAAATTGCGAGACTTTGTGATTTTTTAGAGTCTAATGGGATAAAGATTCTTGGGATTTGAATAGAAATTTCGGATGTAATTAGGATACGAGCTAGTTGTGATAAGCTTAGTATATACTTATATTATAAGTAAGTGAATACTTACGAAATTAAATCAAATATGTATATTAGGGATTATAGGCTAATGCTATGAGAGATAGGCATGGATAGCCGGATTTGATTATATATATATATATATATATATATATATATATATACGGGTATAGAGACACTATGCATGTGATATTATTATAAATATATATGTGTGAATGGTATATTTATGTGAAGAATACCCCACTAGTGCTATCATGGGAAGTTACGCGATGTGGGTGAGGCCCCTAGCTTGAGGAGCAGGGAGCGTATAGTTCCCACGTCATATCATCCATTTTATATTGTGTGATTTTTACTAGGGGTGAGATGTGGTGGGCATGTTTCTTTCTCATTCCCGCTGAGGAACTATGACCGCTTATCATACATTGTGATTTGGTTTTCACCAAGTCGGTGTGATGGTCTGACTGTTGGTACCCAAGATGGTGTGTGAGTAATTCCCCAAAAGATGATAGCATTGAGAGACTGCATCCATTGAGTTATATCTCTGAGGGATGGTTATTATACTTATATAGTGTATGATATATAAGTATGGATATACTTGATGTGTATAGTATATTGTATATATATTTGTATGAGATGTGAAACATATATACGGACATAATAAAGAATGGAATGCGAGATAAATTCTGGATGAGCTCGCCTTTATTATATGTTTTAATGGAACTTCGATCAGGATATGTTTCATTAGCATGATTTGAGTGAGTGGGCACCTTATAGATATAATTTAAGGTATGCAGGATTTATAGTTAAGCTGGGATTTTAAGCTTGTTGTTGTTCGCGCGAAGGACTTAGTGTTAGTGCAAGCGCTTGTGGTATGGCTCCTTGACAAAATTAAGAGTTCTGACCATATTTTGTTTGTAGATGGGATGGGATTATCCCAATTGCATATTTGAAGCTAACAACACACTCCACATATGAACCTTAACGACGTTGGCAGTGGAGATATGTTACTGTATGCTAGGATGTTGGTTTGATGAAATTAGCCAAGAGTCATGTGATGATTAGGGGCTAATGAAAAGTATATGTGTTGTGGAAAAGCACTGGAAATGTTTCTCTCATCGCAAGTATGTGCGTGAGGCAAGGTGAAGGAAATTTATTTGAGGCTTAAATCTAGGCCTTGAAGAGAAGGCAAATTCAGAGGAAATATGTTATGGGTATAATGTTCGTAGCACTTTTATAGAGAGTAGGTGACCGATTAGTTAGATTTTCCATTTCGTTAAGATGGAAGGATATAGTGGTAGAAGTATGTGAGTAGGTTAACGAGGTAAGATTTAGAACATCATGTTGGTGTCCCTTTGGCCGTTATATCTCGATGACCGACGATGGAGGAAGTAGTGTAACGAGAGGGTTCCTTGTTTGGATTTCACTTTGCGAGACGTCCCACGCATAAAACCGAGAAAATGTCAAAAGTTGAGAGAGGTCTTGGGCACTAGGGATATAGTTAGGATAATACTCATTTTACCTATGTTGTAAACACCTTGATCTTAGGACTACCACGAAGTAAGGCCAGTATCACTAGTGGCACTGATGTAGGAAAATTGTTGTGAGTTAACCACAAGAAGATCGGTGGGTTAACCTTAAGAAGGATTGGATTTCCAGGTATCAGAAGAATTAAATTTTGAATTATTTGGGTTAAGAGTACCCAGGTGTTAGTACTAGGTCGAGGCAATGGGGTCCATTATTTAAAGAAGAGTGTTACGTATTGGACGTTTACAATGGTTGTGCAGATATGCACGAACGATAAGGGGTATGGGCACCCTGGTTAGTTAATTCCAACAATGTCCGAGATAGAAGGACGTGAAAATGAATGTGTAGAATATATGCCTGAGGGGCATCTATAAAAAGGTTAAAATGGTATGACGGATTGAATGTCGTGTGAGAATGACGATAATTCAAGCATAGATGTGCAACGAGAGCTAGCACACCCGATATGTGTTGAAAGGCTGTGGAAAGATATTTAAAACGTACCTCTTGATAAAAAGGATACCAAATTATTGTGAGAAAGTAGAGAGGAGTCTTACTCGAATGAGTGTTGACGAGTGGCTTGCACATGACTGTATTGTTAGCATACTCTAAGGAAAGAAGGGGTGTATGTAGTACGAAATTCCGGAAGAGTACATGAGAATTAATACTTTAATTATTCGATATAGGGAATGTACCTTGGGGATTACAAGGGAGATAGTAATCTGAATATTTATACAATACATAACAATGAGAATAAAATATGTATGGTAAGTATGCAAATAGGTTGGGAGAATACCTATAAATTTTAATAGGATGTGTGTATGCCTATTATTTGATATTTTTGTTAAGTGCACTAATGGGTGATAACCCGGGGGTGCAAGGTTATGTTGCTTTATACACTAAAGGGTATTAACCCAGGGGTGTAAAATTTTATTAAGTGCACTTATGGGTCTTAGCCAGGGGGTGCATGATTAGTGTGTGTGTATATATATATATATATATGATGAGACTCTATATATATGAGCATACTTGGGGAACTTTCTACTTTGTGATTTTAAAAATCTTAAGTTTTAGTACCGGCATTGTTCTAATTTCGGGGACGAAATTGCTTTTTAAGGGGGGGAGTATGTAATACCCCGTACTTTTAAAGATTTTTAAATTAAAATAGTGGGCGTAATCTGGTAATTTGAGGATTACGAAAGTGGGGGTAATTTGGTAATTTGAGGAATTACTGTGAATTGTAATTTTGGAATTTACGAGTGTAATTAAATACCTTTAGAATATAAAGTGAATAGTAAATAATAGTTGGAAAGTGTGAGATTAATATTTACATGGATCATATTTTCTTACGAGACTAAGAATATGAGGGGGAGTATTTTAATTACGTGTCATAGTTGAGTATAGCAACAAAGGATAATATTTTAAATGGAAAATACCCGTATTGGAATATGTTGGGTTTAATTATTGAATTTTAGTTAAGTGACTCAAATGGAGATTTTGAGTGCGTGGTTGGGTTCGAAATGGCCGAAATAGTCAAAATGAAGTACCCGGGGGTAATGTTTAGGTTTCGAGGGCTCTTTGGACTAGTAGGGACTCGCTATTGAGTACACGAGTCATTTTACAATTGGATATACACCCAATTTCAGGTTTAATAAGGGGAGATCCCTCATTTCTGCCACATATCATCCCTATGAGAGAGAAAGATAAGAGATAAAGAAGAGAAGAAAGAAGAAGAAGGAAAAGAGGAATAAGAAAAGGGATTTTCGGCCAAACTCTGTGGGATTCGACTCAAGGTCGTCGGATTTTATCCACGAGGCAAGTGTTTAATTGATTTATTAATTTAGTATGTTTATTTCTCATATTATAGTTAGTGTGTAAAACTATAAAGATTTTTGGGATGAGTTTTCATGAATCAAAACAGGTTTTTTTCGAAAGATTAATGAATAAACACCGGATAATATCAAATTTGGGAAACTTAGAAATTAATTGAAATTAATGGTTGGTTATGGGTTCTAGGATGATTAGAACCCTTTTTATGTGTGTATTTATGGTTGTTTGAGGTTGGATGATGATGGGAGAGAAGATAAAAACCTTGGATGTGTATTAATGGAGGTTTGAGATTTTTGGAGAAGAAGGTGAATATTAACTTCGTCCTTTCCGAATCAATTTGGCTAGGAAGAGAATTGATTTAGCTCTTTGTCAAAAGATGAAAGTTTTAGAACTTTTTGATACGGTCACGTGGGCGCCAATCGCATACTTTTTTTATTTGTTTTCGATTTATAATGATTTTTCTAAGGAATCAGTTCCGAGATGGAAACTCGGACTGACATAACGAAACCGGTTCCATTTTTCTGATGGGATCGGTTCATTTTATTTTAATAGGATCGTTTCATTTTTGGGGGGGATCGGTTCGGTTAATTTTTCTGCAGACTTTCAGTGCTGCTGCAGAACTTTGGAGAAACCTTTTGAATATTAAATTGTGAGATTTAAGGAGAAAAATACCTTGGATCGGTAGATTATCGGGACCTTATCTACTGTCTTGATATGTGAATGTGGTAGTACCCTTCGAGTGAGGATAAATAATCTACGTAGATTATTCGGGATATTCGGGGCATAAATATACTACGTATGGGATTTATTATATGGGTTGTGTATGCCCTGATGTTATTATAGATATGGGTTAAATGAAGACCTATGGGTAATATATATTGGTGAGAGGAATACCTATCGTTATCATATAGCTGTGTTAATACCTCATTGATGTTATATTTATATATGTGAAATGTGTAACTATATTATTATTTATTATGTGTATCACATACGTACCTTAATTGCTATCACGGGAGGTTGTAAGAAGAGGACAATCTTATCTTGTGTGCCTTCGGGGGGATTTAGATTTGGTACCTCAAGAACATAGGACTATGAAGGTCTTATTTGTGAGTCAATAAGTCTGCTGACTATGGGAGCGTAGGTATGTGTGTGGCCCATGCGTATGTGATCTACGTTCACCTCCAATATGTGTAATTTATATTGATACGATTCCTGAGTGATTCAGAACGCGTGATCCTTATGTGCGTGAGTATAGGGATTTGATAGCAGAGTATGCGTGCACCGCAGGTGAGCCTAGGGGTGCTATATTATGTATATATGTACTAAGGGTGATATATATATATGTATACTTATGATGTATGTGTGCACCGCAGCTTAGCCCCGAGGTGCCATATATGTACATATGTACTGAGAATAATGTATATGTATACTTGTGATGTACCACTATAGCTTAGTAGATGACAATGACTAAGCTACTTGTATAATAGATCGGTGGACTGATTATTTTATTTGTTGCATATAGTATATTGTTTATATATGAGATGATATATCATATAACGTAACCTCGTCTAAAGTGAAAAGAATGAATAAAGTGATATACTCCTTCAGGTAGATTTATATCCGGATTTATATGAATATGGATCATATGTTCTAGTGAGAACTATATACATATACGGGATGGTATAAAATGTGGCATGTGCTGAAGCCCTAGTGGATCCTGATGATCAACATTGTCACGTAGTAGTGTATCGGGGGGCCTTGTTTGGATTTATCTTCGCGAGACACCACACGCACGAACGTAACGTAATGTTGTGAATGGGGAGAAGTTTAGTCCTTAGTACTAAAATTTATGAGGATTTTGGAAGATGGATGAAGTACATTAGTTAGGCAGGGTAGATTAACTAGGTTGTTTAAAAAAGTATGCGATAGTTGTGCACTATTAGAAGAGGGGTGAGGTGTATCTCACGAGAGTGCGATACCAGTTTAAATATGATAAATATCATAGTTTAAAAATGGATTTTAAGCTCTTGCTAAAACGTTTTCAAAACTCTGGCTCTAACCCGTCTCTCTATTTTTCCCCTCTCATGCTATATCTATATATATATATAGGTGTCCGGACACAGGAACGCCTGGATGATGATTCTTCGAGTCAGACGTTTGCTTCAGCGGCTGTGGATGCAAGCATGTTTATTGTAGACACTTCTATCATTAAGATCTAAATAGGAGGTATTGTAGAAACATTCAGGCGGATGGTCCAACTGTACTCATTTATTCTTTTAATGCCTTTTAGTGGGGCATTCGATTTGGTTGTATTATATTGTACCGAATGTTCAGTTATTTTATTTTATTTTATTTCAGTTGCTGCATATAAACTGTTGTGATTGTTTAATATGAAGGGTTTGGTTAAAAAGTTAGTTAATTAAAATTTTGACGCCAACCTATTTGGTTATTAGTAATTAAATTAGTTTTCAACAAGGATGCTTAGAATGAACCATATGAAACTCCTGTTTTAATTTGATATAGGAGTGATCGCCTGTTATTTTATTAGGCGGGGTGTCACACACTATTCAAGAGAAACTTTGATAGAAACCTCCTAAACTGCATCAGAGGGGCTGACATTAAAGAAATAATGCACAAAATCCACGACGGGGAATGTGAACCCCACATGAATGGCCATGTGCTCTCCCAGGAGATTGTCCGACAGGGTTGCTATTGGACTACCATGGTTTAGTATTGCACTGCCTACGTGTGGAGATTATTTAAATGCCTACAGTTTTCCAATCGTCAGCACTTTCCTCCGCGGGAATTATACAACGTGACCTTTTCCCTAGCCGTTCTCCACATGGGGCATCGATATCATAGGGAAAGTCGCACCTAAATCCCCGAATGGGTGTGAGTTCATCCTGGTTGCCATTGATTATCTCACCAAATGGTCGAAGTTGAGTCACACGCAGTGATGAATGTAAAAAAGGTAGCCAATTTTTTCGAAAGAACATCATCTGCCGATACATGGTTCCACTTCATCTAGTATCAGATAACGAATTACATTTTGAGGAAGAATTCACAAAATTGGTCGACAAGTAAGGGATTCAGAGACACCAATCTTCTCCTTACTGACCACAAACCAACGGTGCATTTGAAGCCACCAATAATAACCTCAAAGCAATCATCGGCAAGACGGATTATAGTTATTAAGATTGCGCCGATCGGATCCCTTACCCCCTCTCGGGATACCACACTTCAGTCAGGCCTCTACTGGGGCTGCACTTTACTCTCTAGTATACAACATGGAAGCGATCCCACCCGTTGAGCTAGAAATACCTTTATTAAGCATAACATTTGGGTGCAAAGTCAATGAGGCAGACTGGCTTTAGATCCATTTCGACGATTTGTCGCTCTTAGATGAAAGGAGACGAAAGGTTCTATATCATATACATGTATACCATCACCGACTAAAGGCTCTATATCATATACATGTATACCATCACCGAATAGCGTGATCATTTAACAAGAGAGTAAGGGACCATGGTGTACGATAAGTGGACTCAGTTCTCGAAGAAATCATAGAAACCATCTAGGATCCCAGAGGGAAATTCAAGCCAAACTAAATTGGCCCCTACATCATGAAGAAGATCATGTTCAGTGGTGCCATTATGCTCACTGACCTTGATGTAGAAGAGATGGTGCTTATAATCAACCTAGACCGTCTTAAGTTATTCTACCCTTAGTCTGAAATCTCGACGCGCTATGACTCCTCTCATCTCCCTTCTATTCTAAAAAAGAAAAATAAATTCTTCATTTCTCTCTACTCAGAACAGCGTGGGTCATTATCGTCTAAAAAAACTTTTTCTTTCAAAAATAAAACTGAGAATTTTTTTAAAACCCCCCATAGGTACTTAGGCAGCCCATACGCTTTACACGAGCATGATCCCCTTCTTTTTCACAAAATGCTATTCTTTTCTTACCTCCGAGAACAATAGTTCATTTTATCATCTACTTGAGCAAAAGAATTATGTATGCCTTATCGATTGGTATAGATAATTCAAATGTAAAACTCATCAAGAGACACAACAATATAATTAAAATCCTTTTTATTCCATAAAAGGGAAAATTCAGCAGAATTACATGAAATATCAGTGTAGGGAGTCAAACAACTACCCTCGCCAACAAAACTGTCCAAAAATAAATCAAACAAAACTACCCCTAAAAACAGACTAACCAAAACTTCCCAAATATATTCCCTAAAACCAAAAATAACCAATCACATAATGATCACAAAATCTTCACAGATAAGCACCATCTTCATAAAGTACCACATCCGCAACTTCCAGAAGACCCAACCCCATCATTATCTGCTCCATGAGGCCACCAAACTTCTGTTGCTCAGATGGTATGCTAGAGGTACTCCATGAAATGATAACCATTAACCAGCCTAGAGAAAACCACTATGCCCCCTCCATAGTGTAAAACATGACATACCATCTATGTCTGGTATCCTCAGCTAAGATTTTTTACCCTACCATCGTCCACAACCATTTCATATAATCCCTAGAAACATGCCAAACCCCGCCAACAGACTGGAAAGGACAAGTTGATGACCGATGATTCTCCCACAGAGAGTCCAGTCGCATGTCCAAACCTTAAGTCAAATCCTTTAAAGGAAAGAAATCCAGGGTACGGGAAGGAACAATTTTCTCCCATCTGACTCGACGCAAGATACGCGAGGGGAAATAAAATGAGGTCTATCGGAGACCAATTAACCGAAGATATCGGTATTCCCCCAGTTCCAGAAAGGGTTGTAACTCCCCCATCGGGGCTTCGACCAACGCAAACATGGAGCTTCGTACTCCATAAACTAGTTTACGAAGCTCTCTATAGTTGGGCCAAAGCTAATGAAAAAATGAGTGAAGAAATTCATCACAGCTGCCATAAGATATTCAGGGGGACCGCTAAGAAGAATCTCTCGGCCAGCCACATGAACTACATAACTGGACTTCTTCTGAGAACATCATAACGGCATTCTCGCCAAGCATCTAGACTGCCCAGGGTCTCTGCCAGTACCACCGCCATAGGATTACGACAATATGACATCCACACTGTAATAACAGCCAATTGAGGGTCCACCATCAAGTCCCCACTCACATATAGTAGTTTCGAAGTTAAGCCAAGGGCAACAGATCTGACATGGCCCACATCATTAAAATCCCGCGGACGCAAAAAATATAGTACAACTGAGAGAAATATCATTCCCTAAGTGACCAATTAACGAGCCACCAAAGAGGACATGTGGATAAATCCTAATAATAGCTCCAGAGTAGACCTAGAGAATTCAGGCATGGTCACTGCCACACTAGGAGTAACTCCCATCATAGCATTAAACTCCTCATAGATCGGATAGACCTCATACATGACAAAGTAGAAAACATTGTCGTCATCATGTTCCAAACGATGGGCCGATTGCGCCATAAAGAGGCCCGTCGCAAGTTAAAAGCATTGTAGTCTACATTGTACAGACACATAGCCTTAAACTCTGGAGATATGAAGAAAATTTTGCACTTATGGGAAGGTCCATTTTGGAAATAATAAGACAAAAAGCAATAAATAATCAAGAAGGAGAAAGGAAGTATGAGTGAAAAATATCACCACCTTACCCCCCCCCCCCCCCCCCCCCCCTTTATATATGAAAACTTTGGCTAAAAAAAGAAGTCTACAAATCTGAATGGAATACCTATCCCACTAAAGGACTCCATGCTGTAGGATAGTGCAATAAGGTCCCTACAATTATTTGACATGACCCATATGCCAATAGGCAGTACAAGGGGTATGCCGATCGACAACCCTATATTTTTAGAAAATTTTATCTTTCCTTTTTAAAATATTCAAAATACCTCAAAAATAAATAATTATTTCAAAGAACCCCCGGTTTACTCCTTCATGCGTTATAATTTTTTACCCATCACATCTAAAAAATAAATTATTTTCTCGAATTATTTTAACTCTCTCCTTTCAAAAAAAATTAAACGACCCATCCTTTTTACGGTCTCAGCAACAAAGTGACTAGTGCATGTGGAATAAGTTATTTAAACAAAGCTAAAATAAAATTTGATTCATTTTTATACATGTTTTCATTAATATTTTTTCAGGAAAATATAAGAAAATAACAACACTGCACTCATCTCGAAACCCCAAACTCTCTCTCTCTCTCTCTCTCTCTCTCTCCTTAGGATCCCCCATCCCAATGAAGAATGTACTTCCCCCGTCGACGAGCTCAGGAGCCTCCACTACCTGATCAAGATCCATCATTGGAAGTAGAAAATGGAACCAGGAAGGAAAGAACCGAAACCAAATATCAAATATGAGCCATCACAGAAGACAACCAATCTCGAATATCCCTCGGCCAAGTAGTCGATACCCAAACATGCTGCAAGAAAAATAGAAGTGAAAATCAGTCAGTCTAAAGAAAAAGATTGAATCAGAAAGACAAAGGACAAAAGAAATGAAAATATATATCTTTGGTTGAAGCATATACTCCATTAGCCTCAACACCTCTGGGTCTACCACATTAGGGAAGTGCTACATACTCAATAATCCCCTTTAGCCAGTCTAATTTTATAGGAAGGGGAGAAAGCTCGATCAATGGAACCTCCGTCGGCACTGCCGTTGCTAACCATGACACACAAACGGGGTTGTAGGCAGACCCCCATGCTCGAAGCCGTAGGAGGCGAAGGCGTATTCACTACATCATAAATACAGGAGGGCATCAACCATCTTTATTCAGTCAAGGTAGTCGTAAGTCACTACCGTATCAGTATAGGACGAGTAGGGCTCGCCAATCATCCCCACTGCCGTGGGCTCCTCCGACATCTCTCTCACCTACCTCATGTACCTTGAGGGAATGGAAGGTGGGATGACCACCTCGTCCTCCATGATCCGTAGGACTATTTTCTCTCCCAAATACCAAGAATAGTCGAACTCGTTCACTAGTAGTCGGTGCATCTGCGCATTCCCCCAGTCACCCATGTGTGCTGGATAGCCATACCCTACGGATAGAAAGTCAACTACATTTTTCCAAAAAAAATCAATACATATATACACTAAAGAAGCCAAAGAAAAGATTCATAAAAGAGAAGAAGAAATAAATTGGTCGCTTGTCAGGACATTCAATACCTGACGCACTACCGATAAGAAGAAAGACTGCGGTCGTCGGTTGGACTTTCACCAACCGTACATCCGGTAGAAGTTCCCCACTGACTCATAATAAAAACCTATCACATGGGCATTGAGCCCGATCACCTCGTAGAACCACGTCTATAGAAAATGCAGGAATAAGGAGTAGAATAAAGAAGAAAAATAAAAGAACATACATAAAGAGAAATGAGAAAATTATCTCCAGAAGATAGATGGCTCTAGTAAAAGTCTACGTGTAGCACTGGATCAAAGCATCCAAAGAAGAATAAAGGTTTGACGAAGTCAGGCTCCCCTAGTCATAGAGAGGGATATTCGAAAATACCATCAACTATGGTAAAAACCATAAGCGGATGATGTTGCCACTCGATGCCACCAAGAAACCCCCTAACAACAGATGAATAAATAAGCAGGCCATGTTCCTTACCTGCAGCCCGTCGTTCTCGTCAATTGTCCAACTAAGCAGAACCTCCATAAGAAGGGAAATACAGATCGAGTCCCCCGAGACAATCAACCCAACATATCCTAGCACAACATTAACCTCCACCGGTGTCACCCTCAGAGATCGGTCCACATCTATCTGCATACCCTCGAACTTGATCCCCAAGAACTGCTGAACATCAATGGGGGGCAGTGTCATCTCCCAAAATCCTAAGTATATGGTGTGGGTAGTGTCCCACCCCCTCTCCCCCAGCGCACACAGAACGACTATAGAGCTCAACATCTCATCCAAAGCAGATGCCAATATACAAAAAATCGTAGAGGATACTACCCAGCTCACCATCACAGGAAGAAGCTCCTACACATACCTAAATTCTGCCATCCCTCGGGAACGAAAGCTCATGGCGGCTACATCAGTCTCTCAAAAGAGAAAAGAAACATTTGGTCAAATTCAAAGAACCAAGGGAATGCAAAGATGAAAAACAATGACAAAAGTCATGTGGCACTTACATAACCATCAGGGTTCCTCACCTTAGATGACCAGTGATGAGAAGGCTCATGGAGAAGAGTGTGATCATCAGTAATAGGCTCGAACATATCAAAAGCGTTCTCGTTGCCCAATGCCATGGGTGACCAATCATCAACGCCCAACCACACCATGTGAGTCTCGCTACTTGAGAAATTTGCCATTTTCTAGTCTTGAATGAGGAAAGAAACAAGAGAAGATTAGGGAAGAGAAAAGTAGAAGATGGGAAAGCTAGAAGCTATATAAGAGGCTAAAGAAATGTCGATCGTCAGTTCCTTGACACCCATTGATTGGCACTTGACTGTTCCCCTTCCCAAGGCAACCCAAAGCCTATTCCCCTTCCCAAGGCAACCCAAAATACCCAGCCTCTACCGATTGGCGAATCCTTCAACCCACTGATCGGTAGTACCACTAAAATTTCATGCAAAAAATCCCCAAAAATGCCAAAAAATCCTGAAATTGCCAAATAAATATTGGATCATTTCTTCACCAAGAAAATAATTTTTCAAGCTCCCAAATCGCCATTCTAATTAATACCATATTTTATCCGTAGCTTAAACCCTAAAAATTAGTGCACCCACGTCCCAAAAGCACACTACAACTCCCCAACGGAAATCCCAAAACTTCATCCTTAGCATAAATTAAATGCCTCCATGGTAGGGCTATGTAAAATCCCACTCGTTTCCCCCATCAGGAATTCCTGAATTAAAATTTCTTCCAGAAAGATTCGTAGCAGAGCTAGAAGCCTTAATCGGACATCTATCCCCAACGACGTCACCAAGAAACACATTCCCTAACCGAATCCCAAAACATCAAGTCATTAACTATTTCCCCAGCCGAAATTCTAGACTAAGAATTCCAGCTCCCCCTAAAGGATAGCTCTTCTCAAAAAGACATAATCCCTAGACGGATGTCTCTTCCCCAGTAGAGTCACAAAAAAAGTAAATTAAAGACTCCCCAGAGACCAAACCCCACATCACACTTTAGTCCTACAAAATTACCCTTGACCTGCATAATTGGTCGCCCCTACTTTAGGCCCATAGAATTATCCTTGACCTCAGAGTTGGTCGCCCCCAATAAAACGTCCTCAGAATTGACCTCGACCTTCAAAATTGGTCATCCCTAATAAAGGTCCTTAAAATTGAACTCGACCCTCAAAATATGTTGCCCTTGAAAAAAGGTCCTCTGAATTGACCTCGACCCTCAAAATTGGTCACCCCCAATTAAGGTCCTCCAAATTGAGCTCCACCCTCGGAATTGATCGCCTCAACTTTAGGTCCTCATAATTGACCCTAACCCTCAAAATTGCTCACTCCAACTTTAGGCCCACAAAATTGGCTCGACCCTCAGAATTGGCCTCGACCCACAAAATTGGCCGCTCCAACTTTAGGCCCACGGAATTGACCTCGACTCTTAGATTTTCTCGCTCCAACTTTAGTCCCACATAATAAGCCTTGACCCTAAAAATTGGTCGCTCCTACTTAAGGTCCGCATAATTAGCCTCGACTCGCAGAATTGGTCTCTCCCACGTAAAGTCCTTCGAATTGTCCTCGACCCACCGAACTCGTCTCTCAAACTTTAGGCCCACAGAATTGGTCTCTACCCTTAGAATTGGTCGCCACCAACATTAGGCGCACATAATTGGCCTCGACCCACATAATTTGTCGCTCCAACTTTAGGCCCACTGAATTGGCCTTGGCCCATAAAATTGGTCTCTCCAACATTAGGTCCACAAAATTGGCCTCGACCCTTAGAATTGGTCACTTTTACTCAAGGCCAGTAGAATTTGTTGCTCCCACTTAAGGTTCTCATAATTGGCCTCGAGCCGCAGAATTAGTCGCTCCAACTTTAGGCCCACGGAATTGGCCTCAACCTTCAAAATTGGTCGGCTCCAACTTTAAACCTACAGAATTTGTAGCTCCCACTTAAATCTCACATAATTGGTCTCCCCCATTTAAGGTCCTTATAATTGACCTCGACCCTTATAATTGGTCGCCCCTACTTGAGGTCCTCACAATTGGCCTCAACCCTCAAAATTTCTCACCCCCATATAAGGTCCTTAAAATTGACCTTGACCCTCAGAATTAGTCACCTCCACTTAATGACCTCATAATTGACCTCGACCCTCAGAATTAGTTGACAGGAATTTAGGTCCTCAGAATCGACCATCCCTAGAATTAAGTCAGTGCCCCAGAATTAACCTTTACCCTCTTAAACGGCCATACTCATCCCTTTAGGTCCGTAGAGTTGCCCTCTTTCCCAAAGCATCATTTGGTGTCTATTCGATGGCTTTCACTTATTCTAATCTCAATCGCCGATGGCCTCTGAAGACACCACATTCTAAGGACCCTCTAAATCTATCCTTAGGTCCCAAGAACCTACCCATTCAATACAAACCCTAGGTCATCCTTCGGGTATCGATCTATAGACCCTCGGGTGATCCCTATCCTTATTTGACTTCGGTCAACTCTTTCGTTAGAGCAAAATATTAATAAATCTTCAAAGGGATCTGAATCCCATTTCCAACGGTCCACCCCTACATAAACCGATATAACAGTTCAGAGAGAATGGACCATTTACTACCAAAAATTGATTTGGAGTCCACTGGGTGCTCCCGAGTCTCGATTTGACCCCAATTAACTTCACTGTCAAAGAAAATTTTTAATATAACTTCGAAAGGCACTAAATACCCTTTCAAATGGTCTACCCCATGTGCAAAATGACATATTTTACCCAAAAATTGATCAAGAGGCCACCAGGCGCTTAAGGGTTGTCGTTTGACCACAGTAAACTCTTCAGCTCAAACGATACTGAATGAATGATTGAAGGGAATTAAATACCCTTTCCATTGGTTTACCCCATGCATTAATCAGACTTACAATACGAACGAACGATCCATTTTACTCCAAAGGGTCATCGGGTTCTTCGGGACCTTGTTTGACCAAATTCAACTCTCTGAACCAAGAGAATATCTTTGGAACATCTAATTACCTTGCACAATATTTTTAAATTTTATTTTGGGAACATTCTTATGGATGATCTCAATTCGTCTTTTCCATGATTCGAGTTGAGTTATTCCGATCTCAACTTATATATACACGGACACACAGTTGACAAAGAAATTAAGGAAAATAATAACATAATCCCCTGGGAGATCGAAAGGGTGGAATGGGTGCCTAACAACTTCCCATTTTGTAACTTAGGCCCCAAACCTCTGATCTAATTAGTTTCGCAATCATCAATTTGTATTTGATTCCATTCCCTCAAGGAGGCAACATGTTCTTTTGCCGATTTTGTGAAAAATAGTCTGGAGACTCTTTCTTTTTATACCACGCCTCAATGACGATGGTCGAAGCATTCTTAGAAAGGGCACGAGACCTCTCTCTCTCTCTCTCCACCGCACGCGCGATCGTTGACCCTTATATGGAGAAGGAGATATGAAACCAAACATGGAAGTGATGGCCACAGTGGCGACTCCGATGGGGACTTGCTTAAGGAGGCTAGACTCTATTTGCATGGGTGTTATTATTTTCTTCTTGTGTGCATAACAACTACCTGTATGTTCCCTTTTTTCTCCTCTATTAATTATTGTATATAGCTACCTCATGTTTATATCAATTGTCACCCCCTTTTCACATCACACACTTGTAGATACGCTCCATGTACACCTCACACTACCTACACTTGCATATCGGTTCACCTATATCCACATGTTGCACACACCATATAGAATATCGATGCATGTTTTAGTTGATTGGTTGATTGCGCCACAAAGAGACCCGATGCAAGTTAAAAACGTCGTAATCTCCATTGTACAAACACATAGATTCCAGGTTCTTGAGATACGAAGAAAATTCTACACTCATGGGAAGGGCCATTTTGGGAAATAATAAGGCAGAAGGCAAGAAATAAGCTTGAAAGAAGAGAAAATGTGAATGGGTGAAAACCCTCACCACCGTAACCCCTTTTTATACGTGAAAATATTCGCTAAACAACAAGCAATCTGAGAAACTCGAATAAACGCCTACCCCACCAAGTATTTTGAAGATGCAGAAAGTGCAATCAAAGCCTTATGGTGATTTGACTGGACTCACCTGTCGATAGGCAGAAAAAGGGGTATGCCGATTGGCAGCCCCCTTATTTTAGAAAATTCTATCTTTCCTTTTTTGTAAAAATAAAAAATCTAAAAAAAATCCTTATTTAAAAAAATATGGATTGTTTCTTCCTATATTATACATTTTTACTCATCATTTCTCAAAATAAATTTTCTCTTGAGTTATTTAAATATCCCATCCTTTTTACGGTCTCAACAATAAAGTAAAAAAATGCATGTAGATTAAGTCATTTAAAGCAAAGACAAATAAAAAATCTCATTCATTTTATATATATTTCCATTTGCCTCATTACATTTTTCAGGAAAAAATGAGAAAAATAGAAAAAGCAAAAAATATTGGGACTCAACCCAAAACCCATAATCACAATATCTCTCTCTAAGACCCCCCGTACCTACGGCGAGCGCACTTCCCCCAGCGGTGAGCTGTGGAACCTCCACTCCTCAGTACAAATCCCTCCTCCAAGGTAGAATATGCCACGAGACAATAAGGAACTGCAACCATGTCCCTGATGTAGGCAGTCGGTGAGGCCACCTAGTCTCGGATGTCCCTAAGGCAATAGTCGACACCTGGACATGCTGTAAACAAAGAAATGGAAACAAATGGCAAACAAGTCAGTCTAAAGCAAAGAAAAATCCCGACAAGGATAAAGAAAGAGAAAATATATACCTTTAGCTATAAGATGCCTGTTGTCAGCCCTAACACCCCCGAATCCACTACATTAGGGTGGTAATGTATACACAGCGATACGCCTTTAGCCAATCGATAATTATAGGAAGGCGGGACAAGATGAATGAATGGAACCTCCAATGCCACTGTCGACGACCATACACCACTAGTATTATGGGAGGACCCTACCGACCTACCTGTACTCCTGCCCAAAATTGTAGGATGTGGAGGCATGTTCACCATGTCATAGATATAAGAAGGCATCAACCATCTCGTCGCAAAGTCGATATAGTCATAAGCCTCCACCTTATCCCTATAAAGTGAATAAGGCTCACCAATCATAGAATTCGTCCTGGCCTCCATCGACATCTCCGGCACTCACCTCACTTACATTGGGGGAATCACGGGTGTGACCACCACCTCATCCTTCACAATCTGTCTGACCACTCTCTCCCCTAAATACCAAGAGTAGCCGAACTCGTGCGCCAATGGTTAGCGCATCTGCACTCGCACCGTAGTCACCCCAATCGCCTCTGATGTCACCCTTAAAGACCAATCCACCTCAATCTTCATGCCTTAACAGTCAATCTCGAGCATCTACTGGAAGTTAATGGGATTCACCATCACCTCCCCAAATCCCAAATGAATGGTGTGGGTAGTGTCCTACCACCTCTCCCCCTGAGCGTATAGAACGACCGTAGAGCATGATGTCTTATCCAAAGAAAATTATAGGTGACCAAAACCTACAGAAGAAACTTCCCAGTGCACCACCATCGGAAGGTGCTCCCACACATCCTTAAACCCCATCTTCCCCCAGGAACGAAAGATCATCGACGCTATGTCAGTCTGCCAATATAAAGAAACCTTTTGGTCAAATTAGGGAAATAAAAAGAGAAAAGAAGAAAAATAATGCCAAAGGTCAATATACTTACTTAGCCATTATGTTTCCTTACCCTAGATGAGCGGTGATGCGAAGGCTTACACAGAATAGTGTGTTCATCAATAACTCGCTCGAACAACTCAAAGGCATTTTCGTTGCCCACTGCTAAGGCCATCCTAGATCTCCACTCTAGGTTCGTCCAATCGTTGAGACCCAACCACACCACGTGAGTTGCCCTACCCAAAACATCCACTATTTCTAGGACTCAAAGAAGGAAAAAGGCTTACGAACAAATCTTAGCAAGAAAGGGCAGAAGTTATGAATGCTAGAAGATGTGAAAAATGAGGAGAACTTGCCCCTTTTTGTAGGAAGCCAAGGGGCATGTCTATCGTCAGTTTCCTGACACCCACCGATCGCCACCTGCGATTCCCCTTCCCAAGGCAGCCCAGAAGATCGTTCCATTTCCAAATGATAATCCTTGCAACATGCCGGTCGGCAACCCCATTGAATTTTTTTTACAAAAAATGCCCGAAAATCCCAAAAATTCATCGAAAAAATCCTAAAAATGCCAAATAAATATTGAAACATATTTTCACCAAGAAAATCATTATTCAAGCTACCCAAAATCCCCCGCTGGATTAAAACTACATTTCCATCCCCAATTTAATCCCTAAAATGGCATGCCCGCATCCTCAGAGTCCAATACAATTCCCCAATAAAAATTTCAAATCCAACTTCCCAAGAGAAACTTAGAACCTTAAAGATGAAATGTTTCTCTAGCAGAATTTCAACACTAAGCTTTATCTCGATTCATCCACCATAAGAATTTTATCTCCCCCAACAAGGATATCTCTACTCAAAAGGACTTAATCTCTAGTCAGATGTCTCTTCCTTAGTAGAGTCTCAAAAGAGGTAAATTAAAGACTCCCCAGAGATAACACCCCCCCCTATTTTATAACTTTAGGTTCTCAGAATTTATCTCGACCCTCAGACTAGGTCACCCCTACTTTATGTCCTAAAAATTAACCCCAACCCCCAAAATTGGTCGCCACATTTTTAGGTCCTCATAATTGATATCTACCTGCATAATTGGTCACCCCTACTTTAGGTCCTCAAAATTGACCTCAACTCGCCGAATTGGTCGCCTCTACCTTAGGTCCTCATAATTGACCTCGATTCGTAGAATTGGTCAACTCAACTTTAGGTCCTCAGAATTGATCTCGACTTGCATAATTAGTCTCCCCAACTTTAGGTCTTCAGAATTGACCTCAATCCACGGAATTGATTGCCTCAACTCTAGGTCCTCAAAATTATCCTCGACCAGCAGAATTTGTTGACCCTACTTTAGGTCCTTAAAATTAACCTCGACCCACAGAATTCGTCTACTCAACTTTAGGTCTTCGAAATTGATCTCGGTCCACAAAATTGGTCTTCATTACTTTAGGTCCGTAGAATTGACCTCAACCCATAAATTGGTCACCCCTACATTAGGTCCCCATAATTGACCTCGACCCGTAGAATTGGTCACCTTAACTTTAGGTCCTCAGAATTGACCTCAACCACAAAATTGGTCTCCCTAACTTTAGGTCCTCATAGTTGAACTCATCCAATAGAATTTCCCATCTCTAGCATTTCCTTAGGTCCTCAGAATTGGACTCGACCCTCTAAAATGGTCATCCTCGTCCTTTCGGTCCCTAGAATTGACCTTTTCCCCAAAACATCACGTGGTGTCTATTCGATAACTTTCACTTATTCCATGATCACCCATCAATGGGCTCTATAGAAACTCCATTAAAGGTCCACCAAAGTATCCCTAGAGGTTCCTAGCACCTCCCCAACTCAATACAAACCCTAGGACATACTCCAAGTACCAATCTAAAGGCCAACAGGAGCTCCCAGGACTCGTTTGACTCCAATCAACTTCATCGTTTGAGCGAAGTTCAATGAATCTTCAAAGGGATCTAAATTCCCTTTCCAACAGTCCTCCACGTATGTGGATCGGTATAACAATTCAAACAAATAGACCTTTTTACTATCAGAAATCGATCTGGGGGCCATCGAGCGCTATCGAGCCCCGATTCGACCCAACTCAACTTAATCGTCAGAGTGAAAGCTTAATGTATCTTTAAAGGGCACTAAAAACCGTTTCCAACGGTGCACCCCATACTCAAAATGACATAACGGTGTGTATAAATGATCCATTTTCCCTTGAAAAATGATCTATAGGCCATCGGGCACTCTCGAAATCCATTTTTGCAAGGCCAAATCTTTATCTCAAATGAGACTGAACGAATCTTCAAAGGGCACTGAATACCCTTTCCAACGATCTCCCCCGTGCATGAATCAGCCTTATGGTACAAACAAACGATCCGTTTTACTCTGAAAGGTCACCGGGCACTTTTCGGCCCCATTTGACCAAAGTCAACTCTCCGAATCGATCAAAGATCTTTGGAACATCCAATTACCTACCAAAAAATTTCCAATATTCCACCCCATGCACAATTCGGACTTATGGTTTGAATGACCGATCCATCGTTGTTTGACAATATCTTGTCGAAAGGACCGACGGGTACTTCCAACCCCATTTGACCCATAGTTACCTCCAAGAACCTAGATAATCCCTAAATATTCTAAAAGGTCTCACAATAACCTTTCCAACGGTATGCCTCAATTAATATTTGGACTTAAGAATTGCGTTTTATGACCATTTTTCCAAAAAATCTGCACGAGACTGCCAATTAGCATGTCCATTTCCCTACCTTTTGGTAGTGTGTATAGGGTTACCGTACAAAAGGAAAGTCAAGGACAATGCCGATCGGCAGTCCCTTGACCCGATATAATGAGATCATGAACTCACCTTCCAAGACACCTCAGAAACATCAACTTCGGTGATCTTAACAACATTATTCTAAGTCAACGAGGTTTCAATATTTGAAACCTTTTTCCTCCTTTCATTTACATCATTTTCATACCCAATTTAGACAAAAACAAACTACATTCTTTACCCACTTGCAAAGAAGCTTATCATCAATTAAGATCATTCTCGAAGTCTCTAAAGAAGGTTCAAACATTCTTCTCCCTCTTTAAATTTATTTATTTTTTCATTTGTTATATAAGTTATTAATTTATCTTTTACTTTAGATCATACGCATATTAATATTCATTCCTTTATTAGTAATATTGAACATAATATATTTTCTCTAAAAAAATAAAAACAAGAAAATGAGGTTTACACTAATAAATTCCAATGGGATTTTTCTACAGCTTTTCTTAAAACTAAAAACACCTTTTTCTTATACACACATATAATAAAATCCACATTTGAATTTATGGGATAAACCCCACCCTTGTGGTTCATGCGAACTACGTGGACTTTGATGTCTTTACAAGCTACATAGGTGTCTCGGGCTCAAACCAGAGACTCGAGTCGTATTTTCCTATTTTTCTTATTTTTCTCCTAATTTATCCATGTATTATTTGCATATATCATACTTATGAGTCATACTTGCTTATTATCTAACCTATATTGTCGTTTCATCATAACGACCAATATCTTGATAAGCGCACACATCATATTTTCAACTATTATTTTGGGAGCATTCCTATTGATGATCTCACTCTGTCTTTTCCATGATGCGAATTGAGTGATTCCAATCTCCACTTATATATACATGCACACACTTTCTGAAGAAATTAAGGAAAATAGTAGCATAAGTCCATGAGAGACTGAAAGGGCGGGATGGGTGCCTAACACCATCCCATTCCAGAACTCAGTCCTCCAACCTCTGATTTAATTGGTTTTCGAAGCTTCAGTTTACTTTGATGTTGTTCTCTCGAGGCATAAATATGTTCTTTTGCCTGCTTTAATACCCCGCCGTTTTTTGGGAAATTAAATTCAATAATTAAGTGTAATTTGGGAATTTAAGAGTTATTGTGAATAAAATATTTTTGAGGTTTTCAAGGATTAGATGATTTTCGATGAGTGTTATATTTACTTTTTGGATTAAGTAAATAAGTCAAAGTATTTTAATTATATGTCGTAGCAGGGTAAAGCGATAGAGGATAATATTTTAATGGGAATACCACATTAAGTTGTGTGGGTTAAATTAGTGAGTTGCGGTCAAGTGCCTTGGCTGGAGATTCCAATTGCGCGGTGAGTCTCGGAAGGGCCGAGATAGTCAGAATTGAGTTTCCGGGTGTCGTAATTGAGTTTTGGGAATTTTTGGATTAATGGCGACTCGCAATTGAGTAAACGAGTCATTTTTGGGTTTAATAGGGATAAACCCTTATTTATACCAATATAAGGCATGGGAGAGTGGGAGAAGGAAAGAAAAGAGAGAAAATAATAAGAGGAGAAAATAAGAGGAGAAAAGAGGAGAGGAAAAGGATTTTCGGGCCAAACTCCGCGGGATTCAACTCGGGGTCGTCGAATTTCATCCTCGAGGCAAGTGTTTACTTGCTTTATTTTATTTTGAGAATGAATTTCATATCAAAGTTGGTAATAATAAATCCTAAAGGTTTTGGGTTGGGTTTTCGTGGATTAAACGGGTTTTTCGAAAGTTTAACGGGTAAACCCCGAAAATTATGAAATTGGAGAAACTTAGAAATTAATCAAATTTAAAAGTTGACTTTTGGATTTAGGATGTTTAGAACCTATTTCCTTTGTGTATATTTCAGTGGGTGTAGTTAGATGTTGGTGGAAGAAGGAGTAAAAATGGTTGGAGGTTTGTTAATGGCCGAAATAGTCTCGGAGAAGACGATGAACAGTCACCAGCATCATTGCTGAATCAATTCGACCTAGATTCGAATCGATTCGGCTCTTGATCAAAAAATGAAATTTGTAGATATTTTCGATACGGTCATGTGGGCGCCAACTGCGTATTTTTCTGATTTTTTTGGATTTATAATGATTTTTCTACGAAAGGTTGTCCGAGATCGAAATCGTTAGTTAGAAATCAAACCTGATATTGGGAGAATTACGGCTAGAATTGTTTGGAGATAAATATTAGGGGTTCCTAAATATAGAATGGGGAGCTATAGATTATTATTTGAGTGAAATGTCTACCTTGGGTTTGTGGAAAAATGGAATCCACGACCTATTTAAATTAAGGGTGTTTGGTGACGAATATTTCTTGGGATAAATTCAGTGGGCATTTAGGCTTATATAATTAGGCGCGTAGAAAACATAATTATACCGATTGTAGTTAAGTATATCCTGTGAGACTATTAGGATGAATTAGGTAAAATGCGTATCTACTTAGTATGAATCGGTATTAAAAAGTATGACGTGTGTGATAATTGATTAACTTCGCAAATTTCTTATTTGACACACTTATTTAATTTCATCCCCTAATCATGCATCTAAAGTGCAAGAGTCAACCCATAGACAAATAAAGCAAGCGACACAAAATTAAGGAAAAATCCCCGCAGGGCAAAACCTTTTATTTCTAGAACTTGGAAAAATTTACAAGACCATTGACTTACATACAACCTGATAATCGCCCACAAGTGTAACGCGGGGTGTCTTCATCAAACCTTCAAATCAACGGCTAGAAACAGTGTAGGATGGAATCTCCGGTAGGAACTCTAGGTGGTCAACAATGAAGACGAGAGACGACTTCTCCACAAGGGTTGAACAAAACCAAAGTTGTGTTCTTGGGTTACAAAGGATTCTGAAAGATATGAAAAGTTGTGTGAATCAAAACATGAGTCTTGGGACTTAAAAAGGTTAAGACTTAGAGTATTTAGGACTCTTAAAATAATCTATGAAAGTCTTGCAAAACAAATCCCCTAAGTTGGTTTAAATAAGAAAGCCTGGGCCGGAAAAATCTCTAGCAAAACTGATCGATTTTATCTCAAGCGGATCGGTCCACTTCTGATGACGGACCGATCCGATAGCGGATCTGTTCATTTTTTAACAAAGCCTCTTCGATTTTCATTCGATCTGGGGTTCTCTGTTTTGAAGCAATAGAGGATCGGTCTGACTTGAGGGCGGATCGGTTCATTTTTAAAAGGGGCGGACCGGTCCGGTTTACCAGAAAACTGATTCCAAGATGAAGATGATTTGATATTCGGATCCGTTGATCTTGAATTTCTTCAACAGTGTAACGTCTTATGACATACAAAATGATAATGGAGAAAAATGTCCTTACAAATCTCCCCCTATGTCTATGCCGGTACATACATAAAAAATCCGAATTATCAACTATCAAATTTCCTATACAAATCTAGCCTTCCATGAACCCAAAACTGAAAAGGTACAAATGAATAAGTCTTCATTGTTTTCTCTTGAATTCTTTAAAAATTTTCTCAAAGCTTTTTTTCATCAGGGTGTGCAATTCAATAATCATCAATGTAGTAACTACACACATGAGATAAAGCAAAATACTAAGTGACATATCGAGTTTGAAATGAGATAAACATAGATACCAATTTATGATAAAAGTGTAAGTCAAATATCAAAAACTCAAAACTCCCCCTTAATATGATAATTATTTCTCCCCCTTTTTATGATGTCCCCAAATAGACAAATGAGAAGAATAAATCAAACAAGCAAAGACATGGTGTCACGGTATTCAAACCAAGGCATCAATCAAATGGCAAATGTGATCTTGCAAGGAGATGCTCAAAAAATCTTCACAAACTATTTTTCATTTTTCAATTTTTTTATAAAAAATAGATACCATTTGAAAATAAATATGCTACAAAAATCACACCATGGATTCAGACTAAAACAACCAAGTCATGGAAATGGAATGTATGGGTGTGAACACTTTCGATAGGTAAATCAACTCAATCAATCATATGTGCACGATGCATATGTGTACCCCTAACGAATGAGCATCAAAAGTATCCTTAGGTGTAAATATTGTTGAATTTATATGACATCGTCTTATGAAAATCAACAAATCAAAGTCAAAATGATTTTCACACCAATAACATCCAAAACTATGTAGCGCATTTTCAAGAATTTCAAGGACGTGCAAACCCGTTTTAATTCTCCAACCAAGCTCCCTCAAATATATTTTCTTTTAGAGGTGTAAAAACTAAATTCTCAAACTTTGGCGAATTGGTGAAAAAATCTAAATGGTCCATAATTTGGCATGAATTTATTTTTATTGCCTTTAAATTTTTTCGGGCTCTTTTAGACCTCTTTGGACCTCGGATAATAAAATTCCTTTATTTTTTAGGTCCAATTTAACGGTGGCTTAGTATTCGCAAAGGCAATATGAACCTTTCGCAACCCTTCCCCGTTTTCAAACAAAGCACACAAACTCACAAAACGATTTTTATATGCACAATTTCCTTATCAAAATTTATCACGCTTGGCTTGTTTTAAAGGACAGGATTGAAGTGAAAACACCCAACCAACATGTGATAAGACAGGCACAATAATCAAACAAAACCGTGTATGTATGCAATAAAGGAAATCATGAGTCAAACATGTAGGAAGTAACACTTAATTACATCTCAATGACTTCAAACATTATAAACCACAAGGATGGATTAACTTATTGCCTCAAAACACTATCAAATAGCCACATGAAAATAACGGAATGATGTCGTGACTTGGTTATCCTAAGTATTCATCCATAAACGGTGCAAACAAAAAACAAAAATCATTTTGTAATTTTTTAAAAGTTTTAAAAATTTTCAAAACAAAACAATTCACAAAAATGATACATACTAGTAATAGGCATATAATGACATCATGAAAAGCATCCTATGCTAGTGAACTAGTCAAACCTCAATCGTTAGGTGCGGAGGGGTTTTCCAAAGGTGGTGGCAACTTATGAAAAACCTCCATCAATTCTTATGAAATTTTGACCAAAAACGTAACTTGCTCACCTAAATGTGCAAACTCTCTCATGTAATCTCTGGGAGCATATAAATAATCATGTGTGGGTGAATGTGTGCTAGAAACACATGTAGAAGCAAAACGTGATATATAACCCAACTTAAGTGATTTCAAATTTCCCAAAGAATTCAAAACAGTGACTTTAGGAATAAAGCGTTTTGGGAGAGATCTCAAAATCTTTTTAACTACACGCGTGTTATCAATCACCTCACCCAAATTAAAACTTGTGTTAGCAATGTCCAACAAACGTGCACAAAAATCATCAAAGCATTCAGACTCATACATGGTGATAGTCTCAAATTGGGTGGCCAAATTTTATAATTTAGATTCTTTAACAGTGTTCGTACCCTCATGTGTCAGTTTCAAAACATCCCAAGCCTCTTTAGACGTGGTGCACGTCATAATTCGACGAAACTCATCCGGAGTGACACCACCAGAAATAGCACTCAGACCACGGGAATTAAAATTGGACAATTTATAATCATCTTCAGTCCAGACTGACACGGGTTTTAGAGAGGTGATGTTATTAACTGTGACCGTGGGAGGAGTCCAACCATTTTCGCAAAGCAACCAAACACGCTCATCAATAGATTTTAAAATCGATTTCATACGAGCTTTCCAGTAGGCATAATTAGACCCGTAAAAAATAGGCATCTAATTATATAAGTGCTCCATAAGAAAAAAAATACGAATTTTCACAAAACTGATTTTAAAAAAAATTAATATCACACAATTTTGCGGAAAATATGAATATGCGATAAATTAGCGTAACCGACTCTGATACCAATTTGAAAAGTACGACGTGTGTGATAATTGATTAACTTTGCAAATTTTTTATTTGACACACTTATTTAATTTCATCCCCTAAGCATGCATCTAAAGTGCAAGAGTTAAGCCATAGACAAATAAAGCAAGCGACACAAAATTAAGGAAAAATCCCTGCAGGGCAAAGCCTTTTATTTCTAGAACTTAGAAATATTTACAAGACCATTGACTTACATACAACCTGATAATCGCCCACAAGTGTAACACAGGGTGTCTTCGTCAAACCTTCAAAACAACGGCTAGAAACAGTGTCTGCTAGAATCTCCCGTAGGAACTCCAGGTGGTCAGCAATGAAGACGAGAGATGGCTTCTCCACAAGGGTTGAACAAAACCAAAGTTTTGTTATTGGGTTACAAAGGATTCACAAAGATATAAAAAGTTGTGTGAATCAAAACATGAGTCTTGGGACTCAAAAAGGTGAATACTTAGAGTATTTAGGACTCTTAAAATCGTCTATGAATGTCTTACAAAACGAATCCCTGAAGTTGGTTTAAATAAGGAAACCTGGGCCGAAAAAATCTCAAGCAGATCTGATCGATTTTATCTCAGGCGGATCGGTCCACTTCTGATGACGGACCGGTCCGATAGCGGATCGGTTTGTTTTTAAACAAGGCCTCTTCGATTTGCATTCGATCCGAGGTACTCTGTTTTGAAGCAATAGCGGATCGGTCTGACTTGAGGGCGGATCGGTTCGGGGCGGATCGGTTCATTTTTAAAAGGGGCGAACCGTTCCGGTTTACCAGAAAACTAATTCCAAGATGAAGATTCTTTGATATTCGGATCCGTTAATCTTGAATTTCTTCAACGGTGTAATGGCTTACGACATACACAATGATAATGGACAAAAATGTCCTTAGAGGTATAGTTGGAGAAATTATATAAATCCTTAAGTGTGAATAAGGTACATGTTATTTATCAAGTGAGGGAATACTTTTGAGTTTAGTATCGTGAGTGTGTGAATACTCGAATATTATTAATTATGAGAATCTTTGGAATTATTAGTCATCGCTATGTGTGATTGGCAATTATGGCCATTTATATTTGTTTGAGGAACAATGTGGAATATATATATACTATATGATGAAAGTATATATATTATATGATACGGATATGTATATATATCTATGTGTGAATAGTATATATATATATATATATATATATATATATATATATATATATATATATATATATATATGTGTGTGTGTGTGTGTGTGTGTGTGTGTGTGTGTGAAGCACACCCCCTCTAATGCTATCATGGGAAGTTGCGCGATGTGGGTGAGGCCCCTGGCTTGAGGAGCAGGGTGCGTATAGTCCCCAGGTCATAGCGTCCATTATTATATTGTGTAATTTTTATTAGGGGTGAGACGTGGTGGGTAGGTTTCATCTCACTTTCGTGGAGGAACTATGACCGCTTCCCAGATGTTGTGATTTGGTTTTGACCATGAATTAGGTGACATTTAGTCCTACCGGTGGTCCCCAAGATGGTATGTGAGTGATGCCCTGGAAGATGATAGCATTGAGAGACCGCATCCTCGAGTTATAACTCGTTGGGATGGTTATTGTACTTGTGTGTATAGTACATTGCTTGTGTATGAGAACAAGATGTCATATCTCTATGATAGGAAAGAGTTAAATTGAATATGAAATGAAAAAGGATTAATTCTCATTCCGGGATATTGTATCCGGACTTAAAATGTGAAATGTATATAAAAGTGAGTATGAAAAATAAAGATGAGTATGTTATGTATATTTATTTATACGAGTATATATATAAGTTGAGTACGAAGGGTCTGATGGATCTCGATAATCGACCTTGCCAAGTAGTAGTGTATCAAGGGGTTCCTTGTTTGGATTTCTCTTTGGAAGACACCCCACGCACCAACATGGCTCAGTGTCGATACTGGGGAGAAGTTTAACCCTTATTGCTCCTTTGTTGAGTTTTCATTATACGAGTATATATATGTGTTGTGTACTTGGGGTCTAATGGATCTCGACAATCGAGCTTGCCAAGTAGTAGTGTATCGGGGGGTTCCTTGTTTGGATTTCTCTTTGCGAGACACCCCATGCTCGAACATGGCATAACGTTGAGACTAGGGAGAAGTTGAGCCCTTAGTACTTGGTTGGCTTAGGATTTCTATAGTTTGGGGGTGACAAATTAGTTAGGCAACGTATCTTGACTAGGATGTTTAGAGGGAGGAGCTAGGTGTGCACTATTAGAAGAGAGGTAAGGGGTATCTCATGGGAGTGCGATACCAATTTAAATATGAGATAAAATATATTTTTAATAATAAAGCATTTATGCACTTGCTAAATATTTTCACAGCTCGGGCTTTGACCCATTTGTATATTTTTTATCTCTTGCTATATTATATATATATAGGTGTCTAGACAGAGGGACGCCTGGATGATGATACTTTCAAGTTAAACGTCTGCTGCAGCAGCTGTGGATGCGTGCAGATTTATTTTTAGACGCTTCTATTATTGTGATCTAGATAGAAATCATTGTAGTAATTTTTGGGCCGAAAGCCCAACTTCATTTATTTATTCTTTCACCACCTTTTAGTGCGGCATTCGATTTGGTTTTATCATATTTGAACCGAGTGTTCGCTTATTTTATCTATTTCTAGTATTATTTATTTAAACTGTGTGGATGTGCTAATTGTATAGTTCATTTAAAAAGGTTAGTTAAATAAAATTTTGACGCCAGCCTAATAGGTTATTAGTAATTAGATTTGTTTTCGACAGTAATGCTAAGAATGATCCATATGCGACTCCAGTTTTAATTAGGTACAGGGGTGATCCCCGGTATTTTATTAGGCGAGCTGTCACACCTGCTTTGTGAAAAATATGCTAGGGACACTATCTTTTTATATCACCCCACATGACTGACAGCCTAAGAATTCTTAGAAAGGGCACGAGACTCTCCACCATGCGCGTTAGCATTGACCCCCGAGATAAAGAAGGAGATAGGAAACCAGACCGGTGAGGGATGTCCACAATATTAAGCACTGGGTGGTGTAAAAAACCACCTCCAAATAGGATAATATTCATACTCAGAAATAGTTGATTGCTTCCAGGTAGCTCTAAGGTTAGTATCTTCAACCAGACGGAACCTATTCTCACCCTAAATATTATAATTTTATGTTAATTAAGGTCGAAAGAATTAATTTGATGTAAATTTGGGATTTAGGGGTTAAATATACCTCAAGTTATCTTACTTAAAAACTTTTAGGGGCTCTTTTGTAATTTATTATAACTTCAAATGTATAATAACAAAAATTTAGGTTTTTAAATATAGTTTATTTACTCATTAGAAGAATTTTTAGTTTACCCACCTTATAAGGGTTTAAGTCATAGTCATAGGTAAATTAGGGTTAAGAAATTCCCGATTCTTACAGTCCACTTACCCAAGAAAAAAAATTCATTCTCGAATTTTACATTAAAATAAGTCGCGGTCGTGACACCCCGTCTAATTAAACATTGGCTGATCTGACCTTTATTAAATTAAAACAGGTTTCTCATATGGTTCATTCTTAGAATCACTTTCAAAAACGTTTTAATCTCTAACCACCTAAGTGAAATTAGACCGGTGTCAAATTTTATCTTTGTTTAACAATAAATAAAGGAGCAATGCGGAAAAACTAAGTTAACCATACACAATATACTAGAGTCCAATCATCACAATTTATAAATGAATAAAGGTTTGCCAAATAAAAAATCGGCCCAATACAAAACCAAATACTCCATAATAATAAAGAACCAAATAACTTAAAACTGTCAACGGACAACATGTCTATACATGTAATATCAAATCAGATCCAACACTGGATCTGAATGGAAGAGTCATCTAATCAAATCTTATCCCGTCAGCACCCACCGTGATACATCTCCATGTCCCTGGAATTAAGTCACGCTTGGCGTCCCTATGGCTGGACACCTAAAAGGTTTTTAAAAATATTTTTATAGCAAGTGTTAGTACATAAAATGTTTTGAAAATATTTAGCAAGCGTTTATTACATAAAAATTCAGTTATTGATTACACATGTTCACGTACACTCTCTCTTGAGTTTTCCTCACCTCTCATCTGTAGTGCACGCCTAACGTTCTATACTTATACCACCTAGCTATACTACCCAAGCTAACTAGACTAAAGTATTCAACCGAACTTATCTACACGTCTAAGTTCTCGTACCGCCCATACAGTTCATTAATTTATTAGCATATATCATATGCTAATAATTAACATAACTAACATTCCTCCTATGTTATCTTTTAAATTTATATGTTAAGTTCTCAACTTAATTTATCATTCTGATGTCCACAAATATAAATAAATTTCACATATGTTATTAGATGAATCATATACTTAAGTTTCTCGACTTAATTCATTATTTTTAGATATACTCTATCTAACTGTCTACTGTCACACATAAGTAACTTAATAGCAAAGTATATATTTCACACAAAATATATACAATTAAATATATCTCACTATAATATCCTCGTATCACACATTAAGGATATATTGGTTCGGATGTTCCTTTGACCCGAATTTATCATGTCATTCACATTGGTCCGGATATCCCTCGCCCATAATGTAAATGTTATATACATCTCTATTGGTACAGATGTTCCATCGACCCCGATATTATTTATGTTCTATATTGGTTCGGATAGCCCTCGACCCCAAACCAAACTTTCAGGTATTGGTCCGGATATTCCCTCGACCCCAATACATCTATTGTACTATAGGTATTCACACCGCCTAAGTATTTGTATAATAGTATTCACACAACCTAATTATCCCCATTTGTACGTAGTATATTTCTCTCGTATACTCCCGTACTAATTTATTTACGAATAATCCCACTTATCGTATTCATGAGTATTCACATAACTCTAAGGGTCCTAGTTACCCATTTATAAATTTTAGTGGTTAAGCCTAACTCACCCTACTGGTCTACATATTCATTCATTCAATTACCGTAATTCTTTATCCGTCTCTCAAATTAATTATTATATAGTTTAAACCAATTCAATCTTGTCTTAATCCTCTCAATAAGACTAAGTCATTCACCCATCATAAGTCTACTGTAATATTTTAAATCTCTACATATTACTTGATGAAAGTCCTTAAAAATCTCACAACAACGATTTAGGGAATTAAAGCAAAATGGGAAATTTTACATTTTTTGGGTCAACGAATCGATTCACCCTAGGATGAATCGATTCGCCTTACCCGAATCGATTCTCCCTAGGACGAATCGATTTAATTATGTACAGATTTTGCACTTCGTCTTCTTCGTGCATTTTTCTACATTTTTCACCATTAATATTCATCCCAAACTCTATGTTTCTTCACCAAACTCTTTACCCATAATATCACACATCAAATATAGGTTTTAGGATGATTTTCAACATTCAAAACATATTCAATCCATACCAAAAACAGTCAAGAAGGAATTAAAACCACTAATTCTTCAAGAACCCTAGTTTTTGTATTCTTCCCACATAATCGTTCTGAATCCCAGATTTAATTCATTTTAATCAACATGTCTCCTATGATTTCTATTCCTTTACAGTTATAAATCACACTACATGCAAATTCCTAACCATCATACAACAAAATTTATTTTTTTTCTCCCAGGAGCATGCATTAAATCAAAATTTTCATCAAAATCTTATGCGTGGGATTCTAACTTCATATTAAATGCAATAAACAACTTGCCTCAAATAGATGATGTTACTTCTTGTTGATGAAGGTGGGTTGATTGTCTCTTATTGAATTCCCCAATCCAAGATTTATGTTTTGCAAGCCCCAAAGGAGAATTTTGTTCAAAACTTCTTTTAACCCTCACATAAGTTCTTTATTTTGTTTTGTAATAGTCTAACGTGTTCTTTTGGAGCCTTTGACCCTAACTCCCACTTTTTGTCATCTGATAAAAGTCCCAAAATTCGTAGGTCCCTTAACCTCTATTTTTCAAATGACCAGAATGCCCTCAATACGTGCCGGTTTGGTCCAAAATTGACCCGGACCAAAACTATACCCCCGGGTACACTATTCTGACTATTTTGACCCATCCAAAATCATTCGTGACCTCTAAATTGTCATTCAAGTCACTCAAAAATATATTTCCTATCTCAACCTCAAATTTGTCTACACACGGCTATCAGTCGAGATAAAATAAAATACGCACAAGTCACTCGCTATGCCATATAACCCTAATTATCAATTATTTACTATTCACACTTACTAAATTTTATAATATAATATTAATTAGTATATGTCTCTCGATTAATATTTAATAACATTTCTCATTTAATCACATTAAATTAACTCACTCACGTAATTTAAATATAACATATTTTTCCCAATTAATTACCCGAATTAATTAAATTAAAAATATATAGAAATATAGGGTACATACTTCCCCCTTACTAGATAAGTCCTAATGAATAATGCAGTAGATAATTATTGATAAGAATAATAATTGGATAGTCTAAGGAATTCGACAAACATTAAATATAATGAGAAGTGTAGTAGCGAATTATAGATGAGAATAATAAGTTTTAATATAACAGATTGAAACTTAGAGTCTAAACGGATAGATGGCAGGGGAAATGAATTTAATCATTAAATGATTTGAATAAAATGACAATGGTCACAGGATATGATGGCGTAAGATTTTGCACTTAGTTTATGTAAATTATGATACATTAATATTATGAAATTTATTCAAAAATTGGAGTGTCAGAAATGAGTACCCTCTTTTGGTTATTTCATAGGTGAATTGATTATTCTTTACATGATTGATTAAATTATGGAGGTTACAATTGTCATTTGATTGAGGATACGAGTAGGAATTCTTCTACATGAGAGGTGAGGTACTCATTACATGTGAGCATCGATTGGGAGACATGAAGTATAAGTTAGTAACAAATTGCATAATTATTAGTGAAGAATCCTCGCACATCTCGAGCTCTGACACAAATTATAAATGTTTTCCCCCGACTATTCTTAATGATAGGGAAAGCAGGACTGGCGATGGATCAAGCCTACTGTTGTATTGGATGTAATGGATCTCACGCTATTGACTCCAGTATAGGTTGTACTTCAGTCTTTTTGTCATTTTATTTCATATTGGAATTTGTATAACATTAATCCCAAATGTTTATTTATATCAGTTGTACTTATCTTTACATTGTGGACATTGTATGATGATTTAGTTTTCATTATCCATGCATTGAATCAGTTTTATTCAAATGTTTTATTCATTGTGGATTTTGTTATAAAATAAAAAAAATATTTCTTTAGTGCTGAGAATGGTGTAAATTGTTGATAAGCCCCATCTTCGGCATATCGTGCATGACTATCCTTTACTCGAGAAAATGGGGGTTGCTACAATTGGTAGTAAAGCCCGATTGTAATGCCCTTACGATCTATATCTGAGCTTGTCACATTCTGCATTGCATCCTTTGATGTAGAGACCTATGATTAGGAATCATTGTATTCTTTTTGGTTAGTTACTACCCGTTCGGGCAAAGGGTTAGTTTTGAAGAGAGAGCCATAGAGACCTTCATGTGGGTCACTTGCTGGAATTAGGAGAATTTGGGCAATATGGTGCACAGTAAACTAAAGTAAGACATTTAGAAAATTTGAGGATCTGGTAATGTACACTAATACATCAACATAGGTTAGTTCGGGTAAACTATGACCTATATCAAGATTTGGGCATCGAATTATAGATAGAATTATCGGGGAAAAATAAACTAGTGATAGTATTCGTGGTAGATAAGGTGTTTTCCTTACTTTAGAGTATATGGGATACGTTTGGTTTGATATTGGTAATTAATGTTCACTTGGGATTTATTAATACATTTGAATTGATAGACTTTGTATTTGGGGAGAATATTATGCATTGATTATCGTGGGTGAGGAGGAGTATTGTTTCGTTGGTGTATGGATACAGAGACATGTATAATGATAGACCTACGTTTATTTTAGGCTTATTCTTTAGATATTTCGGAGTACAATATTTTTCCTCAGAATGGAAATATAGTTACATGGGATATGTTAATTTTATGTGGACTAATATGAGTTGTGATCATGTCTCAAATACAAGATTGATTAGAATTGGCGTTCACCGTAGTCATGAGGATTATTGTTACAAATTTGATGGGTAAGCCTAGTTTTGAAGGAGTGTATTTCAATGGGAAATTAGGTCATGTGAGAACCTTTAGAAAGTTGAGTATTATTTGGGAAGCAACATGTGAGTGTGGTTTAAAATTTTTGAATAACTCGAGGAGGTAGATGCGTGTGAATAAACCCAAATTTATGGAGTAAATCGGACAATGCTCAAGTGGGAGCAAAAATCTTTTATCCAGGGGAAAATCGTTTATGAGATAACGTGATGGTGTAATTTAGGAAAGTATTTTCTTAGAGAGTATAAGCAACAAAGTAGAAGTAAGTCTATTGATAGCTTAAATTATTGAGATTGTATATGATCGTGTGTAATGTTGCTATAGTGATGTTATCATGCAAGTGGTAGTGGTAAACTTGAGTAGAATGGGTATGTCTTTGGAGACTTACAAGTGACTAAGTGCCTTATAAAATAAATACGGGCAGAGAATGTCCTACCTAGATTGGGGTAATTGTGATATTGGGCATGGTAGAGCAGTTGAATCTAAAGGAGTTTGGTATAACTCTTATAATGGGATAAGTGGTTGGTTTGAAAAATAGCAAATATTGAAATACATATGATTAGTATAAATGGTTATTTTTATTTTCCTTTTCCTTGGGCCGATGGATCTCGATAAGTGACTAAGTTGGGCATTAATGTATCTGGAGGGTTTCTGATTTGGATTTCGCTTATGAGACGTCCCATGCACGAAATTGGCAAAAGTCAGGAGTTTAGGGTAGTCGGATACTAGAATGATTATTTTATTTACGTATGTGGCAGTATACCTATTGTATGGATATACGCAGTATTAATGGTACATATTATATGTATATGTGTCATTGATATTTGTTAATAGTGCGTGTGTGCATGTATGTAATGTGAACTATATGGGCACCTCAGTGATGTTATGATGGGCACAAATGAGCCTTTTCTATTATCTCATAGGATATTAGTATGGACTAATTGGGTAAAAACATAAGTTAATGGTGAGAAATAAAAGGTGATTTTATGCTACCTTGAATTCTGAGGGCAAACTTCCGTTATAAAGGGGGAGAATATAATACCCCATATATATTTGGAATAATATAAGATTTATTAAGTATTAAATAAATTCGATGAAATTAGTTAATATGGGTTGTGAGTAATTAGGATCAATGTTATTTATAAATTTTAGAATTTGACTTTAATGATTTGAGAATAAATCAAAAGGGATTTTTTTTTTGGAGAAAGTATCAGAGTGGGTCATGACACACTTTAAAATATTTTCAGGATACAAATATTTGGAACATACTTCGAGAGGTATTACAGTCTCGTTTGGGTATTTTAGACCCTGAAAAATCATCTCGGGGTATATATATATATATATATATATATATATATATATATATATATATATATATATATATATATATATATATATGTTAGGTAGTTATCGTGCTATTTAGATTAAGTATTTGGGCTTATTTGGGGGTCCAAAGTTGGGGCCTAAAGTCCAACTCGGGATTAGCCAATTATTAAGTGTTAAAGTGGGGGTAAATCACTCCCCCACTACCATTAGAGAAAACCTAAAAGAACAGTTACAGGAGAAGGAAGGAACAATACAAAAAAAGAGGAGAAACAAAACCCTAGGAGGAACAGAGGTTTCTCTACACAATCTCATGCAAGGATTCTCTTGCCATTCTTATTCAATTTCTACTAATCTTATATGAATGTTATTTCTGTTCTTAGAAATTACCGTGGAATTATGTTTTCAGACTGCACCATTAAAGATCCTTAGACAATATGATTCATTGTTGTATGAATATAAAATGTGTTGAAAAACCATAAATTATCTTGCGAAATTAATGTTGGAAAAAAACCATAATTGGGAAGAAAGTTGTATGAAAATTTGTGTAATCTGATTTATGGGTCTAGATCTGATTGTTATAAATCGTAAATAGGGGAAATGTGAAATTGACTTTGGATCCGTTTAAATTAGTGGATGATATATATATATATATATATATATATATAAGGATTAGAAATTTTTAGAATTCGTGTAAATTAGTGGAGGTTTAAGAGATAGGGCCTAGTTGGATTTTGAGGTGGGTTAATCTTTAATGGCGGAAACGCTAAGAGAGAAGAAGATGATACTAAGAAGAAAGGGTCGTTTCAATGACCAGGGAAGTCATTCAAATGACATATGAGGTCGTTCGAATGACCATGGTTTTTGGTTTGAGCGATGATGGAAGAATTACCCACTTCGGCCTTTTGCTCCAGGCACTCTATGGGAAAATGTGATTTCGTAAAAAATGGAGTCATCCGGTTTGAGGCTTTCGTTATAGATGGAAATAACTGTAAGAGATATTTTTTTTTATATACTTGGGAACTTAAAGAGGAGTACATATAACTCTGAGGGGAATTCGGATGTGTACGAAAATCAAATTATAGAATTTGGAGTGATAATTTTAAAGGTGAAAATTACGAACCAAGTGAGGGAGTTCAGGTATTTTGTTGAGTGACACTACGGTAATAAAATTTATGGAGATGGAATTCATTTGATTAAGGGTCAGTAATTTAACTCGGATATTTTTAGGTTGAGTGCTATGGGAGTTAGGCACGGGATAGCCGGTTTAAACTTATTATAGAATAATATAATAAATTATCAAATATTAAATGTAACGAGGGGTGTTAAACTAAATAGTGGGACTTTGTGTAGTAAATCTTAAAGGGTTTCCATATACACATGTACATATAACCTTTTTTACGATAGTTGACTGCTTATATATGTACATATAAATCTTATTAAAAAGGTATCAAGGAGCGAATAATTATTATTTCTCTGCAACGATTAAATTTTGAGTCAAGAGGACAACAATCTAAGATTATTAAATGTATGGGTAAGGGTATTTGGGGATAACTATATCTATAATCGTGTTAGTAAGGTTTGTTTGGGGATAACTATATCTATAATGTTTTGGAAAGGTCAGTTGGGAAATAGCAATACCTATGTATTTAAAAAAATAATTGGTGAAGTAAATGTGATTTTTAGTTAAAACACGCATTGTATGAGCCTTAATATTTAATTTGGAAGTAGTCATAAGATAATGGCTTAAAATGAGATATGTTATTTGTTGTTTTCACACCAGAAGGCTCTTCACAATATTTATGTTGTGAAATAGTGTGTAAAGAAAAAAATAATATTTTTTCCTTATTGTATTTTTATTTTATTAGATAAAAAAAAAAATTTGGGATTTCTAAATCACAAACAAAACAATAATAAATATAGAAAGCAACAGAGCTGCCAAAGTATTTTTGAGCTCCTTCGGGAGGAAGGATGGTAATTATTTCAACTCATTTATATCTTATCTATTTTTTCTAGCTTGGCTAGGTGGGATAGATGAGCCACTCCCTTTTCGTTATGATACCGCCCGGGCAAAACCATTACAGAAAAACTCGATTCAACGAGCAAAAAAAGGAAAGAGAGGGATTTGAACCCTCGATAGGTCTTTGTTCCAAACTAGGAAGCAATGCTAGAGAATCTCAGTTCGAGTTCGAGTGGCAGAAGGACGTCTTCTAAAAGAGATACAATTGATCTTATAATGAATTCAATTATCGATTTCTATTTCTTAAGGGATTCCTATTTTTTTAAGATTTTTTATGATATTTTCAACTTTAGAGTTGACAAAAATGTATAATCAAGCCAAGAAGGTTGTAATGTATATAGATTGAGATATACTTGAATTAAAATAGTTATAGATTAACTACTTCTACACATTGGGTGATAATATGTACTTATATATATTTGTGTGGACATACCAGTGGACCGTTCTATCGGCTCGGGGGTTCGCGTGTTCAGGCTGTGTACCACACATCGGTACATGTGGGCTTGATGATATATAAGACATATATGTACTACGTGTAGGCTCCACCCATGGGAGGTAGATGTTGGAGCTGACCGTTCATGTATTACTTCTGGGTATGGGTCGTACATGTATGTCCTGCGTAGGGGCCTCTATCAACTTGTGTGTGTTTTGTGATGTCCTTTTAGGATAAGGGATTCCTCTGAACTTGTCGATAGAGCACAAATGAAACACCAATGGTAGATGCCCTTGTGTGTCGTATATATATATATATATATATATATATATATATATATATATATATATATATATATATAGGGACATATATATATTTATCTATTTACACATTGTGGTATACCTTATATGGAAATGTTCCCTTTTAGTCTAAGGATGTAGAAAATACTTAATGATTATAAATATGGTCTAATATAATGATGTGGATAATTAAGGACTAGATAAGTCCTAATGAATATTGCGACGGATAATTAATGATAAGAATAATAATTGAATAGTCTAAGGAAGTCGACAAACATTAAATATAATGAGAAATGGAGTAGAAAATTATTAGTGAGAATAATAATTCCGTAACCTAAAAGATGGAAACTTATAGTCTAACGGGGTAGATGACAGTGTAACACCTCGCCCGCCCGGGGAGAGCGAATGGAGCGCTACTATCGAATAAGTAAATCAATTCCATAAATCACAAGGTATAGAGCATCTAATTCCCACAATAAAACAAGAGAAACAACTAATCTCAAATCTCTTCAATTAAAACAACAAGTCTCTCGAATTTCATATAACAGCTAACGCGAAAATAAAATACAAATCTCCAATGATCTATACATCAAAATAATACAATCTTCTCATCTTGTATTAAAAATCTTTCCAAAATAATCCTCGCTAAAATCAATCTCCATAGCGCCCCAAAATCCACGCTAACCTGCCACTAAAAGAAAATATGGCGAAGTACACAATACGGCAGGAAAGTTGCTCAACAAATATGTTAGCGATGAATAAAACGTCACAATACGAATACGAATGTTCAAATCAAATGAGAATCGCATAAGAAATTATATCACTATAATTTCTCAACAACACATTAACCGGGTCACCAAGCCTCACCACCGTACCGCGCCTATGCATTTTTTTAACATATCCGAAAAAAGGAATATTGGCGGGTGCCCAACCTTCGTGCCATATTAAAATCTTCATGACAACATCATTAACACAATAATGATACCACATGAATCAAAATTAGATTCCAACAAATATTTCTAGATTCCAATGAATTTAGAAATTCAAATATGAGTCAATAATTACAAGAAAACAATGAGAATAATACTCGCGAGATTAAGCAGCATATTGTGTAAAACCCCATACCTTAAACAACCAAAAAGAACCAACATGAATCATCACATAATTTTAGCCTCAAAATCTATTCACACTGTTGATGTAAAAAATTAGATCGCTCTAATTATTCAATCACAGATAAATAAATAAGACAAAGACTTTTAAAGTGGTTCAGCCTTGTAAGAATGGCCTACGTCCACTGTTATGTTATTGCTGAGTGTTTGGGAATTCTCGATTACAAGTTCTTTCAAGAAATTCCGGTCCCTTTGAATGAGGGTGATACAATGTATTTATAGCCTTGAGGCTATCATCTGAAAGGGTGATACATTAAATGATATACATATGAAAGGGTAATACATTTAATGCCCTTGGGCGTGTGCGTCAATGATAAACATTTAATGAACCAGTTGAACTGTTGGTTGTCTGGCAATCAATGATGTGGTCGAGATGCAGCTCGGACCGCCTTAGTTGCTCGGAGTTCAGGAGTTCCTCGGAGCGCTGGAGTTCCTCGGAGTATCCTTGTTGCTCGGATAATATATGACTTGGTCGGGGAAATGAACTTCCTCGTTTCTATTGAGCCACGTAGATTGACATGTGTCTTCTTATTATTCGTCCATATCAGCATACTAATTTTGGTATCAACAGAAGCCCCCAATGTTTTATATTTCAAACTTTGAGAAGTATGGAACATTCTTTCTCGGTATATGGCAATATTAAATGACCCTCCAAAGTCGCAGAATCCGCCTTTTTGAATTTTTATAGGCGCTTCGATCTTCGTGCACTTTTTGTCCTTTTAGATGCCGGTAGCGTAATAGTTTTCTTCTTTGTAATCATTTCTTTCGCCATTTCCCAAGGCAAAGTATTTAAGCTTCAGAGCCAGTCCCATCGTCTTCTACCTTTTCCAATTTCTGCTTTCGAGTTTTCCATAGTCTTTCTCTCTCTTGTGCATTCATCCTTTTCTTCGTTCGTTGTCAACAGATCTCCCTTTTTCCTGTAAGATCTTCTTCCTTCTTCTTTATTTCTTTTATTCACCATGGTTTATATTATTGAATCTATTGAGAAATTCCATTCTGATTATTCCATTCCATCTTGGGTAACTTTGGAGGAGCTTTCTGAGCCTTCAAATTACTTTCGTTTGGCTGAGGGACATTGGTTCCCCAGCCTCTTTATTGCTGAATGTGGATTTTCTTTTCCACCAAACCCTTTGTGCTTAGAGTTTTGTCATCATTTTGATGTTGTTCCTGCAAAAATAGCCCCAAACACATGGAGAATAGTTAATGGGGTGTATAGGTTAAATCAGACTCATGGAACCCGTATAGGAATTCCTGAGATTATGTACTGTTATAGATGGGCTGTTTTAGACAGCGTTTATTATTTAAAAACTAGATTTTTGAATAGGGCTTTAGTAGTCAATCTCCCTGATGCTAATAGGGATTATTTTGAATATGGGGTAGTTATCAAAAATTGGCAACATGCCCCTTTGGTTGGAGACGAAGTATATGAAGGTCCCAAATGCCCTCCATATGGCAATGGGATAGGTTATTTTCATATTATTTTATTTCTGAAACTATGATTTCATTATGTTTGAATAAATGCATGATTGACATTTCAATATGTTTTTGCTTACAGTTGACAGCAAGAGAAAAACTCCAAAAGAATCAGAAGTTAATATAAAGAATTTGAAAAATATCTGGAGTTTGCATCAAAAAGTTGCAAACGAGCACGTCAGGTCTGCTTCATACTTGTTGCAGTACAGGAGCTATACATCCTCCTTTACTGCTCGTCCTGTGGTCAGCATTAGCAAACCATTGCCAGCTTTTGAAGATTCTTCACCATACTCTCACATTCCTCTGAGTAAAAAAATGGGCAAAAGAAGAGTTCCTGCTATCTTCGAGGAGACTTCCTCTGCTGGGGATGGAAAGAGAAACAAAGATGATGTTCCAAAGGGGACAAAGAAAGTGGATTCTGCCCCTTCTGTTGCTCATCAGAAGGCTGCCGAGAAGCCCCCAGTGGCTCCTAGTAAGAAGGATGCACCTGTGGACGTAATTACCATCTCTCCAACCAAAAGCTCTTCTTTGGTTGAGACTGTTGAAGTGCCACCGAGGAGATTGAAGAAGTCCTCCTCGGTCAGTTTTTCTGAAACCATTCCCCAACTCCAAGCTAGTGGAGCTGGAGTTCCAACCATCATTCCTCCGAGTTCTGCAATAAGATCGGTAAAGACTTGGACTATTCCTGAAGTCCAAGGAATTAAGGAGAACATGTCTAGGGATATGCTGACATCCCTAGCTACTCGTCACATTGCTTCAGTAAGTTTCTCGTATCCTGAATTTTTCTTTCTTTCAGTCAATATATGTATTTCGGCACTGACTTATCATTACCTTCTTTTTCAGCTGGTGAGTTGCTTTAGCACCATAGTGAAGAAAGATGAAGCGATCAAGGCTTCTAGCTCCTCGTCCGGGGTAGAGGATGCTTTATAGGGCTTGGCCTAATCTTTGAAGGAATCTCGTCAAAAATATGACGAGGATAGGGGTGAATGGGAAAAGAAGTTGGCTGCATCTGAGGCAGAGAAGGTGCAGTTGGGAAAGAAAGTGAAGGACTTGGAGAGAGAGAATAAAAAATATGCCGAGAAGCTCACGGGTTTTGGGGAGCTTGAAAATAAGTTGAAATCGACTGAGGAAGAGTTGGCCCTTCTCGAGAAGTAAATCGCCAGAAGGAGGAGGTGGAGGCCAAGTTGAAAGCCTCCGAGGATCTTCTATCCGAGAAGCTCTCCTCGGAGAAAATGAAAAGAAAAGTGGCTGCAAAAAAATCATTTCGAACTGGTTGGGACAAAGGATGGGATAGGGAGGTAGAAGCAATGATGACCCAGGTGAAGTATGGGAGTTTAAAATACTTCCGAGATGGTTGGGTTGCTGCCCTGCAGGAACTAAAGGTTAGCGAGGAATCTGAATTATTTCAACAACATCTTCCTGGCCCCCCTCCTGTAATTGAAGATGAGGAAGAAGACGAAGCTGCGTCCGAGGAGTCTTCGATGATAGTAGGTGATCAAGTCCTTGCTCCTCAACCCAATCAGACAGCCACCGAGGAGATCTCATCTTTGCCTGCTCCTCCTGAACAAGTCTCAACTTCTGCAAATCAACTCATTGTTCCCACCAAGCAACCAAGCTCCTCGTCCCAGCCTCCCGAGAAAGTCTTGGGAGATAAGGAAAAGGTGTGAAGTTGTTCGGTATTCTCTTTCTATTTTTCTTTTACTTGTACTCTGTATTCTGAACGCTGTACTCCTTTTGATGATGTAATAAAATCACCTTTTTTGTTCCTCTACGTTGTTGATGTTTTGTCTTCTTCTTTTATTAACTCTTGCCTTCTCTTCTTTACTAGTTTATGGCTAGAATGGAATTATTATCTGCCAATGATACAAAGTTGATGCAGCAATGCCATGAATATTATAAGGCTGGCCACACAGACCTAAGTGCATCTGAAGTTGCTGATATCCTTGGTCATGATGCTTCTGAGCAGGCAATTGAGGCTTATCAGTACCTGAAGGGTTTACTTGACCGAGCTGTGGCCAATAACATGGCCTATTATGAAATGATCGAGGATCTTCAATGTACCTTAGAAGACCTTCAGCAGCAGTATAAAGAGTCTTCAGCTCTTTTGCACGAAGGGTATGAGAAGAAACTCAAATAACTTCATGATGAAATAGGCTACGACAAGGTGATCGTTGGCTATGAAGTGAGAGAGAGAACATTGAAATTAGATGTCGAAGGGCGCATGCAAATTGCTGAGCTATTGGAACAAGAAAATAATAATCTGCAAAAAGAACTAGCTCAGTTTAGGTCTGTTGCTTCATCTTCCACTGCCTTGGTACCAGTCACTGATGAAGGATTCTCGTTTTTGGAAGTGGAAAATGCCAAATTACGAGAAGAATTAGAGGCTTTGAGAAGAGCTGGGCCTTCTACTGTTATTCGGGGACGAGGAAGAGGTTCCCGTGGACGAGGAAGAATTGCTCAAAATGTTGTCGAGGAATAAAATTCTCCACCTGCTCGGGGACGATCAAGAGTTCTTCGTCGTACTGTTGAAGAAGCTCGTACTCAATCAGCATTGGAAACCCAATCATTCTAATTAATGGCTAAGAACCAAGCTTTATCCGACATGTCAAAGAAAATCAGAGAATTGGAACTAGAACTTTCTGCAAAGAAATCAGTGTTGGAGACTAATGAGCTTTTTGTTAATAGCCTCCACGAGAAGCTTGAAAGGATAACATTCCAATTTCATAAACAGCCCAGGGAATTTTGGATGGCTGGATACAATGAGGCACTATTCCATTTAGATGCTCGTATCCAGAATGCCAATAATGAGGGCTATAAACAAGGCTGGTTGAATGCTTTGGCAGTGTTGAAGCTCGAACAGGGGCACTATTTGTGGGACTATTATGATCCTGGGGTACTTGACTTGCCTATGCCACCTTTCAATTTGGACATGGAGTGGATCCCAGCTCGTGTTATTCCTCGGAGCTTAATTGCCAAGTACCTTGGAGATTACAATTTACATTCTCAGTTTGAGGTATCTCGTCCTGAGAATCTTCTAGATCGACCTTCTGTGATGAACGTCAGGATGCTGAAGGATTTTAACTTCATTAATTCTGCCCTTTGCCTGGAAGATCCTCTTGCTGGCGAGGAGCCTATTTCAAAAGCTGAAGGGAAAAAACCAATAGAATAGGAATTTCTGATGTAACAGTTAGTATACATATCCAATCAATGTAACTTGTAATCTATTTTGAATTTTAATGAAAGACTTTCATTTTTGTTATTGCTATTGTCTTGTATTTATCAAACACTTTATATTTGTGCTTGCATAACAATATCGTGTGGTTCATCGACCAACTTATTAATAAACAAGTTACAAGTATCAAAAATGTTGCTCGATCACTTTATAATAAAGTAATGAGTATAAAAATGTTTAAAATTTTTCCAACCATCCAAGGTTGCTAAATTATGTATGTCGACTAACTATAGTTAATGAGAGTTTATCCCCGACTAACCATACTTGGTAAATTTTTATTTTTAAAATGTGTCCGACCAATCAATGTCGATAAATTCTCCTCGTCGACCAACTACAGTTAGTGGGTTTTTATCCCCGACCAACCATACTTGGTTCAATTTGGAATATTTTGTTCTTCGAGGAACTTTTGTATTTACTGTAATAATCTTACCTCCTGACCAACATAAGTTGGCATTTGAGAGCATATCTTGTTTCCTAACCAACCGAGATTGGCCTTTTTAGGAGTCTCGTGTTCTCGCTCTTTTACCAACCGGAGTTGGTCTGAGTTCGAACTATCATGTCCACTTGCCCTTTTACCAAAAATTGGTCTGAGCCGGTGTCAGCCTCCTAACCAAAGGAGTATGGGGTGTTCTCGCCCTTTTACCAACCGGAGTTGGTCTGGGTTCGAACTATCGTGTTCTCGCTCTTTTACCAACCGGAGTTGGTCTGAGTTCGAACTATCATGTCCACTAGCTCTTTTACCAATCTGAGTTGGTCACGCTAGTGTATGCCTCCTAACCAAAGGAGTATGAGGTGTTCTCGCCCTTTTACCAACCGGAGTTGGTCTGGGTTCGAACTATCGTGTCCACTAGCTCTTTTACCAACCTGAGTTAGTCACACTAGTGTACGCCTCCTAACCAAAGGAGTATAGTTTGTTCTCGCCCTTTTACCAACCGGAGTTGGTCGTGGGTTTGAACTATCAATGTTGCTTTTATTGCTGAACAGTGTAGTGTTGTACACTAGTAATCCCCGAAAAACTTTCGATAAAAAGAAAGAAGATGGAGAAACATCATCATTTTATTCATATTGATGAAACTGCTTTACATTTTACATCACTGATAATACTTGCGTAGGTGTTCAGCATTCCATGCATTCTTAAATTCCTCTCCTTCTAGAGTCGTTATTCGGTAAGTTCCTGGTTGAACAACTTCTGTAACTCGGTAAGGTCCATGCCAGTTTGCTTCCAATTTATTGCGCTTCTGAATGAACTTCTTTTGCACGTAATCTCCTTCTTTTAAGTCGCATTTATTCACCCTCTTGTTGTAGAACAGAGCTGTTCGTTGTTGGTAAGAAGCATTCGTAATAGCTGCCTCTTCTCTAACCTCCTCGAGCATATCCAAATCCAATCTTCTCATTAAGTCGCTGACTGGGGAATTGAAATTCAGCACTCTATGTGTTGGAAGACCCAACTCGGCAGGTATTACAGCTTCACTTCCAAATGCCAGCATATATGGTGATTCTCCAGTTCCTGCTCGGGGAGTTGTTCGGTAAGCCCACAATACTGACTGTAGCTCATTAATCCAATTAGCTTTAGCTTCACTTAGCCTCTTCTTCAAACCATTTAGTAATGTTATGTTCGTCACTTCAGTCTGTCCATTGCTTTGAGGATGGTCTGGTGCTGAATGAGTCTTCAAAATGTTTGACTGATGACAATAGGCGGCAAATTCCTCATTATCAAATTATGTTCCATGGTCTGTGATGAAGGCATGAGGTAGACCATATCGGCAGATGATGTTCTTCCAAACGAACTGGTATACCTTCTCATATGTCATATCAATAAGTGGCTCAGCTTCTGCCCACTTAGTAAAATAATCCACTGCGACGACGAGGTACTTAAATCTTCCTCGGGTCGTTGGCAATGGTCCAACCAAATCAATTCCCCACATGGCAAATGGCCAAGGAGAAGTTATGGGTGTCAACAATGCTTGTGGAGTTCGTCGAATGGAGGAAAAACGTTGGCACTTATCACTTTTCTTGGCATAGGCTATACAATCAGCCCTCATCGTTGGCCAGTAATACCCCTGTGTCATCACTCTTTGCAAAAGTGTCCGACCTGCTACATGGGCTCCACATGACCCTTCATGGATCTCTTTAATCAATTATTTCACCTCGGAGGGATGTACACATCTCTGCAAACCTACCATAATTCCTCGTCTATACAAAACACCATTAGTTAGTACATACCGAGCAGCTTTAAACTTCAATTTCTTGGCAACGATCTTATCCTCCGGCAATTCTCCCTCCTCAATATATGCCCTGATGGGATCCATCCAAGACAGTCCTAAATCAAGGGTAATAACATTCATCGTCAGGTCTTCATCTATGCTCCGACTTTCCAATACTTCAATTGGTATCGTTCTCCGCAGCTCGGTACGAGTAGCTGATGCTAGTCGGGCCAGTGCGTCTGCTTGTGCATTTTCCATTCTTGGTATTCTGATCAATTGAATGGCATCAAATTCTGCCAACAACTCCATTACCTTTGCATGATACTTGACCATTAATTCTCATTTAACTGCATATGTTCCCATCATTTGATTCACAATTAATTGAGAATCACTGAATACCATCACTTGTTGCGCTTCCATAATCTTTGATAAATTAAGACCTGCTATCGTGGCCTCATATTCAGCCTCATTATTGGAGGCTTTGAATTGGAATCGCAGGGCATATTCTATGTCAATCTCGTCTGGGGTGTTCAAAACAATTCCTACTCCACAACCTGTTGTGCAAGATGATCCATCTACATATAATCTCCATGTAGGTAATTCGTCTTCAAATTTCTTATCTGACAGAGTTCCTCGGTGAAATATCTGTTGTTTCCTTTCATCCTCCCCTCGTATTTTTCGCTCTTCGTCGACCATCTCTTCTCTCCCTTTTACCAACCGGAGTTGGTATGGGTTTGAATTTGATGATCTTTCTACATCCACAAGTCCTTTTACCAACCGGGGTTGGTCTGGACTTATGTATGTTGATCCTGTAACATCCACAGGTTGGTCAGCGAGTGTCTTTTGTTCCTCAGGGGTATCAGGATAAGTAAACTTTGCTATAAAATCTGCAACAGCTTGCCCTTTTAATGATGATCTAGGTTCATACACAATATCATATTCACCGAGTTCTATTGCCCAGTACATCAGTGTCCCTGATTTTTTTGGCTTATGAAGGGCTTGTCTCAATGGCATGTCAGTATACACAACGATGGTATGGGCCTGGAAATATGGCCTCATTCTTCTACTTTCCTCAATTAATACCAATGCCAATTTTTCCAGCTTTGGGTATCTGATCTCTGCACCTCGGAAAGCCTTACTTGTGTAATAAATTGGCTTCTGGACTCCATTCTCCCCTCTGATCAATGCCGAGCTGACTGCATTCTCTGATACTGCCATGTACAAGTACAACTTTTCTCCCATTACTGGCCTAGACAATAGTGGAGGTGCTCCCAAGTATTTCTTCAAGTCTTGAAAAGCTTTTTCACATTCCTCATTCCACCCGAAAGTTTTTTGAAGTGTTTTGAAGAATGGTAGGCATCTATCAGTTGCTCGAGATACAAATATGTTGAGCGCTGCAACTCGTCCTGTAAGACTTTTCACCTCTTTCTTCGTCGTTGGAGATCGCAACCCTAAAAGAGCTTTGATATTTTTTGCATTCGCCTCAATGCCTCGTTGGTTGACGATGTACCTGAGGAACATTCCTTCTCATACACCAAATGTTCACTTCGTCGGGTTGAGTTTTATTTGATACTTATCCAGTTGATCAAAGGTCTGACCTAAGTCAACTAGATGATCAACAACTTTCTTGCTCTTTGTCAGCATATCATCGACATAGACTTCCATATTGCAACTGATTTGTTCGGCAAAAACCTTGTTCATCAGTCGTTGGTATGTCGCTCCTGCATTTTTCAAACCAAAAGGCATAACATTATAACAATAAGTTCCCCTTGGGGTAATAAAAGAAGTACTTTCCCCGTCTTCAGGTTTCATTTTGATCTGATTGTAGCCAGAATAAGCATCCATGAAACTGAGTAACTCGTGTCCCGAGGTAGCATCCACTAGTTGATCAATCCTGGGCAATGGAAAGTGATCCTTTGGGCATGCCTTATTGAGATCAGTGAAATCAACACACATTCTCCATTTATTATTTTTCTTCTTTACCATCACCACATTTGCTAACCAGTCTGGATATTTCACATCTTCAATGAATTGGGCTTTCTGGAGCTTCTCGACCTCCTCTTGTATTGATTGATTTTTCTCGGGACTAAATACTCTTCTTCTCTGCTTTACAGGCTTGATCTCCTTATTCGCATTGAGCTCATGACATAAGAAGTTTGGATCTATTCCTGGCATATCTTCATCACTCCATGAAAATTTTTTCTTTCTGTTTCTCAAAAAAGTTATCAACTCCTGTTTTATTGAAGCATCCAACGAGGAACCTATCTGAGTTGTTCGTTCAGGATGTTCATTGTCCAGAATAACATTTTATGTAGATTCCACCACCTGTCCTTTTACAAGTTGGGATTCATCTCTAGGATCCAGCGTTTCAATTTATGTACCTTCATCCACTTGGTAAGTAGTAGTCTTTTTCCTTGACTCTTCAAGCTCCTCTTGCTCGGCAGATGAATAATAGCATTCCCGAGCTACTTTTTGATCACCTTTCACAGCTCCTACTCCAAACTTTGTTGGGAATTTTAAGCACTGATGTACTGTAGATGGAACTGCTTCGAACTTCTTCAAACCAACTCTTCCCATGATGATGTTGTAGGTTGATTGTACATTTTTATCCATCACAAAGAACGTATTCTTTCTGTTTGACAAGCAGGCCAAGTTCCAATGAATATATCCATCTTGATCGTCCCAAGTGGAAAAACTTTCTCGCCAGCAAAACCCAGAAGGGGTCTGTGATAAGGCTCCAATTGAGATAATTTCAAATTTAAACTGTCAAAGCATGAGTAGTACATGATGTCTGCTGAACTACCATTATCCACCAGAACCCTTGAAATCACTACTTCTTTCATCCTCATTTTGATTACCAAAGGGTCGTCGTGAGGGTAAAGAACACCTGTAAGGTCATTTTTTGAAAAACCAATGACAAACTTCTCTTTGTTCACCTTCCTCGGTCGATCTTCTTCAGCTAGATTTATTCGCTGAATGTATGAGCAAGCCTGAGCCTCACCGAGGTAAGCTTTTCTTTCTGCAGTAAGATCTCCTCCTCATGCATCTCCACCTGTGATAACATTACAATCAAATGTCCCAAAGTGTATTGAAAATACCTCTCGTTCTGGTTGCCTTGGTTTCTTGGGAAGATCAGGGTCATCATCTGGATCATCTTCATGGTTTCTCTTTTTCTCCTCTGCTCACCGTGGAGATCTAGACCTCTCTCTAGTTCGGTTATTATTTCTTTTTTCGCCTCCCCGATCAACATACTTCGTTAGCTTTCCTCATCGGATGAGTGTTTCAATCTCATTCTGAAGATCTATGCAATTTTTGGTTATATGGCCATGATCCTTATGGAACTCGCAATATTTCTCTCTATTCCTCATGTCAGGGTCTGATCTCAGTTTCTTTGGCCACTTTATTTCCTCGTTATTCTTGATTTCTTCCAAGACATGATTAATACCCATTTTCAAAGGAGTATAATTATCGAATTTCTTCAGGACTTCCCATGACGACTTATTATTCTTGGAATGCTTGTCACCGCCATTACCCTTATGCTCTTTCTTCTTAGATTTGTCGACCTCCACCTTGGTTTCTTTATCCATATTCTTCTTCGCAGCCATAGCCTCCTCGGCATTCATGATTTTGGTCGCTTTTGCCATCAACTCTGACATAGTTGTAGGTGGATCTTTGGCCAAAGTGTAATACAACTTGTTAGGCAATAACCCACTCATCAAAGCGGTGATTGCTGTCTTTTCTTCATAATCTATGACTTCCAGCTTCTCGTTATTGAAACGAGTTATGTAATCTCTAGTACTCTCACCAGGTTTCTGTCTAACGCTTAACAAGTGTGCTACTCGTTTTACTGGCTTTGCTCCGAAACAGAAATTACTGATGAATAACTCGGAAAATTGAAAGAAAGTTGAAATCTTACCCCGAGGAAGATTGTTGTACCATATCTGGGCAGATCCAGTAAGAGTTCCTGAGAATGCTCTGCATCTCATCTCGTCAGGAACAATATAGATGTCGACAACAGCTTGATATTGCTTTATGTGAAGAACATGATATGTCTTTCCATCGTATTTGGGGGTCACTACAGGTGCTTTAAACTTCGACAGTGTAGGAAAATCCATAATGGCTTGTACAAAAGGTGTCCCTCGAACAAAAGTTCGTTGTAGGGGATTCTTCGCCTTAGCCATTTCTCCCAATCTATCCTCCAATCGCTGAATGGAACCTTTCCATGCATCATTTCCTTCCTCGGGCCTATTAGTTCGAGCAATTGATTGTTCCGAAGTGGCCTCCTGGGATTTGTCTCGACGAGTAGATGGTCGGTCCTCAGATCTATCCTGACGAGTAACTGGTCGTGACTGGGCAGATCCTTCCCTTACATCTGATGTTCGTCGAAAGCTCCTCGACGCTGCATTAAGACGACTTTTGTTACTCCTAGGGACCAATCGATCGAAAGGAGAGGCCCTACTTAATCTTTCCAATGCGCTGGCCCTTTCTGGAGAGAGAGTAATACGTTGCTCAGTATCTGTGGCCCGTATTGATGACGTTTGCCCAGGTTGATAAGAGAAATCATCTGATTCTTCATTACGATACGTATTTGTACGCCTGGATCATGAAGAAAGTAAATAGGTTTGCCTATGCCCACTTCGATGTCCTGAATGTGCAGGTGCCCCGCCATGAAGGGTCTGTATGAGTTGACGCATTGTCTCTTGCATGGCGGTTTCTCCTTGAGCCAGATTTGTCATAATTCCAGCCAGATCTGGAGGTGCAGAAGGATTTGGAACATTTCTAGCATTTCCAGCGTTTTGATTGCTGGATTCCGGATCATCTGTCATTGATGATGAATGATTTTTGGTGAAAAATGATAACAACAATCGTTACCACAGACGGCGCCAATCTGTTGATGTAAAAAATTAGATCGCTCTAATTATTCAATCACAGATAAATAAATAAGACAAAGAATTTTAAAGTGGTTCAGCCTTGTAAGAATGGCCTACGTCCACTGTTATGTTATTGCTGAGTGTTTGGGAATTCTCGATTACAAGTTCTTTCAAGAAATTCCGGTCCCTTTGAATGAGGGTGATACAATGTATTTATAGCCTTGAGGCTATCATCTGGAAGGGTGATACATTAAATGATATACATATGAAAGGGTAATACATTTAACGCCCTTAGGCGTGTGCGTCAATGATAAACATTTAATGAACCAGTTGAACTGTTGGTTTTCTGGCAATCAATGATGTGGTCGAGATGCATCTCGGACCGCCTTAGTTGCTCGGAGTTCAGGAGTTCCTCGGAGCGCTGGAGTTCCTCGGAGCGCTGGAGTTCCTCGGAGTATCCTTGTTGCTCGGAGAATATATGACTTGGTCGGGGAAATGAACTTCCTCGTTGCTATTGTGCCACGTAGATTAACACGTGTCTTCTTATTATTCGTCTATATCAGTATACTTATTTTGGTATCAACACACACCATCACGTTCTTCTCACGAAAATAATCAAATCTTGTTCTACCCCAAACTCGAGAAAACACCAAATAAGCCTTCTAATCTAAGGTTGAAATCTTGAATAGTTTTGGGGCTATGGTTTGTATATGAAAGGGAGTAATTTTGGACAGGTCTTCTGATTGAAATGTTTGAGAAAAAGTGATTTGAAAAGTCCATCCACGAATTTGTTGATATATAAAGGATTAAGAGTTTGATTAAGAAAAGAGTTCTAATTAGATACAAACACTAAAAATTTTATTCCAGACGATCGGACTGTTGGAATTGGATGAAATTTTACATAGAATTAGCTGAAGACGAGAGGAAGCTATAGAAAAAAATTCATCTCGATCGGACCGTTCAATATTTTTTAATATTTTTTTTGCTAGAGAGTTTTATGTTTTGAGGAATCTTAGAGAGTTTTATGTTTTGAAGACTCTTCTATATAATATAAATTCAATTAAAACTTCATTTTAATTCCGATTTTGAAACCGTTTGAAATTATCGCCTTTAAAAATAATAACCAACATATTTGAGCAATAAAAATAATTTTATCTCAAAATTTATTTTTCCTCTTAATTTCAAAAATACCTCCAAAATTACGCGGGTTGTTACAGACCGCGAAAATGAATTTAATCATTAAATGATTTGAAGAAAAGGACAATGGTCATAGGATATGATGACGTAAGAGTTTTCTCTTAGTTTATGAAAATTATGATATATTAATATTATAAAATTTATTCAAAATTAAAGTGTCAGAAATGAGTACCCTCTTTTGGCTATTTCATAGCTGAATGGATTATTCTTTACACGACTGATTAGATAGTGGAGGTTACAATTTTCATTTGATGGAGGATATGAGTAAGATTGCTTCTAGATGAGATCTGAGGTACTCATTACATGTGAGCGCCGATGGGGAGATGTGAAGTATAAGTTAGTAACAAATTGCATACTTACTGGTGAAGAATCCTTGTACACCTCGAGCTCTGACCCAAATTATAAATCCCCCCTAGGTATTATTATTGATAGGGAAAGAAGGGATGACGATGGATCAGGCCTGTAGTTGCATTGGATATAGTGGATCTCGCTCCATTGACTCTTGTATAGGCTGTACTTCAGTCTTTTTGTCATTTTATTTCGTCCAAGAATTTGTACGGGTATAAGCCCAAATGTTTGTTTTTATCATTTGTACTTATATTTACATTATGTACATTGTACGATGATTCAGTCTTTATTATCCATGTGTTGAATCAGTTTTATTCAAATGTTTTATTCATTGTAAATTTGGTAATAAAATAAAAAAAAAATCTTCAGTGTTGATAATGGTATAAATTGTTGATAACCCCCATCTTCGGCATATCGTGTCTGGCCAGACTTTATGTGAGAAAATGGGGGTTGTTGCAGTTATATGTAGATAATATGAAATCATAGAATATATGATAAATAACTTGAATGAAATCTGGGTATTGATGAATATGCATGAAGAACACCATAAACTAGGGTTTTATGTGTTTTTAGATTTAATCGGTTATTGGATGGATTTCTTTTAGATTTGATGTGTTATTTATGTTAGAAATTGTACCTAAACATATATTTGAAGTTTAGGTATGTTGGATGGGAGTTTGGGACAGAGTTATGGAGATTTGAGGTAATAACCACCGAGAGAAATAAAGTAGGACGAAATTGCCAAAACAAGGATCGATCAATCAATCGTGGGACATCGATTGATAGTAGTTTTGGGGATCTTTTAGCTTATTTTTATAGTTCTCCTTGATGAAGATCGTGAGGGACATTGGGAATGTAATTTTAACTATATAAAGTTTTCGAAAAGATCAGTAGATGTGTAGTTAAGTCCCGGTTTAAACAGAGTGAACATAAAATTAGGATTAGTACTGACTATAGTTAACAAATTATTTTGGCTATCAGGAACATACAAATCGCGTTACGGGAATAGCAAACTGTGACCTAAGACTAATACCCATAGGATAGTGATATGTTAACAATTGAATTTAGTTAAGGGGTAATTTGGACCCTTCGGGTACTGAGTGATACTCGAAGAAATATGAATATAATATTAAGGGTGAATAGTTAGTACGTTGAGTATTTGAGTGATATAAATACTATGTACTCAATATATTGTGGGTTATGTGTATGCCTATACATATATATATATATATATATATATATATATAGAGAGAGAGAGAGAGAGAGAGAGAGAAAGAGAGAGAGAGAGAGAGAGATGTTGTGTGAACACCTAGTATATGCTTTATTACATTTGTAAACATACATACGTTGCTTGCTGTCATAGGAAGTTCTGCGCAATGGGCGATTCCACCTTTGCGGTTCTAATGAGGTCTTGATGTGCGCCCCAAAATAAATGTCATGTTTTCTATTGAGTGAAGATATTTAATTCATTATTGATTTAGCATTGGGGACTTAGTGATAGTGAGATGGACGTATTATATGACTCCTTGAGGGATGTAGGAGTGGATGATTAGACTTATAAGTTGGAAGACAAAAAATTTGGGTGACTTGGTTATATGATTTGATCCTACAGAACTACATTTATGACAATATTGGGTAGTAATGTGTCGGAGGGGATTCCTTGTTTTGATATTGCTTGCAGACATCCCATGCATGAACCCTAGTGAATGTAGGGAGTTGAGAGATGTGTTTAATGCTAGTGCCTCGGTTAACACTTTACTTAGTAGACGAGTAAGTATATAACGCTTTAATCAGAGACCTCTTGTGCTATACAAGGTCAGGGGAACCGAGTTGTGCAATGTGGGAAGTACTGAAGAAAATATTGCACCAATAGTGTATTGGGTGGGTTAATCATAAGGAAGGCTAAGTTATGACTAGTAGGGCACCTAGGTATAACCTTACGGTATATCCACGCCGAGAGTGTGGGGCCAAACTTAACATAAATAGGTGTTGTAATGTTTGTGCAAGTATGCACGGGTTATAGGATGTATGGGCATCATGTTTAGTTTGATTTTTAGAATTTTTGGGATGAGGGGACGTGTTAATAAATATATTGAATGTATGCCATGAGGACTTTTGAGATATAACTTAAAAAGTAAAATGGATTGAACATTGGATAAGAAAGGAAGTAAGTCCGTAAAGAGAGAGTAAGAATAACTATCACACCCGGCATAGGTTGAAAGTGTGTGGAGAAAAATGTAACATACCTTTTATGGTAGAGAATCCAATTATTTTTACAAACTTGGGCGGAGTCTTACCCAGTCATATGAAGGGGTTGGCTTGTGCATTAGTAGAGTGTTAGTTTCTACCAGATGAAATGGACCCAGGAAGTGCGCGATTTTGGAGAAGGCGTGTGGGTCACAGTTTTGTATACCCAGGGAAGAGGAGTATAATGTTCCACATAATGTGAAAGGCTGAACGTGTTCCATGTAATGCGAATGGTTGAACGTGTTCCATGTAATGTGAAAGGTTGAACGTGTGGATCGTGTTCAGTGAGGCATAGTGAATATTGTCTCCAGGTTCACCATTCCTAGATGGAAAAGGTTGTTATAAGATAATCAACCATATTGTTTTTAATAAAGTAGAGATTCTATAGATGTAATGGACAGATAGACTAATACAACCAATTATTGGACTCCCAATATCACAAAATGGTCAAGATTTCCTTTGGGTTTATAGAATGGATTAAGTGAGTTGAAATAATTGTTATTTATGTGGGTGAGTTATACCATATGGGCAGTGTGCCCAACTTTTTATTTAAAGAAAAGGGAGGAACAAATAGAATGTGCTTCCCAACATTGTAATAGTTTTGATGAGACAACGGGTACAAAGTTTCATTTTGAGTAATACGCATCACCCAGAGATTGATAAGTAGATGGACGGGGTGACTAAAGTTGCCTATTTTCTATGGGTTCTACCAATTATGAGACAAAATTGTACACGTAGTTGATCATAGCAGGGATAGTGAAGATACACGGAGTTTCAACTATTATTGTGTGAGATCGGAACATGATTTTTGTGTCCCACTTCTGACAGAGCTTTCAGGAGGCTATGGGCATAGATGTACATCTAAGTACAACGTATCACCCATAAAAAAATGGGAAGATGAAGCGAGTTAATCAGATGTTAGAGGATATACTGAGGATGTACATACTTCACTTCGGGGGAGGATTGGAGCACTACCTTTCATTTGTGGAGTTCACATATAATAACTCCTACTAGTTCACCACCGACATGGAACCATTTGAGGAAATGTATGGATGGTCTTTTCGTTCACCCGCTTGATCAATAGAGGTGGGGACAACAAGTCATTAGGGCTATAGATGATTTAGGGCACTACTGCCAAGATTGAACTAATTCGAGGGTGCATCCATATAGCTCAGGACAGACAAAAGAGTAATGTCGATGCATATAGGAGGAACATTGAGCAAGAGGTTTGTGACCAGGTTTTGGTACAACTGTCTCGTGTGAAGGTAGGCGTGAGGTTTGATAAGAAAGGGAACCTAACATCGAGATACGTGCGACATTTTCTAATTATTGAGAGTGTGGGACTAGTTGCATACACGATGGGCCTACCAGAGCACTTATAGAGGATTCACGACGTGTTCCATGTATCATCGCTGAAGAGGTACCATAGGACCAAAAGGTCTCTTTGGAACATTCCACTAGAGGAGATAGACTTGTAGCTAGATATCTTGGACGAGGAGAGACCAATGGCTATACTTGATCATAGTGTGCGTACGCTGCGGTCTAAGGTGGTACCCTTGGTTCGAGTTCAGTGGGGACACCATAATGTTGATGATTCGATGTGGGAGGGCTAAAATGATATACGAGAGCAGTATCAAGGGTTATTATCGAAGGTACATTTGAATTCCGGGGACGAAATTCATTTTTAAGGGGGGGGGGGAGAGTATGTAACACCCCGTATTTCTATGTGTTTAGAATTTAATTAATTCGGTTATTTTATATTATAGGTGTGCTATAATTTAATTTAATTAAATATAATGTGTTTATTAAATATTGATTGGCAGAGATAATAATTAGTATTTATGGAATAAATATAATAAGTGCATAGTAAATAACTTATGATACTTATTATACATCGTAGCGAGTGATATCGATGGGACTATCTTACATCTCAATCGGGAGTCACGTGTAGACTGTATTGAGGTCAAGATAGGAAATTTATATAGAGTGACTCAGATGGAATTTTTTAGATTACGATTGATTCCGAATGGATTGAAATAGGCAGAATAGTGAACCAGAGTGTATTGATTGGGTCCCGAGGCGATTTTAGACAAAATCGGCACCACGTAAGAGCCTTTCGGTCATTTGGGAGGCTAGGGTAGAAGGAACTCCGAAAATTAGAATGTCATATCAGCCCCTTAGAGTTATGGTCTAGGGTTACAACACTTGGGATAAATAGGAGGCCATATGGGAGGAAGAGGGGAAGTAACCTATGACACCCTGCCCAATAAAATAGAGGGTGATTAGTCCTATATCAAATTAAATAGGAATCTCATCTAGTTCATTCTTAGCATCACCGTCAAAACTTTTTAAAGAATTACTAACCACCTTGTATTCAAAAATCCAGCGTCAAATTTTATCTTTTTATTTAAACCAACATACATGCAAAATATAAAGTAAATAAATCACACCACCTGGAGCTGAAACAAACGGAATAATTAATAAAAGTCTTGTCGAATAAACCATGGTCTAAAATTCCAATCTAAATAAATATCCCACAATAAATAAAATAAACTGAAAACTGAATCTGAAAGTAAGTGGGCAACATACCCTACATTAACTGCGACTCGAAATAAATCCTTGATCCATGAACGAAGAAACAAAGCGTCTAATCCAAACTCCTGTAGCATCCACATGTGCCGCAACTGCGTGTCCCTGGAATAAATATCAAGTCTGTCATCCGTGTGGATGGACACCTAAAAGGTTTTGAAAATATTTTTATAGCAAGGGTTAGAACCGAAAACATTTTGAAAATATTTAGCAAGTGAATTAAAATGCAACAATTTAAATGCATAAATGCTTATCATATTTAGGTTAATTTCGCACTCTGTTGAGGACATGCTCTCCCCTCCGCTAATGTGAACACCTATCACTTTCCTCATAGCTCACCTAATCACTACCCCGTCTAACTAGACTAAAGTATCCGGTTGAACTTATCTATACTTCTAAGTTCTCGTACCACCCACACAGTATGTTATTTTATTAACACATCACATATGTTATCTTTCCATATTTATCATTAAGTCTAACTAGTTAATTGATTCCTTAGATGTTCATATCTAACACTATATAATTAAGTTTCTCTTCTTAATTTACTTTTAGATGTATGCACGTCATCTAACTATCTACTATCCCACATAAGTAGATTATTCATACGGTACATACTTTACACACAATATATACTATAACTGTATACTTCACTATAAATTCCTAGTATCACAAATTATGGACTTATTGGTTTGGACTGTTCCATCGACCCCAATTCATCCAATCATTTACATTGGGCCGGATAGCCATCGACCCCAATGTAAATGTTATATATAGATTAATATTTTGGTCTGGATAGCCATAAACCCCAATAAAGTTAGTATGCTTTAGGATTCACCCTGCCTAAGTATTTGATATAGTAGGCATTCACTCCACCTACAAATTTACATTGGTCCGGATAGCCATCCACCCTAATGTAAAGGTTATAAAAATACAGATATTGGTCCGGACAACCATCAACCCCAATATAGTTAGTATACTTTAGGCATTCGCGCCACCTATATATTACTACAAAGTACATATATATATATATAAACAATCACCGCATTTATATATTTAATTCAAATCCAGTTAATCCGTGCTCAAATGCCATAGCGCTAACCTAAAATACTAGAGTCTATTCCCCGACTCTAAATTTAATTAATTACACATTAATTAATTTATTAATGTAACGTCACTCGACTACATGGCCCAGACTCACTTACCCGAAATGTGTTTCAATCGTTATGCATTTATTTCACAAAATCCCTTTAATAAATCTCCCAATTTTATTTACCTTTCAAATTTCTTCTCTCCATCTTCCAATACTCTAAGTATTACTTTCTACATAATTAACTTTAATAAAAAAAAAAAAAGTCTCCTTAATAATCGCCCAAATGTCACTATGGATGGTTAAATCTAATTAAAGCCTCCTTAATAGTCCCCAAAAGTCTCTAAGGCCAGATATAAGTTAAAGGGGTGAACTGTCAAAATTTATGGGTCATTGATCGATCGACGATTTCGATCGATCGATCGATCCAGTCAGATTGTCTTCCCCACAGCGTTGATTTCTTCTATGGTTGTTCTTCGTGGGAACTCTAAACTTCATATCAAGTCTATATTTTATTACCTTCTCATTCAATACGTCACCCAAACAGGTTCAAAACACGAATTTACTCCTTTACCCATTACGGGCCTCATCACGAGTCAATATATATGAAATTTGTCCTTAACTAATCTTGCATAATCCTAATTTGTAAACTTTTACAAGTAGAATTTTCATGAACTTCAATTTACAACACATCGAATCATATTTTAACCTCAATTGAACCACTAATCTACTTAACATGTTCGATTCAATGCAAAACAATTTTATACGAAAACTCATCTCCAAAATGAAATTCAATTGCACCCACCATGGTATTAATCAATTATCACATATTTACATTGAAAAAAATTTAACCACTTGCCTTTATTGTTTGTAGTGTCTGATTTTCATTGGTGTAGTTGAAGGTTTGACGAAGAACACACTCGATCCTTTTTTGTTTGGCTCCCCAAGAGATCCCCAATTGCTTCCTCTGCCTTGCTCTCAATTTATAGGTTTAGAGTTGTATTAATTGTCATTAAATACACTTACAATTAGGTTTATAAATCCTAATCCTATTTTTAGGCTTATGGGCCAAGCCCAAATGACTTGAACACTCCCGTGTGGGTTCGATTATGCCTAAACATATTTCGAGACCCAATTACTACCCCAGGTACTCTTTTTCGACTACATCAACCCTCCTGGAAGCAACCATGCACTTAGAATTGTCATCCGAAATACTTTTTAACATGCTCCAATTTTTTACCTCAAAAACGCGACACAACAATAATCCGAATAATTACATCTAAATTCTCCAAATTTAAATAATTCCCCAATTTAAATAAATCCTCCAAATCGTACATTTAAATAAGTTTTATTTGTACCAAAAATAATTAAATTCTATGTCCTCAGAATTATGGGGTGTTACATACTGTAATACCCTGTATTTTTATGACTTTTAAATTTAGAGATTTATTAAATTTAAATTGAGATATTAATTTAATATTAATCCGAATATTACTTTAAATATTTACTAGCGTGATGAGAGTTAGGAATTATTGTAAATTTGTTGATTATTACTAAATGGATCAAGTAATATGTATAATCGAATTTATTAAAATTATCATAAGTGTGTAATTTGATAATTGTAGAAATTAAATCGGGACGCGTTGGTGTCGTGTAGAGATGAAATTATTATTATTTCGAGTGAATAAATTATAAGTCGCACGTATGGTCATTTTGAGTGCGCAAATGTGTCCGAAAGGGTCGAGATAGTTAAAATAATGTACCTGGGGTTTAGTTTGGGTCTCGAGGCGTTTTTAAGCCCAATTGGCATCCCCGGAGGATATTATAGACATTTTACATTTTTGGGTAATTAAACCCACGAATTTTCTAAGCATAAATCAGCTTTTAGGAGTTGCCTGCTAGGGTTAGCAAACACAAAATCAAATAACGGCCATTAGAGAAGGAGTTCAAGAGCTTTCTAAGCAACTCAAGGCCAAGGACTCAACCGTTTACACCGCCACCACCACCAAAGCGTAGATCGCGCGATGAGAAACGCAACCATACCACTTTCGTCCACAAATCAGAAACTCAAATTCCAAGCAAGTATATATCTCGCTTCTCTTTTTAGTTAATTGTTATACCGTGTTAGATTTGGATGATTGAACCTATGTTTCATGGAAGAACTCAAGGATTTAGAGGACCCAATCACATGTTGTAGAGAAAAGAAATAAACTCAGGACACCCCAATCATATGTAGAGGATTACCCACGAAATTTGATTAATTTAGAAATGAGAAATCTAGAAAAAGAAATAGAATAATGGAAGTTTATGGGAAAGTTAGGGTTCTTGATAATTAAAATAATTTGGATTTTAATTCAATTCCGTTGTTAAATTTATACATGTTTCAGGTTGGAAATCTTGCATATATGTATATAGAACTTGTAGTAATGTAATTTGAGAATTTGGGAGTTATTAATGACGTTTTGGAGAAAATTTGAAGATGAAACCTGTAGGTTTTAACGGTAGTTTCTGGGTAAGAACTGCTTGATCGATTGATCGACCAAGAACCTCGATCGATCGACCCCTCCTGAAAAACTGCATATTTCTCATCCGCTAGTTTAATCCAATAAAAATGCATAGGAACCCTTAATTGTTATTGTTGGAGTATAATGGGATGTAAAGAGGACCAGTAGGGCCTAGGTAGACCCTGTGGAGTGAAATTATTATGGTATGAAATTATAGGTTAACGGGGAGTTATTCGCACATACGAAATCATGCTTGCGTTTAAATAAAATGATCGAGACTCGTAAGGGAGTTAGGCCAGATGGTAAGTGATTGTAAGCCTATTGAAATTATTTTTAGGGAGTCAGAATACTTCGAGGGAGGAGAAGTGAGTATGAAGTGAATTATAAATGAGAAGAAAAGTGACGAGTCAGTTATGCGAAGTAATCGAGTAAAATCTGTTAATGACGAATAATTATAATTATGGGTCGTGGGTGCACCTAACTTAGAAATGTGGATATATATATATATATATATATGACTGTGTGATTGTGCATATATTATATATCTGAATAAAAACCGTACTCGACCTACTTGCTCTCACGGGGGTTTTTGCGTAGGGACAGTCTTATCTCAATCGAGACTTTATGGGGGATATTGACTCGTACCCTAGAACATAGGATTCCTTGGTACAGGCTATCTGATTGATAGTCAGACGGTCCTAAGAGACGTGAGGGTATGTGCTGACCTCTTAGTGACTTGGAACTATGCTTCGCCTCCATTTGTATGTGTTTTACGTTAATACAGTTTGAGAGTGATTCCGAACTAGTATTTCCCTTAATATGAGTCATACGCGCACTTGATAGTAGAGTATACCAGCGCCACAGATTTTATGCGGGGTGCCGATAGCATATATATTATATGAGTGACTAATATATATATATATACTTAAGTATGGGAACTTTCTACTGCGCATAAAAGTAGTAAAGTATTGAATAAATATTCCAACTTTATTATAAGTGGATGAGAATTTTGTGACATCATTGGGCTATTTTTTTAATATAAGATGAGTTATGTTAGAGCTTAAAATTCGAAAATTTATTTATCTTAGCCATCATAGTTAGCGGTATGAAAATTTATGGGAAAGTTAGGTTAAAATAAACTTTTGAGGTTAGTAGTACGGTAGGCGTGCACACTAGATGAGAGGTGATAATTGCTCAAGAGAGTGACGCGTACTAACATGGTTATTACATTAGGAGGTAAGCAATTTATATACTTGCTAAACTATTTTTAAACTGCTTTACACTCAGGCTCTGACCCGTTTCCTATTATTTCCTTTCTCTTGTATATGTGTATGTATATATTATAGGTCCCCGACCACAGGGGCGTCATGCTTAGATTCCTTGGATCGGATGCGCTGTAGCTTATGTGGGAGTTGTACGCCATTGCTTAGACGACCTCTGAAGACCTTATACTTTTGACTCATTTGAGTCTAGACTGTATAAGAGCTCATCTAGTTTGGAAATTGTGACAAAATTGTGTCCATCCTAGAAACCAAAGAGCCTCAGAGATTGGTTTGCTTCTTCTCTTATTCATCTTGTAATGATCCTGAGACTATAGCCATCACTCACACACTTAGAACTTATTTTTTGCATATCATATTGCACCTTTATGTGTATTAATGTGGTGAGTGTGTTTAAATCCCTCAATTTGATTTTTATTAATTTTTTGGGAATTTTAAACATATTTTAATTAAGGTTTTATTAAATTAAAACTTGATTTAAAAAGTTTTGGGGTTAATATCTAAATATGTATTGTTGTGATTTTTGGCCTAAAGTTACTCTGGGTAGAAACCAAAAGCGCCAGAGACTCCAGGGTTGGCTTTGTAATTAGTTTTGGACGCGCATTTGTATTCGTTCTATGGACAACACTTGCTGTTCTCTGATTGGCCAGAGTTGTGTTTCTTTACAGAGACAAAACATCGCATGTTTACAGCCCTTGGATCAACCCTTATCAATGGCCTGCATGTCGCCTGAGTGAATCCCCGTGTAAACCTTTAAGCCAATCACAGCCTGTTTAATCCACCGCCTGTTGTGAGCCCTTGGATTGAAGTCAAAGGAGCTTGACTCAATCTCAGCCGTTGTTTTTGAACGATAGTTTGGAACCTTCTCCTCTTGCTATTTAAAGGACTCTCATCTCTGCCTTCGAAAGCTTTTGCCACTTTGAAAATTCTCAGAGAAATAATAGAGAGAGAGAGACAAGAGAGAAGAGAGAAGAGAGAGAGAGAAACCAGAGAGTCAAGTTAGAAACCCTAACTTCGTCTAAACCTTCTCCAACCTAAACCACTTACCTCTCCAAAACACCATAACCAAATAAACACCATCTTTAGTGTTTCTTGAGTTTATGAGAGTTCGAGTTGAGTGATCTTGGGTTGCTGAAACCTTGTGTTCATAAAATCTTATTTCCAACTTAGACACTTACTCAGATCTTGTTTCTGATTCAATAGAAATCATAGATCTGAAGTTTTTCATGTCATAATACACTTAGTTGCATTTTATTTCTCATCTTGAGAATTACATTGTTGATTGTTTTCTGTTAAAACATTTTCTTACTTCAGAATCAACAATAAATGTTTTATAGTTTCTGTTTTTACAAAACTTAACCTAACCTAGTTGGATTCGCACTTGGAGGGTTTTCAATCTCCTAAATATTTTCAAAAGAGATTGAGAAAGGTCTTGACCGATTTCTTAAGCAAGATCTCCGTGGAATCTGGGTTATATTGAAAGGTCAAAAGGTTTTTGGTTTTGTAAGAAAGAAAAATAACAAACTCACTGCATATAGACTTTATATGTAATTTGTTAGGATTGTTTGTAACTAATAAGAGTGCGTGAGTTCATGCATGTGTTATAGAACACTTTACACAAACACTTAACACACCACAAACACTGAAAGTGTTGGTTATAAGATTTGGTGAACATAAGTCGACGTATACTGCTGAAACAAAGGAAGAGTTGACAAACTGAGAAGACTACATCAACTAACAAGATCTGCAGAAAAGTTTAAGGACGCCAGAGGGTACAATCCTGAACTTGTATAGATTTGTTATTGTGTGCATGTTAGTTAAATAGATTGTAACTCACATATTTGTTTTAGTGATATTTTTTTTTTACTCCGTAGAGGGAGTCGTGGATGTTTCCTCAATTGGTGAGGTTTTACCACGTTAAAAATCCTGAGTATTAATATTTCTACATCTTCTCATCCCATTCTGATGTGTGTTGAGTTTAAAATATTTTAAACTGTTTACTAAAACTTGTTATCAAATCTTATCCTAATCTCGTACATAATTTTGTTAACACATCTTGTGTTCAAAATCAGTTTGATTTAAGTAAAGAGTTTCTTCAACAAACTTTTCAGAGTTGCTTAAATAGTTTATTTTCAATAAACGGCTTTAGCAACGCTATTTCAACCTCATTATTGACTACACTCTTATCTTTAGTTCTTATTAGTTAGGGCATGTGTCACCCGTTCCTCTATTCAGTTTGGATTTTTGTCAGAGATTTATGTTCATTTACATTTCCAGTATTTGGTACTCTTCGGGATTTAATTATTGTCAGGATGGTTTTATTTATAGTTTTAAGATGGTTTGGTTTATCTGAATGATTCAAATTCTTGTGTGTTGCTATCCATCCTTAGTATTTCGTAATTCTTAAACTGTTGGTTATTTAAATAGGTTTCATATTCAGAATTTATAAATTGTAATTAAGGATTTAAATTGTTTTGACGCTTAGCTTAATTATTTAGGGTGTCTAAATTGGAAATTTTATTTTGCGACAGTGATGTTAAGAATGAACCAACCGTTCACCTTGATTTTAATTTAATAAAGAACTGATCACCTGGTATTTAATTAGACGGGGTGTCATAGGTGGTATCAGAGCATCAGGTTCTAGTGTCCTTTAGGATCTGTACGGTTTATTTCGCTTCCAACTTAGCATCCTTGATATAGAGACCTATTTTTAGGATTGTTGTATTCTTGTATTTACGCTTACGTCTTCAACTATTTGAGAATTGATAATAACTATAGACAAATAGATTTCCTTCTCGTTTTAGATGCCTCCGAGATGCGCACCTCGAGACAGGAATGCCCATGCCGAGTAGCCAGCAGCTCCAACTGAGGGAATGATAAACGCAACTGAGGTAACCGCCATTGTTGCTCAGGCGGTGAATGTCGTATTAGCGGTAGTGCAACAGGCTCCACCCTAGATTCAGGCAGTGGCGCCAGTACCAGCACAACTTCCATCTGCATAGGAGCGGGTTAGGGATGCCTTTTAGAAGGCACATCCCCCGGAGTTCTCGAGTAAATTGCACATCGTAGTCGCCAGCCAATGGAAGAAAGTTATCAAGAGGCATATGTTCATGTATGAGTTCACTAACGTAAAGAGACAGCTTTTGGCTTCCTTCAAGCTAGTGGGGGCCGCTTGGCAATGGTGGGAGTCAACCACCACCTTGGAGGAGAGGGACAACATCACGATTCAGTCATTCTGGGCAAGGTTTGACTGCAAGTTCTTCCCATCCACCATGCAGACTGAGATGAGGTGGAATTACTGAATCTGAAGCAGGAAAATATGACTATTGTTGGGTACGAGGAGGAGTTCACTAGACTTCTCACTATAGTGCCAGATGAGGCACCCATAGAGGGGAAGAAGATACTGTTGTTTGTGGATGGATTAGCCTGGAGGATCCGTTAGCACCTCATACGTAATCTATCATTAAGTAGCTACACTGATGTACTCAACGCTAATTTGTTACACAATCAGGATCACCGCTTTCATCTGAAGGGGAGCAAACGAGCAGGGGATTCCAGCCAGCAGGGCAGGACAGGGGTAGTAGTACTGGTGGGCCACCAGCAGCCCAGGGGCAGATCCATCACAGTGAGTAGAGTTCTCATTAGGGGGACCCTGCCAAGGAGTTCCGATCAGGTGACTCCAAATAGGGATTTAGGGGATTCAGGGAGGGCCAATAGTGCTAGTCTAATTAGCATGGCCAACAGATCCAACACCGCCAGCAGTAGGGATAATAGTAGGGCCATTAAGGTCAACAACATTTCAAGCAGGGCCAGTGGCGGTGGGGTAACGGCCAATAATGTTGTGGTCAGCAGGGGCAGAGGGGAGGTAACTTCAGGGGCAGATGTTTCGGATGTGGTAAGAATGTCCATAGGCGCTAGGATTCCCCAGAGGGAGATAGGGTCCCATAGCAGCAGGGTGCCCATAATGAGACCCAGAGGCCACTCTTTCTAGACGCCCTCCCAGTGCCAGCTCAGGTGCCACCCTTACCCGCCATCCTAGCAGCTCCAGTTCAGCAGGGGCAATTGAAATATGGATGTGTCTACAACGTCCACTAGGCAGCAGCACCTCAGGCACCACCCATGATTGAGGGTACATTTCCTATTCATAGCACTATGGGTCAGGTTTTATTTGATACTGGGGCATCACACTATTTTATAGCTACTCATTTTGCAAAGGCCTTAGGGTTATTAGACACAGTAGAGAGCACTGTGACAAGCGTAGACTCACCACTGAGGAATGGGTCTTTGATTTTCTTTATATTCCGACGTGTGGGAGTAGAGATTGGTAGCTTGATTTTACCAGCAGACACGCTAGTTTTAGAGATACATGAGCAGAATGTTATAATTGGCATGGATTGGCTCTCTATGTACAGAGCCATGATAGATTGTTTTGGTGGGAGTATCATCTTTGCCATTCTGGGGCAGGAGATGTTTTTGGTGGATATGCTCGCCCAGAGGGAGGCTCTTCCACCCATTTGTACTACATAGAGGAGGATACCTCTAAGGAGGTCGTGATTCCCTTAGATTTGATCCCATCCATTCGTGAGTATTTTGTTGTATTTCAGGAGATAACAGGCCTAACCCCTAGTCGAGAGATAGATTTCATCATAGACTTAATGACGGGTACTCGACCGATAGCAGATGCACCGTACCGTATGGCTCCCACAGAAATGAGGGAGTTATGGGATCAGATAGAGCAGTTGTTAGGTCAGGGCTTCATTCATAGGAACACCTCACCTTGGGGCACTCCAGTGTTGTTTTTGAAGAAGAGAGATGGTTCACTGAGGTTATGCATGAATTAACGGGAGCTGAACAAGGTCATGATACGGAATAAATATCCATTTCCGTGAATCGATTACCTGTTCAACTAGCTGAGGGGAACAACCTTCTTTTCAAAGATATATTTGAGATTGGAATACAATCAACTACGGATTAGGGAGTAGGATGTGTCGAAGACTGCTTTCTTAACGAGATATGGGTCATATGAGTTTAGAGTCATGCCATTTGGGTTGACAAATGCTCCAGTCGTATTCATGTACTTGATGAACCGAGTGTTCATAGAATTCTTGGATCAGTTTGTCATTGTTTTCATTGATGACATACTGATATATTCACACACTCAGGAGGATAATTCCGAGCACTTGAGGCAGGTTCTTCAGACTCTACGAGAGCATCAGTTATATGCTAAGTATGAGAAGTGCGTATTCTGGCTACGGGAGGTACAGTTTTTGGGGCATGTTGTGTCAGAATTAGGAATATCTGTTGACTCGAGCAAAGTGTCGGCAGTGAGGGAGTGGGGATAACCCATAACTTCAACGAAAGTGCGTAGTTCCTTGGAGTTATCCGGGTACTATAGGAGATTCATCTGAGGATTTTCAAAGATAGAGGGTCCGTTGATGAATCTGACTCGCAAGGGAATTCCGTATGTTTGGGATGATGCTTGTCAATTGGCTTTTGATGAGCTGAAAGATAAGTTGACTTCGGCGCCAGTTCTTGCTTTGCCCAAGTCGGGAGTATAGTATCTGGTGTACACTAACACTTCTTTATGGGGACTCGAGGGAGTACTTCAGCAGGAGGAGAAGGCTATAGCTTTTGCCTCTCCCAAGCTAAAGCCTCTCGAAAGGAATTACCCCACCCACGACCTAGAGCTAGCAGCGGTCATTTTTGCATTGAGGATTTGGAGACATTACTTATTGGGGGAGAAGTTTCACTTGTTCACAGACCATAAGTCACTGAAGTACTTGTTCACTCAGAGAGAGCTGAATATGTGTCAGCGCAGATGGTTGGAGTTCATGAAAGACTACCAGTTTGAAGTACAATACTATCCGGGAAAGGCTAACGCGGTTGCTGATGCGTTAAGCCGTAAATCGGTGGGCGATGTAGAGGACGTCTGGAAAGCTAAGTGGAAAGAGTTGGGTCACCAAGACGCAGTAGCCCGTTCCTTTGTATCTTCCATGACAGTCACACCAGAGATTGTTACGAGTGTGATACAGGCACAGTCAGCGGATTCATTTTGTCAGGAATAAATTATACAGTTTTTAACCGAGGTTTGAGGTTTAATGGGAGATTGGTGGTCCCAGAGGGAGAAGACTTACGTCATGCAGTGATGAGACAGTCTCACGGGTCCAGATTTGCGGTACATCCCGAAGGAGATAAGATGTACCAGGATATGAGGTGATAATACTGGTGGAGTGGGATGAAGAAGGACATTGCGAAGTTCATGTCCAAGTGTTCTACTTGCCAGATGGTAAAGGTAGACCACCAGATACCATCGGGGTTATTTTAGTAATTGGATATGCCTACGTGGAAGTGGGAGAGTATTTCCATGGACTTCATTACTAAGCTACCTACATCACAGCGAGGTTACGACTCCATATGGGTCATAGTGGATCGGTTAACCAAGGTGGCTCATTTTTTGCCTGTATGGACAGACTATACCACAGACTAGTATGCATAGTTGTTCATTACCGAGATTGTTAGGCTACATGGGGTGCCCCTGGATATTGTGTCTGATAGAGACAAACTTTTTATGCAGCGCTTCTGGGAGAGCTTTCAGGAGGCCATGGGTACAGAGTTGAGATTGAGTTCAGCTTATCACCCACAGATGGATGGACAAATAGAGTGTACCAATTAGATGTTGGAGGATATTCTAAGCATGTGTGTCCTTGATTTTGGAGGAGGATGGGAGCCATATCTTCCACTGGTGGAGTTTGCCTACAATAACTCCTATCAGTTAACGATCGACATGGCTCCATTTGAGGCATCGTATGGCAGGCCTTGTCATTCTCCCGCTTGTTGGCTATAGGTGGGGGACAATAAATTTCTTAGACCTGAGATGATTCAGGAAACTTCAGCTAGGATTGAGCACATTAGGAGTCGCATTAGGGTATCACGGGACAAACAGAAGAGCTACGCTGATGCAAAGCGGTTTTTTCGAGAGTTTAGCGTCGGGGACCAAGTATTACTGTGTGTGTCTCCTATGATAGGAGTAATGAGGTTTGGAAAGAAGGGGAAGTTGGCTCCGAGGTACGTGGGATCATTTTCCATTATCGAGAGGATTGGGCCGGTGGCATATAGATAGGGGTTTCCAGATCACTTGCACCGCATTCACGATGTGTTTCGTATCTCGTCGTTGAGATGATATCTTCGGGATAACATGGCCCATACTCACATCGCAATAGAGGAGATTGATTTATAGCCCGACATCTCTTACGAGGAGAGACCAGTGGCTATTCTAGACCATATCGAGAGGAAATTGAGGTCAAAGGTAGTCCCACTTGTACGAGTCTAGTGGGAGCATCATAATGTGGAAGAATCCACTTGGGAGCGTGAGGCAGATATGCGCAAAAAATATCTAGATTTATTTTTATTAGGTAGGCCTTATTTTTTGAATTTTGGGACGAAATTCCGTTATTATGGGGATACTGTAATACCCCGTATTTTTATTACTGTTAAATCCGGAGATTTATTAAATTTAAATTGAGATATTAATTTAATATTAATCTGGATATTATTTTAGATATTTATAGCGTGCTGAGAGTTAGTAATTATTGGAAATTTTTTTATTATTACTTAATTGATAAAGTAATATGTATAATAGAATTTATTAAAATTATCATGAGCGTGTAATTTGATAATTGTGGAAATTAAATCGGGACGCGCTAGTGTCGTGTCGAGATGAAATTATTATTATTAAGAGTGAATAAATTATAAGCCGCCCGTATGGTCATTTCGAGTGCACAAATATGTCCGAAAGGGTCGAGATAGTCAAAATAATGTACCCCGGGGTTTAGTTTGGGTCTCGGGGCATTTTTAAGCCCAATTGGCATCCTGGGAGGATATTATAGACATTTTACATTTTTGGGTAATTAAACCCACGAATTTCCTAAGGATAAATCAGACTTTAGGAGTTATTTGCTAGGGTTAGCAAACACAAAATTGAAGAATAGCCATTAGAGAAGGAGTTGAAGAGCTTTCCAAGCAACTCAAGGCCAAGGACTCAGCCGTTTACACCGCCACCACCACCAAAGCGTAGATCGCGGAACGAGGAATGAAACCATACCTCTTTCGTCCACAAATCAGAAACCCAAATTCCAGGAAAGTATATATCTTGCTTCTCTTTTTAGCTAATTGTCATACCGTGTTAGATTTGGATGATTGAACCTATGTTTCATGGAAGAACTCAAGGATTTAGAGGACCCAATCACATGTTGTAAAGAAAATAAATAAACTCCGAACATCCCAATCATATGTAGAGGATTACCCACGAAATTTGATTAATTTATAAGTGAGAAATCTGGAAAAAGAAATAGAATAATGGAAGTTTATGGGAAAGTTAGTGTTTTTGATAATTAAAATAATTTGTCCTTTAATTCAATTCCATTGTTAAATTTATACATGTTTCACGTTGGAAATCTTGCATATATGTATATAGAACTTGTAGTAATGTTATTTGAGAATGTGGGAGCTGTTAATGACGTTTTGGAGAAAATTTGAAGATGAAACCCGTCGATTTTAATGGCAGTTTCTGGGCAAGAACTTCTTGATTGATCGATCGACCCCCTTTCCTCGATCGATCGACCCCTCTGGGAAAATTGTATATTTCTCGTCCGTTGGTTTAATCTGGTTAAAATACATAGGAACCCTTAATTTTTATTGTTGGGGTATAATGGGATATAAAGAGGACCCGTAGGGCCTAGGTAGACCCCATGGAGTGAAATTATTATGGTATGAAATTATAGGTTAACGGGGAGCTATTCGCACATACGAAATCATGCTTACGTTTAAATAAAAGAATCGAGACTCGTAAGGGAAGTAGGCCAGATGGTAAGTGAGTGTAAGCCTACTGAAATTATTTTTAGGGAGTCAGAATACTTCGAGAGAGGAGAAGTGAGTATGAAGTGAATTATAAATGAGAAGAAAAGTGACGAGTCAGTTATACGAAATAATCGAGTAAAATGTGTTAATGACGGATAATTATAATTATGGGTCGTGGGCGCACCTAATTTAGAAATGTGGATATATATATATATATATATATATATATGACTGTGTGATTGTTCATATATTATATATCTATATAAAAATCGTACTAGAGCTACTTGCTCTCACGGGGGTTTTCGTGCCGGGACAGTCTTATCTCAATCGAGACTTTATGGGGGATATTGACTCGTACCCTAGAACATAGGATTCCTTGATACAGGCTATCTGATTGATAGTCAGATAATCCCAAGAGACGTGAGGGTATGTACTGACCTCTTAGTGACTTGGAACTATGCTTCTCCTCCATTTGTATGTGTTTTATTTTAATACAGTTCGAGAGTGATTCCGAACTAGTATTTTCCTTAATATGAGTGATACGGGGACTTGATAGAAGAGTATGCCAACACCATAGATTTTATGAGGGGTGCCGATAGTATATATATTATGTGAGTGACTAATATATATACTTAAGTATGGGAACTTTCTACTGCGCATAAAAGTAGTTAAGTAATTAATAAATACTCCAACTTTATTGTAAGTGGTTGAGAATTTTGTGACATCACTGGGCTATTTTTTTAATATAAGATGAGTTATGTGAGAGCTTAAAATTCATAAATTTATTTATCTTAGCCACCGTAGTTAGCGGTATGAAACTTTATGGGAAATTTAGGTTAAAATAAACTTTTGAGGTTAATAGTACGGTAGGCGTGCACACTAAATGAGAGGTGAGAACTGTTCAAGAGAGTGACGCGTACTAACATGGTTATTACATTAGCCGGTAAGTAATTTATATAGTCGCTAAACTATTTTTAAACTTTTTTACACTCGGGCTCTGACCCGTTTCGTGTTATTTCCTTTCCCTTGTATATATATATGTATATATTACAGGTGCCCAGCCACATGGGCGTCGTGCTTAGATTCCTTAGATCGGATGCGCTGCGGCTTATGTGGGAGTTGCACGTCGTTGCTTAGATGACCTCATTGTTGACTCCACTCTTATCTTTAGTTCTTATTAGTTAGGGCATGTGTCGCCCATTCCTCTATTCAGTTTGGATTTTTGTCAGAGATATATGTTCATTTACATTTCCAGTATTTGGTACTCTTTGGGATTTAATTATTGTCAGGATCATTTTATTTATAGTTTTAAGCTGGGTTTTTTTATCTGGATGATTTAAATTCTTGTGTGTTTCTATCCATCCTTAGTATTTTGGAATTCTTAAACTTTTGGTTATTTAAATAGGTTTCATATTAGGAATTTATAAATTGGAATTAAGGATTTAAATTGTTTTGACGCTTAGCTTAATGATTTAGGGTGTTTAAATTGGAAATTTTATTTTGTGATAGTGATGCTAAGAATGAACCAACCGTTCACCTTGATTTTAATTTAATAAAGGACTGATCACCCGGTATTTAATTAGGCGGGGTGTCACACATACTTCCCGCCTTACAAAGGACATTAGTCCTCGAAATTAAGTTTTGCCTAGCACTCCAAGCTTTAAATATCTCTCTAATCCCATACTTTAATATCGCTACACTTATCTCTGCCACTTGTAATTGGGAATTATTTTAAAATCAAATTAGTTTACCAGGGCGCCCATACACCATGTACCCGTGCTCATCCGCACAGATATTTCTCGGCTTTTTTCAGCCTAAAATCGTAATATAACTTCCATCTCACTGTTATAACGAAATACATGTAAATAATCGAGGTACTCAACCCATGGACTAATGACCAAATATATCCCCCCTTCCAGCGTTGCGCTATGTTTCATGCGTGGGACGTCTCGCAATGGGAAATCCAACCAAGGAACCCCCCGATACACTCCTACCTAACATTGTCGGTCATTGAGATTCATTAGACCCTCAGTCCATAGCACGCACCACCAAATACACGTATCTTGACATAATAGTATACACATCCACTCTTATGCCACAAAAGACAACATACAATATCGCGTCCTTGCTATCATTAGCTTCCTTTCACGAAAAGAATCCCGACTTATATCACCCTACTCGAAAATAAGCCTATTTATCCCTGAATCTCGTCAGTAAATGTCCCAACTTTGAGAATAAAATATAACAGAACAAGAGATTCTTATGTGTCCATCATACCACACAATACAACACACACACACACACACACACACACACACACACACACACACACACACACAGATATATATATATATATATATATATATATATATATATATATGCTAGACTCCCTCTTAGGTGACACCTAGGAGAAATCATCCACATCCTGGTACAGCGAACACCAAGACTTACTATCACTGTCCACTATAGTTGAAATTCATCACTAACCAGCCAAAACATGGAACAATCATCTACCCTACTCTCAAAATTCTCGAAATTAGTAACCTCACACATAATTACAACATACCTTTAGTGTACCCCCCACTCTCTCTCGTGGTTAACACTAAAGAATCCCGCTACCCCACGGTAATTATATATATATATATATATATATATATATATGGCTACTACAGCCTGTGCAGCCACTAAATCTGACTTACCCATGAACTTTAGTGGAAATCGTTTTACGTTGTGACGCCCCACTGTCACCCAAAACATTATCCATGCTCAAAGGATAAAAAGAAAATTACCTGCATACTCTAGCTGCATTGTCTGATCCTCGAGTTCCTGATTAAAATTCTCTCGTCTGAACTGGCCCATAAACTGCTGTACCGGACGTACATCCAGAACCTCATCCTATGGTTGCCCCTGCCTCGCTTAGGGAAATTTATCTTCATGTGACCCGCTTCTCCACAAATTAAACGCTTCCTAGAATATTCTCCCTGGCACTCATCCTGTCCTTGCTGGCCTTGTCGGAAATCATGTCCATTCAGTCGATAGCCCCTATATCTAACTCACTTGGCCTGATTCCCCTATTGGGAATCCTGCTTCTGATGTCCCACTATCTTCTTCTTGCCCGACTGACTAGGTTCGACTCCCTTCTTACTCCCCTTCATGTGGAAATGATTATCCCGACAGTGTATGAGTGTTGCATTGAGGACGTCAGTAAAAATTGGCAATGTGGGATTACCAATCAAGTGTTGCCTGATCATCCTGGCTAACCCGTTCATGAAATTCATCTTATTTCTTTCTTCTTTTTTCACCTCATCCGGTACAAAATTTACAAAATGAGGGAACTCTTCCTCATACTCTGCCATTGAATGGTCTCCCTGAGACAACTCCCTGAATTTCCTCCTCATCTCGATCTCAACTTCTGGCAAAAAATACTTGCGGTCAAAATGCACCCAAAACTCGGCAATAGTCATTATGTCTATCTCCCCTACCGTGGTAATCGAATCCCACCACTGTAGCGCTGCCCCCGCTAACCTAAAAGTGGCTAGCATTTGCTTCGGCACCTCCTTGCAATCTTCTATGAGTAGGAGACGCTATATATCTCTCTTCCACTAGTATGTCCCAATCACCTTTGAACTCCCCTGAAACTCTTGTGGATGGCCTTCTGAAAGGTCTCCCTTACCCTCTGCCACACTAACGATCCCTAGAGGGCCTGAAATTCTGGTGCCACTGACAGTTGTGACTAATTCTCGTGGAAAGTATCGCGCCATTACGATCATCACCGCATTAACTCCCTTGGCCACCATTTCATTTACCTGTGTGGGCGAAATCATCTCTAGTAGTAACTGTGGTATCTTCGGATCCTAACAAGCCTACATGGTCTCTTCGCCCTCTGTTGCCCTAGCTGCTCGCTCTCTCTTGGGTGGAATCTGAAATGAGAATCGAATTTTATGAGTTTACCAAAAATATAATGTAATCAGTAGAAGAGCATAAATATGCATACGTACAAGAATAAATTAACCCTATCATAAGGATCTATATCAAAAAATGCTAAGCTGAAATGTGAAAATCTGCACAGATCCTAAGGACACTAGAACCTAATGCTCTAATACCATCTGTGACACCCAGCCAAATAAAATATCGGGTGATCATTCCTACATCAAATTAAATCAGAATCTCATATAGTTCATTCTTATCTTCACTGTCGAAACTTTTTAAAACATTACTAACCACCTAGTATTCAAAAACTGGTGTCAAATTTTATATTTTTAATTAAACCAACATACATGCATAAATATAAACTAAACCAATCACACCATCTAGAACGGAAACAAACTGAATAATTAATAAAAGACTTTCCAAATAAACCATCGGCTAAAATCCCAATCTAAATAAATATCCAACAATAAATAAAATAAACTGAAAAGTGAACCTAAAAGTAACTGGGCAACATGCCCTCCATTAACTGCGCCTGAGAATAAATCCCTAATCTAGGAACAAAGAAACGAAGCGTCTAATCCAAACTCTTGTTAGCATCCACATGTGCCGCAGTTGCATGTCCCTAGAATAAATATCAAGTCTGGTGTCCCTGTGGCTGAACACCTAAAAGGTTTTGAAAATATTTTTATAGCAAGGGTTAGAACCCAAAACATTTTGAAAATATTTACCAAGTGAATTAAAATGCAGCAATTTAAAATGCATGAATGCACCTCATAATTAGGTTAGTGTTGCACTCTCTTGAGGACATGCTTACCCATCCACTAATGGTCACACCTATCCCTTTCATCATAGCTCACCTAATCATACTACCCCGTCCAACTAGACTAAGGTATCCCACTGAATTTATTTATACTTATAATTTCCCATACCACCCACATAGTACGTTATTTTATTAAAACCTCACATATGTTAATTACTTCCTGTGTAATATTTCACATATGTTATCTTTCCATATTTATCATTAAGTATCACTACATAATTGATTCGTTGGATGTTCATATCTAACACTTAAATCTTTATAATTAAGTTTCTCTACTTAATTTACTTTTAGATCTATGCACGTCATCTAACTATCAACTATCCCACATAAGTAGATTATTCATACGGTATATACTTCACACACAATATATACTATAAGTGTATACTTCACTATAAAGTCCTAGTATCACACATTAAAGACTTATCGGTTCAGACTATTCCATCGACCCCAATTCATCCTATCATTTGCATTGGTCCGGACAGCCATCGACCCCAATGTAATATATATATATATATTGGTCCGAATAACCATTGAACCCAATATAGTTAGTATGCTTTAGGCATTCACCCCGCCTAAGTATTTGATATAGTAGGCATTCACTCTACCTACAAATTTACATTGGTCTGGATAGCCATCGACCCCAATGTAAAGGTTATAAGAATACGTATATTGGTCCGAACAGCCATTGATCGCAATATAGCTGGTATACTTTAGGCATTCGCGCCACCTATGCATTACTATAAAGTACACAAATATATATATATAATGCAAAAATAACCGCATATATATATATATGTATATATATATATATATATATATATATATATATATATATATATATATATATATATATATATATATATAATTTAAATCTAGCCAATCCGTGCTCAAATCCCGTAGCACTAGCCTAAAATAACCGAGTCTATTCCCCGACTCTTAATTTAATTAATTACACATTAGTTAATTTATTAAAGTAACGTCACTCGACTACATTTCCCGTACTCACTTACTCGACCTGTATTTCAATCCTTATGTATTTATTTCACAAAATCCCTTAAATGAATCTCATACTTTTATTTACCTTTCATTTTTCTTATCTCCATTTTCCAATACTCTAAGTACTATTTTCTAAATAACTATCGTTAATAAAAAATCTCTTTAATAATCCCCCAAATGTTACTAAGGATAGTTAACTCTAATTAAAGCCTCCTTAGTAGTCCCCCAAAGTCTCTAAGGACGGATATAAGAAAAAGGGGCAAACTATCAAAATTTCTGGGTAGTCGATCGATCGATCCAGTAAGATTGTCTTCCCCACGACGATGATTTCTGCCATCGTTGTTCTTCGTGCGATCTCTAAACTTCATCTCAGGTCTATATTTAGTTACCCTCTCATTCAATACGCCACCCAAACAAGTTCAAAACACGAATTTCTTCCTTTACCCATTATGAGTCTACATCACGATTCAAGATATATGAAATTGGGCTCTCAAAGTTTCGGTAAACGTTTTTCCCAATTAGTGTTGCATAATCCAAATTTGTAAATATTTAAAACTGGCATTTTAATGAAGTTCAATTTACAAACCATTGAATCATATTTTAACCTCAATTGAACCATTAATCTACTCAACATGTTCGAATCAATGAAGACCCATTTTATACGAAAACTCATATCCACAACGAAATTCAATTACACCCACCATGATGTGAATTAATTATCACATATTTACATTGGAACGAATTTAACTCACCATGATATGCCTAAAAATAGCCTGAGACCCAATTACTACCTCTAGGTACTCTTTTTTTACTATCTCACCCTTTCGGAAACAACCGTGCACTGAGAATTGTCATCCGAAATAATTTATAACATTCTCCAATTTTCGACCACAAAAATGCGACACAACAATATTCTGAATAATTACATCTAAATTATCCAAATTTAAATAATTCCCCAATTTAAATAAATTCTCCAAATCTTAAATTTAAATCTCTATTATTTAAATAAGTTTTATTTCTCCCAAAAATAATTAAATTCTACATCCTCAGAATTACGGGGTGTTACATACTTCCCCCTTATAAAGGAATTTCATCCTCGAAATTAAGTTAAGCCTAGCACTCCAAGCTTTAAATATCTATCCAATCCCATACCTCTAAGATCGCTACACTTATCCCTCCCACTTCTAATTGTGAATTATTTTAAAATCAAATTAGTTTACCAGGGCGCCCATACACCCTGTACCCATGCTCAACCGTACAGATAATACCTGGCTTCTTCCAGCCTGAAATCGTAATACAACTTCCATCCTAGAGCTATAATGGCATATATGTAAAATAACTGAGGTACTCAACCCATGGACTAATGACCAAACATCTCCCAACTTCCAACATTGTGCTAAGTTTTATGAATGGGATGTCTCACAATGTGAAATCCAAACAACGGACACCCCCCGATACACTACTACCTAACATTGTCGATAGTTGAGATTCGTTAGGCCCTAAGTTCATATCACGCACCCCCAAATACCCGTCTCTTAACATAAATGTATACACATCTACTCTTATGTCACAAAATACAACATACAATATCGTGCCCTCACTATCACTAGATTCCTTACACGAAAAGAATCCCGAGCTATATCACCCTGCTCAAAAATAAGTCTATCCATCCCTGAATCTCATCAATAAACATCCCTACTCCCGGAATAATATATAACAGCACAAAGCATTCTTATATTTCCATCATACCACACAATACGACATATATAGATAGGCTAGACTCCCTCTTAGGTGACACCTAGGAGAAATCATCCACATCCTAGTGCAGCGAACACCAAGACTTACTATCACTATCCACTATAGCTCAAATTCATCGCTAACCAGCCAAAATTTGGAACAATCATCCACCCTACTCTCGAAATTCTTGAAAGTAGTAACCTCACACATAATTCCAACATCCCTTTAGAGTACTCCCCCCCCCCCCCCCCCCCCCCCACAACTCTCTCTCATGGTTAACACTAAAGAACCCCGCTACCCCACAGTAATTTTATATATATATAATGACTACCAAAGCCTGCGTACCCACTAAATCTGACTTACCTACGAACTCTAGTGGAAATTTTTTTACGTTGTGACGCCAAACTGCACCCAAAACATAATCCATGCTCATAGGATAAAAAGAAAATTACCTCCATACTCTTGATGCATTGTTGATCCTCGGGTTCCTGATTAAAATTATGTCGTCTGAACTGGCCCATAAACTAATGTAATGGCTAAACATCCAGAACCTCGTCCTATAGTTTCCCCTACCTTGCTTAGGACAATTTCTCTTCATGTCACCCACTTCTCCACAAACAAAACACTTCCTAGGAAACTCGCACTACCAGTGATCCCTTCCTTGCTTTCCATGTCATAAATATTGGCCATCATGTCGATATCCCCCATATATAACTCGCTTGACCTAATTACCCTATCGAGAATCTTGTCCCTAATGTCCCACTGTCTGCTGTTGGGATGCCCCGCTAGCACTACCCCCTCCTGTCTTGCCCGAATGACTAAGTTTGACTCCCCTCTTTCTCCCCTTCATGTGGAAGAGATGATCCTGATAGTGTAAGAGTGTTGCATTGATTACGTATGTATAAGTTTCCAGTGTGGGATTACCAATCAAGTGTTGCCTAATCCTCCATGCTAACCCATTCATGACCTTCACCTTCTTTCTTTCTTCATTGTTCACCTTATCCATTACAAAAAATTTCAAACAAGTGAAATCTTCCTCATACTCTGCCACTGAACAGTCTCCCTGAACCACCTCCCTGAATCTCCTCCTCATCTCGGTCTCAACTACTAGAAAAAAAATACTTGCGATCGAATCGCACCCAAAACTCGACAGTAGTCATTGTGTCTCTCTCCTCTAGTGTGGTATTCGACTCCCACCACTGTAGCGATTCCCCCACCAACCTAAAAGTGGCTAGAATTTTCCTCTTCACCTCGCTGGAATCTTCCATACGTAGGTGATGCTATATATCTCTCTTCAACTGGCATGCTGCAATCACCTCTGAACTCCCCTGAAACTCTGGTGGGTGGACCTTCTGAAAAGTCTTACTTACCCTCTACCTCTCTAACGGTCCCTAGCGGGCCTGAAAGTCTAGTGCCACTAATGGTTATGGTTGATTTTGTGGAAATTATCTCGCCATTTCTGTCATCGTCGCGTTAACTGCCTCCGCCACTATTTCGATTACCTGTTCCATTGAAATCATCTCTGGTAGTGGCTGTGGTATCTCTGGATCCTGATGAGCCTCCACAGTCTCATCTCCTTTTGCTGCCCTAGCTTCTGGCTCTCTCTTAGGTGGCATCAGAAATGAGAATCAAATTGTATGAGTTTACCAACAAATATAAGGTCATCGATAAAAGAACGTAAATATGCATACGTACAAGAATACAACAACCCTATCATAAGGCTCTACATCAAAGAACGCTAAGTTGAAATGCAAAAACCCGCCCAAATCCTAAGGACACTAGAACCTGATGGTCTGATACCATCTGTGACACCCCGCCCAATAAAATACCGAGTGATCAATCCTATATCAAATTAAACAGGAATCTCATTTGGTTCATTCTTACCTTCATTGTCGGAACTTTTTAAAACATTACTAACCACCTAGTATTCAAAAAGCTAGTGTAAAATTTTACCTTTTTAATTAAACCAACATACACGAAAAAATATAAACTACACCAATCACACCTTCTGGAACTGAAACAAACTGAATAATTAATAAAAGACTTGTCGAATAAACCATCGAATAAAATCCCAATCGATAATAAATATCCAACAATAAATAAAATAAACTGAAAGTTGAACCTGAAAGTAATTGGGCAACATGCCCTACATTATTTGCGATTGAGAATAAGTCCCTAATCTAGGAACAAAAAAACAAAGTGTCTAATCCAAACTCCTACTAGCATATACATGTCTCGTAGCTGTGTGTCCCTGGAATAAATATCAAGTCTAGCGTCCCTGTGGATGGACACCTAAAAGGTTTTGAAATATTTTTATAGCAATGGTTGGAACCCAAAACATTTTGAAAATATTTAGACGTTGAATTAAAATGCAACAATTTAAAATGCATGAATGCTATTCATATTTAGGTTAGTGTCACGCTCTCTTGAGGACATGATCATCCCTCCACTAATATGCACACCTATCACTTTCCTCATAGATCACCTAATCATACTACCCCATCTAACTAGACTAAAGTGTCCCACTGAACTTATCTATACTTCTAAGTTCCCGTACCGCCCATACAGTACGTTATTTTATTGACACCTCACATGTGTTAATTACTTCCCGTGTAACATTTCACATATGTTATCTTTAAATATTTATCATGAAGTCTGACTACTTAATTGATTCCTTAGATGTTCACATCTAAGACTTAAATCCTTATAGTTAGGTTTCTCTAGTTAACTTACTTCTAGATGTATGCACATCATCTAACTATCTAATATCCCACATAAGTAGATTATTCATACGGTATATACTTCACACACAATATATACTATCAACGTATACTTCACTATGAAGTCCTAGTATCACAGATTAAGGAATTATTGGTTCGGACTGTTCCATTAACTCTAATTCATCCAATAATTAACATTGGTCCGGACATCCATCGTTCCCAATGTAAATGTTATATATATATATATATATATATATATATATATATTGGTTTGGATAACCATCGACCCCAATATAGTTAGTATGCTTTAGGCATTCACCCCGCCTAAGTATTTGATATAATAGGATTTCACTACACCTACAAATTTACATTGGTCCGGATATCCATCGACCCCAATATAAAGGTTATAAAAATACATATATTGTTTCGGGCAGCCATCGACCCCAACATAATTAGTATACTTTCATCATTCACGGAACCTATGTATTACTACAAAGTACACAAATATATATATGACACAATCATCGCATATATATATATATATATATATATAATTTTAATTCGGCTAATATGTCCTCAAATCCCGTAGCACTATCCTAAAATACCCGAGTCTATTCCCCGACTATTAATTTAATTAATTACACATTATTAATTTATTAAACTAACGTCACTCGACTACATTTCCCGGACTCTCTTACTCGGCCCGTATTACAATCCTTATTGATTTATTTCAAAAAATCCCTTCAATAAATCTCACATTTTTATTTACCTTTAAAATTTCTTATCTCCATCTTCCAACACTCTATGTATTAGTTTCTAAATAATTAACTCTAACAAAATAAATCTCCTTAATAATCCCCCAAATGTCACTAAGGATGGTTAACTCTAATTAAAGCCTCCTTAATAGTCGCCCAAAGTCTCTAAGTTCGGATATAAGAAAAAGGGGCGAACTGTCAAAATTCATGGGTCGTCGATCGATGACGATTGCGATCGATCGATCGATCCAGTCAGATTGTCTTCCCCATGGCATTGATTTCTGCCATGGTTGTTCTTTATGCGAGCTCTAAACTTCATCTCAGGTCTAAATTTAATTACCCTCTCATTCAATATGTCACCCAAATAGGTTCAAAACATGAATTTCCTCCTTTATCCACTACGGTTCCTCATCACTAGTCATCAGATATGAAAATGGGTTCTCAAAGTTTTGGCAATCAATTTTCTCAATTATTGTTGCATAATCCAAATTTGTAAACATTTACAACTGGAATTTTAATGAACTTCAATTTATAACACATCGAATTGTATTTTAACCTCAATTGAACCATTAATCTACTCAACATGTTTGATTCAAGGAGAACCCATTTTATACGAAAACTCATATCCAAAATGAAATTCAATTACACCCACCATGATATGAAGTAATTATCACATATTTAAATTGGAACGAATTTAACCACTTGCCTATATTGTTCATAGTGTCTGATTTCCGTTGGTGTAGTTGAAGGTTTGATGAAGAACACACTCGATCCTTTTTTGTATGGCTCCCCAAGAGATCACCAATTGCTTTCTCTGCCTTGCTATCAATTTCTAGGTTTAGAGTTGTGTCAGAGGCCATTCAATACACTTACAATTAGATTTATAAACATTAATCCTATTTTTAGGCTGATGGGCGAAGTCCTAATGGACTGAACAGTCCCATGTGGGCCCGGTTATGCCTAAAATTATCTCGAGATCCAATTACTACTCTCGAGTACTCTTTTTTGACTATCCCAACCCTTCCAAAAAAAAAATGTGCACTCATAATTGTCGTCAGAAATACTTTATAACGCTTTCCAATTTTCGAACTTAAAAATGCGGCATAACAATAATCCGAATAATTGCATCTAAATTCGCCAAATTTAAATAATTCCCCAATTTAAATAAATTCTCCAAATAATAAATTTAATTCTCTACCATTTAAATAAGTTTTATTTCTCCCAAATATAATTAAATTCTAAGTCCTCATAATTACGGGGTGTTACAAAACCTAGGTCACTCCAGACCTTTTCGCATCACCAACATTGTCAGATTTGTGATCGGAGTGCGGAAAGATCAACCTCACTATCTTAGAATGAAAATAAGACCTAAGTTATCAAGTCAATTGTTTATATTGCAATATTTGAAGTATGTTATAATACCCATATAGTTTAAGGTTTCAACTTCATGATTTAAATGATTTCTGGGATTTGGGTCGGTGAAATTTATGATTCGGAGTAGGAATTCATGTAGAATAAATCCCTATATGTAGATAATATGAAATTTGAGAATATGTGATAAATAACTTGAAAGAAATCTAGGTATATTGATGAATATGAATGAAGAACACCATAAACAAGGGTTTTATGAATTTTGATATTTAATCGGTTCTTGGATGGATTTCTTTTAGTTTTGATGTATTATTTACATTAGAAATTGTCCATTGACATAAATTTGAAGCTTAGGTATGTTGGATGAGAGTTCTAGGAAGATTCATGGAGGTTATATATATTAACCATGGAGAAAAACGAAGTGGGACAAACCTGCATAATCGAGGATCGATCGATCGACCAAAGATTTTTGGTTTTTTTTTTTTTTTTGATGATTCTTCTTGCCAACAATCATAAGGGACTTTGGTAATGTAATTTTAACTATATAAGGACTTAAAGGAGACAAGTAGACATATAGTTAAGTCTTGGTTTGATGTGAGTGAGCGTAAAATTGGGATTAGGACCGACGATAGTTAATTGATTGTGTTGCATATCGGGATCTTACAAATAGGGTTGTAGGAAGGGTAAACGATGACCTAAGTATAATAGCAGTACGATATCAATATGTTAACTCCTAAATTTATTTAAGGGATAATTAGGACCCTTCGGGTAGTGAGTGATACACGTAAAAATACGAATATAATATTAAGGGTGAATAGTTAGGACGTTCAGTATTTGAGCGACATAAATACTACATATTCAATATATAGTGGGTTGTGTGTATACCTATACTGTAGATATATATATATATATATATATATATATATATATATATATATATATATATATAGAGAGAGAGAGAGAGAGAGGTTTTGTGAATACCTAGTATGTTCTTTCTTACATATGTGAACATACCTACATTTCCTGCTATCACGGGAGGTTCCGCTCAGTGGACGATCCCACCTTGGTAATTCCAGCAAGGTCTGGATGTGTGTCCCTGAACATAGAACATAGGGCAGCTCACTATTTGAGAGTGTATAATGGGACTGAAATGTCATTTGGGTACGTTAGGTATGTCCATAGCCCGAAGGGCTTAGAACTATGTTCGCCTCCATTGTGTGTTATTTAAATTATCGTTCGAGGAGACATTCTGAACCAATAGTCCTTGATTTTTTATGAGAGTTACGTGCACTTGATTGCAAAGTATGAATGCATTGCGGTGTCCATTCCAGGGGATGCTATAATTGTATATATATATACATGCACACACACACACACACACACAAGTACGACTATTCTACTTTTTTGTGATGGTAGAAAAGATAAATAGTGTATGTATAAATTGTAATTTAAGTAAGAGAATATTAAATACTGGTTCAATAATAATATTCGATTAATACTAATTTTTGGTTTTATGGTAGAATATCGTATGGACGATATGGGGGAGCTAAACATGTGATGGCTAGTTAGATACTGATGTCAAGTTAGACTGCGCAACATCGCTAGGTGGGTTAAATAAGAGAAGTTAGATGTGAACTATAGATGAGAGGTGAGGAACTAAATGAAGTGTGTGTGAAACTAATGTGTGTATCTATTAACGACTTTAAGATGTGATTTAAATACTTACTAAATATTTTTCAAAGGTTTTGGGCGATGAGCAGTGTCAAATATATTTTCAAAACATTTTAGGTGTCCAGCCATAGGGACGCAAAGTATGATGATTCATTACAGGGATTTGTAGTTGCTGCACTTATGGACACATGCAGGATTCGTCTAGACGCTTGAGTTACTTCATTCATAAAGTAGGATTCATGTTTAGTTATTTAATTTGGGCATGTTGCCCCTTTAGTTGATATATATATATATATACAATTTTATTTATCAGACTTTGAATTTAGATTCAGTTCCATTTGAGTAGACTTATGGTTTGGATGATTAGTTTTCGTTTTCGTTGTACTTTGTATTTATTAAAAATAGAGAAAAAAAATCATGACTACTAGTACGTACCTTTGTGGTCATGATTTAAATACAAAGTACAAGTAGTCATTATTTTTTTGTTCTCTATTTTGTTCATTTTACTTGAACAAATTCAAACAAATAGCATGGTTAGTACATTTCTTTTGTTTAAACGATTCTAAGTGGTGTTGATTAGTAATTAAGAGTGAATAGAAAGTTTATTAAAGGATAATAATTTTTTTTTTAAAGTTTAGGACTTTTTTGACATATGAAAAAAATATGATTTTATGGAATCTAAAAGTATATACAAAAATTATTTATTTAATTTGATGGGTTTTTAAATATTTGTTGTCTATACATTAATGGTGTTAAGTTAATTAAAAATGATGTGAGGTGCTTTTAAATTTATCAAGCCTATGATATGTTAAAGTTGAAGATGTTGCGGCATGATTTTCAAGAGAACGTCATTGGCAAGTTTTAGTGCCACGTTTCACATCATCAATATCATATTTGAAGTCTCCAAAGGTATGAATGCTTTTATATATTTGTAGGAGACTTGGAATTATTTTAAAGGGTGTAAAATTTTATTTAATCAAATTTTTTAATGTCAGAAATCTCATTTATAACTTGGTACACATTTTTCACTTTCAGGAATTTATTTTATAAACATTGTACTTAAGTTTTTGGGTTTAAAATTGATTTTTCATAATTATGGCAAGTCGTTTGAAGTAGTCGTTCGAACAAGATTTTTGTTCGAACCACTATTTCGTTCGAATGAGATTTGTTTAAATTCCAACGAGTTCCCATTTTATAAGCATTGTCATATCATTCAAATTATCGTTTGAACGAAACTTCAAATGACTTTCAATATAATTTGTTCTGGGATATCGTTAGATGGGTCATTGAAACGAGACTTCGTTTGAACGAAAATGTCGTTCGAACGACATTTCTGGCGGGAAATATTTTGGCATATTTTACCCCACTTTCCTACTAGTTTACCCACTAACTTCCTACCAGACTTATTTAGTGTGGTAACCTCTTTTGAAAAACCAACTTTTGATATTTTCTAAACACATTTTAGAGAGAAAAATTTCTTAGTTCAAGAGTTCATTGTTTAGTATTTTTGTGTAACCATTATCTAATTTCTACAAAAACACTTACACCCAAAGTTTATTTTATCCAAGTTTCTACTTCTATATATTTTCTTGGAGTGTTTTTTCATCGTGTTCACTTTTCTACCCAATGAGAAAAGAGTTTTGGCATGTTTCTCTACCCCAACAAAAGGAGACATGTTTCTCCACTCCAAGAAAATTTTCGTGTGTGGGTGACGGTGTCTAAGAGCCCCATCGGTGGAGTCTGAGACTGTGGAGGAGTCAACGGTTATTCGCTAGGCGAAGGTTGAAGATCGAAGGAGCGCATCAAGGCTTAAAGGGAGTCGAGTCTGTTGTGTAAGTCCTCTTGTCGAGTCTATGTAAAATTCATACCATACTTAGTGAATTCGTTAGGACAGGGTCGTCCGAGGTTTTTTCTCGATTTGGGTTTTTCCTCCTATATCGGCTCGTTGTGTGATTGTGAATTTATTTTATCTTTTGTAAAAATCACCTTGAACGTATGCTTAGGGAAAAAGATAAATTTGGGTTTAATTTGCAATCTTGATTAAAATGGTGCATGTTTAATTATTTGGGTAAGTTTAGTTTAAATTAATTTCATTCAAGTTGGAACTAAATGAATTAGATAATACTCTTGCTTAAGTTATTTAAACTTGATAATTAAATTTAATTGGTTTGAGCGAATTTAAAGTGTGTGTGTGTGTGTGTGTTTACTTTAATTCAGTTTGTAAGCTTTAATTATAATTTGTTTTAAGAAATTACAATTTGTGTTCTCTATAATTTCCTTTTTTTAAAGAAAAGAAAATCAAGTAAAATTTGTAAAATTACTATTTTTTAGTATCCATCTTTATTCCGCACTTACAGGAAATTAAAGTGAATTATTTTTAAATTTGGGGGTCTACGTTTCCAACAAGTGGAATGAGAGCCGGAGCGCTAATTTATTGCGTTAAGGTCCTTTTAAATATTTTTGGTTAAAAATAGAATTTTCCCCATTTTCAAAATTTTCTATTTTTGATGGTTCTAATTACGCATATTGGAAAGCGCATATGACATCCGCACTAAAGTCTATCGATGAGAGGGTTTGGTTGTCAGTTGTTAACGGGTGGTCTCCACCCACACATTTGGTAGAAAATGAGCGTGTTCCCAAACCCGTAGATAGACGGAGTGAGAGTGAATTTAACGTTGCTAATTTTAATTCCCGAGGTTTAAATGCCTTATTTAGCGCAGTCACACCGGATGAATTCTGATGTATCATGATGTGTGAAACCGCCAAGGAAACTTGGGATATATTATAACTCACTCATAAGGGAACTAGTGTCGTTAAGGCTTCTAAACTCCAAACCCTCACCACTCAATTTAAACAAACAAAATGAATGAAAAAGAAACTTTCGATGAATTTTATGCTAGACTTTCCATATAGTAAATTCATCATTTAATTTGGGAAAGAAAATACCCGACGATCGATTAGTAAAAAAAAATTTATGGTCCCTACCCGAGATACTTATCCCTAAAGTGATCGTTTTAAATTCTTTACCCACCTTGCACTCTACCAAACTTGAGAAATTAGTAGGTGATTCGCAAACTTATGAACTAGATATGTTCCCCTCCAAAAATGAAAAGAAAATTGATAAGGGCATTGCTTTGAAAGACCGAAAGGAGGTAAAACAAGTTGTGGTTGATGAGAGTGATAGTGACTCGAAGGACATGGCTATGTTTGCTAGGAAATTTCAAAAATTTCTTAAATTTAATAAAGATAAGTTTAAAAATAATTTTAAGAAATTTAAAAATTCTACGCATGACAAAGTCAAAAATATCCCTAAAGCTTATAATGAAAATCTTAATAGGGACGAGTCAAATAGGTGCTTTGGTTGTGAAGGGTATGGCCATATGGCTTTTGAATGCCCCACTAAACTAAGAAAAGAGGGTAAACAACCAATTTCATATAATACTACCCTTAGTGATAGTGATAAGGAAGAGGGACCCGCTTCCCCCATTGAGCACAACTTTATCGCGTTCATGGCTTGTCATGTGAGTGATAATGAGAAATTATCCGACGATGACATCTCAAGACATGACACTTCTGAGGCCTTTCTTTGTGAAGCTTAAAAAGATGATGGTAATGAGAGTGGAGAAGAGAGATAGAGTGAAAGTGATGAGGAAGTTGATGAGAGTGAACTTAAATTTGCATTTAGAGAATTATATGAAGAATATATTAAATTAAAAAGAGAAAATTTGAAGTTAAAAGTTAGTTTAAAGGAATGTGTCAAGGTCGTTGATGAGAGTGCCTTAGTGGAAGACCTTAGGACACGAGAGAGAGATCTTCAAGAGAAGCTTGAATATGTAAAAGGCGAGAGAGAGAGCCTTAGTGGTTTGATGGAATCAATGAAAATGTATCTTCTTGAGTTTGAAGAGAGAAATGGTTTGTTAGAGTCTAGAATTTTAGAGTTGGAAGAGAGATTGAAAGACTCTAGTAAGGTAAAATTTGATTTGGAGTGTAGGTCCAAAAAACTCGATTAACTCTTAGGCACATTACAAATAAAAAATGACACTTGTGGTTTAGGCTTCGATTCTTATAACGATTCCACTAATAAAGCCAAAACCAATGTTTTAGGAGAATCCTATAGGAACAATGTTACAGATCATTCCTTAGGTCAGTCGTTTCGTCGAGTCTTTACTTGCTCACATTGTGGTCGAAAAGATTATCTTAGGAAGTTTTTCTTTGATCTTAAGCGAGGTCCTAAAAAATCCCAACATAAGAAAACCAAGGTAGCCAAGATTCTTATATCCCAAGATCGTCATTCATCATTAGTTTGGGTTAGGAGATCCAAATTGGTATCTTTACAAGATAGGATTTTTTATTCTCATTTACTTTCACACAATACCTCCCCTGTTAAATCTAAAGATTGAATGTGTTAGTTATTAGCTTTTGTACTGCATGCTATATTATCATGCTAATTGTATGCTTGTTTATCATTTTCTAGTCATTTCTTTATCACATATGTCATGCTAGAATTATGATTTTTTTTTATCTTTTGTATTGTAGTTCTTTCATTTTAGTTTACGGTTAATGCAAAATACAAAAAGATTTTGTTTGTCTTTTAAGTAAATATTTTTTTTTTTTTGGTTAAAAACATTTTCAAAAATTCAAAAAGTTTTTGTTTTGTCTATATTTTAGTTAAACACAATTTATGTGGCATATACTTGAGTTTGAATCCCTTCTTTTTTCTCTTCCATGTGCTAGAACGTTTGGTTAAGATTGTAATCCTTAAAATGTTCTTTGCCACGATTACATGGAGTAGTTGGATTTTGCATTGCTTAATGGATTATATTTTTATAAGCCTCTTTTCACACATGCGCGAGCTCATTTGAAACTTAATCTCCACGTGTATATTTGAGCTAAGTGATATGTTCTCCCATCAATTTAGTCATCTACATTTTGCTATGACTATGGAGGATTTGTGCATGTAACAACCATTTTTCGGATCTAAAAATAGAAAAATATGTTTATTCAGTGTAGTAGTTTATCAATTGAATCGAGCTGCGAAAGATAAAATTACTTTGCGTGAAAATCCACCATTGAATTTTAGGCCTTAAAAATGTGGCATTAAAAGGAATATTTGCCAAGGACAAAATTGTTTAGTTAACATGTTCAAAAAAAAGAAAAAAATTATGAGCAGTTTTGTTGGATATATTAACGGGTTTGCACAATGACTTTGAATCCTAGTTAAGCTCTTATTGTCATGACTCTATTTGTTTGTAGAATCATCAATATTCTATGCTTATGTGCATTGTGTATGTTTGTTCATTGAGTTCAACCTATATTGTCACATGAGGATATATCTAAATGTGATAAAATTTTGCAATCAAATGAGAACTTCGTGAACATGTTTTAAGTGATTGGGTCGAAATTTAATTATTACTAGTTTACACCCTACACTTCCGTTTTTCACATGTATTTGAACACATTTTTGCCATCCAAGTGTGAAAAGCTTAATGTATTTTGTGTCATGTGTGGTGTTTATTTCTATATATATGTGAGTGTGCGTTAGTGATATTCATTATGTCTACATATATATGGTAATTTTTTAGTCTTTGCCATTTTAGCTAGTCCTCATATGCTTTAATTCATAATTGGTATTTAATTGGTTGCAAAATGTTTGTTTGATATCATATGCTTAGTCTCTTATGTTTCAAATTGATATCGTTTTTTTCGCATCATAGTAAGCAGCCATTATTCTTTCTTGGATTAGTTATTGGCTATTGTTGTCCATATGCTTTCATGTCCTTAACACATTATGAATCTTCGAAAATGAGTTTGTTTTTAATTCTACCACCTTTGTCTATTCCTGAACAAAAAAGGGGGAGAATGATAGGGGGAGAAATGGTATCTAATCCTATTATAATCATATCATAGTTTAGGAGATTTAACTTAGGAGAAGAGCTTTATCTTCTTAGGTTGACCATAGTTGATAAATGAGTATTAATTTAGGGGAGTATTTTTTTTACATGCATTTAATATTCTTGATATTCCCTATGCGTTTGATAGTTTGCTTAAGTGTGCAGAATTTTTTTCTAAGTGGCAACTTTCATCAACAAAGCTATTTATTCGAAGTGGTCTTTGAGTGAAGCTTCTTATTTTTATTTTTGGGTGGGAAGTTTTTGAGTCTAGTAGATCTTGACGGCCCTTTAGGATTTTATTTTAGTTTTTGTCCAGGAATAGCAAAAGGGGGAGATTTGTAAGGACACAAATTTTCAATTGAGTATTAATATAGTGTTGGCTCAATTTCGGACAAAAGCACTTGAGTCGTAAGATAGAGTTCTTGAGCATCCATCAAGCCTATGACATGTTAAAGTTGAAGATGTTATGGCCTTCTTTTCAAGAGAACATCATTGCCGAGTTTCGGTGCCACGTTTCACGTCATCAACATCATATTTCAAGTCTCCAAAGGTATGAATGATTTTATATATTTTTAGGAGACTTGGCATTATTCTAAAATGTGTAAAATTTTATTTAATCAAATTTTTTAATGTTAGAAATCTCATTTATAACTTGGTACACATTTTCCATTTTCAAGAATTTATTTTATAAATATTGTACTTAAGTTTTTGGGATTAAAATTGATTTTTCATAATTCTGGCAAGTCGTTCGAAGTAGTCGTTCGAATGAGATTTTTTTAAATTCCAACGAGTTCCCATTTTATTACCACTATCATATCGTTCGAATTGTCGTTCGAACGAGGAAGTCGTTCGAACGAAACTTCAAATGAATTTCAATATAATTTTTTCTGGGATATCGTTACATGGGTCGTTCGAACGACGTTTCTAGTGGAAAATTATTTGGCAGTTTTTACCCAACTTTCCAACTAGTTTACCCACTAACTTCCTATTAGACTTATTTAGTGCTGGAACCTCTTTTTAAAAAATAACTTTTGAAATTTTCTAACCAGATTTTGAGAGAACATTTAAGAGAGAAAAGTTTCTTAGTTCAAAAGTTCATTATTTAGTGTTTTTGTGTAACCATGTTCTAATTTCTACAAAAACACTTACACCCAAAGTTTGGTTTATCCAAGTTGCTACGTCTATATATTTTCTTGGAGTGTTTTGGCACTGGGTTCACTTTTCTACCCAAGAAGAAAAGAGTTTGGGTCCTCTTTTCTACCCCAATAAAAGGAGACATGTTTGTTTAAGCTGCGGTGTTCCAACTCGAAGAAAGGCTTTGTGTGTGGGTGATGGTTTCCAAGAGCCCAATCGGTGGAGTCCGAGACTGTAGAGGAGTCCGTGATTATTCACTACGTGGAGGTTGAAGATCGAAGGAGCGCGTCAAGGCTTGAAGGGAGTCGAGTGTGTTGTGTAAGTCCTCTTGTCGAGTCTTTGTCAAATTCATACCGTGCTTAGTGAATTCGTTAGGCCCGGGTCGTCCGAGGATTTTTTTCAATTTGGGTTTTTTCTCGTACATCGGCGTGTTGTGGGATTGTGAATTTATTTTATCTTTTGCAAAAATCACCTAGAACGCATGATTAGGGAAACATATATAATTGAGTTTAATTTGCAATCTTGATTATAATGGTGCACGTTTAATTATTTGGGTAAGTTTAGTTTAAATTAATTTAATTCAAGTTGGCACTAAATGAATTAGATAATACTCTTGCCTAAGTTGTTTAAACTTGATAATTAAATTAATTTGGTTTGAGAAAATTTAAAGTGTGTGTGTGTGTGTGTGTGTGTGTGTGTGTGTGTGTGTGTGTGTGTGTTTAGTTTAATTCAATTTGTAGTGTTTAATTATAATTTGTTTTAAGAAATTACAATTTGTGTTCTCAATAATTTTCTTTTTTTAAATAAAAGAAAATCAAATAAAAATTGGAAAATTACTATTTGTTAGTATCCATCTTTATTCTGCACTTACAGGAAATTAAAGTGAAAGTTTTTTAAAATTGGGGGTCTACTTCCCGAATTATTTTATGTCAACATTAGGTACTTTTAATTGTGTCACACATTAGTTATGTATTTTTTACAATACATGTGATGATATAACTATACACATAGATACACATAGAAAATCAAACAATCACAAATTACATTTATCCTATTATTAAATTAAAATTTTCAATTAAGTCCAATTTCAAAAAAAAATTGTCCAGAAATATTATTTTATTATTTATTTATTTTTAGAAAATTACGAGGTATTACATTACGTGTGATCATCCTAAAAATATGGCTGGTATTAAGGTCGTGAGCCTTTTGAATCAGGCTTACCTACTAGATTCTAGTGATACTCAAACAATTCCTGTGATAACTTATAATAAGGATTATCACTTCACATGTCCATTAAAGGATGGTTGTGCAAAAAAGTATGTGGCTCCCAAAAGCAACGTAATACCAATTTTTTTGGAGTGTGATAAACCAAAGCTTCCTAGGAGTTTTATGGGAATATTGGAAACCAATAATTTTCAGGTAGTGTCCGAGATTAATTTGAGATGCCCTCTTTAGATGACATCCCAAATATAGATGAGACCATCTCAGAAAATTCAAAAGTCCAAAGCACTGTTAAAAATGATGCGCGTGTAGTTAATGATATTAGTGGGTTAAATTTATATGCGGAAATTCATAATACAACCCCATATTCTGATTTAACTGGTTTAGACCCAAATACCGTGGCATTGGGTCAATCCAAAAATACAAATTCTTATATATCACCAAGTATTATTTTGGTATGTCTACTAGTTCAGCTCAAGCGTGTGCTTTTCTTGAAGGCTCGGTTGGTTAAAAATGTAAAAAAAAAAAATCAAATTACACACATGAGATTTTCCTTTGAAATTTTAGGAAACATTAAAGATGGATTAAACGACAGTCAAGAATTGATGGATAAAGACTCTCATCCTAAGGGTGCATCTAAATATTCCAACGAAACTTCATCGGACATGTCTTTGGACTCTTTTTTGACTTTAAGTTATGAATAAAAAGTGACTCTTACATATAACTTAAGATCTTCTATAACTCGATCAAAATCTTGTAAATTTTCGTAGTCTAAGTTTATCATTATAATGGGGATGCTATAAATTCGCATATTTTTCTCTTATTTTCTCTTTAAGTTTTATGTAGTACTTGTAAGAGCCCCCTAGGAGAAGCTATTTTTGTGACGTTTATAAATATTGGTTTCTTGAAGAAAAAAAAAAGCCTACACGAGTTTACAAATTTTATGAAAGTTCAAATGGCTTCTAAGCAAGCACCCTGAAAATGATTGGTAAGGTGAAAGGTTCATTAAAGGTTAACATTTAAAAAAAACAATGACTTGATTTTTCACATTTTGGGATATTCAAAAAGTAAACGTTTCTTTTAAGGAATTTGTTCCAACATAAAAATTAATATAAATCATAAAAATGTTCTATTTAGTTTGGTGTAATATTACATAAAAAGTTATGTTATTCCGTTAACAATTGTTTACAAATCGCATGGGATAAAAACTAGTTCGATACTAAAGTGGTGAGCACGAGCATGTTGCAAATCATCCCTATAGATTATGAAATTGTAACACCTCGTAATTTCATAGCTTTTCATTTTAATCAATTAATTTGGTAATTGGTAATTTACTTGTGTTGTAAATTCATGAGAATTAATTAATTGGGTTTATTCAAAAGTGAGTATATTTAAATAAGTTAATGGGTGAAAGTTAACATTTAAAAATAATTATCCGGATGGCGATTTTTAGCGCACGGTTGAGTCCAGAAGGATCGAAATAGTCCGAAATGAGTGGCCATAGGTATATATTGGGTTTTAGACTTTTCTAGCGGCGTTTGAGCTCCCAATTAAGTGTTTGGGCTCTTTTTAGAATGCCCATAAGCCCAAAAACGAGATTAGAGTTAATAACCCTAATTGTGAAAGGGTGAGGGAAATTTAATTCATTTTTAGAAGACTAAAAAGAGGAGAGTCAAATAAGGGATCAATTAGAGGAGATTGTGAGAGATTAATCAAGAACAAGAGAAAAGACCATTGAATTAACCCATCATCTTCATTCAAAGAATCTGATTCTACCAAACCCAAGGCAAATGGTTTAACTTTCATTTGATTAATTGCTTTTTTCGATTCATATTAGAGAAGGTGTGAATTGATCAATATGTTAGGGTTAATTATATAATTGGATTTGTGGATTTCTGTGATTTTTGATGTGAATAATGTGAGATTCATAATTGAAAACTTGGGTGGCAATTGGGTATTTAATTGTAGAAACAAACTTTTGGAATTTTTGACTTCTTGATAATTAATGAAGATTAAAAATATTAAAGGATGATTAAATCTTGTTTTAGTAATGATTGGTGGATGAAAATGGTGATTAAGGTTGGGAATTGGAGAAAAGAAAACCTTGGATTTTCGTCAATGGCTGAAACAGAACATTTGGAGATGATGAAGTCCTGTTCGATCGATTGATCGACTCTTGGGATCGATCGATCGACTCATCAATAATTTTGGCAATTTTGCCACATTTTAAATGGGGATTTTTTCTTTAGAAATTGTTTATATTCTATTACATCAATGTAAATGTAATATGGGATACTCCTAGCAATTATGGATTAATATAATTGGAATTTTGTGAGGAGTAAATGCGTGACACTTTATGGATGGGTTTCATAGGAATAGTTCATCAACTTTATATTCCAGGCCTAGCGGGATAGTCAGAGTGTATTTGGTTGAGTGACACCAAAATAATGAAATTAATTAGTGCATAATTAACTAAAATTAAGTCGGATCATAGACTTGCATGTTTTAGGCTTGTGTATGGGCAGGGTACGCTGGTAGCCTGGATTTATATATATATATATATACGGTGATGTGTAGTATATATATACGTGATTTATAAATATTTGTGTGAATAATATTTATAGTAAAGCATACCAATATTAATGCTATCTTAGGAGGTTGCGCGATGTGGGTGAGTCCCCTAGATAGCGAACGCAGAGTGAGTATAATCCCCAAGTCATAGCGTATGTTTATAGGGGTGGGCCGTTATGGTATTGAATGGACACTTTAGGGGGGAACTATGACCGCCTCCTACACGTTTGGGTGATAGCATTTATATCCAACATGTGTGTGAATGTTGAGATATGTGATATGTATATATAGTGGAGAATTATATGCCAATATATATATATATATATAGGGTGCAAAATGTATAAATAATATAACTTGTGAGATTGTTATATGGTATCAAATGAGAAATGATGAATTAAATAAGTTAGAGTGACGAATAACTTATACAATTTTTACTAAACTCACTCGTGATCGAGTAGTGAGAATTGGTAGGATATATGTGACAATACTAGTTATGGGGGTCATACATAGTTACGTTAGGTGTGCACATTAGTGTAGGGATGAGATGTCCTTAAGAGAGTGTGCGGCACTAACTTAAATATGAAGTCCTGCATTTAAATTCACTTGGTAAATATTTTCAAATATTTAGCGTTCTAACCCTTGCTATAAAATGTTTCCAAAACCTTTTAGGTGTCCTACCACAGGGGTGCCAGGTCTGATTCTTCCTACAGGGTGCGTAGCTACAGTATATATGGATGTTGCGGGACATTTTCTTAGACGCATGTCTTATTCTCTGTCTAGATAAGGGCATTTCAGTTGTAATGTTGGACTTGTACTTTTATACTCAGTTTGGCATGTATCAGTACTCTTTCTATACTTTGCACTTGGTGGATTGCTTGTAGAGTCGATGTTGTTCGGCTAAAACTTTTATTAGTTGTGTGGCATGATTATATTTTCTCTTGTGATGGTTCTTTTGGATTTCTATTATATTTATTGGTTTTGGTATAAAGCATAAGATAAAATTTGGCATCAACTTAATTAATGACTAGGTGGTTAGTAATTAATAATGTTACGACCGTGATGCTAAGAATGAACCATATGAGATTCCTATTTAATTTGATATAGGATTGATCACCTGGTATTTTATTAAGAGGGGTTTCACATATGGTATAGGACAATCGGGTTCTAGTGTCCCTAGGATCTGTATGGCTTGCTTTAGTTTTCTCATTGTGTTATTGACATTGAGACATATTATTAGGACTATCGATTCATCTTTATGTTTAATAGTTATCTCTCTTCTTCTATTTTAATATTTGCATTAATTGTGAACTAATACAAATCGTTCTACGTTTCAGATTTCGCCCAAGAGAAGGCAAGGCAGACCCCCGAGGAGGAAAGGGTGAGGCTCCCTAGGAGCCGGATGTGATGCAACCCAACCACCACAGGGGTTCATTTCTACCGAGAAGGTAGCGGGTATAGTGGCACATATGATTAATGTTGCCATGACAATGATGGCAAGCCACTTTCCCCGGCATAAGACCTCACAGCACATGTCTCCAGTAGGGCAGGCTAAGAGCCGAGAGAGTGGCAACAGGTTCGGGAGGCCTTTCAGAAGGTCCATCCCCCAGAGTTCCAGGGTATTGTGAATCTGATTACAGCTTACCAGTGGAGGCGTGATATGCAGAGGCACCTACGGATGGTGGAGTGTAGTGAGGTACAAAGACAGATGCTTGCGACGTTTAGGCTGACGAGACACGCCTTCCAGTGGTGGGAGTCCACAACCACTATTATAGAGAGCGATTTTATGACAGTCATCGAGTTTTGGGTACGGTTCAACCGCAAGTATTTTCCTCCTGCTGTTGAGGCTGAGATGAGGAGGAGACTTAGGGAGGTGACTCGGGGAGACCGATATGTCATTGAGTACAAATAAGAGTTCACTCATTTGGTAACTCTGGTGATGGATGAGGTGAGAAACAAAGAAAGGAAGAAAGCTATGTTTATTGATGGGTTGGCCTGGAGGATCAGGCAACATGTGATTAGTAATCCATCTTTAGTGACGTACACTGGCGTGGTCAATGCGACCTTAATCCATTGTCAGGATCATCACTTCCATCTTAAGGGAATCAATAGGGGTGGTGAGCCGAGCCAGGAGGGAAAGGCTAATGGAGGATCTTTTAGTGGTGCACAGCATGGGTAGAATACCCGTCAGGTGAATCCTACCAAGAGATTTCGATATGGAGGACAGAGGTTCAGGCAGAGCCAGCAGGGCTCGAATCAACATTAGGTTCATTAGGTCTAGGGGAACAATGGGGGTGGCCAACAGTCGGGATAGCCTCACTGGGGCCATCAGGGCCAGCCCCAGGGACAACAATGTTAGGGCCAGTAGGGCCAGTTTCAGGGAGACGATAAGAAACTCTCTTTCATTTGTAATCAAGGAGGCCACTTTAGGAGGGATTGACCACAGAGATATAGGGGCCTACAGTAGGCTGCCCCGCAGGGACCTCCAGCAACCCCAACTCCTCATATTCAGTAGCATTTGGGATAGTTGTAGTACAGACGTCTGTAATCCCCTAGAGATATTTCGATTCCCCCAGCATCGCCAGTGCCGCTGATAGTAGAGGGTACGTTCCCCATCCATGGTCATGTTGGTGGATCCTTTTTTATACCGGTTCATCACATTCATTTGTTAGGACCCATTTTGCTAGAGTTATTGGGTTACTTGATACACATGATAGCCTACTCATGTGTGTGGAGTCACCGATATGGGGTGGATCATTCATTCACTCGATTTGTAGGGGGTAGACATTGTAATAGGGGGCTGAGTTTTGCGACGGACCTCTTAGTCTTGGACTTAGGTGTCTATGACATTATTTTGGGTTGAGATTGGTTGGCCACTTATAAGGCGATGGTGGATTGTTATGAGAGAGCCATAGTGTTCGTCATCCCAAGGCAGGAGATGTTTTTAGTGGCGATGCCCCTTCCCGAAGGAGGATCGTCCACTCATTTATATTACATTGAGGAGGAGACCTCATAGTAGGTGGTGATCCCGATACACTCGATCCCGGTTGTGAGGGACTTTGAGGACGTATCCCAGGATATATCGGGGTTGACACAAAGTCAGGAGATTGAGTTCGTTATTGATCTAGCGTCGGGTACTAGGTTGATAGCCCGAGTGACTTACCGTATGGCCCCTTTGGAGATCCATGAGTTGAGGGAACAAATTCAGTAACTCTTGGGCCAGGGATTCATTCGACGGAGCACATCTCCATGGGGTGCTCCCGTGTTGCTCGTGAATAATAGTGATGGCTCACTCCGTTTATGCGTTAACTATCGGGAGTTGAATAAGGTTATAATTAGAAACAAGTATCCACTGCCTAGGATTGATGATATTTTTGACCAGTTGAGAGGGGCAGCATATTTCCCGAAAATTGATTTATGATCGGGGTACCATCAGTTGAGGATTCGAGAGGACGACGTCCCAAAAACTGCTTTTCTGTCGCGATATGGTTCTTATGAGTTTCGGTTGATTCCATTTGGGCTTACCAATGCACCGGCGGTATTCATGGACCTTATGGATTGAGTTTTTAGATATTTTCTCGATCAGTTTGTCATAGTGTTCATAGAAGACAATTTGGTCTATTCGCGGACGGAGGAGGAGCATGCTGAGCATCTCCGTATGGTCTTGCAGATGTTGTGGACTCACCAGCTACACACCAACTTTGGGAAATATGGATTTTATCTTAGGGAAGTGAATTTCTTGGGCCATATTATGTCGGAGCAGGGTATTATCGTGGACCCAAGAAAGGTATCAGCGATGAGGGAGTGGGGCCAGCCCACGACACCAATTGAGATTATGAGCTTTTTGGGGTTAGTTGGGTACTGCCATCGTTTCATCAGAGGGTTCTCCGAGATAGCTGGACCGTTGATAGATTTGACTCGTAAAGGGGTGCCCTTTGTATGGAGAGATCAATTGGTGTTTGATCAGTTGAAGTACAAGCTAACATCGACCCCTGTAATGGCATTATCGAGGGTAGGAGTGGATTACCGGGTCTATACTGATGCATCCTTATAGGAACTCGGAGGTGTGTTGCAACAAGAAGAGCGGGATATAGCTTATGCATCCCGAAATCTAAAGCCCCACGAGAGGAATTACCCCACTCATGATCTAGAGTTGGTCGCGGTCGTCTTTAACTTGAAGATTTGGAGGCATTACCTTTTGGGAGAGAGGTTCACCTTATTCATAGACCATACATCACTCTAGTATTTGTTCACTCAGAGGGAATTGAACACGAGGCAAAGGAGGTGGTTGGAATTCTTGAAGGATTACCAGTTTGATATTCAGTATCATCCTAGTAAGGCCAATATAGTTGCGGATGCGTTGAGCCGATGACCTAAGGAAGATTTGGCGGCGGTTTGGAAGGTGAAATGGGGCGAACTTAGGCACGAAGATGAGATTTCTAGGACTTGTATTGTGGTTCTATCAGTCACACCCGAGATTATTATGTGGGTGGTAAGGGTTGAGGAAGAGGATCCTTTTTCCAGTATAGGGTGAGGCAGTTGCTAGTAGAGGGTGCAGACTCCAACTCCATTATCTTTTAGGGTGTGATATGCCCGTTTATACCCTCAGCCTAGATGGGGATTACCTCTAGTACGGACGACCCTACGAGGGGACGACCCTTCAGTAGGCCCCAGCTGGCCACCACCAGATACAGACGACCCTACGAGGGGCCGACCCTCCAGCAGGCTCTAGACGACCCTACGAGGGGCCGACCCTCCACCAGGCTCCAGACGACAGTACGAGGGGCCGACCCTCCACCAGGCTCCAGACGACAGTACGGGGGGCCGACCCCTCAGGCTCCGGACGACCCTACGAGGGTACGACAGTACGAGGCCAGAATCAAGCCAGACTCACCACCGGAAGGAACTTTGCCCTTGGCCTCGTCTCATAGGCCGAGGGTGACGTCATCACAGCGCGTGGTTTGGGAGACGCGTGGAACAGTGCGCGTGAGGCTCACATGGCACATGGCAGACCGTTATAACCAAAGCACACCCTCACGTGAGGGAATACTATGTCATCATTGGGCATCTACAGGTGTCAACAAGGGGATTGGCTAGATCATCATTCACATGCACCATGCATACTTGGGGGGTACACTACACCCCCCAAGACCTATATATACTTGTCACCTACAACCCTACAGGGGGATCAGATTATTGCAACCCTAGCTAAAACCCTGCTTGTATACACAGTAGAGAGAGAGAGAGCTCATGTGCATTGTATCCCAAGGCCATTAGTGCCCATACTTAGTGGATCACACACTCACAGTGGATGTAGGCCAAATTGGCTGAACCACTATACACCATTGTCTTATTTCCTCTTATACTCATCCCCTTCTACATACTCATACACTTATACATCTCTCTGACTGCCATGGTTACTACTGTTTGAGCTCATTATCACTTATCTGGTGGTGCTGAATCTCAGCATCATCAGTTTGGCGCCGTCTGTGGGAACGAGAAGATATCTCTTCCTTTGTATAGCTTGACCTCACTGGGCACTCTGGTGGTGAACCAACACTCCCCCTGAGAGGAGGTGTTTCACCATTGAAAGAGACCCACTAAGGTTCCCAAGCTCACCAGTATTTTCTTCAGTTCCAACTTTTCATAGCTCAAGCACATGGCACCTGAGATGCCACCGTCGCCACTTCCCCCGCCGGATGAGGGGGGAAGACCCGGTTCCAGTCAGCCGCCGCCTCAGTCTAAGATGGCTGATGTGGCGGCTGCCCTAAAATCTCTGGCGCAAGCCAGCGGATGATGCAGGAGCAGTTCACAGCCCTGAGCCAGAACATACTGAGACCGCCGGGGGTCTCACCTGAGATGATTACTCCGGCAGCAGCTCCAGGACAGCATGAGGCCAGGGGACCACCCCAGGCGCCACTCAAAGACCTGCCACCCCCTCAGCGGCGTAGGGATGTTGCTGACCCCCGGCGTTTACGCCTGGGGAGGCAAGGAAACCCTTGCCCTGAGGACTGGTATGATGATATGGAGGGTGAGGAGGCCCCTATAGAATGTTGGGAGCCATATGAGCTCTCCAACAATACTGTACGACCCCTCCAGGACAGCCGAGGGAAGGGTGTGAGACCAAACCCTGACGATCGCCCGAGGGGCTCTGCTTTTGATCGCTTGAGCAGGGGATCAGCCTTTGAGAGGCTAGGCCCAGTAAATGACCTACGGGAACAGTTGTCCCGACGAAGAAGCGCTGCGAGATCCAGGAGGGAGGCAGCAGACGGCCGACCCCGAGGACGGGAGGATGGCCAAAGGGAAGTAAACAGCCGACACAGGCCTGCTGCCGCAGAACCTTCCGTCCACCTCGGAGAGGCGGCAGGGGATAACATCGGCCAGGCCGACCCTGTGAGGCCCTGGAATGACTCAATTCAGCGGTTGGAGGATAAGATTGGCGACATACTGAAGAGCCGAGACCCTCTTCAGAGGGGATACACCATAGGCTCACCCTTTGTGGCAAAGATAGTCAACTTCCCCACGCCATCAAAATTCAAGCCACCAATGGTCACCCCAAGGTATGACGGGAGCACCAACCCCGTCCACCACGTGGAGATGTATCAGTCGGCGGCAGACATTTACTCTATCTCAGATGAGATGAGGTGTCGTGCCTTCTCTGGTACCTTGACAGGGGCTGCGCATGTCTGGTACACATCTCTTCCGAAAAATTCCATTGGAAACTTTAAGCAGTTGGCAGACCTGTTCATCCATAATTTCTGCTTCGGGGTGAGGCCGCAGAAGAAGACCACCCACCTGCTCTATGTCAAGCAGGGGAAGAATGAGAGTCTGAGGGACTATATAGCCAGATTCAATAAGGAGAAACTGGAGGTGGAAGACTATGAGGAAAGCATAGCTATGACAGCCCTGATTGGAGGACTCCAAAAGGGGAAGCTGCTATGGAAGCTTGTTGAAGACCCTCCGAGGACGATGGCTGAACTGTTGTCAACGGCAGGAAAGGTGATGAACGCCGAAGAGGCGATGGGGGCAAAATATGAAGACGAGAGAGGGGCTGCTAGTGGGAGTAAATACCCTAAAAAGAACAAAGAGGGGAAGAAGAGGTCCACGGATGACAAGTTCGCGGGGTACACCCCTCTGACGGTCGGCTGCGAACAGATTCTCAATGAGATTAAGAGTGATCGATCCCTAAAGTGGCCCGAGAAGCTGAGGGCACCACCCGGGAAGAGGAATAAGAACCTGTGGTGTGAATTTCACCAAGACCACGGCCACGTGACAGATAAATGCTTTGCTCTGAAAGATGAGATTGAGAAGATGCTGAAAGAAGGGAAGCTCAGAAAGTACGTCGACAGAGGGGCCGAGGGGACGACCCCAGAAAGAAGCGAGTCGATGCATGCAGAGAAGGTCCTCAAAAAAGAGGGGACGACCCTTCTGATGATGAGGACGACCCTGACCTCCCACCGAGAGACGATCAGGGCCCCGTCAAGAGGCTTAATATGATCTAGCTCGGAGTAGGAATGATATCTGGGGGACTGGCAGGAGGAGGGTCAGAAGTCGCCGACAGGAAGGCCCATGTCGCTGAAGCTAAGGCAGTGACGAAGACGGTGCACTCGACCTCCCTAGAGGTCAAGTCAGAAAAAAGAAAGAAGGTTGATATGGACACTTTGATAGTGGGATTTTCAAGAATGGACTTCAAAGGCCTCTTGGCCCCGCACGATGACCCTCTCGTCATCACTACCAGGGTACACGGGTGTGAAGTGCCGAGGATCCTGGTAGATGGGGGCTCGTCGGCAGATGTGATGTTTTGGCCATGCTTCAAGGCCTTGGGCCTCAGTCGTGCCAGACTTGTCCCATACCATCATCCGTTGATTGGGTTCAGTGGGGAGAAGGTTCACCCCCTGGGAATATATGAGGCTGATGTCAGGATGGGGGATGAGTGGCCGAGATGGGTCACGAAGAAGGTCAGCTTCTTTGTGCTGGATGAGCAGGTGTTTTCAGCATACAACATCATACTAGGACGTGTGGCCCTCAAGGGGTTTGAAGCTGTGCCATCCACAGTCCACCAGATGGTTAAGTTCCCCACCACTTACGGGGTGGGGGAAGTTCAGGGAGACCAGACGACAGCGAGAGAATGCTACTACAACTCCGCTGAAGAAAGGGAGGCACACAAGAGGGCTACAGTCACTTACAACATTGATACCCTAGACCCCAGGGACGAGACGAAGCTCAAAAAAGGAGAGGCCGCTGAGGAGGTAGAACCCATCATCCTCGATGAGGATGACCCGGGAAAAACCGTCCAAATTGGCAAGTCTCTGAAGCCTAATTGGCATGGCCCATACAGGGTCATCGATGAAATCATCCCTAGGACCTACAGGCTAGAAAACCTAGAGGGGGAACCTTTTTCAAACCCCTGGAATGCAGATCATTTGAAGAAATACTATCAGTAGTGTAATAAGGTCTTGAAAGGCCATAATTGTAATGAGAGTTGCCCCAACAGCACACTTGGAAAATTAATGAGAAATATCAGTGTTTCCCTCATCCTGTTGTCAGTCCTAGCACGCATGGAAACATCCACAGAAATCCATTAAATTGGAAAGTTGATCCCTCGGCTATAATGGGGACCAGTGGAGGGGACGACCCCACCACTGTCCTCAAGAAAGACGAGGGAAGACTTTAAAACCATTAAATTGGGAAGTTGATCCCTCGGCTATAATGGGGACCAGTGGAGGGGACGACCCCACCACTGTCCTCAAAAAAGATGAGGGAAGACTTTAAAATCCATTAATTTGGAAAGTTGATCCCTCGGCTATAATGGGGACCAGTGGAGGGGACGACCCCACCACTGTCCTCAAGAAAGACGAGGGAAGACTTTAAAATCCATTAAATTGGAAAGTTGATCCCTCGGCTATAATGTGGACCAGTGGAGGGGACGACCCCACCACTGTCCTCAAGAAAGACGAGGGAAGACTTTAAAATCCATTAATTTGGAAAGTTGATCCCTCGGCTATAATGGGGACCAGTGGAGGGGACGACCCCACCACTGTCCTCAAGAAAGACGAGGGAAAACTTTAAAATCCATTAAATTGGAAAGTTGATCCCTCGGCTATAATGGGGACCAGTGGAGGGGACGACCCCACCACTGTCCTCAAGAAAGACGAGGGAAGACTTTAAAACCATTAAATTGGGAAGTTGATCCCTCGGCTATAATGGGGACCAGTGGAGGGGACGACCCCACCACTGTCCTCAAAAAAGACGAGGGAAGACTTTAAAATCCATTAAAGTGGAAAGTTGATCCCTCGGCTATAATGAGGCCACATGAGGGGATGACCCCACAGTGGTTCTCAAAAAAGACGAGGGAGGGGTTAGTAGCATCATAACCAACAAAGCAAACCATAAAAGAGCAGATCATGGAAGACAGTAATTATGGAAGACAGTTGAAGAAGAGACAATGGTATTAATAAAGCATAAGTGTTTTACAAAGCCATTAAACAAAAATACAAAAATGAGGGTATGGGCCACAGACGGCCACCCTAAGGGGCGATATCAGAAGGCAGAGCCTCAACATCAATCAAGGGGGTCTCTTCAACGATCATGACCGGCTGATCTTCAGATGTGCCGACCCCCTCAACCTGCACTTGGGACTCCACCTGGGACAGGGCCTCGGCGAGTAGTGGGTCGTCCAAACTGACTGCCTCCAATGAAGGACGAACTGACGAGACGACATCACCAAATTTGAGGACGACCCATCGGCAGGCCATCCTGACTCCCCTCTTCAGGTACTCCAGGACGAAACCCTGAAACTCGTCAGAAGCTTTGTAAGCCTCAATAGCATCGGCCTCGGCTTTCGTAATGACTGCTTCAAGGTCAGCTTTGTACTTGGCCTCCATGTTGATCAAGGCCTCGTCCTTTTCCTTAAGAAGCAGGTCCTTGGCCTTGATGTCCTCATCCCTGGTCTTAATGTCCTCGTCGTGTTGCCTCGTCAGCTCGTCCAGAATTCTTGCATGCTCAGTCCTGGAACTTTCCAACTCGGCCCTTGCAGTATCAAGCTCTGACTGAAGATCAGCCTCATGCTGAATAGCCCTTTCAACCTCATGAAACTTCACCTGATTCTCGGCCATCCACTTGGTGGCTGAGGTGAAGGCACAAACAGACTGCAAGTAAAATGAACAAATGTCAAGAGGGGCCGAGGGAACAGTTAGTGAGAATGAAATTAAAAGTCAAGACCAATACCTGAGCAAGGGAGTGCAGACCGAAGTCGTACACTTTGGCTGGAGGCATCTTTGCCAAGAACTCGAAGTCAGAGGCCGATGGTGCAGAGAACATCGAGGCCTTGGCCGCCCTCAAGTTGGCAATAAGGGATGAGGGGTCGGCCCTCAGATGGGACAAATTCTGAGACCAGAAGGCCCCCATGCTGGACGAAGAGGCCGTCCCCTCAGAGGCTTCGACCCTTGCCCTCGTCCTTGAATCAGGCCGATGCTCAACAGGAGTCTCAGGCACCTTCCTCTTGTGGCTATCAGATGTCGGCTCAACAACTGTCGGCCCTGAGGCCCTTGTCTTCTTGGGAGCTTGCTGAGGCTCCTTCCCCTTCTTCTTTGACAGACCAGCAAGTAGGCTTGGAGCAGTCATATCCCAGAGGTAATCTGACACGCCTGCAGGACGACCTGAAAAGGATATGATGCATCAGGAAAACTCAGAGATAAAGAGAGAACACTTCAAAAATAAATAAAGAAGGGAAAATGTTCAGTGTAACTCACATAGTTCTGTCAAAGGGTCGACCCTCAGACCAGCTTCTTTAAGGAATCGAGGGGTCATCAAGTCTTCGAATTTTGCAAGCTCACCCTCTCGCCCTCGTCCTCTCAGATAGTCTACTATATCCTTCTCCTCCAGACTAAGTCCAGGGTCTGACCTGGCCTTCATTGAGGGGTTAGACCACTTCCTGGGGACCCTCGGACCATCAGCAACGGGTTCCCACTCCCCGGAGATAAAGAAAAACCTCTTCTTCCAATCATGGTTGGAAGTTTGTGCCACATGGAGAAGTTTCTTCTCAGACCTCCTTGCCCCCAGATGATAATATCCAGGCTGCTTGGATGAGGATGTGATGTTGTAACAGCCCAGAAATAGATCAGCCGAGGGCTCGTCGGTAAAGGCATTCTTCCATAAGGAAATATAGCCCAAGACCGTCCTCCAGGAGTTGGGAGGAAGTTAAGAGGGGGAAACGCCGAGGGCAACCAGAATATCTGCAATGGCTGGGTGCAGAGGGAGCCTGACTCCCACCTTGAGCATCTGCTCGTAGACTGCAACCTCTCCCTCTTGGCAATCGAAGACCCTCTCAGCCTCAGAGGGAACCCTCATAGTCACCCCGGAGGGTACTCCATAAATATGCCTCCATATCAGGAGATCTCGATCCCTGACAGAGGAGATAAAGGACGAGGCGTGGGAGGTATCAACCTCATCATCTGTATCATCGTCCTCGTCCTCATCCTCATTCCCCTACCTCTCATCACCTGTAGGAGGACCCTGAGGGAAAGCCACTTGGAAGGCATTAGGGGATAGGGTTGTCACAGGGACAGCATCAGAGGGGATCACACCCTCGGCCTCTCGGGGAGGGCTAAAGTCAGGCGTGTCCCTTCTACCCGACGTTCCAGCACCAATCGGGGAGGAGGCTCTCTCGTCCATCTCACTCGGTTTAGGAGTATCGGCCGGACGAGGCGACGACCCACAAGACTCAGACGGTTCAGAGGGTCTTATGGTGGCAAGAGGAATGGGAAAGATGGGTCGTACCCAATTAGGGTCGTCCCCTCGTCTCCTCTCTTCCTCTTCCTCTATTCGTCTGATTTCGGTAAATAGTTTATCTCTCAGAGATGGGAATTCAGACACTAAGTTGTAAAGCCTCCTAAGCATTAAAGGGAAGACTCTACACTTGGAGAAATTACACTACACTTGACAAATTTAGCTACAAACAAATGGGGAATTGACCAGGTTTGACTTTTGGATTGAACAAAGAACTTAAAGGTTTTCGTCGAGAACGATCCAAGAACCAGTTACCGGAGAAGACCCCGGGAAAATCTAAGGGGAACTCGAAGCTGATGTAACCCTATGACCCTAGAAAACAAACAGAAACGAAGAACAAAGAAAGCTCTTAATGAAGGAGAATACCTGATAATGAGGGAGAGTGACGCTGCTGAGACCTGTGAAATCGGAGGCTGAAATGGCAATGGGAACTGGTTCTAGAGAGAGAATATACTTGGGCGCGAAGAAGAAGAAGATGAAGAGAGAGTTTTAAAATCTCTTAAATACTTTGGTAATGAGTGGACCCATTTACCAAAGAAAGGTATAATTAGGGCACAAGGCCCCAAGCGCACTGCGCAACCGCCTTGCCTTGAAAACTGGAACAGTAATGAGTATCTGCACAGGTGTCACTCACCTAACTGATCACACGTGTCTCGAATCCAGCAAATATCCCTCAGCCATCTCAATGACACCTATGGCTAAGGGCTGGGGGGTGATTGATATGCCCGTTTATACCCTCAGCCTGGATGGGGATTACCTCTAGTACGGACGACCCTACGAGGGGACGACCCTTCAGTAGGCCCCAGCTGGCCACCACCAGATACAGACGACCCTACGAGGGGCCGACCCTCCAGCAGGCTCTAGACGACCCTACGAGGGGCCGACCCTCCACCAGGCTCCAGACGACAGTACGAGGGGCCGACCCTCCACCAGGCTCCAGACGACAGTACGGGGGGCCGACCCCCCAGGCTCCGGACGACCCTACGAGGGTACGACAGTACGAGGCCAGAATCAAGCCAGACTCACCACCGGAAGGAACTTTGCCCTCGGCCTCGTCTCATAGGCCGAGGGTGACGTCATCACAGCGCGTGGTTTGGGAGACGCGTGGAACAGTGCGCGTGAGGCTCACATGGCACGTGGCAGACTGTTATAACCAAATCACACCCTCACGTGAGGGAATATTATGTCATCATTGGGCATCTACAGGTGTCAACAAGGGGATTGGCTAGATCATCATTCACATGCACCATGCATACTTGGGGGGTACACTACACCCCCCAAGACCTATATATACTTGTCACCTACAACCCTACAGGGGGATCAGATTATTGCAACCCTAGCTAAAACCCTGCTTGTATACACAGTAGAGAGAGAGAGAGCTCATGTGCATTGTATCCCAAGGCCATTAGTGCCCATACTTAGTGGATCACACACTCACAGTGGATGTAGGCCAAATTGGCTGAACCACTATACACCATTGTCTTATTTCCTCTTATACTCATCCCCTTCTACATACTCATACACTTATACATCTCTCTGACTGCCATGGTTACTACTGTTTGAGCTCATTATCACTTATCTGGTGGTGCTGAATCTCAGCATCATCAGGGTGGGCTACACATTAATGGTAGGCAGGTTGTGCCAGATAACGAGGCCTTGAGACATGTCATTTTGACTGAGGCTCATGGCTCCTGATTTGTGGTATATCCCGATGGGGACAAGATGTACCCAGATATGGGGAGGAAATACAGGTGGATAGGGATGAAATGAGATATTGCGAACTTCCTCTCGAAGTGTGCCACGTGTCAACTTATGAAGGTGGATCAATAGAGACCGTCGGGTACATTGCAGCCACTTGAGATCCCGATATGGAAGTGGGAGAGCATCTTTATGGATTTCATTACGGGGTTGCCTGTTTCATAGAGGGGTCACGGTTCTATATGGGTCATAGTAGATCGTTTGACCAAGATGTCCCACTTTTTGTCGATTCGTACGGACTTTGAGACCATGCAGTATGTGAGACTGTTCATAGCGGAGATAGTCAAATTATATGGGGTTCTGATCAATATAGTGTCCGACAGGGACAAGATTTTTGTGTCACATTTTTGGTAGAACCTCCAGGAGGCTATGGGCACTTAGTTGAGGTTGAGCACCGCCTATCATCCCCAGAAGGATGGACAAACGAAAAGGGAGAATCAGATGCTCGAAGATATGCTACTGATGTGTATCCTTGATTTTAGGGGAGGTTGGGAGAAATATGTTCCATTGGACGAGTTTGCATACAACAACTCGTACCAATTCACTATTGGCATGGCCCCATTTGAGGCATTGTACAAGAGACCTTGTCGCTCACCATCTTGTTGGTTTGAGGTGGGAGACAACAAACTATTAGGGTCGGAGATGATCCGGGACACGTCTGCTAAGATTGATTTAATTCGGGGTCATATCCATATAGCCCAAGATAGACAAAAGAGCTACGCGGATGCGAATAGGAGACATGTGGAGTTGGAGATCGGGGATCAAGTATTAGTGCGGGTATCCCCTATGAAAGGGGTGGTGAGATTTGGAAAAAATGGGAAGTCAGCCCAAGGTATGTGGGCAAATTTCCCATCATTGAGAGAGTCAGACCGGTAGTGTACCGCTTGGGTTTGCCAGATCACCTTCAGCGTATCCACGATGTGTTCCATGTAGCATCGCTGAAGAAATATAAGAGGAGTCCGAGGGCGTTTTGGCATGTCGCACTGGAGGAGATAGACTTGCAGCCCGATATTTCTTATGAGGAGAGACGAGTAGCTATCTTAGATCGCAGTGAGTGCAAGTTATGATCTAAAGTTGTACTGCTTGTCCATGTTCAGTGCATTCATCATAGTGCCGACGAGTTCACTTGGGAGCGTGAGGAGGACATGCGGGAGCAGTATCCAGAGCTATTTACTACAGGTACGTCGGAATTTCGGGGACGAAATTCCCTTGTAGGGGGAAGTATGTAACACCTTGTAATTTCGTAGGTTTTCATTTCAATTAATTAATTCAGTAATTGGTAATTTACTTTTGTCATAAATTAATGAGAATTAATTAATTGGGTTTATTTAAAAGTGAGTATATTTTAATTAGTTAATGGGTGAAAGTTAACATCTAAAAATAATTATCCGGATGGCGATTTTTAGTGCAAGGTTGAGTCCGGTACGGTCGAAATAGTTTAAAATGAGTGGCCATAGGTATATATTGGGTTTCGGGCCTTTTCCAGAGGCGTTTGAACTCCCGATTAAGTGTTTGGACTCTTTTTAGAAGGCTCATAAGCCCAAAAACGGGATTATAGTTAATATCCCTAATTGTGAAAGGGTGAGGGAACTTTAATTCATTTTTAGAAGACTAAAAAGAAGATAGCCAAAGAAAGGAGCAATTAGAGGAGATTGTGAGAGATTAATCAAGAACAAGAGAAGAAACCATTAAATCAACCCATCATCTTCATTCAAAGAATATGATTCTACAAAACCCAAGGCAAGTGATTTAACTTCCATTTGATTAATTGCATTTTCCTATTCATATTATAGAAGGTGTGAATTGATTAATATGTTAGGGTTAATTCTATAATTGGATTTGGGTATTTCTGTGATTTCTGATGTGAATAATGTGAGATTCATAATTGAAAACTTGGGTGGTAATTAGGTATTTAATTATAAAAAAATCCCTTTTCGAATTTGTGACTTCTTGAGAATTAATGAAGATTAAAACTATTAGAGGATGACTAAATCTTGTTTTAGTAGTGAATGGTTGATGAAATGGTGATTAGGCTTGGTAATTAGGGAAAAGAAAACATTGGATTTTCGTTAATGGCTGAAACAGAACAATTGGAGAAGATGAAGTCCTATTCGATCGATCGATCGAATCCTGGGATCGATCGATCGACTTCTCAATAATTTTGGCAATTTTGCCACCTTTTAAATGGGGAATTTTTCTTTAGAAATTGTTTATATTCTATTACATCAATGTAAATGTAATATGGGGTACTCCTCGCAATTATGGGTAAATATAATAGGAATTTTGGTAGGAGTAAATGCATGACCCTTTGTCGATGGATTTCGTAGAAATAATTCATCAAAATTATATTTTGGGCCGGGCGAGATAATCCGAGTGTATTTGGTTGAGTGACACCAAGAAAATGAAATTAATTAGTGCATAATTAATTAAAATGAAGTCGGACCATAGACTTGCATGTTTTAGGCTTGTGTATGGGCATAGTACACTGGTAGCCTGAATTTTTATATATATACGGTGAAGTGTAGTATATATATATATATATATATATATATATACACTAAGGTATGCCCGTGCCTGAAGGCACGCTGATAATCGCAAAACGGTAAAAAAATTCAAAGTATGTAATTGTAAAAAGGAAAAAAAATCATTCCACAATAAAACAAAATGTAGTTTTAAAAAAACGGTCATAATCTCCTTTTTTATAGGACTATCCACTCTACTTAACCAATACAAATTAGATGACTGTCAATACTTACCGTGCTTACTTCAATGACCGACCTTATCCTACGACAGAGCCTTATTCTTGTCCAAGAGAAGGTCGACAAACACCTCGATGGATCCAACACCGTTGTGGAGCACAACTGTTGCAAGGCTAAACGCATAACTCACTTGCGTTGGACCACACCTTCATCTGAAGACCATATCAAATGAAATTAAGTGAAGCAAATTAAATGAAATGAAATAAAGTGTGGACACATTCAGTAATCAACCACAAATTATTTTGGTAGGATTTCAAAGAGGGAGCCATCATTTAGTTCTTGTTACACATTCAGTAATTAATTACAGCACTGTGAGAAACAACTTTTACGAACAACTTGGAACAGATTAAAGGGAGGAACAACTCATACCTATCAAATGTGTTATTTTTTGTTTTAAATTTTTTTGAAATGCCATGTATGATATTATTAATGACACATTTATAGCACTACATATAAACACTTTAATGTCACTTTAAAAATACCATGTATATACTCATGCCGATGGCACAGTTGAGAATTTAAAAAATGTGTGAAAAATTATCAATTATCAATTGGTCGATTTCAATCTTACATGCATAACAAACATCAACATCTATGTACCCATTATAGTAACAATATTGCGTAGAATAGCTTTCTTTTATAATTTAAAAGGTCATATCCGTGTCGAATACTTTTAAACAAAATAATGTTGTAATGTTTGTATCAAAATTATGAGTCACATTAATAATGTCTTGCACGTTAATCACATCTTTATAATTACGTTTAGATGAGTGAATTCAAAAGACATGTCATTTGGTATTTAGCTATGTCATATTCGTGAGTGATAAAAGAAAGTAGTGTCATGTTTTTATGAAAATAAGCTACCCCGACAAAAAATACAAAATGAATTAAAACCCTCGAAACCTAAACATCTTAAAAGAACCATGAAACCCACAACACTCCGAAAATGATACTCATTGCAATCCTCGTATAGTGATGCCTCATTATTGGAATACATATAAGGATAAAAAAACAACGTATTCAACGAAACAAACAATTTACAAAAGGTAGTGTTGTGTCATGTTGGTGAAAAAAATTATGAGTCACATTACTCATCTTCTCGCATTAATGATGCCTTTTTAAACATTTCAACATTTCTATTTATGTGTTAAACGAATGTAAAATTTAAGAAATATAGTAAATATATAATTTCGTATAAATAATAATAATTTGTCGGGCAGACTCGAACACAACCCAAAAAAAAAATGAAGCATAAATTTATTTAAATCAACAAAACTAACATCACTCCAATAGAAAAAAGGAAAACAATTAATTTAGGATAAAAATGCATTTTTCTCAGTTTAACCATATTCCATCGCGGATGGCATCATTTTGTTTCAAAAGAAAAGTGGGTAGCAACATTGTTTTATTACATATATCTCACAAACTGTAATTTTACATAAATAAGGTTGTAAACTGCCCAAATGCCAAGCCTTGATCATCTTCAGATAAACAATTGCAACTTCACACGCATTCCCACATAGTCTGTTTCTCTCACACACAGTAATCTGGAACAAAGAAAACATTCAGAAGTTTACTTGTTAAGAATATAGTACTGGACTGAATTACAACAAAAATCTCATGAATAAATTATTTTTCCCAACCTCCATTTTAGATTAAGAAGTTTACTTGATTTTAAATTGAATGAATAGAGTTCAAAACCAAATCTTGATAGAGAGTCAAATGAAACAATAGTAATAATGTTAGTCAGATGATAACAAATTAAATAGACAATTAGACAAATAAATTGAAAGAGTATAATCTCATAGTTGTATGCGTGGAGAGAGAGGAAAGAGATAACATATTAAATAGATAAATAAATAGAAATAGTATAATCCACTGTCGATATTAACTCACGGGAGCTTGGGTCCAATGCGAATTTCGTCTGATCTAGTCTCCATTATCGGTGTCTAAGACAAAAAAATATAACTTTATTACTGTCATAATCTGTAAAGGTAATAAAACATCATAATTCAAAGCAACACAAAATGGAAATGAGAGATAAATTGGAGTTATTGAGATTCTACTTTGGTGCGTCTCGCCAAGTATAGTGTGAAGAAACACAAAATGGAAATGAGAGATACATTGGTGATTTTGTCAAGTTCATTTTGTTACTGAACTTTTTTTCGCTCAAAGAGTGAGCAATACATTTTGGTCACACCACTGCCAATTATAAAAATAGCTCCCAAACCCAGCCACGCCTACAACCTTAGTTCGTAACCAAATGAATCAATCAAAAAACTTAACTAATTTACAAAACAAATAAACGGGAAAATAATCCAAACCTTAGGTATTTGTAAAGGATTTTTCGAAGCATACTTGCAAAGCTTTTCGATCTTCCTATCATTTGGTTCAGCATTCTGCAATATGATATTGCACAAATTAGAAGCCTTTGGAATGCCTTTAGAAACAGGTTCCCCAAATAAAAAGAGGTTTGTTTAGACAACAAAATTCCAGTTGACAACTGTTTTCATAATGGATTGATCGAAATTGTCCAGCATCAAGCTTTAAAACTAAAGACCAAAATGATTGGTACGCAATGAGAGTGAACATAATTGTAAAGTCTTGTGATTGAGAAAAGAGTTTAATGACTTGAGAGCGAGGGAAGATATCAGCTAGAAGTTTTTATATCGTTTGACAGGCTGTCTTGACCTTCCCTCGTTGAAGGACATAAATTACAGAGGTTACAAAATATGGACAAAACCCGCCTCGACCCCTCATTTTATCTATAAAACAATTGTGATCGCAATTATTTACGATCTGCGATTTTCATTTAAATCGTCGCAATTATATGAATTACGCATTACCTACCAATTCAATTTATGCTCTTGAGATCTCGACCTAAAAGAAAGTTTGATAAATCTTCAAACATACAATTAATCAAGGGAGAAATTAAGTATATACAACTGCAGTTATCATCGTATTCAAGGAATTTAAAGAGATGTATTACAGGCAAATCCGTATAAACTTACATGTGGTTCAAAGCAGTTGACTGTATCTAGGTTCTCCTCGTCTCTTTCCAAGTACTCACGGGTGATCATATCTTCAATGCGCTTCATAATTGCTTTCAAATTAGGCTTGAACATATGGCTTAACTGCTCAATACACTCCAAAATCAACTGTTGGTGATGCATGACTCTCTAACTCTTCATGGTGCGCACAATTGTGGCATAAATAGCATAGCGTATTTCCCTGTCAACATCTTCAACAACTTTTTTCTTTCATCCATAAGAGGGGAAGAGAGAGTAACTTGATCTATCTCTAGTATTGAATAGCAGCAAAGTTGCAGCCTGGTAAGTACCCACAATCATCTCTATAGTCTTTGGCTCGAATTTTCCATCGATGTGGCAAGTTTCGATTAGCTTCATTACTTAATTTTTCATCCCCTACGTTCTCAAGGATATTATCACATAATGAAGCCAATAGCTCTGCACTTGAACTACCAGTAACAACTTTATTGAAGAAGATCACAAATCTTTAAGAGCATAGTGAAAGAGATAGCGGTTTGAAAAACACTTATTCACATATACCATATACTTATCATGCAGCTCAATTACTACTTCAACAATGACTTGCCCCCTGTAGACCACCCCCTTTATCTGCCTTGTTACTTGCTGCATCTACAGAATATTGGAGCAGGACAGTGCCTTTAGCAGTAGCATGTTGTTGAAACATATTGGCAACTGATTCCAATGGTAAGATGGCTTTATCTCTGAATAGAAGAAAGAAATAACAAAATAATCTATTAGATAAAAACACATAAAAATCAAACAGGCATTTCATGAAAATCAAACAATAATTACTCTTATATGTACTTGTCATTTGCATACATCTAGATATATTGTAGCTCTTCCATTCCAGGACATGAACCACTAATCTTATGATAAGGGACTCAATTGATCTCTGCTGTAAATTTTCCTAAACACAAAACAAACGGGGGACACAATTATTCAAATGATGACAAAATTATGGCATCTACATTTAAAAAATTAGAAAGAATATGAAGTTAAAATGTCGAAAGAGAAAAACAGATAAAGTGATGTGGATTAAAGAAAATCTAATAAAAGATGAAGAATTAAAAAATAGAGATTCATGTACGTTATTGCAAAACTTTCAGAGTTGTCTTCAGAGTGGGGCTGTGGATGGGATCGAGGGTGATGAAGTCTTCTACGGAGATAATTGGTCCTCTTGGGTACACACTGATTACCCAAAGAATACCAAACATCATGACAGTTTTCACCACAAGAACATTCTCACATCAATATGACAATTTCCAACAAACTAAAAGAATTTTCATTTCAAAATTGTTTTCACTGAATAATATTTTTGAAATTATAAAACCTAGTATGGTGACACAAATCTACGGCATCTCAGCATGTTAATCACTTTCTCGACAAGTGAATTCAAGATCTACCTACATAATGGTGAAGGTAGAAAAAAATTATATTGCAATCCCCAAATGTCAAAATTTGTATAAATCAAACAAAAAGTTTATCGTAACTTGATATTCAAACCTGAAAACTTAATTTCCAAAACATAAAGACCTATATTTAACTAACCTGAAAACAATCAGCTCATATTTGTCCCTGAAGTTGATCCGTACTTTGGTCAGTACTCATTCCTAGAATAAACTCACACAAAAAACACTTATTTAACAATGTTAATATCTACTTGCAACATCACCAATGATACTTTAAAAAAAAAGAAAGAATAAACACAATAGCTAGTTGCAACACACATTAAAAAAACTAAAGAATAAGAAACTAAAAAAATTGTCATTTTGAAACAAATTTGAACTAAGAAACAACATAAGGCAGAATATTTATAATCGAATCTGGTATTAAAAACACTTACTTAACTGTTGACTCTGCAAAAAACACAAAAAAATACAAATTAACATTACTTGAAATCAAATTATAACTTTATGATCCAAAAATCAAAATATGCCGAGCTTATAATCCAAAGTAAGATAACAACATTCAAGCAGAAATCACAACTAAAATCAAAATAATAAAATCTGACTCCACCAAGATATGCCGAGCTTATAATCCAAAGTAACATAACAATATCTCAGTCTAAAATGTTGAGATTATAATCCAAAGTAAAAAATCACAACTAAAATCAAAATAGTGAATGAGAAGATCGAAAAGGAGAAAAATTACCACTCACAATCAAATAAGACTCCTCCATTTTCATGACTACTACAAAAAGAACCCAAAACAAAGCGTTACTAATCCACATAATATTTAACAGTTGAGAGGAAGAGGTGAAAGCCATATTTAGATCACTATTCAATGATATACTAACCCACATGATACAAAACTTTGATTTGAAGAACATGTTTGTGAAAGCAAACCTAAATAAGCACCTGTAAATCGAAATAAATAGTTAGAATAAATTATACTGTATTTTATATATTTCAAAAGTGGAAACTAAACAACAAATGAAACCCACAAATTGATTGAATCCAAACCCTAACAAAAAATAGTATCCCGGAGAGAAGTCGAAGAGACCTGAGAGAGAGAGACCTTTTGGCAGAGGGAGGCACCGCAAGAGCATGGGAGGAAGACGCAGGGGTTGAGGCGGTGGACGAAGAGGCGGCGTTGGGGTTCTAGTGAGAAATGAGAGAAGATGATGTTTGAGAAGGTAAAGGTAGATAAAAGTGATCGTGGGGGTTTTAGAGAATATAATGAGCTTAAAATGTTATAATACAATTTTACCCTTGTTTTTGAATTTTAAAGAGAAGGGGGAAACAAATTAGAGTGTATTAAAAGGGGGGAATACAAATTTTCAAGGGTAAAAGAGGTAGTGCAGGAAAAACTTTATAGATGACATCATCTTATGATCTTATGACATACTTAAGTTTCTTACTTTATTATATAGATATATATATATATATATATATATATATATATATATATATATATATATATATATACGTGATTTATACATATTTGTATCAATAATATTTATATCAAAGCATACCAATATTAATGCTATCTTAGGAGGTTGCACGATGTGGGTGAATCCCCATGTCATAGCCTCTTTTTACAGGGTGGGCCGTTATGGTATGGAACATACACTTTCGCGGGGGACTATGAACGCCTCCTACGCGTTTGGGTGATAGTATTTATATCCGACATGTGTGTGAATGTTGAGATATGTGATATGTATATATAGTGCAGAATTATATATGGGTATATATATACATAGCGTGAAATGTATAAATAATATAACTAGTGAGAATGTTATATGGTGTCAAATGATAAATGATGAATTAAATAAGTTAGAGTGACTAATAACTTCTACAATGTTTACTAAATTCACTCAAGATAGAGTAGTGGAAAATAGTAGTATATATGTGATAAGACTAATTATGGCGTAGTTAGTTAGAAGGGTCATATATTGTTACGTTAGATGTGCACATTAGTCGAGGGGTGAGGTGTCCTTAAGAGAGTGTGCATCACTAACTTAAATATGAAGATCATACTTGCATTTAAATTCACTTGCTAAATATTTTCAAATATTTTGAATTATAACCCTTGCTATAAAACATTTTCAAAACCTGCAGTATATGTGGATGCTACGGGACATTTGCTTAGATGCATGTTTGATTCTCTCTCTAGATAGGGGCATTTCTATTGTACTATTTGACTTTTACTTTTATATTTAGTTTGGCATGTATTAGTACTCCTTTTATACTTTGCACTTGGTGGATTGCTTGTATTGTCGATATTGTTTGGCTGAAACTTTTATTAGTTGTGTGGTATGATTAGATTTTCTCTTGTGATGGTTATTTTGGATTCTTATTATATTGATTGGTTTTGGTTTAAAGCATAAGATAAAATTTGGCATCAACTTAATTAAAAACTAGGTGGTTAGTAATTAATAATGTTGCGACATGATGCTAAGAATGAACCATAAGAGATTCAAGTTTAATTTGATATATGACTAATCACCCAGTATTTTATTAGGCGGGGTATCATAGAATTTTTCATAATAGTGCTCATATTCTAAAATTCTCCACGAGTAAACAACTCTCTTTCCAGTAATTTAATTTTCATCCATAATTAATTTAATTACACTAGAAAATTTAAAACACACATCAACTGATGTGAGTTCAGTAGTAAGATTTGAAAACTGATATAATCACAAGTTAAGGAACATTCAGTCAAATCATTATTGATAGGTAACCAAACATCAAAGCAGTAGATTACAATAAAGGGAAACAATCATTTTACTTCTCGTAGTGGAGAGGTTTCACATGATTTCTTTATTGGGGATGAAAATTAAACGCCATTCTTTTCATACTAGTACAACTTATCCAATACGGGGATAAGGTTCAACAACTTTTCCAACAAAGATCCGAACACGATTTAATACAAAATCCTCTGTAACAGCATTACCTTCTGGAATCACTTGAATAATAGCCTCTGGCATATCTTCCTTTATCTTCTCTTCTGCTTCTCTAGCTGTCAAGCCCACCACCTCAGGCCAGGATGTTTTTTTGCTTGTCAAATCTATTAAAAGATAACATATAATATATTAATAATTTCAATATGTAAAACAAGTATAAATGGACACAAAAAACGACATGAGATTGACACAAAATTTAAAGTTCGTGGACAACCTTTTAAGAAGAAATTTTTTCGTATTCGTATCAAAGCTAGGACGATCTTTTTTATAAGAAGTCATGTCGTATTCGTATCAAAGTTATGGGTCGTATTATTGTGTCATGTCATGTTGGTCATGTGTTTTACTAGGGCGATCATGTATTTTTGTTTAATTAAGTGTAATATTTAAGAATCGTGGAACCCCACTCATATTCGCGTGTGATAAAAAAAAATCTAAAGTCAGGTCCATACATGACCCAAAACATGAATGAGGAAGGACCAAACAAATAACAACCAACAAGTTTTCAAAGTCTATATTATACTTATAATATAATAGTCGTATCAATTAATAAGGATGAGTGAATAAGAGAACTGACTATCTATTCTATATAACTATATAAAACTTGTAAACCCAAATTATTTGAGGTTGACACATGGTAGAGATAATAAATATCATTAAGTCCCAAATTAGAGTTGAGAAGTCCAATATGTCACTTCACTTTAACTCACATCTCTCTTTCATTCATGTATGTGCATTTCTTTCTAAGAATTTCAAACCATGGGAAATTAAAAGAGAAAAGGATGGGACGTGTCACCCTCCTTTATTAGTGGTCTTTAATCATCCTCCTTTATTTGTGCACATTGGTATTCGAAAAGTTTATTTTAAATGAAAGAAAAAAATTATCAGTCGTAAGACATTAAGGATTCCAACAATTCTTCCTCTCCCCAAATCAAAGAAAACAAATATCATCTCACATCAAATAAATATTTGTCAAAACTCATGCCCTCGTAATCTACTTTTTCTCGGTTCTTCACTTATTTTCGACAGATATTTTTTTTGGGGTTTTTGTTTCAATCCATATTTGGAACTCTCGGTTGAAAGGTAACCTCATATCCGTCTCAAATGAATTTTGGCATAAATGTTTTTCTTTCAGATAGTTGTTTCAATATTGCCGAAATACATTGTGAAAATATGGCTTTAATAAATATTTCAAGTAATATTTAACTCATAAGAAAGTTATTGTTGTGATAGTTTACTTGGTTCTTTCAATAAAGATAAGTAAATCTGTTAACTTTTGTTTACGCTTTAAGATGTAAATGATCCAGTTTAAGATACGTTAGATTCATGTTTAATTTAATGTCTGAGTTGGACTTATGAACTAATGTAGTTGATGAATCATGCGATGTATATTTTTTTCATATGTTAACATATATATATTCGATCACGCATCGCATGATCATCATGCTAGTTTATATATAAAAACGGGGTCTCTTCCCCCATTATGTAACATGTGGCTTTTCATAATTTCAAGTCATTATCTCCTTATAGGTTTGTACCTATAATTACTATTTGTCCCTCTATATATAATATAAAACCCTCGAATTATTGCCCTGAAAAACCCAAAGGGTCCGTTTGGCAATCCAATTCCAAGGCTTGGAATTGGAATTGAAAGGCTAATTTCAATTTCGTGGAATTCAAATTGGCCTTCCAATTCCAATTCCAAGCCTTGAAATTGGGTCGCCAAACGGACCCAAAGTGTCTCATAAATTTCACAACTCCCTATACATGGCACATACCCATTTGTAACCTCTTTTTTATTGCAAAGAGCTGGCACCCCATGAGTTTCTCCACACTTTCCAATTTGCTATTATTCACACATATCCCTTCCACCTTTTCCCCTTCATGGTTTTTTAAGCGTCCAATATATACACAAGACATATGATTGTGCTCTCTCCAACGTTTTTGCTTCGTTTGTATGTACTGGTCATGTGTTGAGGGAAGTTTTCTCGGAATTCCCCTTCGATTCTGCAACCCTTGTGAGTGCTTCTTCCAATTTTTTTATAGCAACAAATTCTTCTTCTAATAAGAGGGATAATCAGAAGCGCAACAGAGCAAGTCTATGTCGGAGACTTGCGCATTCGCGTCGGCATTAATGGAGAATGAAGTACACAAGATGGATATTTTACGGAATTGATGTTTAAGTGAAATTTCATAATTCATAGCTTCGTATCAATGATAATTAAAATCTTAGAAATTGGAGTTTGTGGTTGTTAGTTAGATGATTTACATATTGGATGGTGATAAAATTTCATACTCAAGGAAATAATAATTTACACTTTAACCCAAGCCTTTTAAATCGAAGTTAAATATTATAACTTTTCGAGCTCCAATTTTTATTTTTTGATGTTTCTCTTTTTGTGAAACGTGTAGTTTGTTCTTCAACCATACTACGATAGTGGATAAAAAAATATGCCCAGTATTTTAGTTTTCCTGTACACTTATATGTAGATATTGTGAAGTCTTATTTGTTGGTTAAAGTGTCACATGGAGTTTAATGCAATAGATTTGTTATATGAAAAGTCGTCCATGCCACTATTTGTCTTCAGAGTATGGAAGTATTAAACTAGAGATACATATGTTTTATGTATATTTTTTGCTTCTTTTGTTTTTTGTTTCTTTACTTTTCAATAGGGACTTACATTAAATAATAAATAATTTCCAACACATAAAATACGATTTTCTGCAATATAAATTAATGTTTATGTTGAAAATCCGAATAATAATGTATTTCCATTAAAAATAGAAATTTATGATAAAAAGATAAAAAAAGAAAAAAAATGAAGAAAATACATATTTTCAAACCTCTAAACCTCCAACAAAAATGTAAAATGCAAAAAAATTAATCCACGCAAATTTAAAAATAGAAAAAAAAATTAACAACCCACACATTTACAAAAATAATTACAGAAAAAATACATAAAAATGTAGAAAAATATACCAAATCTTCAAAACATCAACAAATCTGCCACTACCCCTCCTGCCACTCCCACAAGAACCCCCCCCCCCCCCCCCCCCCCCCCAGCACATATATATATATATATATAAAGGAAAAAAAAAAGAAATATGCTCCTCCACCAAATTTTCCACTGCCCCCCCCCCCTCGATCATCCCCACTCCCCGCCCCCTGCCACCGTTCCACCATCCCAACCCCCACTCCAGTCCCTCCCACCACCACCAGCGATTAACCCGCCCAAGCCCCAGCTCTGCTTGAGCGCACGCGCATGTGTGTGTGTGTGTGTGTGTGTGTGTGTGTGTGTGTGTGTGTGTGTTTGTGAGAGGGGATGTGTGTGCGTTCGTGAGAAAGAGAGAGAGAGAAGGAGATGAAGAAAACTTCGAGAGAGAGAGAAAACGAGAGAAAAAAAAATAGGGTTTTTAAAAAAGGGATAAATACCCAGAATATCCTTTTGAAAAGTAGAAAAAGGGTTGTCACGTATCATTTAACACCAAAAGTTAACGAATTTAGACGGTAGGGAATATATTGTAGCCGTTTTCAAAGTTATTGGTGTTATTTGCTAACATTAAAAGAATGGGAGAGTAAGTGCAAATAGGGGTAAAGTTTAGGGGGGGCAAGTGTAATTAATTCTTTTTTCTTGGCACAAAATCACATTGGCCATTTAAAGTTGTAAAGTGATAATGAAACTTAAGAAGGGTGAGGGTGGCTCACAAGTCATGTTTTTCAAACTTATGACATGTAAATGGTCAATATAAATCACAACACGCATAAGGCCTATTTAAAAGCACGACGCGATATGAAAGAATAAAACAAGATAACTAATACGATTTGTAATTTGACATGAAGACGACACGATATGGGAATTATATCTTGATGAGATTAGTTTGGCAATTATAGGAATATATTACATCCGCAATCAAATTACATGTAGGTTTGAAACCCAATTATCTAACTTATTGGGTAGCTTTTGGATTATTGATATGTTCATAACCAAGGACCTACGAATATTAAGAAAATTCACTAGAGATATAAAAAAAGGCAACTCTATTGATAACATTGGAAGCATGTACATACATGATCGTAGTTGTTGTTTGGGTTAAAGATCCATTGCTTTATGCTAGCTATAATATGATTATATCTTTGACATCATTTAAGAAATCATAAAATTACAGCGCATGGAGAAAAAATGAAAGAGAAGTAATTGAATAGTCATTATATTATATGTCAAGTACTACATAAAAGATTTTTTATTCTCTATGCTATAGTAGTTAATAATCATTTCTTTCATATCAAAGGTTTCTCTTTACATTAACAATTAGGGGTGCATTACGTTATCGTATGGCATGACTAACGGATTACAACTAATTTTTTCTTTTTCCCCACATGTTTTTTGATTTTTTTTTCCCATTTTATCATAAGTTTTTTACGATCTTTTGCATGAAATAACGCAGGAGATTTGGAAATATTGTCAAAATACAATTTATCACATACTATAGTGCATGTCCAATTTCTTATTTTTCATATGGGTCACATTCATGTCAAAAAGTCAATTATCATAGTGTATTGACATATTTTTACCTTATTTTCATTTTCACATCCATATATGATAATTTTTTTGTATTTGTAACTTATAACTATAATCATGGTGAACTCTACAATAATATTATATTCCAAATCCATGCTCCCCACATGTTCACTAAACATCTTTCCGTTTTTTTCCAATATCAATCTATTTGCAATTATTTAGTCTTCTAACTCTGTTAGCATTATTTCATTGACATAACGAGTTTCGGAGTTTTGCATAAAGTCATAAAATGAAAAGAATGAATTCCTAAATGTGATTATGAAAAGTATAATTCAATAGAATATTTGCCTTTTGGGATTCAATATTTTTGCAGCTTTTGCTCTAGGGTTCAGACTTTTACATATTTCTATTTTAGGAACCGTGTTAACTTTTGAGACATATTTTTTACTTTCGGCGATGTGTTAATTTGCTCATGTGTTGCTATATCTAAATCTTTATTATATAAGTTCTACTACGGTAATTATAAAGCGTTATTTTCAAGTAAGTCAGATAATTTTGTTTAGGAAAATGATAACATGTGACCTTAGAACACATGTTTTGAACGTCAATATAGTAAGTATAAGAGCGTTGCATAAATATTTGTAACCTGTTAAATACATATTGAAATTCTATACCTACTATTTTTGGTTTGGTTTCTTAGTGTTTGTCCTTGCTAGTTCCTGAAAAACTTTTGATCCTCAATTCAATTCTTTTTACAACACTTTTCGTCTTTACTGGACGCCCTTTTATGTTTTCAAAGAACTTAGCAAGCCAAAATAAACCCAAAGGAAAGGTGCGATAGAATGTTTATAACGCCTCTGAAGAAAATAACTTACTTTGTTCCTGGGGGAGCTGTTGAGTCTTCTGCTCGGCCATAATTTTGTAAATAGGATAAAACAATGCAAGCTTGATCTGGTTACTAGTGCATAAAAAAATTGGAAGAACTAATGCATAAAAAAAAATGGAGAGAACGTAACATTATTTATACTCGCAATTCATCACTTTGACGAGGATTAATTATAGCCAACATTGACGAGGATTGATGTCTATCCGTTATTTATACAACTTTGACGAGGATTGATGTCTATCTTCACTTGGGAGCATTAATTGTAGCCAACTTTGATGAGGAAAGAGGAATCTAATAAACGATTATTTAAAATGAAAAAAGCAGGTCTAAATGTGTAAAATTATCTTTTTTGGACCACCTTGAAGTCTCATTCATGGCTGTATCATATTACAACTTTGGGACCGTCATCGAAAGACATTTGATGATGTCTATCCATTCTGATAACAAAAATAACATTTCATTCTTTATCGTTGCATTGAATATTTATACATTTGATTTAATGTCTAGTGTACAATGATATTCAAGGAAAACGGTTTAGTTGGCCTTTACGATCCATTAAAATGACGAGTTATTATACCTTTTTAGTGCCCATTAAATCTATATTTATATTATACCTCTAATACGATAGTATTAACTTTTTAACTCGCGCGATGCGCGAGTGCTTTGAAGTTCTTTTTATACGATGCAATGTGAAAATTCTTATAAAAATAGATATAAAATATATAACGTTAAAAAACCTATTTTATATATGTGTGATACATGCATTTAATGTAGAAAAATTTATCAAATGATAACGAATTTATGTATTTCATTTGTAGAATATTTGATGCCAAATAAATATTTGCATGTAAAATTGAAATGCAAATGAGGAATACTTAATGATGAAATAAGGGGAATTAATAAAAAAAAAATAATAATAGAACACACATATGTATATACCTTAAAAACTATTTGATTAATATAAATTATTTTTCTAAACAATACTGTTTCTTCATAAAAATATAAATATATAATATTTTTTCATAAAGCTATAGTGTTAATATTTCTTTATAATTCTTTTACAAAACTTAATTTTATAAAGATAAGCATAAAATATTTTATTATGTATAAAAATTGAATTTTTATAAAGTAATTTTCTAAAAACTCTAGTTTTCAACTTCATTTCTTTACATAAATTGTTTTTTAAAAGGCTGTTTTATAAATATAAATATAAATATTTTGAAGGAAAATGCGTTTTTATAAAGTAATATGAACATTCAAAATGTAATATAAATTTTTTATATATTTTATAAAAAATATTCTTTTGAGTTGTATATAAAAAATTGTTTATTATAAAATGTTTTTTTATGTATAACTCAAAAAAAATATTTTTTTTACAATAAAATGTATAGTTTTCTCAAATAGTATATAAAAGTGGCACGTAAACATTAATTTATGTAAGGACACAAGTCTCCAATTGAGTCGTATCTGGTGTTGGCTCAATTACGGACAAAAACACTTGAGTCATCGGATAGAGTTCTTGACCATCCATCAATCCTATGACATGTTAAAGTTGAAGACGTTGCGACCTACTTTTCAAGAGAACAACATTGTCGAGTTTCAGTGCCACGTTTCACGTCATCAACATCATATTTCAAGTCTCCAAAGGTATGAATGCTTTTATATATTTATAGGAGACTTGGAATATTATTTAAGGGTGTAATTTTTATTTAAAATAAAGTTTTTGGGCTTAAAATTAAAAAATGGACATTCTGACATTTCTTTCGAGAATGTCGTTCGAACGAGTTTGCCAACGAGTTTTTTCATTTTGGCGAACGAAATGTCGTTCGAACGAGATTTCTGGCGGGAATTTTTTTTGCCAGTTTGTCCCACTTTCCCACCTTTGTACCCACTAACTCACTTCCAGATTTATTTAGTGCGGGAACCTCTTTTGAAAAACTTACTTTTGACATTTTCTAAATACATTTGAGAGAACATTTTAGAGAGAAAAAATTTCTTAGTTCAAAAGTTCATTGTTTATTATTTTTGTGTAACCATGAACTAATTTCTACAAAAACTCTTACACCCAAAGTTTAGTTTATCCATGATTCTACGTCTATATATTTGCTTGGAGTGTTTTGGCACCGGGTTCACTTTTCTACCCAAGAAGAAAAGAGTTTGGGTCCTGTTTCTCTACCCCAACAAAAGGGGACACATTTGTTTACGCTGCGGTGTTCCCACTCGCAGAAAGGCTTCCTGTGTGAGTGACGGTGTCCAAGAGATCCATCGGTGGAGTCCGAGACTGTGGAGGAGTCCACAGTTATTCTCTAGACGGAGGTTGAAGATCGAAGGAGCGCGTCAAGGCTTCAAGGGAGTCGAGTCAATTGAGTAATTTCTCTTGTCGAGTCTTTGTAAAATTCATATCATACTTAGTGAATTTGTTAGGTCAGGGTCGTCTAAGGTTTTTTTCCGATTTTGATTTTTCCTCGTACATCAGCGCGTTGTGGGATTGTGAATTTATTTTATCTTTTGAAAAAATCACCTGGAATGCATGCTTAGGGTAAAAAGATAAAATTTGAGTTTAGTTCGTAATCTTGCTTAAAATTGTGCATGTTTAATTATTTTGGTAAGTTTATTTTAAGTTAATTTAATTCAAGTTGTCACTAAATTAATTGGATAATATTGTTCCCTAAATTGTTTAAACTTGTTAAATAAATTAATTTGGTTTGAGTGAATTTAAAGTGTGTGCGTTTACTTTAATTCACTTTGTAGTGTTTTATTTTAATTTGTTATAAGAAAATAAAATATGTGTTCACTATAATTTTCATCTTTTAAAGAAAAGAAAATTAAATAAATTTTGGAAAATTAAATTTTGTTAGTAACCATCTTTATTCCGCACTTATAGGAAATTAAAGTGAAAGTTTTTAAAATTGGGGTCTACGTTTCCAACAATTTATAAAAACTATTTTTTTTAAAAGATTATAATTATATTAATAAGAACAACCTTTTAAAATATAATTTATGTAAAGAAAACAAGTTAGAAACTCTTTTATATATAATAAACTAATTTATACTTATCTTTATAAAATTAACATTTGTATAAAAGAAATTCTTTTATATATAATAAAATAATTTATACTTATCTTTATAAAATTAACTTTTGTAAAAAAATTATTTATAGAAAAAGCGCTAAAACTATAGTTTTTATAAAAAAAATTGCTATTTATATTTTTACCAAAAGAGTATTGTTTAAAAAAAATAATTTATATTTATAAAGTAATTTTTTTTTAAAAGATTGTATACATATATATTATATTTAAGAAAGATGAATAAAGTCTTTTTAAAAAGATTATATATATCTATATAATAAGTTACAAAACTTATGTATGTCATAAGATTCAAGTATGATGTCATCTAATTTTTTTTCTTGCAATACCCATTTTGCCCCTTAAATTTTGAATTCATCTCTTTACATACCCTATAATTTGTTTCCCCCTCTATTTCAATATTTAAACTTAAGGCTATAATAGTATTTTTTCCATTTCTCACCTACTGTCCTTACCAAAGCTTACATGTCTACTCTTCTAACCCAACGAAACAACAACGAACATAACCAACTGGGAGAAAGAGAAACAACAACGAATAGTACGGTTGTTAATCGTTCTATTTCTAGACATCAACAACAACGAACAATACGACTGTTCATCAACAGCGAAGATCAACAACAAAGAAGATCAAGAATTGTTCACCCTCCAATTAACTTTGGTAATCGTTTGGGTTGTAATCGTTTTTTGGACACCGATGTTTTTTTGTTGCACATCAATAATGGTTCTAATCGTTTTTGGTTTTTTTATTCAACATCAACAACTGCTTCTCACTCATTCCCCCTTTCATATTGTAGGTACGCCTCTCTCTCTCTCTCTCTCTCTCTGTTGCTCAACACCTGCTTCTACAAACTAACTAGTCGAACCCGACACCATCATTTATCCACTACCTACACCATCTCCATTCAACATCTACACCATCTACAACATCCATCCACCACCGAACTCAGATTTTAACCCGCCACTATACACCACCATCATAAACTACATATACCATTTAACTCGGCACCACCATACATCCACCACTTACCCAACACCATCATCCACCACTGACCCAACACCATTATCCACCACTATCCATAACCTACACCTAAGAGCCCATGCAAATAATGCTACTGTTCTTCGATTCGAGCTGACTCCAACAGATAAACCCATTTGGGTTTGTTTTACTTAATGTCGGTCATCTTAAGGTACTATTTCAGATCCCCCCCCCCCCCCCCCCCCCACCCCCCAAATTTTTTTTTTTTTGACCATTTACTTAATTTACATCATTTAGAGCTTCCCGATTTTCAATCTCTCTCTCTCTGTTCAGACATTACGAATTCCAGGTACCCGGTTTCTTTCACTATTTGGTTTATGTTCACAATTTATTTTCGGTTTTGGATGAGATTTCGTTTGGGGTATATTATTTTTGGGGGTTCAATTAGGAACCCTCTATCTCTACCCATCTCGATTTCAATTGTTTACGGTTCTTTTGGTTTTCATATTAGGTTTTTTTATTTATAACTCAGTAATCTATTTACACATCCTAATTGAAAAACGATTAATTGAAAATGATGAAGTTCAAAAAAGTCATTTTTGTCCCTTTTACTACCCATCAATCAATTCACACGTAGAATTGAAGATATGTTGTTAACATTCTATAGCTGATTCACAACTTCCATAGAAAATAACCAATCCATTAAACAAAATAACTGGTTAAAGGAAAAAATAAAAGCATCTTTGATATTATGTACCATTCATTCTTAATCTGATTGCAAATTAGTTATTAAGCTAAAGGAAGGGTTGTTTTTAATTTATTTTGATAGGATTCTATCTTTTTTCTTATTTTCAAGCAACTTTGATGATATAAATTTGTATTGGGAGGACATCCTAATTTTCATAAATTTTCTTCTGTTTAAGTTTTAGGCTTACTTATGTACTAGAATAGTAAATACCAGAATAGTAGTCAAGACCAGACTTTCTTCTGTCTGAGTTTTTAACAATCTTCTTTCTAATCAACTTTCTTTACGTCAAACACTGCATGTTCAGACTTTATTTATGTCAAGCAGTGTGTGGACATTTTTTAACAAATAGTGCATGGACATGTTTTAACAAATAATGCGTCGACATGATTTTGGAGAAACCGAACTTTGTATAATTGCTTATTCTCACTATGATGTATCATTATTTGCTTCATGCTTTTCATCTTTTTACGTGGTTTGATTTTGAGCGATTGTAAATGTAAAATCATAGAGTGCCTGAACAGGTGGTTTGATTTTTAGTTGGTTTCATCTTTTTAGGTGCTCTAAAGGTCGGTCATATCATTTGTTGCATGCTTCTCAAATTTCAAGCATATGGTAATTATTTTTCTTCTTTTCTTTGGTTTTAGATTTGAAGCACGTTCACATTTCATATTTACACACGAGAAATATTTGCGAGTTTAGATAATCACAAGATGAGAAATAAATTGACCGAATCCAGAGCGCTATCCTGAAAACAATTACAGAAGGAAATTGAATGTTGTGTTCATTTGAAGTTGTTTACTATGTATTTCACTTTTCACATAATTATCTATATCATTTATTTAAACTATGTGTTGTATTGGCGCTGCAGATGATGAATGTTGTGGATACACTGAGGTTGTAAGGCAGGTGAATAGTAATCGAGTTCGATTTTGGGGGGATTTTGAAGTCGAATTTGTTGGGTTCATGATCGGGTACTCCCTCTCATTTGCATTTTAACTTTTAGGGTTCCAATGGGTTGGATGGTTTATATGTATCTCTTCCACCATTTTTATATATTTGGGTTTCTTAAGGAAGTACTAATTTCGTATTTTTCCATTTGATTTTTCTATTTTTACAGTTTTGGCTGAAATATTTGATGAGTTCTTTACTCATTTTTTTGGTTTTTCATTATGCTCAGTTTCTAAAATGTTTCTAATTCATATCAATAAATGATTTGCTTTGCTGCCATGTTAGGGTTTTAAAACTGTATTGATATTTATTTGGAATTGGTGTGTTGACATGAGTGGGGTTTCAGATTTGCTTTGCTGCCATGAACTACATTGCTCTGCTCACAAATTTCTTGACATGAGTGTGCTGACAGATGTTTTTAGTTCAGCGCATTCGTGTCGTTGCGTACTTTAAAAATTTCGCCATTTTTCAATTATCTGCGTCCCTTCAAGAACGAGCATACCCTAGTGTGTGCATATATATATATATATATATATTATGTTTTTTTAAAAAGATGAAAAAAGGCTTGCATTTATTATTGTATACACATGGCACAATAACATGATGATAACGAATATATGTATTTCATTTGAACAATATTTGATGCCAAATAAATACTTGCATGTAAAATTGAAATGCAAAAGGGGAATATTTAATGATGAAATAAGGGGAATTAAGAAAACAAAAATAATAGAACACACACATATGTATATATCTTAAAAACTAATTTATAAATATAATTTATTTTTTTAAACAATACTATTTTTTTTATAAAATATAAATATTTAATTGTTTTTCATAAAGCTATAGTGTTAACATTTCTTTATAATTTTTTTTACAAAACTTGATTTTATAAAGATAAGCATAAAATATTTTATTATGTATAAAAATTGTATTTTTATAAAGTAATTTTGTAAAAACTCTAGTTTTCAACTTCATTTCTTTATATAAATTGTGGTTTAAAAAGCTATTTTATAAATATAAATATAAATATTTGTAAGGAAAAGATGTTTTATAAACTAATATTAACGTTCAAAATGTAATATAAATGGTATATTTTTTTTATAAAAAATATTTGTAACAACCTTTATTTTCTCACGTAAAGACTGGTCAGGCACGATATGCCGAAGATAGGGCTTGCTTATAAATTAATACCATTCTTAGCACTAAAGTAAACATAAATAAAGTATTTTTCCAACAACTTCAACATTTGTATATGAAGAATGCATGCAACATAAATCCAATAATCCACACTAACATAATAATAACAATAAAATCCAGCTATTACAATAAATCCCAACTAACATGAAATAAAAGAGTGCCAAGCTTATGCCCTTACAAATATTCGAAATAATGAAAGATTGAATCTGAAAAGCAGCTATGCTAGAAGGAGAGTGAATATGAATCTGAAGAGTATACGAGATCACGGGACTGCCACAGCACAATCCACTATCCTTGTCTAGGAGCACCTAGTGGGAAAACATTTAAATTTGGGTCAGAGCCCGAGGTGTACAGGAATTAACTTGAATAAAATATGAATGTAATTATACAATCAATGCACAATAAATATTCCCCTTTTTTGACACTCTCATGCGTATGACATTATTGAGAATATGGACTCTCCGAAATCTTAGGAAGATTAGGTCAAATAGCATGTGCCTTTTATGTTTTCAACTCTTCTCCTATAAATGTGGAGACTCAACAACTTTGTTCCTGGTTATTAGCTTTTCAGTTCAACGTCCTACTGTAACTTGTATTTAAAGGCATCATAGCTCTCTGCCTCTTTAATGAAAAATCAATAAAAGATATTTTCATCTTTGTCATTAACCTCTTTATGGTATCAGAGCCATAGGTTCAATGACATTCGTGTCTTCAACAAACTCTAATGGTCTTTCACTAAACATGAACTCATTGCAACAATTGACTGCAATTTGTTCTGTTAAACTGAAACCATCGAATTATTTCCTCTGGAGAAGTCAAATACTCCAGCTTATGAAAGCAATGAAAATTTCTCATCTGATTGAACAAGAGCCTCCAGCAAAAACAAATGATCAGGATCAACCAACGAAAGAATACCAAGAATAGGAAACCAAAGATGTGTTAGCAAGAAGCTGGATTTCAAGCACTATCATAGAAGAATGCATGTAGCTCGTAGTAGGCTGTGAGTTTACTAAGGATGCATGGAAATGTCTTGAAGAAACATATCTAGAATCCACAAAAGAAAAGGAGTTCCAGTTAAAGGAGCAAGTTCATGATATTAAGTTGGAAGGAAAAACCCTTGATCAATATATAAAGGAATTTAAAAGCTTGTGTGACGGACTAGTAACAATACATAAACCACTCGATGAAGATAGCAAGGTTATTAGCTTTGCAAAAGGTCGGGGCCAAAAATATCGCACTTTCCATTAGGGGTGCACAACGAAACCGAAAATCCGATAAATCGAACCAAACCGACTGCATTGGTTCAGTTTGGATCGGGTTTTTTGCTCAATGGTTCGGTTCCGGTTTGAAAAAAAAAAAACCGATACATCGGTTTGGTTCTCGGTTCCAGGGTAAAAAAAACCAATCCGATCCGAAAACCGATCCGATCCGAACCAATCCGGGACCGAACCGATTTATAATTACATATATATATTTATTTAATATATTTAACACTTGTAATTTATATTTTTGTGATTATTTGAGTTTCTAACTTAAGTTATTGAGGTGAAAATTAATTTTGACCTTAAAAAAATTAGTTATGAAACACATTAATCTTAAAAAAAATTAGTTATGAAATATGATTTTGGAACCGAAAACCGATCCGATCCGATCCAGGAACCGTCGGTTCGGTTTGGTTCGGTTCTGTATTAAAGTCGGTTCGGTTCCGGTTCCAAAAATTTGGAACCGACCCAGGTCAGTTCGGTTCTCGGATTAGTACCAAAACCGATCCAAACCGAACCGTGTGCACCCCTACTTTCCATACTGTCATGTTAGTCCTTACCCTACTCTGTCTCAATTAATTACCTCTTTAAAGGGATTTGATATCCGTGAAGAATCATCTGGTGAAACTACCATGATTCAACATGTTGATCATTACATGGCATTTATGGAAACAAGAGCTCCAAATTATTTTCACAGCAGAGGATGTTTTCGAAATAATAGGGGAAGAGGAAACTTCGCTGAATCTAATAACTTTGGAAGCTTCAACTCTCGTGGTCGTGGGTTTAAGCCTGCTGGAATGAACCACTTTATGTCACCAACTCAACAAGGGTTGTCAACTATAGGGCATGGTCCTCAAACCTTTCAATCAATACATGTACTACCACCTGCTCCTATAACAGGTCAGCCCCATACCCAGCAAGTAACAAGAGAAGGTTTTGATAACCTTGCGTCCAACACTACTGCCCATCCATATACTCAACATTTGCCAAGAACTGATAGGAACACCACATCAACTGTTGTGTGTCAAATATGTGTAAGATCCAATCACACTTCTCCTAACTGTTACTATAGATGGGACTATTCCTATCAACCTCAATCTCCCACAACTATGACTGCATTTAATTACGATGCTTTGAATGACAATGCCCTCTATATGGATTCAGGAGCAACATCCCACATGACAAATTCCACAGGTAATTTCTCAAAACTTACATCATATCAAGGAAATGACAAAGTAGTTATTGGAGATGGCTCAAAACTTAATATCACCTATATTGGTGATAAACAATTAACCACTGATTTAATTTCGAAAGATGTGCTTATGGTGCCAAAAATTAAAAAGAATCTAATTTCTGTGAGTCAAATATTAAAAGATAATGAATGCTTATTAGAATTTTCTAATTCTGAATTTCTTGTCAAGGACAAACTGACTCACCAAGTACTAGCCAAGGGAACTAGAAGAGGATCTCTCTACACTTTCGATGAAGAAAATCATGAAGCCTTAAGTGCAATTCATGAAGGGAAAGCAAGTGATCAAATATGGCACCAACGACTGGGGCATCCTCAAGCTAAGTCCTTGCAGTTTTTAAATAAATGTCATGTCTTACATGTTGAACATTGGAACAAACCTCGCACGATTTGTGCCAGCTGTCAATTAGGTAAAAGTTATCGACTCCCGTTCAGTTTACGTGACAAAAATTCTGAAGTTCCATTTGAAAATATCCATTGTGATTTATGGGGGCCTGATCCAATCCCCTCATCTCAAGGCTTTAAATTTTATGTGATTTTTGTTGATGATTGCACTCGCTATACTTGGTTATATCCTCTAAAGCGTAAATCAGATTTTCATCAAGTTTTTCTCACCTTTCACAAAATGATTGAGACACAATTTGAACGTAAAATCAAAATTTTTCAATGTGATGGAGGAGGTGAATTTTCTAGTAATGATTTCATTGATTATCTTGAAAAACATGGAATTGTGCGACATATATCATGTCCTGGAACACCGGAACAAAATGGTGTGGCCAAAAGAAAGCATCGTCATGTTGTTGAAACGGGGCTAACCTTATTGTTTCATGCTAAGCTTCCACTCTTTCTTTGGGTTGAAGCATTCTTGACAGCCACTTATCTTATCAATCGTTTACCCTCTTCCACTTTAAATAATTTTACCCATTTTTTAAACTACACAATGTTCATCCTAACTACTCTACTTTACGAGTTTTTGGGTGCCAGTGTTTTTCGTACCTTCGTACCAAAACCCAAAATAAATTTCAACCAAAATCATATCCATGTGTTTTTGTTGGATACAGTTCACTCCATAAAGGTTATAGGTGTTACCAACCCAAAACCAAAAGAATTTTCATCTCTAGACATGTCATATTTGATGAAAATACTTTTCCTTTTAACCCATCGGCTGCTTCTCCACACCCTTCCTATCCTATTGATTTTATTACATACCAAGAATTTTTCAAAGTCCCTACTTCCCCAGAATTTTTCAAAGCTCCTAATAATACTCAAGAATCTGACCAAACAGTGCCTCTACTTACCACTCTACCTCTACACCCCTATCCCATCTCATCAACTCCACCTACATCTCCTACATCCATTACATTACCTGTCACCCCTTTACACAATATGTCCCCTTCGCCATCCTTTACTGATCATACCCATACTCATTCTCACTCACTCCATATAGTACCATCCCCATCTCCAAGTCCCCTTTCCCACTCGAAACAAGTATCACCTCCAAAGCCCATTTCGTCTTCACCCACACTTCCCGTCCCTGTAACTGTTCACAACTCAGCAGGTATCCCCTTAATTGTTGACCTCTCCCTCTGTCCACCGTCCCCTCTCCCTATCTATCCTCCCTCCCCTATTAGTCTGGATACATCCTCACACCCCACCACTCACCATATACTTACCCGCTCCAAAGCTCTTCTCTCTAACAATCCAAAAAATCCCACTGCTCTTCTTATGACTACTCTCCTCACTGAACCTCGCACCCACAAGAGTGCTCTTAATCATTCTGAATGGGTGGATGCTATGCATGAAGAACTAAAAGCCTTGCATCTCAACAAAACATGGGACTTAGTTGCTCCACAACCTCATATGCACATTATTGGTTCTAAGTGGGTGTATCGGACTAAACTCCATTCGGATGGCACACTGGATAAATACAAGGCTGGCCTCATCGCAAAAGGATTTAATCATATTTTCGGAGTGGACTTTGGTGAAACGTTCAGTCCCGTTGTCAAACCGGCCACTATCCGTGTTGTTCTCTCCCTTGCCCTCACTCAACAGTGGTCTCTCAAATAACTTGATATTAAAAATACCTTCTTACATGGCTACTTAAATGAGGAGGTTTTTATGAGACAGCCCCCTGGTTTTGAAGATGTTCAATATCCGCATCATGTTTGCAAGCTCAATAAAGCTATCTATGGTCTCAAGCAGGCACTTAGAGCATGGTTTGATCGCTTCAGTTTATTTCTTCTAAGTCTGGGCTTCCACTGCAGCAAGGCTGACTCTTCACTTTTTATTTTACATTGTCCCCTTGGAACCATTCTTCTCTTACTATATGTTGACGATATTATACTTACCAGCACTAATGAAGCCCTTCTCACCTCCCTCACCACAAAACTAGCTTCTGAATTTGCGCTCAAATATTTGGGAAATCTCCATTATTTTTTGGGGATTGAAGTCTTACCCTTTACAGGAGGATTATTTATGTCCCAACATCAGTATGTTCTTTCCCTTCTCACCAAGGCCAATATGCTCCAATGTTCCCCCATCCAAACCCCTCTCTCTAATAAACCTGGCCCTCTCAACAGTACCCCATTCTCTGATCCTACTGCCTTTCGCTCACTTGTTGGTGCTCTCCAATACCTGACACTTACTCGTCCGGATATTACTCATGCTGTTAATACCATTTTCCCAGTCCATGCATTCCCCTACCGAGGCTGATTTTCTTCAGGTCACTAGACTTCTTCGATATTTGCATGGTACTCCTAATATTGGCTTGCGTTTGTTATCACAGTCCTGCCTCAGTTTATATGGTTTTTCTGATGCGGATTGGGCTGGTTGCCCGCTTACTCACCGTTCTACTTCCGGCTTCTGTATGTTCCTTGATGCTAACTGTATTTCCTGGTCCTCTAAAAAGCAACCTACCGTGGCTCTCTCTAGTTGTAAAGCTGAGTATCGTGCTCTTGCGTCTACGACTACTGAACTTATGTGGCTCACTTATTTACTCACTGACATTGGTCTTAAGTCTCCTCCTCCGACCTTGTTTTGCAATAATTTAAGTGCGCTCTACATGACTGTCAATCCTGTTCTTCATGCTCGTACTAAACATGTTGAACTAGATTATCACTTTATCCGTGAGAAAGTCTCCCAAGGACTCCTTATCACTCAGTTTGTTCCTTCTTCGGCTCAACATGCTAATATTTTCACCAAGCCATTATGTACTCCGCAGTTTTCCTTTCTTCGATCCAAGCTTGGTGTGTGCCATGCACCCCACCTTCACTTGCGGGGGAGTATTGAGAATATGGACTCTCCGAAATCTGAGGAAGATTAAGTAAAATAGAATGTGCCTTTTATGTTTTCAACTCTTCTCCTATAAATGTGAAGACTCAACAGCTTTGTTCCTGGTTATTAGCTTTTCAGTTCAACGCCCTATTGTATCTTGTATTTAAAGGCATCATAGCTCTCTGCCTCTTTAATGAAAAATCAATAAAAGATATTTTCATCTTTGTCATTAACCTCTTTAGACATCTCTCCCCTCATCTAAATGAAATATCATTTGCACCCAAAATGTCCCAACTAATAAATAAATATATATATGGCATTAACTAAATTTTAGAGGCATTCACTTCCCAATTTATTTAATCAAAAGTTATCCCTACATTATTAAAATTTATATGCTTACATTAATTACGGTCTCCCCTTTTTCATAAAGTATAAGCATAAACACCTACTATGCAATCCATGATAAAATAATAATCAGTGTTCATATCCTTAGACAATTAATCTTATTTCCACAATATCCGGGTGATTAATAATATATGTCCTTCCATATATGTGACACACAAGGGAATCTACCGTTGGTGTGATAGTCGTGATCTATAGGCAAGTCTGAAGGAATCCTAACATCCAAATCGAACGGTAACACCCTAGGCGGACACCACAAAACACACATACGTTGGGGGCGGTCCCTACGCAGGATACATGCATTACAGCCAATACCCAGTGGTGATACATGAATAATCAGTGCCACATCTACCTCTCAAGCGTGGAGCCTCTGCGTATTACCTATGTGCCTACACGACGTCAAGACCACCTATGCCGACGTGTGGTCACTAGCTCGAATGCGCGAACCCCCGATCTGATAGGAAAGTTCACCGGTAGGTATGCACACAATATTATATAATACATATTATTTTTCTATTATTTCTAAATTACCATAAGATTCCAGACCACATCCCATACCACCATTTGTCCAACAATTAATCATCATATTAATAATTACTTAACCATTCAGACATATGTAATTACTATTTATTAGCATATGGGTATAATTTTGTTCCATATTCTAATTAACCCACCATAACATTTTTAAGTCCCAAATAAATTTCAAACATGCCCAAATATCCCATAATTAATTCCCATAACCGAATTCATGTTTAAGGAGTTTATTTACATTACGGTGTAATATTTAACATAAACTTCTTCCACATTAGCCATACAATTAAGCCCCAAATTTTACTCAATCGAACTAGTCCGGTCCAAAGGGATTGGTTCGGTTTGCCCTTTACAGCATTCTTGCACCACACCGGATCGGTTAGTTTTATATGCTATCGGTTCGATTCGTTCTTTACAGAAAATTAAGCTTGCACCGGATCAGTTCTTTTTAAAGCCTATCGGTTCAGTTTGGTCTTTACAGCAAACCCTGGCTACTCGGATCGATTCTTTTTCCTCCCTATGGGTTCGGTTTCGGGTATGGGATTCTAACCCCAAATACCTAGATTTTGGTTCCTAATTTCTGGAAACGATATCATCATCAATTTTGATTTTAATTCCTCTACATATGGGTAATTACCTATAAGATACAAATCCAACAAACCCTAATTTTTAGAAATCTAAAGGGGATACAAATTCTGCATTGAGAAGTAAATTAAATACATAAGTTATGCAAGAAATTTTTGCCTGGAATAAGTAATGGAGAACCCTTGAAAGCTACTCATCTACCTCTTGTTCTTGCTCTTTTTCTTCATGGGTGTTTCTTCCTCTTTGCCCATCTATGCCAGCATAGCAGAGCTTATGGAGACTTTCAGCATCCTAAACATCACAAATAATTATACCCTTTTCCATCACACAGCTACCAAAAACCTGACCATGTCATAACATGGCCCTAAACGTTACTGTGAACATCCAAAGGGAGAGAATCCTTATGGTACTTATGGATAACGAATCCTCTTTGAATGTTTGCCCGCTAAGGACTACTAAATGTATGGAAATAAAAAATAAAGATATCACACCTTCCACTCAAGTTTATGAGGTCCTACGACAATAACCTCTTATAGTGATAGGATCCATAAGACTCGGCCTTGGAATTGGGTCGCTTAAAAGCAAAATCGAGTTTCTAGAAATCGACATACCTGCCTCCTCCAACCTCCTTATGGGAAGGCCGTGACTTCACGAGATCGGTAAAGTTGCTTCATCATTATATCAAAAGCTAAAATTCTTTCATGAAGAGAACCTCATCATAGTGTTTGGAGACTCTCGCCTACTCAAAGGAGAATGACCCAACACATGTCCTCGAAATTTGACATGAAAGTGGGTGTATGTATATATATATATCAACGATTTCCAGCAAAACCTATTAGTATAGGTTATCTTAGCAAACATGAAAGAAAAGATCCCACCACTCTACTCTAAATATGGGAGTTGTAATGTTTCCCACACGATGAAAATAATGAAGTTATTTCCAGGAATAAGGATCTAGATAAATCAAGAAGGAATCAATGAATCTGTCATAATACCATGACAATCCAATACCCTAGGGCTGGGATACAAATGAAAAAGTGAGCATCTTGTCTCTGGAGCTCCAAAAGTCGTGAAGTTAGAATTCAAGAAACCAGGACCTACCTTTATAAACAACCACTCTAGCCTCAATATGCACTTCATTAAGTAAGGGGATAACTTCCCTTTTTGAGGATTTACAAAACCATGGATGGAGATTGACACTGGAAACCAAATGATGGGATGGAAAATCTTCTTTGAGGACCATCCTTCGTAGATACAAGAGGAAGTACAGAACACCGTATATATAATCAGAAAGCTAGATAAACCCCCTATCAAATGGGACCTTCTCGATGATTCCAGGAACATCGAAATGTTCAGAGAAGCGATAAACGAAAAAGAAAGCAACTGGAACTTCTTCCACCTACCATTTACTAAAAACCCTTTCCAAGATTAACTCGCTTAAATGCTTTACGAATAGCTCCCAACTGCCATAACTAAACTCCCTTTTTAGGAGTAGGCCATTATGATGAAATACTTAGATATATTTACTCATGTTAACCACTTTGCTGGCGAAATAAACTTTTAACTTTAAGTATCTTTCTGTACAAAAACTTGATGATGATAAATCTGAAAATCAAAGAAATGAACTAAATTTACGTAATGAATAACTAGAATAGATTATGTAATTTTAGGACTTAAAATAATATTGATTATGAATATAGGACTACAAATATTTCGTTTTTATTTTTAGTCCCTATTTTCAAATTAAAGGAACACGTGGCATGCTGTGATTGGTTGATGTTTTACGAATATGAGTCCGCGCCAGCGGCTTTATTAAAAAATAGGGACTAAATCCATAAATAAAATATTTGTTGTCCTACTTTCAAAATTCATATTACAATAGGTCCTAGATCTACAAAACCCCTAACTAGAATACCACCTAAAGGATCTTTACAACAAACAAACTAACTGCGCACAACTTGTCAGCAAAATGACAACAGTTAACTTAGGGTCTTATAAAGAGATGACAAAAATAAAAGTCAGGTCCTCTTTAGATGATCTAAACAGGTCCGCACTCATCTACATACTCAAAGAATACATTAAAGCCTTCGCTTGGTCTTATTCTGATATGCTAGGGATTTACCCTCAGATTGTTGTTCACCATAAACCTATGTATCTAGAAGCCAAACTCTAATACCCCGTAAATTTTTGGAATAAAATATTTTGATTTAATGGATTTAATGATTTCGGATTTTAGTTTTTAGAATAAATTTAATTGGGAGGATTTAAAATTTAAGCGTGTAAAATTTTTGATTTAATTAAGCATTTATAATTTTATAAAAATAAAACTCAACTGGACGTAATGGGTTTGCGAGTGAAAAATACTTAATTCATAATTAAATTATTGCGTGCATCGTTGGAACATATTAAAAATGCCTAAGTAAAATAAAAATATTTGGGACGTGTTTTGGGAAGCGTTAGAGACTCGATTTAGTGTTTTAAATATTTCAAATTGGTCTCGGGTCATAGGTATATGATTTGGGGAATATTTAGGCTAGTTGGGTTATGGTTTCGTGCTTATTTGGAGGTCCAAAAGTTGGGCTTTTGACCCAACTCGGGATTAGCATCATTTGAGTGGTTAGGTGGGGGTAAACCACTCCCCCACTAACACAAAATTTAAAACCTAAAGTAGCATCCACGGGAGAGATAACAGAGTAACACCTAAGGATGTAAAGTAGGACGAACAAGGAGGGATCAAAGGCTTTTAAGGGTTCTCCTCTACAAAATTTAAACCCAAGAATTTTCTTGCATAATCTATGTTTCAATTTTATTTCTCAATGCATGATTTACCTCCCTTTTTTATTTGTAGATATTAGGGCTTGTTATGTTTAATTTGATTATGAAAACCCACATGTAGAGGAAGAATATACATGTAGAATTCATTCCAGAAATTAGGAATCTAAATCCTTATTTATGATTAGATTTTTGTCAAGCTTTCTTAATCATTGGAGATAATGGGTTATTTATTGTAAGAAATTTTCAGTAACCATTAATGGACTGAAATCTAAATGTAGTGCCCTTATTATTAAGTTCTTGATCTGGAATAGACTGAGTTGGGAATTGGATTTTGAATCATTGATAATTTACATTTATTAGTAATTTGTTGGGATTGATTAATGTCAATAGTAGAAAAAATTCTAGGTTGTGATCTGTGGATATTTTGGGAGTTTGGGAATATCTGAGAAACCCAGAAAGGGAGAGGGGTGGACAGGATGATGAGACATCATTCAAATGACGTGACAAGTCAATCAAACGACCATCCATTTCATGTGAATGACAACCCCAGTCGTTCTAACAACATGGGTTTTCTCCTTTCCCTTTTTGCTGTAGCCTTGAACCTAAAATTCTGTAGCTTAGCTTCCTGCATTTGATCCCTAATGAACAGTAGCATAATATGTCCAATGTGGATTTTTATGGGAGAATTAATTCATGGAATATGATCCGTATAATTAGTTGGACAAGTTATTAATTACTGGGAATATTTAATAATTTACTAGTTGAAAAGTTCTTAATTGAATAATTAATGGTACGCAAATTTGAATTGGAACTTTATGGTAATTATAGGGTAATTACCTTTACATATTATATGAAAAATAATATGTATTCTATTATATTTGTGTGTGGACATACCAGTGGACTTTCCTATCGGCATGGGGGTTCGCGCGTTCGAACCAATGACCACACGTCGGCACAGGTGGGCTTGATGTTGTGCAGGCATATAGGTACTACATAGAGGCTTCCCACCCTCGAGAGGTAGGTATGGCGCTGACTGTTCCTGTATCACCACTGGGCATGGGCCGTATATAGTCATCCTACATAGGGACCACCCCCAATGTATGTGTGTTTTGTGGTGTCCGCTTAGTATGTTAGGATTCCTTTGGACTGTCTGATTTGGATGTTAGGATTCCCTCTGACTTGTCGATAGAGCACGAATTAGACACCAATGGTAGATGCCCTTGTATGCCACATATATGGAAGGACATATATTATTATTTACCCCAATTTTCTGAAAATTAAGTTTAAATTGCCTAAGGACATAGGCACTGAATAATATTTTCATCATATAATGCATATTAGATGTTATGACTTATACTTGATATTGAGGGGGATAGAATTTATATAAATTGATAATTTGAATTTAGGTTTGACATTTAATTAAACTTAAGTACGAATGAATTTCTTCTAAGAGTGAGATGTTGTCATAAAATTATTATTTGGGATGCATCGGGGTGCGAATATTATTATACTTAGATGAGGGGTGAGGTGTTATACGCATGTGAGTGACGAAAAATGGGGTACTTATAGTGCATTTAATGTACTATTGTGATTTTAAATTATTCAAGTTAATTCTTGTTTTACCTCGGGCTCTGACCCAAATTATAAATGTCACCCCCTGGGTACTCCTAGACAGGGATAGTCGGATTGTGTTGTGGCAGTCCCACGATCTTGCTTACTCTCCAGATTCAGATTCATTCTTCTTCTAGCATATGTGCTTTTCAGATTTAGTTATTTATTATTTGGAATATTTGTAAGGGCATAAGTCCAATACTCTTTTTTTTTCCATGTCAGTTGGGATTTATTATGTTAACTGGATTTCATTATTATTATTATTATTATTATTATTATTATTATTATTATTATTATTATTATTATTATTATTATTATTATTATTATTATTATTATTATTATTATTGTTGTTGTTGTTGTTGTTGTTGTTGTTGTTCTTGTTGTTGTTGTTGTTGTTGTTGTTGTTGTTGTTGTTGTTATTATTGTTGTTATTATTGTTATTATTATTATTATTATTATTATTATTATTATTATTATTATTATTATTATTATTATTAGTAGTAGTAGTAGTAGTAGTAGTAGTAGTAGTAGTAGTAGTAGTAGTAGTAGTAGTAGTAGTAGTAGTAGTAGTAGTAGTAGTAGTAGTAGTATGGTGATGTGGATTATTGGATAATTGTGTATGTATTCTTCATTTATAAATGACAAAGTTTTGGAAAAATAATTTATTTGTATTTACTATGGTGCTGAGAATGGTATTAATTCACAAACAAGCCCTATCTTTGGCGTGTCGTACCTGGCCAGCCTTTAGGTGAGAAAATAGGGGTTCTTACAGTTGGTATCGGAGAAAGGTTCTAGTGTCCTTACGATCTGTTTTTGAACTCGTTACGCTTTGCGTTGTATTCTTTGATGTAGATCCCTATTATTAGGAATCATTGTATTCTTTTCTAGTCATTGTTACCCATTTAGGAAGGGGACAATTTGGAGAAAGAGTCATAGAGACATTAGTGTAGGTTGCTTGCTAGAATTCGGGAAATTTAGTGTCTAGAAATTTAATGGAAAATATTTAGGAGATTTGAGGAAGCGGTAATGGGCAATAATGCATCAACAGAGATTGGTTCATGTAAACTAGGACCCACAGGGAGATGGGCATAATATTAGGGATAAAATTATTTGGGAAAAGATATTAATGATAGCATCGATGGTAAAGGACATTTTTTCCCTATCATGGAGTACATAAGATATGTTTTGCTTGATATTGAAAACTGAGTGTTCACTTGAGTTTTGTTAGTACATTGGAGGAGTTGGACTTTGTACTTGGGATAGTGGTTTATGCTGGTTCACCTTGGGTGAGAAAGGATAATATTAGGTTGTTTTGTAGATGTATAGAAATACCTACAGGGAGGCTTATGCTTATTTTAGGCACAACTGTGGAGCTATGATGTAGTAAGATAATTATCCAGCGATGAAATCTTTCAAATTTTGTTAAGAGTACACAAAGCGAAAGAAATTACTATTTTAGAAGTATTTGGGTTCTTTGGGAGTATTAGGACTAGTGGTGGTCCCGATTACACGATGAGCTGTACAATCATAATAATATTATTATAATGACGATGTCATTGGGAATAGACAATGATAGCCTTTATGGGAAGGAGTAGGTTTGTGAAGCCATATAAATTGATTTCAAAATTTTAATAGACTTAGGTCCTGGACCAACAGATCTCAATGACCTAAAGAGATGCGTAGTAGTGTATTGGGAGGGTTCCTTATTTGGATTTCGTTCGCGAGACGTTCCATGCATGAAAGTATCAAATGTCGGGAGTTGAGAGATGTTGGATTCTAGGATATTTTTTTTATTATTCTTAGTATTGTCATATTGGTAATTTATATACTAAAGAAATTGGGACACCTCGAATTTAAATATGGGTAAATGGGCGACTATAGGGCCTGGAGAGCCTTTTAAATTAATTGAGCACACTACAGACATGGGTTCCGGACTGACGAATCTTAGCAACCGACAATGCTATATAGTAGTGTATAAGGAGGGTTCCTTATTTGAATTTCTCTTTCGAGACATCCCACGCATGAAAGTAGCAAAGGTCGGGAGCTGAGAGATGTTAGACCTCAGACATTTTGGATTATTGATTTGAGTAATTAAATGGATATATTGACTGAGATTTAGAGTGTCCCTTTGGAAATATGAGACTTTAATTGGCAATGGGTAACAGTTAAAATTTATATCATTATTGCACACATTCATATCTATTTGTTTCTCTTTTAATCTAGGTCCGATGGATCTCAATAGATGACTAATTTGTATAGTAGTGTTAGTGTATCAGGAGGGTTCCTTGTTTGTATTTTGCTTGCGAGATGTCTCACGTACAAAATTGAAAAAAGTCGAGAGTTGAGGGAAGTCGGATACTGAGATCTTTATTTCTCTTGCACGTGTATATATGGTGGTATATTTGGTGTATGGTTATGCTAAGTATGAATGGTACAAATTAGATGTATATGTGCCATTCATCTTTGTTAATGTTACGAGTGTGTACATATAATGTGGAACATGTGAACACCCCGATGATTTTATGATAGGCATGGGTGAGCCTTTCCTTTTATCTCATGGGACATGGGTATGGAATAATTGGGTGTAAAACTTGGTTTAATAACGCGGATAAAAATATATGGTTGGGCTTTAATGAATTCCGAGGACTGAATTCTGTTATAAGGGGAGGAGAATGTAATACCCCGTAAATTTTTGGAATAAAATATTTTGATTTAATGAATTTAATGATTTCCGATTTAAATTTTAGAATAAAATTATTTGGGAGGATTTAAAATTTATGCGAGTAATTTTTTTAATTTAAGTAATCATTTATAATTTTATAAAAATAAAACTCCATTGGACGTAATGGGTTTCCGAGTGAAAAATATTTAATTCATAATTAAATTATGGGGTGCGCATCGTTGGAACATATTAAAAATGTCTAAGTAAAATAAAAATATTTGGGACGCGTTTTAAGGAGCATTAGAGACTCGGTTTAGTGTTTTAAATAATTAAAATTATTCACATGTCATAGGTATATTAGTTGGGGAACATTTGGGCTAGTTGGGTTATTGTTTCGGGCTTATTTGGAGGTCCAAAAGTTAGGCATTTGACCCAACTCGGGACTAGCATCATTTGAGTGGTTATGTGGGGGTAAACCACTCCCCCACTAACACAAAATTTAAAACCTAAAGTAGAAACCACGGGAGAGAGAAAATAGAAACACCCAAGGAGCGAAAGGAGGAAGAACAAGGAGGAGTAAAAGGCTTTTAAGGATTCTCCTCTACATAATTTAAAGGCAAGAATTTTCTTGCATAATCTATATTTGAATTTTATTTCTCAATGCATAATTTACCTCCTCTTTTTATTTCTGGAAATTAGGGCTTGTTATGTTTAATTTAATTATGAAAACCCACATGTAGAGGAAGAATATAAATGTAGAATTCATTCCACAAATTAGGAATCTAAAGCCTTATTGATGATTAGATTTCTGTCATGCTTTGTTAATCATTGGAGATAATGGGTTACTTATTGTAAGAAATTTTCAGTAACCATTAATGGACTGAAATCTAAATGTAGTGACCTTATTATCATGTTCTCTATCTGGAATAGACTGAGTTGGGAATTGGATTTTGAATCATTGATAATTTACATTTATTAGTAATTTGTTGGTATTGATTAATGTCAACAGTAGAAAAAATTATGGGTTGCGATATGTGGAAATTTTGGGAGTTTGGGAATATTTGAGAAACTTATAAAGGGAGAGGGGCGAAAAAGATGACGAGACGTCATTCAAACGATGTGGCAAGTCATTCAAACGACAAGCCATTTCTTTTGAACGACAATCCAAGTCATTTTAACGACATGGGTTTTTCCCTCCCCCTTTTGCTATAGCCTTGAACCTGAAATTCCGTAGCTCAGTTCCTACATTTGATCCCTCATGAACAGTAGCAGAATAGGTATAATAAATTAACCAATGTGGATTTTTATTGGAGAATTAATTTATGGAATAGGATCCCACTCATGCCAAAATTTATGAATATTTCCTATAATTAGTTGGATAAGTAATTAATTACTGGGAATATTTAATAATTTACTAGTTGATAAATTATTAATCGAATAATTGTTGGTACAAAATTTGAATTGGAACTTTATGGTAATTATAGGGTAATTACCTCTACTTATTATAAGAAAAATAATATGTATTATATTATATTTATGTGTGGATATACCAGTGGACTTTCCTATCGGCGTGGGGGTTCGTGCGTTCGGGCCAATGACCACACGTCGGCACAGGTGGGATTGACGTTGTGCAGGCATATAGGTACTACGTAGATGCTTCCCACCCTCGAGAGGTAGGTGTGGCGTTGACTGTTCCTGTATCACCGTTGGGTATGAGCCGTATACAAGTATCCTGCATAGGGACCACCCCCAACGTATGTGTGTTTTGTGGTGTCCACTTAGGATGTCAGGATTCCTTCGGACTGTCAGATTTGGATGTTAGGATTCCCTCTAACTTGTCGAAAAAGCACGAATTAGACACCAACGGTAGATGCCCTTATGTGTCATGTATATGGAAGGACATATATTATTATTTACCCAAATTTTCTGAAAATTAAGTTTAAATTGCCTAAGGACATGGGCACTGAATAATATTTTGATCATTTAATGCATATTAGACATTTTCGTTCGAACGAAATCTCGTTGGAACGAGGCTTCTAACGAAGTTCCAGTATGAACTCGTTAGAACAGCCATCTCGTTCGAACGATATTTCGAACGAAGTTCGAGTGGCCAATATGGGAACTCGTTGGAAAACTCGTTCGAATGACAATGTGGTTTGAACGACAATGTGGTTCGAATGACACTTCGAGCGAACTTACAAAAAGTTTGAAATATTCTATTTTTAGCCCAGAAACTTTATAAACTTATTTTAAAGTTTTACTAAAATCTTTCTGAAATTAAATAATAGTTTTAAATAAACGAACACCCATTATAAAATGTTCCAAGCTCCTATATATATATATGTAATGCATTCATACCTTGGGAGCATGGAACCACTGTTGATAACGTAGAAACGTGGCACTTAAAATCGACATTTTGATGAAGCTTTATACACTTGGCCGCTACATCTTCAACAAACACGTCATAGTCTTGAAGGATGATCAATTAACTCTATCCTATGACTCAAACGTTTTTTCCGAAATTGAACCAAAACTACAAAGGACTCAATTGGAAATTTGTGATCTTACAGAAATTATTTGAAAGACTAAGGATGTACCAAATGTGTATAAACCCCATAACTGTATCTTCGAAGTAACAAAGGAGAAGTTACTGGAATTTCATATCAACGAAAATGGACTCGAAGTGCATCTGACCAAGCTCAAGGCCATCTAAGAAATGCTACCACTACGCAATGAGAAGGAAGTTAGGGGATTATCGAGGAGGCTATAATATATTAGTAGGTTTATCTCTTAGATGACCTCTATATTGAAAGAAATTTTCAAGCTACTCCACAAAGAGTCCATTCAAATATGGAACTCTACTTGCTAAGAAACCTTCAACAAAATTAAGTCATTCCTGGCCAACTCACCTGCATTAGCTCCACTATTTCTTGGACATCATATTATGTTCTATTTCATGGTTGCAGACACCATAGCAGGAGACATGTGGGATTAATACACCAAAGAATCCCATAAGGAATAAGTTCTATACTATGTCAGTCAACAGATCAATACACACGAAGAATTATATATGGCCCTAGAAAAATATTACATAGCCCATGTATGGTCAGCACAAAATATAAGTCATTATACGTTCGCTTTTAAAATAAAGATAATCTCCTGCATGGTTCCTCTAAAATACTTACTAGAAAAACTAGATTAACTAGCAGATTGGCCAAATGGAAATTCATGTGTACAAAGTTTATATCGAGTATGTAAATCAGAAATTAATCAAAGGGTAGGCGGTCATAGAATAATTAGTTGAATCCCTTGTGGATGAATAAATAGAAATCGCTTCTCACTTTCCAGATAGACATATTTCAATAATGGGTGATCAATAAGAATACAAATGGCAATTATACTTCGACGGAGCTGTAAATAAAAAGGTTTCAACATCGGTATCTTGTTGATTTCACCAGATGGGAGGCACCAAATTATGACTATCAAGCATATTTATTGTTGTACCAATAGCATTGCCAAATGTGGAACCTGCATAGCAGTAATGAAGGTATCCCACAAGACATGAATAAAAAATAATGACCTATGCAGGGACTCAACCCTTATCATATGCCAAATTCTAGGACATTGGAAGATCAGAGAGGAAAATATCCAATCCTCCCATGAGTACTCATAGGAAGTTACGACCCTATTTCATGATGTTAAATTCTTTAATCTTCCTAAGGCTCATAACAACTTCACCAACGCATTGGCTACCCTAGCCTCCATAGTGGGCATCTTGGATGTTATGGATAAAGTACAAATAAATGTGTGCAAGTAACAACATCCCTGGTTCATGCATAAAATCTGCATGACTGGGATAATAGAAAGAAGGAATTAGTATTAAGACATAAAATAACTTCTCAAAAAGGGCAATTACCCGTCCGAATTTAGTAAAAAAGATAAGATAACACTCCGATAATGGGCTTCCGAATTCATCATGTGCATGTGGTAATTGTGCATGAGACACCCTGATGGCCCCCCTTATGTGGTATCTTGACTAAGGTAAAGTAGTAAGAGTGATGGAAAAAATACATGGAGGAGAATGCACCCTTAACATTAATGACCACATGCTTGTGAAAAATATTATCCGCCAAGGGTATTATTGAAGTAATCTTTCAATATGAATGTAGAAAATATGTGGCACGCAGGTTACCACCCGCAAATTTACCACAACATGTTAGTACACACACATACCTCGGTATCCACCGAACATGATTAACAATCATCTTTGAATCGGAACATGGATTCCATTACTTTTTCACCACAACACCACAATACAGAGTCCATTATGTGCAAACAAAAACAAGTATGGATTCCACCCCATGAACTGAATACTCATATGTGAAGAGTATTAAACCAAGGGGACTAAACAAAAATCTCAATGAATATATGAATTGAAACTCGAATATTAAATAAGATGGGTGAAAGCTAAGGTTTGGAGGCTTTTGGATATGCATGGTAAATAGTTTTCACCAAAAGTCACCATAAAACTCATGACATTACCACTTTATATATAACAGATTTTTTTAGATGACTCAAATATTGAGGTCAAATTCGGATAAAAACATAGGTTCACTCAAGCGAAAACAAATGTCTCATTTTAACAAACTAAAACCTCGTTCGAATGAACATGGCTATCTCGTTCGAACGGACATCGAATGAGAGTCAAAGAACATTTTCACTGTGAATAAGAAGTTACCTATTTGATCCTCATTCGAATGTCATTCAAATGACACAAGTACCTCGTTCGAACAAACATTATGAAGTCATCGAACGATGTTAAACAAAAGTTTATGTTTCTTTTAAAAGATTTCAAAACAAATCTCAAATAATATATTTTGAAAACTAAGTCTCTAAATTAAAAAACCAAGGATAAAAAATATACGCATATATACCTTTCAAGATCCTTGAATATTGAACATGAAACGTGGTAAGAAACATGACGCGATGATATAGACTTTCTATCATTGCCGCTACATATTCAATAAAAAACGTCACATGCTTGAAAGGTAACCCAACACAATTATTAACATATGACTCAAACGGTTTTTTCCAAGCATGGAACAATCCAAAACATGAAAATTGACTAGATTCATAAATTTGTCTTTATAAGTCTCCCCCTTCGGCTATGTCGGGAAAAAAAATAAAAATAAAAATCGATGAGCCGTCAATCTCTCTAAAAGTCTCAATCCCCAAACCGCAAAGCAAAAACTATGGAAACTTGACAGACACAAACTTTGAGTAGATTTACTACTATCGCATCATTGTAAACCTGCACACATAAACACACCTTCAAATACAAAGAGAATATATAACAACAAAAATACATAGAGGAAAAAACTATGTCGCTTTGTCTAGCAATGGGGGAATTTGATTCCTCTTTTGATCCACAATCACTAAGGGTAGCATTACTCCCTTAGGCTTCTTTCCTTCCGCCTTGTCTGAGTGGGACACTCAGCTACCCTATGACCATAGCCCCCACCCCCAAAGCATATATTCAAATCATCCCTCTTAAAATTATCATTATAATTTTTGGGCAATTTTACAGCATTGATAAGCTTTCTTTTCTCGAATTTTTTTTTCATCTTTTGATTATTTTTCAAATTTAGAATTTTTTTAAACCTCTTCACAAATATAGCCATATCATCGAAATCGATGTTAGACTCATCATACAAAAGAAGTGTTTCTTCCTAACCAGGCTTTCAAAGTGAGACCCTTATCTTTCTTCGTTTGTTTGGATGTAAACATGTTGAGCTCATAAGTTTGAAGGTCACGTACAAGCTCGTCGAGTTTCGTAGAGTCTAATGTACCAAAAGAGTTCAATACATTAACTTTAGGATTAAATCTTTCAGGTAAGGACCTTAAGATTTTTTTGACAACATTTGTTTTAGATATTCTCTCTCCCAATTTAAAAGATGAGTTCACGATGTAGAAAGTCTCGTATATAACTCATCAAATGATTCATTCTCCTCCATCCAAATGGTTTCAAATTGACTAGTGAAGTTTTGGAGTTTAGAAGCCTTAATAGTATTAATTCCCTTATGGGTTAGTTCGATTATATCCCGAGATTCTTTCTATATTTCACACGTCATAATATGATGGAATTCCTACAATGTGATCATATAAATCAAAGTATTCAAATCATGTGAATTATAATTAGTCAATTTGTGATCATTCTCACTCCAATTTTATATGAGTTTAGGGACACAAAGGTCACGTGCAAAAATCTTTCATGGGGTCCACCCCTTAACAACAACTAATCACAGCCACTCATTAATAGCCTCAAGTGCTGATTTCATACACACTTTCTAGTATGTGTAATTAGACCCATCAAACATCGATGGCCTAGAAAAAGAATGGCCCTCCATATAAAAAAACACAATGATTCATGCCGAAATAAATTATAAACACCCGCTCTAATACCAAATTGAAAAGTCCCAGTTTTATATGGACATGTTAACAAATGCCAAATTTAAAAAAAAAAATCAAATTTAAGGTGTATTAAATAATAAACCTAAATTAAACGTGCACCATTTAAACAGTTGTTATGTTAAAAGGATTAAAAAAAATTCATCATATCCTAAAATATGCATCTAGTTGACATCAACATAAAATAAAATCAATCACATAACACGTCGATGTTACGAGGATAATCCATAATGAAAAATATCTCAGAGGGCCCTGCCACAGAAATTCACCGTGTATGGAATTTTAGAAGGACACGATGTAGACTTAAAATAAAGGCTCGAATCCCTCAAAAGAATTGACATTTTTCATTCCTTCTACCTCTTCATAATGACACACATGAGTCCACCCACAAAGCCACCACAATGCGTGAGTGAACACATACCTCGGTGTCCATCAAACAAGCTTTACAATCATTTACATATTAGAACACAAAGTTTGTCTCTTCTTCACCACAACACCACACGGAGTCCATCGTGTATATATAACAGCAGGTATGGATTGCATTACCCGACAAGTACCCAGATGTGGAGAGTATAAAACCAAGGTGACTAAACAAAAATCTCAAAGAATATATGAATTGAAACTAGGATCCTAAACAAGAGGGTTTAAAACTAGGGTTTGTAGTCTTTTGGATGTGTATGGTAAACTGATTTTCTCCAAAAGTCGGCCTAAAAACTCATGAAAAGACCCCTTTATATAAAAAAAATACGTTTTTGAGGTGGCATAAATTTTGAGGGCTCATTCAATTGAAAACAGAGGTTCATTGGAATGAAAATACAAATCTTGTTCGAGCCAACCAAAACCTCATTTAAATAACCATGCATATCTCGTTTGAATGTACATCGAACGAGCTTCAAACAGGATTGTCACGGTGAATAAGAACTTCATTGGTTGATCCTCATTTGAGTGTCATCCAAACAACATAAGCACCTTGTTAGGCTAAACACTATAAAGTCGTTCAAATGACTTTAAATAAAAAGTTAATTTTTCTTTTAAAACTTTTCAAAACATCCCTCAAATAATATTATATAAAAACTAACACCTAAAACTAAGAATCCAAGGATAAAAAATATACGCATTCATACCTTTTGAGATCCTTGAATGTTAGTGATGAAGCGTGGAACGAAACACAACACAATGATATAGACGCTCTATGTTTGAAGTTATATTTTTAATCAAATGCATCACCGATTTTAAAGGTAGAAAAACACAAACCTTAACCTATGACTCAAAGGGTTTTGTCTAAAAACATAATAAGTTAAACAACAAAAATTGATTCGATTCAGGAATTTATCATTATAAGGGGCTGAAGTCCTAGGGTGAGACTTATGCTTAGACAAAAAATCCATGGCTAGGGAAGCAACGAATCCAATATTTATAGCAGATGGTGAAAGCCCATAAACATAAATGGAATACTGTTAACATTAAGATGTAAAAAAATGAATTGGAAAGATGGAATTGGTAAATGTGGGGAAAAATTAAACGGTTAATCACTGCGTATGTATGTGATATTCCATATTTAATTGCCATATAATGGGATTGTGGGTAATCCTGGAACTGAGAATAATGGATAAACCCCATTGCATAATTGATTAAAGAATATAATGAGTTAACACGGTAATATGTTGTTAAAGGGTTAAAGGGTTAAAGGAAATAATGTAATAAAGATCGTAGTTACGAGTTCGAATAACTAATAGCGGATATAAGTTCAGATTTATATGCAAGTTTAAATAAGTCATTTTATACACCGAGTGCATGTGCTAGATGAGTTATTAGAAAATGACATGGATAGGGAGGTTTAAACAATAAATTGATAAATTTCAAATGACATGTGATTAACTCAAATGTAGACTAACTGAATGTAGTTTCTCGCATATTAATCGCGTGAATTAAGGGATTAAAGGTACAAGTTTGTAATAAAATGTTAAAGCATATAATATGAAGGTTAATTGATTTTAACCTAAGTTAAACAAAATATTTTTGAATAAAACATTATTAATGCATACATTGTGTATTTATTTCATGTACATTCAAGTTAATGTATTATATAGTATCCATTTTTTAGTTGATCATTTCTATATTTTATTTTGTTGGGAACCCCACTGGTATTGGTTGGCCAAGTTCTCTTTGTTTCGGTAGGTTAATTGATGTTTTGTATTTTGAGAGCATTTTTCAAGAAAGTGATTCTTACAATTTATGCTAGTTGCTATTATCATTTGATCCCAAGGTTATTGCCTAATGGGTTCCCCATTTATTATCAGCATGCTTTCACAGCTGGAAAACGAAACTGCATGCTTATTTGGTAAATATAATTAATTAAAATGGACTAAAGAACATTATCTAGATCATTTTGAATCACTCCACACTGAACGCAGAAGGACTAAACCGGGTTAACACATGGACATAAATCTAGGTCGGCGCATTACACTAACCATCCAAACGTCAATCTTACCTCATTTACCTCCAATAAAAAACAGTGAAGAATTTCGAGGTCACTTTCAAAAATGATATATTAAATGGAGGCTAAAGCTTAAAAGTGGTCCCAATACTTATTTAGACATCTTTTCCTCTATTTATACTTTAATTCCCCATATCTATATACATATTTGAATTTTATCCCTCATATATAGCTTTAGTACTATTTTTCCACTATTGTCAATATTTATAAATCATTTTTTAATCTAGATTTTTATTCTAAATTCTATATTCATATATTTAAAATACCAAAAATAAAATTCATATGGCATTTGATAATATATTGGTGTTAGACACTGAATTTCTTCATTAAAAGAGTTTCAATACCCATCTTTCTATAAAATTCTCACAAGTGCCCCTATATTGAAGATGCAGTGAATTTATACCCTTTTAAATCTCGGCTTCGAACTACGTAGCCTGTGTTCTCGCTCCGCGAGGGTCCTAAGCGATTCTTGAACCATTATGGTATTTACGCCCAATTTCCCATTTATTCATTTCTACTTTTTGTACATGCTTTTCATTATTGCAATTTAATTGATGCTCGTGTCCAATGGTATATCTTACCTTTAATATATATCTATATGTTTCTTTCTTATCCATTTTGTGATCACTTCCTCACAGTGACGTTGTGATGGACAAAAGGCCTTTAACAAGTGGAAGTTCTCTATGGACATTTATGTTGACATTTATTTATTGATGTTGTGATATGCCTCCTTGTTCTCGATATCCATGTATCACTCACACACTCACCTTGTTATCTTTTTAAATTTTTTCACACTTCACAAATACCACCACTTGATTATACATTTGTATTGAACACACTTTCACTAGAACTCACATCCACTGGAGTATGAGATAATATATGCTATTTTATATTCACTTGGGACTAAAAGGAAGGCTGAGTGCCTAACAACTTCTATCTTCGTAACTCACATCCACGGGAAAATTATGGAAGAACTAACTTTTGTTAGGGAATGGACGCTCGAATAACCTTGGTTAGGGTGAAAAATATTTTGAATTCTAACCTTCTCTGGGGAGAAATAGATTTGACTAGTGCCAAATATAATTTTTCTCGAGGCCCAAGGTTGGTTGGGAGCCTATTTCCTTGCCTATAGATGTTTGAAGAGGTTTGAGCCTTTTAAATGTGAAGGGTACTAAAGGGTATTATCATTAGACCTATTATTTTTTGCAAGACTTTAAAAGGGAGATACTTATCCTTTTAATTGGGGTGATAAGTCTCTAATTTGCCATTAAAAAGTTCGTTGTGGAATCGGTAAGGAACACTTAACTCATTAAGATCATTGATGGTACTAGAGAGATCAAAGTGAAATCCTTCGGAGGCTGTAAGAAACCTTTTTGGTCGATCTTTAATGCATAATCTTTCCATCTTCATTGTCAAGGATGTCATTTACGAATGTTTCCTCTTCTGAGATTTTTGCTATGGGTCCTCATGACTCAAATCCCTTGATCGCCAAGGCGAGTATTGGGACCCCTGAGGTGGTGTACTTATGGGTGAATAATCCTAACTTTACTGGTGGGTCTTTTTTTGCCTTCTGAATTACTAATCAAGACCTAGTGAATATCATAAGGGCTTACCTAACTGTGTCATATTGAGGGATGTCAATCGTAATGAAAGGGAATGATTTTTGATCGAAGGGTAGGACTACTTCAATGAATGCTTCTTATAGTGTGGGGCCTTATTCCCTAAACTCTTTCGATAACAAGGATTCAAAGGTATAATCAATCATTCCCAGCTGGTGGTTAACTCTTGAAGATCACTGATGGCAATAATCCTTAATTTTAGAGAGGCGGATGTTGGTCAATGAGATATGATATTGGCCCAATTCTTCAGGATATATCGGATTCAAGAATAGAGCAAGACAAAAAAGGGGTTGGTGTATCTTTCCCCAAGCAATTTTTTCTTCTTTGCCAAAAATAGGCATATTGCCCTTAAGTACCAGAGAGATACGTTTTTCTTCGTGGGTGGTTCTTGTGCCACCTCTAATCCTGAAGAACCATTGGGTTGACCCAGATTCTATCATACCCCTCAACTTTAGGTTAGGTTTTTCTCTTCTTTGTGGTTGAGACCTTATCTTAGGACCTGACTTGTGCATAAACTTTACTAATCTCATTATTTTTTTATAGTGGTTTTGGAGACTTCTCAGTAGCAGAAGGAGGAGACAGAGAACTCTTTCAAGTTGGATTCTATCCTTTTTGATACCTTTTTCATGGCTAAACTCATTTTTGACAGTGGGATAGGGTCTATGCCCATGGTTTTGACCTCGCGAGCTAGCCTTATTCCCCCAAACTCATGGTTAAGGAAGTACTAAGGTTCGATCGCCTGAATGAGGTATTTCGTAAGACGAAAACTGCCCCCAAATTGGAGTTTGAGGTCCCTGAGGTCCCTAATAAAGAAGACCAAGCCCATAGTTGAGCCAATATTTTTATAGTGGTTGATGGGGCCATTTTATAGGACTCTAATAAAGAACGAGATCAATCAAGTTAGTCATTATTCTTGTTATTTATTTTTCTCCTTTACATCGATTGCTCTGATGGACAATTATTTTTTGGCTAACTGTTGTAGGTAATAACTAGGTTTACAGGAGGAGTATGATGTGATTTTCCAAGTATATTTTAACTAAGATTACTACTACCATGGAGAATAGGTCCCTTATTATTAAGAAGTTAAAACGACACACCAACATATCTTCTGGTTGAAATAAATAAGGGAACTAAAGGTGGACTTATGATCAAAACCCTTCCTTTGTTGTAAGCATAACTAGGGAAGGTGGAACCCTTGAGGAAGCCCAATGATATTCTTATATTATAGAGAGACATGCAGCCCCTGGTCTTAAAGAGCAAGGGAAAGGATATGGTGATGTTTTATGATGAGGAGAATGACCTGAAGAGGCGTGCTGATATCCTTGGATGTTATAGGGGATGGATGCTGACATGTGGTATTCCGGACCTCTTTCTATCGAGGAGATGAATTCCTATGCTATCCTAGTGGATTCCATCCATTTAAGGTCTAATATGACGTTCCCCCGATGATGTGGATAAGTTTAGGACCTAGGAAATCTCTGTCAATATTAAGGAGTTGATCCACTTACTAGGGAAGTTATCATCAAATATAATCTTACTTTCCTTTCGTTCTTTTACCTTTTGTTCCCTTATTTTTACATTTACTTATCTTTATTTAAGCGCATCACCTCACTTCATTTCTTTTTGCTTATGCCCTTGATGGTAGCATAGGGTGGAACATGACTGCTGAGATGGAAAAAGGATCAACCCTTAACTGGATAACGTTGAATCAGACCATAAATGATCTGGGGTGGATTCATACATACTTAGGAAGGAGAAGGAGTATTCGTAATCTCGTCTCAGTATTCCAGAGCAAGATAAACTTCTTGATGTAAAGAATTTGAGGGACAGTGCTTCCTTAATGGTGATCACAAGAGACTCCCTGACAAAGGTAGAGAGCTTCCTGTCCTTAGCCAAATTTTGGTTTTTTAGATAATGGAGACTCTTCGGTGATAAGAGGTTGAGGTCTAAAGGTTACAGGATAAACATGTTCATGCCGATGGTAAAGTTGACCTTTTAGCACAGTCCATCTGACATCATACTGTTATGAAGGTGGAACTGACCTCCAAGGGACATGAGCTTCAGAAAAAACATTTTAGGGTTTCTTTGCATTAATTATTCCGCTCTCCATGAGTAAATTCATTCTAGCGTCAACAGGAATGTGGACACCTATCTTGGGTCTGAGTCGTTTAAGAAGTACCTCTTCCATAATTACTACTTTGGTTTTTATGTCTACAAGATGAAGGTCTAAAGGTTATTTCTTAAGGCGAGAATTTATAGTTTGTTCTCTAAGGCCCCTAGGTCAGGTGGGGAGAGATCAGATGATGAGAAAAACACCAAGAATCCCGAGGACTATGTCTACTTTTCTGTCATAAAGTGAAACTTCCACGGATCCCAAATCGTTAAGCCATTGATGTTTCTTTTTTTTTTAGAACCATTGATTGTCTATAGGCCGTTGGATGTAATTTCTCAATATTCGTCAGTGTAACTGATTTTTAAATGGGAATGTGTTACCTTTTAGTCTTTTACTTCATTACTTTTTGCTTTGCTCAGGAATTTTAGGCACTTATTAAGATATCTGAGATTTTTTTGCCAGTATTATACCCTTAACCAACCAAGATTGCCAAGATTCCTCGGTAAATCAAGGTAATTGGGGAGAAACTTTGTAGAACTGGATCTAATGCCCTACGATGTCTACTTCATGCTTGCGTAATTTCCTGAAGTCACGACTGTGGTTCTGTAATGAGGCAATGAGACTTAGAACCTTAGCATTCTCTATTCTTACTCTTTTTTTAAATTAGATGGCCACAATTTTTGTTCAAACACTTAGCCCTTCCAAATTGTGGGGCGTAAATGTGAAGAAGTCTAACATGTGATGGGTCCTAAGACCTTAGGATTTAGAACTTCAACTAGGATATTTGACATATAAAAGTTCTTATAAGGGTTCTAAGACCTCTAGACTAAGTGAAATTAAAACCTCAAGTCCCGCAAAGGCTCATCAGACCTTTGAGCTTGGCAAAATTGAATTTTGAAATCCATATAATGGTCCTAAGACATCCGAATTTAGGAAACAGTTAAAATTTTGAAGTCCTTAGAAGGGTCTTAGACTTCTGGCCAATTTTTTTTTATAATCTGAAATTCTTATAAGGGTCTGAGACCTCCGAACATTCAAAACATCTAAAACTTGAAAGTCCTTATAAGGTTTTGAGGCCTCTAGACTGGACATTTTTATAATATGAAGTTTTAATAAAGGTCTTGGACCTCTATACATAGACAACATTTAAAAGTTAGAAGTCCTTACACTACACCAAATCCTGTGAATGTTCAGTCCCAGTGGGTCACGACCTAAAGCCGTGACCACATCAATTTTGGGGTGACCATATCCATAACCCACAGTGGTCATGGTTGCTTTTGGAAGTGGTCACGGCCAAAATCCCTTACCAGGACATGACCATCTTGGCAAAAATTTTGTGCCAATGTTCCCTTCAAGTTTTGTCACGGGCGGGGCATGGACATAGGCGGCGATCAATTCTGCAATGCACACCACATGGGTCGTGACTTAGGGTCGTGACCACATGGTTGACTACGCACTGATGTGGAAAAAATTTAAGGGTCATGGAAGTGGGTCACAACTCTAGACCATGACCAGGTTCCTTATAATCAAAACCCCCTCATTGATTTCATTTCTTCCCACGTCGATCTCTCTCTCTCTCTCAAACCCTAATTTCGACGATTTATAATCGCTCTCTCTCTCTCTCAAATCCTAATTTTGGCCCTTATCTCTCTCAATCTCAAAGGTAACATTTAAACCCTAGTGTGTATATATGTGTGAAAACTTGTGTTTTTCTATATCTGTGTGTTTGTATGTATATGTGTGTGTACATCTATATATGTGTGTGCATATTTGTGTATGTGTGTGTATCCCCAATTAATGTGTGTGTGTATCTGTGTATGTGTGTATATTTTTTTTAAGAAAAGGGATGTTAAATTTAGGAGTTGAAATTTATTGCATTATTTATTGGGTATTGTTAACATTGATTGGAAATTGTTATTTAGAGGTTGAAATTAATTGCATTATTTAAGGTTATTTATTGGGTATTATTATTATAAAATGAATGTGGTTACTTGGAGATTAAAATAAATTGCGAAATTTATGGGTATTATCATTTACATCTTGAAATTTATTTAGAGTTTGAAATTAATGTTATGAGTATATACTGAATGTGGTTACTTAGGGATTCAGATAAATTATATTATTTAGAGTTTGAAATTAATTAAGTATTTTAGGTTCCGCACCCTAATTAAACTAATATACTCAATACTATTTGTTTATTATTAAAACCTTAAACAAACTAATATACCCTAATATACACGCCCTCATATATTTTTCTTAGGAAAAATGAGTCACGGTGATAATCACTGGCAATAAGATTTAAAGAGGTTGCAATTGGACCGCACACATAACTATTTTATTACTGAGCGTCATATAGACGGTACTCCTATTTATAGGTATGGAAATAAAAATATTGAACAATTTAACTACCTTCAAAATGGTGGAGTAAATTTCTGGAAAGATTACCTGTTCGATCGTATTTTATTTTCCCTATCAGAAAAATGGTATGACGTTAAAAAAAATATATTTTACACGTATAATCCTGATGTATCCCTGACCTTGGTTACGTTGTTGGAGAAGGCGGAAAAACATCCATTGGTTATGGATAAAACTGTGTACAAAGAGCATTGACATGGACTGTGATGTATCGCGCCATATGCACGCTAAATTGAATCTTGCTAACAAGTTGAAAATAATGGGATTCAGAGTTCATGTCACGAATATTTACACATCAATCATAGATACTCTTCCTCATAGTTCGCCACATGCAAAAATTCACAGGTTCTTAAAAACTAATACCGAATGGATAGAGATCAGGCACATTGAACTTATTCTAAAGTCTTACTTTGAAAAGGCGTGTGTGTTTATCTATATATACATATATATAGTTATATATAGTTATAAGCTTGATTAATTAATTGTAATTTCTTATTATAATTTTTTAGTCACTCATGGTTTTTCATTTTTGTAGATAATGTCGGGAGGAAACAACCCAAGGGAACAAAGTGCCTAGGGAACACTGCAGCGAGGTTCACCATATCGTGCACAACCCGAATTCTCAACACCAATTGGTGAGAAATACATAACTCCACCAACGGTTGTCTCCTTACCAAGTTCAACTGCTTTGACACTCTCATCCAGCACTCCCGTTGCTCCACCGCCCCCATCCAACGCATTCGGCGCCTCCCGCTCAACGCAAAAGAAGCCCATTGGGTTCTCCCTTCTCGAGAATAACCTAATGGGTGATAGGAGTGACATGCTGAACTTTAAAGATCGGTGTTTCGCTTTGGAAAAAATGAACGTGGGGGTTGGTGGACCAAACAACTAGAACCAAGTTGATTAGGGCATTAAGAATGATATATACAATCAACTCTCCAAGTATTTCTCATTTCTCGATCGTTCCAAGAATAAGGTTCTATCTCGGGTTGCTGAATCATTGAGAACATACAGCAGAACCTTCGGAAGAAACATATCTCGAAGGAGGCAGCGAGCTCCGATATTTCATCTTTAAAAGAGAGAGTGCCTCAAAATCTTGAAATTCCAGTGGAGTAGTGGAATAATTTTTTGGAGAATGAGGCGATGGAAAAAAAGTTAGCCCAAAGGGAGAAAAATAAAAAAATAGGGCACGAAAAGCTGATATCCACATGTTGGGATCCAAATCGTATGAGGATGTGAATAATGAATGGGAGAGTACGACAAAGGATGGTCCAGATGCGGGTAAAACACCAAATTGGTCCAACATTTTCATTCATGCTCGACAGAATAAAGATAATACATTCCTTCCGCACTTGGATGTGATGATAAAATCAATAGAGGCCATCAGTAGTCAGTCAGGTTCGAGCCCTACTAATGACTTTGACCTTGATAATGATGCCCTGGCCCAGACCTTTGTAAAGGAAAAAAGGGGGAGCATGAGAATGTTGGCTCACATATTCCAAAAACAAAATTTATACAGACCGCACCTCTCGTGGATGAGTTATCTTCGATCAATAATACTTTCTCGTCCAATAACAAATGACATGCTAAGGCCGATGGGGATGTCCAGGATATAAAAAATAACCTGGGATTGTTGACGAATCAAATTGGGCAACGTGTGTCCCTTTTCCAAAATTATGGGGTCCCCTTTCGGCCTCCTCCTCCTCAAGGTTACCCTTACCTTCACCCTCCTCCTCAAGGTTTTACCTATGCTCCCCCTTCAATTTTCCCTTCCTAAATGTCTCCCCATCCACCATTATCCTCCCAAATGCTGCCTCATCCAATATTCCCCTCCTAAATTCCGCCTCTCGTGGTACTTAGATCATAATCAACAACTCATGGTGACTATGATGAAAGGTACGATTTCAAAGACTTGAGCAATAAGAGGTTTGTTGGGATATGCACATTCATCTCCAAGGTTGTTGGAACTAAAGTACACAATTGACCATTGGAGATGTGTGAGGCTCAAATATTGGTCGATGAAATATACAACGGCTGCGGAGATGTACTTATGTTCACTGAAGGCGGGGATGGGCTGGAATTGAGGAATTGTAAAAACTCTTTTCTTTCTTGGATAATTTATCTTTTGGAAAAGATCGAATAATATTTTGTTTTATTTCAATTGTAATAAAAAAAAATCACTTGTAAGATTTTTTATTTTGTTTCAGTTTAAGAATATTGGTTTTGTTTTCATTTTAATAATATTTTTTTATTGCTTCAGTTGTAGATTATTACATGGATTTTAGTTTTAACCTATATCCACATGACTGGAATTTGTAGATTATTACATGGATTTGACACTATAAGAGTGGATGGGAGAGACTGATCGAATTTTAAATAATTATGTAAAGGGCATTCAAGAATTTGTTAAATACGCTTTCAAAAAGCTTAAAACTGACAAGATTTCGTGTCCGTGTACCCATCATGAGAACGAAAAATATAATTCATTAGAATACGTTGAGTTTTAATTAATATAGTGGGGAATCTGTCAAGAGTATAAAATATGGACATATATGATATGCCCCAAATCTGCCACCTCGGCTCACAGACATCAACCTCGGCCGAGGACATTGCCGACATTGGAAAGGCCTTGGATCAGTTACAACAAGCCTCGGCCATAGCAAGGTCGGCCGTGGCCGACACTACTACCAACCTCATCAAGGGGAGTCTGTAAGACATAGGGGAACAACAGTTCATCAGGTCACCTAGGTATGACAACCTCGGCCGGGGGTAAGCCGAGGTTACAAGGAGCTATACTACTACCAAGGCCAACCCGAGCAGTGAATCAGCCGAGGCTCCTGTCATATTCCATCTTGACCTGGGCCCAGGCCGACCTTAGTACCTTACCTCGGCTTGACTTAAGCCGAGACCATGATGGCTCATCTCGGATTGGATGGGTAGCTAGACCTTACACCCCCTGGTACTATATATATTTATCTTCTCCTTCTTAGAGGGGGATCCAAAATTGGAAACCCTAGTTGAAACTCTGTTCAAATACAGTGTAGAGAGAGAAAGTTTGAGAGATTATATCCATGGCCATTAGAGCCCTCATACAGTGATACACACCATACACTTGCTCAGTGGATGTAGGCCAGATTGGCTGAACCACTTATATTTCGATGGGAATCCTCTTCTCCTCACCTCCTTCTACTATGTGTGTATCTACCCTTTTATTGCCATTGTTAACATTGAATTGAGCTCACTAACACCTTGAAGGGTAGTGCTATTTCCAGCATCATCATTTTGGCACCGTCTATGGGAATCGAGAAGCTATCACTTCCTCCTCTTCAGCCTAACCTCATCGGAGACTCTAGTGGTGAACCAGGCACCACCCCTTGCGTGGAGCTGCTTCACCATTGAAAGAGGTCCTTTAAGGTATTAAGCCCATCCGCTACTCAAGCTCTTTAGTATTAGCATATGACACCAGAGTTACCACCGCCTCTTCCGCCTCCTGGAGCGGGAGGACCTAGTTCCATCCAGGCATCACCCCAGTCCAAAATTGCGGAGGTGACCGCAGCCTTGAGGTCCTTGACTGCAATGCAACAAGCAATGCAGGAGCAATTTGCACAACTCAGCCAAAACATCATGAGACCTCCAGGGGTCTCACCGGAGATGATTACTCCAGTGGCGGTCCAGCCCCATCCTAAGGCCAGCAGACCACCCCAGGCACCACGAAAAGACCAACCTACGCCCCAGTGGAGGAGGGACGTTGCTGACCCTAGGCGTCTATGCCTGGGGAGGCAAGGGAACCCCTGCCCTGAGGACAGGTATGATGATCTAGAGGCGGAAGATGTTCCGAAAGAATGTTAGGAGCCGTATAAGGTTTCGAATAATACGGTACGTCCTCTTCAGCAGAGCCGAGGTTGTGGAGGCAGAAGAGGTGAAGAGGCCCAATAATGCGGATCAACTTTCGATCGATTGAGTAGAGGGCCAGCTTTTGAGAGGTTGGGACCAGTGAATGACCTAAGACAAAGGTTATCAAGGTCGAGAAGTGTATCCAAATCGTAAAGAGGAGACGGACAAGGTCGGTCTCACCAAGGCTGACCCCATGCAGAAAGGGGCAGAGACCAGGAAGAGGTCAACAGCCGACGTTGTGCTGCGGCGGGGGAACCCTCAGTCCACCCCTTGGAGGTGTCTGGGGATAACCTCGAGCAGGTCGATGTTGCGAGACCATGGAATGACTCCATCCAGCGTCTTGAGGATAATATAGGAGACCTCATCAAAAGTAGGGATCCACTGCAAAGGGGTTACTCAAAAGGTTCTCCATTCGTAGCTAAGATAGTGAGCTTCCCAACTCCTGCTATGTTCAAACCACCCGTGGTGTCTCCCAAGTATGACGGTAGCACCAACCCTCTACATCACATTGAGATGTATCAGTCGGCGGTGGACATCTACTCGATACCTGATGAGATGAAGTGTAGGGCCTTCTCTATGACTTTGACAGGAGCAATACACAGCTAGTTTACTTCTCTTCTGAAGAATTCAATTGAGAACTTCAAGGGCTTGGCTGAACGATTCATTCACAACTTCTTCTTTGGGGTAAGACCTCAAAAGAAGACCACTCATCTACTGTATGTCAAGCAAGGCAAGGACGAAAGCCTAAGAGACAACATCGCCAGGTTCAATAAAGAAAAACTTGAGGTTGAAGATTACGAAGAGAATATAGCTATGACTGCCCTCATAGGAGGTCTTCAGAAAGGGAAGTTGTTGTGGAAACTCACAGAAGACCCTCCCAGGTCTATAGCAGAGCTGCTGGCAACTGTGGGAAAAGTCATGAATTCCGAAGAGGCAATGTCTGCCAAGTATGAGGATGACAACCGCGGTAGTAACGGGAAGTCCCAAACAAAGAAAGATGGAAAGAAGAGGTCAGCCGATGACAAGTTCGCTCACTATACTCCTCTAATCGTGAGTTGTGAGCATATCCTCAACGAGATCAAGAATGACAGGACTCTAAGATGGCCGAAGAAACTGAAGGTCCCTCCACATAAGAGGAACAAAAACTTGTGGTGCGAGTTCCACCAGGACCATGGCCATATTACAGATAGATGATTCACTTTGAAGGATGAGATTAAAAAGATGTTAAAGTCTGAAAAGTTGAGGAGGTATGTTGATGGCAAGGCTCCTAAAGGTGGAAGAGATAACCCTAAAAAGAGGAGAAATTATAGATGCCGTGACGATGCCCCAGCTACAAGAGATAATGATTCGGAGGGTGGTGATGAAGACGATTCGGACCTCTCGCCGAAAGATGACAACACCTCGGTGAAGAGGGTTGGCATGATCTCCTTTGGTGTTGACACCATATGCGGAGGACTTGCAGGAGGTGGCTCTGAAGTGGCTGACAGAAAAGCTCATGTGGTAGAGGCCAAGTTAGTGGCCAAACTTGAAGTTGTAAATCTAACGTCTTCCGATATAGCGTAGAAGAGAAAGAATGTGGACATGGACACCCTTATATTTGGGTTCTCCCTACTCGACTTCAAAGTTATCTTATCCCCACATGATGACCCTTTGGTAATAAAAATAAGGGTGCATGGATGCGAGGTACATAGGATCCTCATGGACGGGGGTGGGTTCAGTAGACGTGATGTTTTGGCCTTGCTTCAAGAGCCTAGGTTTTAGCAGAGCAAGGCTGGTACCCTATCATCATCCTTTATTGGGCTTTAGCAGTGAAAAGGTCCACCCATTGGGCATGTATGAGATGGACATATGAATGGGTGATGAGTGGCTTAAGAGGTTGACCCAGAAGATAATTTTTTCGTGATGGACGAAAACATCTTCCCGGCCTATAACCTCATCATAGGAAGGGTGGCCCTTAAGGAGTTTGAGGTCGTGCCGTCGACAATCCACCAGATGCTAAAATTCCCCACCCCCTATGGGGTAGGGGAAGTGCAAGGTGACCAGACCATAGCATGAGAATGTTACTTCAACTCGATCGAAGAGAGGGAGGCCCATAAGAGGGAGACCACCACTTATAGCATTGATACACTTGACCCAAGAGATGAAACAAAGTTGAAGAAGGGAGAGGCTGTGGAAGAGGTAGAATCCATCGTCCTCAATGAGGACGAATCAGAAAAAACCATCTAGGCTGGCAAAGCCTTAAAGATAGAAATTAAGGAAGAGCTGATAAACTTCTTGAGGAAGAGGCAGAGTATCTTTGCTTGGAGTTACACAGATATGCCCGGCATCAACCCTGAGGTTATGTGTCACAAGCTTAACGTGACCAAAGATGTCAGGCCTATCAAACAAAGATGAAGAGTTTACTCCAGGGAGAAGTATGACGTCATCCAGGAAGAGGTTAAAAAATTGGAAGAGGCTGAGTGAGAGGTCATATATCCGGAGTGGTTATCGAATGCAGTCATCGTGCCCAAAGCCAATGGAAAGTGGAGAATGTGCATTGCTTTCACTGACCTGAATAGGTCTTGCCCAAAAGACAGTTATCCCTTGCCTCAGATAGATCAGATGGGAGATGCTACTGCAGCGCACGAGCTCATGAGCTTCATGGATGCGTATTCAGGCTATAACCAGATCTTCATGGATGCGAAAGACTCAGAGAAAATAACCTTCATTACCGATAAAGGGACGTAGTGCTACAAAGTGATGCCCTTCGGTCTGAAAAATGCGGGGGCAACATACCAACGTCTTGTGAATAAGATGTTCAAAGATCAAATAGGCAAGACTATGGAGGTATATGTAGACGATATGATGGCAAAGAGCTTAAAGGCTTGCACTTATGTGGCAGACCTTGAAAAGACCTTCGATACTATGGACTTGTACAGGATGAAACTCAACCTCGCGAAGTGTGTCTTCGGGGTAGGAGCTGGGAAGTTTTTTGGATTTATCGTCAACCAAAGAGGAATCGAAGCAAACCCTGAGAAAATGAAGGCTGTGCTTGACATGAAGACACCAAGGAGTATCAAGGACGTCCAAAGACTCATGGGGAGAGTGGCCGCACTCAACAGGTTTGCTTCCAGAGCAACGAACAAGTGTCTTACATTCTTTAAAGTTCTTAAAAAGGCCTTTTAGTGGGACGAAGAGTGCGAAGAAGATTTCAACCAACTCAAAGCTTACCTTGGGTCTCCCTTGATATTATCTCGGCCCATAGTAGGAGAGAAATTGTATATTTATCTAGCAGTCTCAGAATTGGGTATAAGTGCAGCCATAGTATGGGAAGACATTGGAATCCAAAGGCCAGTGTATTTCAACAGTAAATCCCTTCAAGGGTCTGAGCAAAATTATCCTCATATGGAAAAGTTAGCCTACGCCCTGATACATGCTTCAAGGAAGATGAAGCCCTACTTCCAAGCTCATTCCATGGTCGTCCTCACCGATTACCCACTAAGACAAGTCCTCTATAAACCTGAGAAGTCTAGAAGATTGATGACCTGGGCCATCGAGTTGGGAGAGTATGGCCTTACTTATCAACCTAGGGTAGCCATCAATGGGCAGGCCCTCGCAGATTTTATTACTGAGTTCACATGGTAAGAGGCCGAGGAAGAGAATGACCTAGTGAATGATAATGTCTTCCGAGAGAAGAAAAGGTTGCACCAAACGTCTTTCGAGAACAAGAAGAGATTGTTTCAAACGTCTTTTGAGAACAGGAAGAGGTCGCACCAAACGTCTTTCGAAACTAGGAAGAGGTCGTATCCAAGAAGATAAGGAGTGGGGTAGCAGAGAACGAGGAGGATCAATACCTCTTCAAGTAAGGAATCATGTCAGAAGGGGCCTTCTCATCGAATACAAACATTTGGAATCTCTTTGTTGATGGTTCTTCCTGTAACAGTGGAAGCGGTGCAGGGCTGATACTTTCATCTCCAGATGGTGTCAATATTGAATACGCTCTGAGGTTAAACTTCAAGGCATCTAACAACGAGTCAGAATATGAGGCCATAATAGCAGGTCTCTCATTTGTAAAGACTCTGGGAGTAAGACGACTCCTACTTCATAGCGACTCAAGGTTAGTTGTCAATCAAGTACTAGGGGTCTATGAGGCCAAAGACAAAAGGATGGCTAAGTATATGAAGAAGGTGAGAATGATGTTAGAATATTTCAAAGAGACAAAACTGAAGAGAGTACCTCGACAAAATAATAGCCACGCAGATGCATTGGCAAGGTTATCTTCAGTAACCAAGACAGACATCAGAAGGACAGTTCCGATCGAGGTCTTATCAAAAGCGACCGATGAGGAAGAAGAGGTTAGCAACCCTTGTCTCAATTTGAACCTATGAAACTCATGGATGGACCCCCTCGCCAGATATATCAAAGAGGAAGAGCTACCCTAATCTAAGCTATAGAGGAGGAAATTGAGATATAGGGCTGCCAAGTTCTCCATAGTAGGAGATGTCCTATATAAGAAGGGATTTATGTTGCCTCTCCTGAGATGTGTGCATCCCATCGAAGTTCCCCGCATCTTACAGGAAGTTCATGAGGGTTCTTGCTCCAGTCACAAAGGATGAAGACCCTTGGCCAAGAGGATTATTACAGAGGGATACTGGTGGCCAACCTTGGCCAAAGATGCTGCAGCTTACGTGAAGAGGTGCGATAAATGTTAGAGATTCTCCACTATTCCTCACCAACCTCATCAACCTATGATGTCAATCACTTCCCTATGGCCATTTGCAGTATGGGGAATTGACTTAGTAGGACCCTTACCAAGAGCTGCCAATAATTACCGATTCCTGATAGTTGTCGTTGACTACTTCTCAAAGTGGGTGGAGGTAGATCCGATGATAATGATCACAGAACAGATGACCTTCCAATTTATTTGGAGGAACATCAATAGCAGACATGGCCTCCCAAACACTCTCATCTCAGATAATGGAACCCAGTTTAAAAACTCCTCTTTAGAAAAGTATTGCGAAAGAGTGGGGATAAAGCAGTTCTTCTCATCTCCTGGCCGACCTCAGGCAAACGGTCAGACAGAAGTCACAAACAAAACAATCCTCGACGGAATCAAGAAGAGGTTAGAAGAAGCGAAGGGGAGATGGACCGAAGAGGTTTATGTTGTGTTATGGTCCTATAGAACCATGACAAGGACACCAACAGGAGAAACCCCATTCATACTAGCACATGGCTGAGAGGCCGTCATACCAACAGAAGTGGGGCTCCCAACTCATAGGGTTCAGACCTATAACCCTGATAAAAATGGGGAAGAAAGGAGACTAAACCTAGATCTGATTGAAGAGAGAAGGGAAGACACATAAATTAGATAAGTAGCTTACCAGCAGGGAGCAGCAAAATTCTACAATCAGAGGGTGAAATCAAGACCCATTGTCGTGGGAGACTTAGTGCTGAAGAAGACCTTACAGAAAATAAACAAACTCCACCCAAACTGGCATGGTCCCTACAAAGTGACAGAAGAGTTTGTGCCCGGGACCTATAGGCTAGAAAACCTAGAAGGGTAACCCTTCGCTAACCCCTGGAATGCTGATCACCTAAAGAAGTATTACATATGACGTTGTAAAAAGTTATGAAAATGTACCATCTTATGAAGAGGTTATTAATAAGAGATCAGTTTCCATGTCAACTCTTGCTTCATTGTGCTCTAATGGTAGAAAGTATGAAGGTAACATCTTAGTGATGACCTCGAACCTTATAACATCAATATGTGGCGATAAGTTCTGAGGTTAGACATCATACTTGGATGACCTCCGACCCTTAACATCATTAATTTGGTGAAATTAATATGGGGATAACATCTTAGTGATGACCTTATACCTTATAACATCATTGTGGTGACAAGGTCTGAGGTCAGACATCATACTTGGATGACCTCAGACCCTTAACATCATTAATTTGGTGAAATTAATTATGGGGATAACATCTTAGTGATGACCTCAGACCTTATAACATCATTATGTGGTGATAAGGTCTAAGGTCAGACATCATACTTGGATGACCTCAGACCCTTAACATCATTAATTTGGTGAAATTAAATATGGGGATAACATCTTAGTGATGACCTCAGACCTTATAACATCATTGTGGTGACAAGGTCTGAGGTCAGACATCATACTTGGATGACCTCAGACCCTTAACATCATTAATTTGGTGAAATTAATATGGGGATAACATCTTAGTGATGACCTCAGACCTTATAACATCATTATGTGGTGACAAGGTCTCAGGTCAGACATCATACTTGGATGACCTCAGACCCTTAACATCATTAATTTGGTGAAATTAATTTGAGGATGACATGTTAGTTAATGGACTCAGACCATATAACATCATTATGTGGTGACAAGGTCTGAGGTCAGACATCATACTTAGATGACCTCAGACCCTTAACATCATTAATTTGGTGATATTAATTATGGGAATAACATCTTAGTGATGACCTCAGACCTTATAACATCATTATGTGGTGACAAGGTCTGAGGTCAGACATCATACTTGGATGACCTCAGACCCTTAACATCATTAATTTTGTGAAATTAATTTGAGGATGACATGTTAGTTGATGGCCTCAGACCTTATAACATCATTATGTGGTGACAATGTCTGAGGCCAGACATCATACTTGGATGACCTCAGACCCATAACATCATTAATTTGGTGAAATTAATATGGGTATAACATGTCAGTGATGATCTCATACCTTATAACATCATTATGTGGTGACAAGGTCTGAGGTCAGACATCACACTTGGATGACCTCAGACCCTTAACATCATTAATTTGGTGATACTATTTATGAGGATGACATCTTAGTTGATGACCTCAGACCTTATAACATCATTATGTGGTGACAAGGTTTGAGGTAAGACTATTAATTTAGTTTAAACAGACATCATTGCACCAAGACTTCAGAGCTGAACATCACGTGGCAAAGAAGCATTCAACAAGCAAAACAAATCAAGTAAAAAACCTCCTAAGAGGTTGTCATCCAATTGTAAAATTTAAAAATATAAGATGATAATGTTCTTCATAGGTTACAACTAATCATGGGTTACAAAAAAGTATATAGAGGTTCATAAAATAGCCTAAGGATTCGAAGGGAGAGTGTTGGTATCCTCGGCCTGGTTCTCTTGGACAACGTTGGTCACCTTATCCCCATCTTCTCTGAGGTTAGCTTCCTCTATCTACGTACCATCCAGTGGCGCAGTCTCTGTAGGGGCAGTGACCTCCTCTTTAACCTCTTAAAGGGCTTGGGCAAGCTGAGGGTTAGTAAAACCTAGACCTATGAAGTTAGAGGCCTTCAAGCTCCCTGCCTCCTTCTCCTTAGCAACCGCCCATTTGACAGTAGCCTTAATACCTCTTTCGAGGTACTCAAAGACGAAGCTTATGAACTCATCGGAGACTTTATAATCATCCAATATCCCCTCAGAATCATCCTCAAGGTCTGCCTTCACTACAGAGTCGACCTTTTATTGAATAATATAGTCTTTGGCCTTCAGAGCAACAACGTGGTCCTTTTTAAGCTTGGAGATCTCTTTCTCCAGCTCCTTAACCTTTTTCTCAGACCCCTCAAAGGCAGACTTCAGATGGTCTACCTCGGCATTCAGAGAGCTTTGCACCTTCTCAGCCTCTTGTCTTTCTAGACGAGGGGTAACTTCCTCAGAGTCTAATTGGCAAGATGATGCATAGCAACCAGGCCCTGCAAATCATGTGGTTGTGTTTATAAGTTGAAATTCAAATCAGAGGTTACACTTTGAAGCTATACTGAAATCTGAAGTCATACCTGAATAGACCCATGGAGACCAAATTTAACCAGTAGAGGTGTGTCCATGAACTGGTAAAAACATTTATCAGCATCGGTCATGGCAGAGCCGATGGCATCCAGCGCCTGCAGACCGTGGCCTATGATGCTGTTATTAATTTTTAGTTGCTCTATACGAGCAGCCAAGGCATCTACAGAGGATATTGGGATGGAAGAATCCCCACCTTTCTTCTTTTGCCTCTGATCCTTAAGGGTAGGGTCGGTGGAATTTCTCTTCTTTATGGCCTGATCCCTCGAGGTTGAGGGAGAGGGAGGAGGAGCATTCAGACCTGCCTTCTTAGCAAGCTTCATCAAACTTGGTGATGCCATTTCCGAAAGCTCATCAAATATCCCCTTCGGACGCTCTCCAAGATAGAAAGGTCTGAATTAGAGAGTCAGACATGCATAAATTCAGAGGTATAACTTGGAATGAAAAGCACTTACCAAGATCTGTAAGAGGAATTCCCCCTAAACCAGTCTTAGAGAGGTAGTAGGGGGTCATCAGGTGTTCAAATCTTATGAGCAGACCATTCTCCCCCTAATCCTGAAGGTCTCTGGTCTTCTGAAGATTTTACAGGCTCAGACCAGGGTCGGCCTTAGTATCCATTGTGACCTTTCCCCATCTTATAGGCATCCTCGGCTCTAGGGGGAAGAGGGGCACATGGGCCAAATTCCCATGGCCCTGAGGCAAAGAAATAGCGTGTATTCCAGTTATGATTAGAAGTTTGAGTTATCTGAAGCATCTTCTTTTTTAGGTTTCTGAGCTATAAAATGATAATAGCTCTGATGGTTTCTGGAAGATGAAGGTACATAGTAACCTATAAAAACTTGGACTGGAAGGTCTCAGTGATGAACAACCCTCCATAAGATAATGGGCCCAATTATCACCCTTCAAGCATTGGGTGACAACTGGGAAGGGTCCAAGTTGATATAGGCTAGTATAAACCTGATGATGGGATGGATGGGCAGACGAAATCCCAACTTGAACATCTGCTCTTATAAATAAATCTCACCATCTCGGCCATGGTAAGCCCTCTCTTCCCTCAGAGGTCTCCTGAGCTTTATAGAGGGGCTAATGGATTATAAGTACCTGAAGCAAAGAAGGTCGACCTCACTAACTGTACTCTTAATATCGGCCGCCTCAGAGACATCGACATCACTCTCAGCATCATCCTCGTCATTATCTAGCTCAATATTGGCTTGAGCAGATGTTGGAGGATTACTTGGAAACGTCTGAGCGAACTCAGCCCCCGTGACGGCCGACAAGGGAATGGCATCAAGGATTGGTGGAATAGCCACGTTTGGCTCAATAATTTCAACCTCTGAGGAAGAGGATGATGTGCTTGAATTTTTGTGAGACGAGGCCCAACTGGAAACCTCTGCCTGATCAGGGACCTGATCTTGTTGATTTGAGAAGTCAATGGCCTCTTAAAAAGAGTCCATAGACATAGGGTCTGAGGTGGAAGACTTAGACTCAGACATCGGTGAGGGTTCAGCAGGGACCTCTGCTTGGCTAGCTGGTTCTGATGGTTCAGGATATACAACCTTTAGAGGTGGTGGAAAGATAGGTCTGAGTGGGAATTCCTCTAACCTACAAGCTTCCTCCTGTGCTCTTTCTATTTGCCTAATTTTCTCTAAAGTCTTCTCTCTGAGAGAAGGGAACTCCTCTAGGAGTTGGTAAAGGGGTCTGAGCATAAGAGGAAGATCCTACACTTACGAACCTCCTAAACAACAAACATGACTGGATAATGGAATTATGTAATTAAAGATCAAACTATCAAACCTAGAGCAAGAACATAGAAGAACAGTTCACCAGAAAAAATGGAGATCTCACCGAAAATCTTCTAAAGCTCACCGGAAAATGCAAAAGTAAGGAGAAGACAGGAAAAATGAAGAAGAAAGAATGGTAGAGGATACCTGAAGATAAAGTGGTAAGGGAGAAGGAAGAAACTGCAAGAAATCACCACCAAAATGCTTCAAACTAGAGCTTTTCTAGAGAGAGAGAGATGCAGAAGTAAGTCAAACCAAGAGAAGGAGAGAAATGAGGAAGAAAGAAGGAAAATAGGGTTTAAACCCTTAATATAAATGCACGCTTCCTAAGGCCCATCATTACCTTGGGAGCCCCAAAGGACGGCTGACATCACATGCTTGCGAGGCACGCCTCACACTTCAGCAATGGACAAGTGTCAAATGAACATTGGCACAAGGAAGAAAGACCTCGGAGATGTAGAGATCCCACAGTCACCTGCTCCCACATGTAACTAAGGGCTGGGGGTGATTGATATGCCCCAAATGAGCCACCTCGGTCAACGACATTACCGACGTTGAAAAGGCCTTGGATCAGTGACAATAAGCCTCGGCCATAGCAAGGTCGTCCGTGGATGACACTACTACCAACCTCGTCAAGGGGAGTCTGCAAGACATAGGGGAACAACAGTTCATCAGGTCACCTAGGTGTGACAACCTCGGCCGGGGGTAATCCGAGGTTACAAGGAGCTATACTACTACCAAGGCCAACCCCAGCAGTGAATCAGCCGAGGCTCCTGTCATATTCCATCTTGACCTGGGCCCAGGCCGACCTTAGTACCTTACCTCGGCTTCACTTAAGCCGATACCATGATGGCTCATCTCGGATTGGATGGGCAGCTAGACCTTACACCCCCTGGTACTATATATATTTATCTTCTCCTTCTTAGAGGGGGATCCAAAATTGGAAACCCTAGTTGAAACTCTGTTCAAATACACAATAGAGAGAGAAAGTTTGAGAGATTATATCCATGGCCATTAGAGCCCTCATACAGTGATACACACCATACACTTGCACAGTGGACGTAGGACAGATTAGCTGAACCACTTATATTCCGGTGGGAATTCTCTTCTCCTCACCTCCTTCTACTATGTGTGTATCTACCCTTTTACTGCCATTGTTAACATTGAATTGAGCTCACAAACACCTTGAAGGGTGGTGTTGTTTCCAGCATCATCAATATAATTGTGAAAAAAATATACCTTATGTTCCGAAAGAATTGTTAGTGTACGAACTCGTAATAGAACCTCAACGAGTGGAAGTGGTACATAATTCACCAACACATCGTCCATTTACCTAGATGATGCTTATGGACTCCACAACTATCAAAACACCAACACATGGATATGAATAATCCGCATTGTGGCCAACTAAATAAAAATAATGATGTTGGCCTTCCATGAGATCGGGAGTAAATACGGTTAAAAGCTGATGCAGCTAGACCATTGTATAAAGATAGCGACGAATATCAATTGGTATTATAAGAAATGATTGGTTATCATAATTTGAGGAGTCAATTTAGTTTGTCTAGGAACAACGTAATCGGAATTCTTAAGTGGGTTGAAGATATTCTCCTAAAAGAGAACATGCTACCAGGCAATTATCCTACCATGAAGAAGAGCTTCAAGGGTTTAGGTTTAAAATATAGATCTATTCATGCATGCAAGTATGATTGCATATTGTACCGCCATGAGGATGAAGAGAAGCATGAATGCACTATATGCAGTGAGCCTATACATGAGAATGGAAAGAATAAATCTGGAAAAAATCACAAGTGCTCGAAAGTCCCATAATTATTTTCCACTTGGGGCACGGTTAAAATGGTTAAAATGGTTATTTACTGTACCGTGGTTAGTGAAGGAAATGACATGGCACACTTGATTCGAGGTGGGTGGGAATCCGATGCGTCATCCAGTTGAATCACCCATTTGGAAATTTCAAATGCAGAACACCATGAATTTGCAAAGTAACCGCGCAACATTCGTCTTGCAATCTCAACCGATGGGTTAACACTTTAGGTAATTTAAGTACTAGTCAAAGTTATTGACCAATTCTCAAGACGCCTTTAAGTCTCCCTTCGACACTATGCATGAGAAAGGAGTTCACATTATTGTATTTATTGATAGTCAATCGAAGGCTCCTAGTGATGATATTGATATATTCTTAGCACCATTAATCGAAGAACTTAAAGAGTTGCGGGATAAAGGCCTGACAATGTTCGACTCTCATAAGGGTGAAGAGTTCACACTTAAAGCAATGGTGATGTGGGCGATCCACAACCTTCCATCTTATGGGAGCATTTTAGGTTGTAAGGTTCATGATTATTATGGATGTTCTGTATGTGGGGAGGAAACTGAAGCCTGTTGGCTAAAACATAGTAGTAAGATGAGTTACATGGGTCATTATAGATTAATACCGACTAGTCACCCTTTTAGGAATGACAAGTCTAACTTTTTATCTATCAATCACGAACGCAGAATGCCACCTACTCGGCTTTCTAGTTAGGAAATCGAGGAGAAGGTGACAGCTGCAGCTGTGGTGAATATGTACGTAGGCAAACACCCCCAGTTTGAAAACCTGAAGCGTAAAGCTAGGGGGTATTCGAATGATCCTATTAAAGCGAAGTCGTGGTCTAGGCGATTAATATTTTTTAATTTTCTGTATTGGTAATATCATCGTGTAAGGCATGTAGTTGATGGGATACACACAAAGAAGAATGTTGCAAAATATCTGATAGGAACATGTCTGGATGGATCTCATTCGAAAGATGGAGAGCAAGACCGCCTAGAACTACATGATATGAAAATAAAGAAGAAATTGTGGTTAAAAAATGGTCCTACAACAAGAAGAGATTCTACCCCTCAGGATGCTTTCACTTTGACTACTAGTAAGAAAAATACCATCTCAGATATGTTGTTCAACTTGAAGACTCCAAACGGTTATTATAGTAATTTACGTAGGGTAGTATGCTACCAAGAAAATGAATTGAAACAGTGCAAATCTCACGACTGGCACGTAATCGTCCAATTAATCTCTCTGCTATTTCGACATTTCTTTTTTGAACACAAAGATCTCCATCGGGAAATTATGAAAATCAGTTCGTGTTTTACGCTACTTTGTGAAAAGTGGTAAATAAAAAGCACATTAAAACTGCGAAATCAACTTTAGCCGAGGAAGTTTGTGTATTATAGAAATATTTTCCTCCATTGTTCTTCGATATCTGCATCCCCCTACTTGTGCATTTATGCAATGAAGCTTTGATATGTAGTCCTGTTAGGCATCGTTAGATGTATCCTTATGAGTGCTTGATGAAAACCTTCAAAGATCACGTAAAGAATACAAGGTATATTAGAGAGTCAATTGTTGAAGAATACGTAATTGTGGAATCATCGTCATACGCGAGGGAACATATGCCTGAAAAAGAGGTGAGGAGGTTCAATCCTCGGTGAGAAAAAGTGATCAAGGAACCTAACGATTTTGAGGTCGAATTTCCGATTGGAAACCCTAAAGAGGTGAAATTCACAAATCTACAATACGAGCAAACATCTCGTCATGTCTTCGAATCGCAAGATGAAGTCGAAGACAAGAGATATTGAGAATCTACTGAATTCTTCTTCTTTGATTATATGTTCTTTATATTTTATGATCTAAACTCTACGATTTATCGATAGGAAGTATGAGAATAAAATTACCGAAGATCAAAGGATAAATTGCACGACAATAGATTTTAGGGCATGGGTATCAAATGAGGTAAATTTCACATCACATGCATGTGGTTATTTATTCGTGTGTGATAAAAACAGGCCCTGATGAGATTCATTAATAAATGCAGCATCTAAAAAGAGGTGATGTCTCTTCCAGACTTACACGTCTAGCAAAAGGCTCTAGTTTTCATGTAAAAGAGTTTAAGAAATTCCGCACCAACCGTTTTGATTTAATTTCATATTCATATGAGGAAAAGATTTTGATGCAAAATAGGGCAATATCAATTTCTTCCTTGACCACTTGTATCACTAGAAAAAGCGATAAAAATCCAAAGAATATGGTGCTAACCTATTAAGGTATAATCCTACAAATCCTTGAACTTGATTACTTGGACTTCATAGAAATCGTATTCTATTGTGATTGGGTAAAGGTGGAGGATACAACGAATGCTTGAAAAGTTGATACTGACTCCAAACTTATTATGGTAGATTAATCAAAGAAGAAGAGTAAAGATTACATAGTCGATGAACATTTTATCTGTGCCTTTCAGAACGTAAAGAAGGTATTCTACTCGAAGTCCATAAACGATGGCAATTGTTCTATTGTTGTGCATCCACCAAAGGGTATGACTACTGAAGAGGATGCATTAAAGGCTCCAAAAGAGTTCCAATCAGCTATTTATGACAACCCTAATTTGAAAGATCTTTTAGTTTATTTAGAGTAAGATTGAGTATCAAAATATTATGTTAACCTTATCAACATATTCTTTTACATGACTACGCATAGCCACGTAGTCTCCCACGAGTTATTCCCTGGCTTTTTACAATAACAACAAGTGTTCCCATTATTGATTTTAGATGGTGGAGTTCAATTTTATTGAGTCGAGTGAGAGGTAATGTTTGTACGGGAGTAATTTCAAGGTGAAGGGAACTCAACATTAGAAGGTGGCCTCACAGGAAGATTAATAGCTTGACAACCCTCCATGAAGGTTTTCAAGATCTTAATCTTCCTGTGAGTCCACATGTTTTGTTCATAATGGTGGGGTCGGGTTACTACTTTAAATTGTTTAAAACATTAGGGCTATTGTAAAGCCAGCTCCGCAAAAACTACTTCTTCATCCTTTGCCTCTGGAGAATAAGTTGAGTTCCCTATGAGGCCCCCTTGAGTTCCCTAGAGTGTCGTATATTGGTGGTTCTTGATGAAGGACACACTCCTTGTAATGAGAGGAGCCATATTTGGAATACTCTATCAAACTTCAAATGGGAAAATGCATCATATTATCTGAGACTCCATCCTAGAACAATTTCAATGAGCCCTACAACACGCTGCATTTTGCAAGGCCAAAAAAGGCAGATTTTCTTTCCAAACATGCCTTTTGAGGGTGAAAACCCAAAGGACCTCCGAAACGGCCCTTCGAGAGGCACAAACACCTCATACAGGACCAATGTAACTCGTAGGAACTAATCGTCTGGTCATGGGACCCCTGGTTTGAGAATATGATGATAATTTGAGAAAGTCCACACTTAGGCTTGAAAACATGCCGTTAGAGGATGAAATACCTTTTCTCCCCCCAAGCGGCCCATTTAGGGGATCGATCATCGCGTACAAGACCAATGTAACTCGCAAGAACCAATCGCGTGGTTACGGGACCCCCGATTTGAGAATAGAATGATAATTTGAGAAAATCCACACTTAGGATTAAAAATGTGCCGTTAGAGGGGAAACCCTTAGTTCACCCAAATAATCCCTTTTAGGGGAGAGATCACCATGCACGGGTCCTATGTAGCTAGTAGGAGTCGATAGCGTGGTCACGGGACCCCCGATTTGAGGGCATGACCCAAAATAGAGAAAATCCACACTTAGGCTTGAAAATGTGTCATTGGGAGAGAAACCCCTTAGCGCCCCCCAAAGGGCCCCATGAGCGACGCCAACAGCTCGTACGGGTCCAATGTAACTCGTAGGAACTAACTGCAAGTTCACAGGAACCCCGATTTGAGCGCACGACACAAATTTGGGAATATACACACTTAGACTTGAAAATGTGCCTTTGGAGGGCAAGACCAATTAGCGCCCACTTAATGGCCCCGTGGCCACGCGGTCTGTTCTTGCGATTTGTAGAGCTCATTGAAATTATTCTAGAAAGTAGTCCTGGATAATATGATGCATTTTGTCGTTTGAAGATTGATAGAGCATTCCAACTACGAATCCTCTATTGGAGTGTCCTGGATTGGTGGATCTTGATGAAGGGCACACTCCTCGTAATGATAATATCTACCATTATGGGGATTATGGCCTTCATCAAAATCCACTAAACATGCCTTTAGACGAGTCGTATTTGGAATACTATATCAAACTCCAAATGAGAAAACACATCATATTATCTGGGAAACCTTTCTAGAATAATTTCAATGAGATTTACAACACGCCGCATTTGGCCAGGCTATAAAAGACAGATTTTATTCCCAAGTAAGCCTTTAGAGGGCATAAACCCCTAAACGCTCCCCACACTGCCTCGTGAATGACACTAACACCTCACATGGGTCTAATGTCACTCGTAGGAGCTGACCGCGTGGTCACGGGACCCTCAGTTTGAGAGCACGACTTAAGACAGAGAAAATCCACACCTTGGCTTGAAAACATGTCATTGGGAGCGCCCCCAAACGTCCCTATGAGCGGTACCAACAACTCGCATGGGTCCAATGTAACTCGTAGGAGACGACCACGTGGTCACGGGACCCTCGGTTTGAGAGCACAACCCAAAATAGAGAGAATCCACACTTAGGCTTGAAAACATGCCCTTAGGGGATGAAACTGCTTAGTGCCCCCCCCCCCCCCCCCCCCAGCCCCGTGAGCGACGTAAACACATCGTATGAATCCATTGTAACTCGTAAGAGTTGACCACGTGGTCACGGGACTCTTAGTTTGAGAGCATAGACGAAAATAAAGAAAATCTACACTTAGGCTTGAAAGCGTGTCATTGGGGGTGACACACCTGAGCGCCCCCCCCCCCCCCCCCCCCCGGCCCCGTGAGCAATGCCAACACCTCGTACGGTTCCAATGTAACTATTAGGAGTCGACCGTGTGATCACAGAACCCTTGGTTTGAGAGCACGGCTCAAAACAGAGAAAATCCACACATAGGCATGAAAATGCTCCATTGGGGGGCGAAACCTCTTAGAACCCCCCACATGGCCCCGTGACCTTTGTCAACACCTCACATGGGGCCAATGTAACTCTTAGGAACCAACTTCATGGTCACGGGACCCGTGGTTTGAGAGAAAGGCATATATTTGTGAATATATACACTTAGACTTGAAAATACGCCTTTGGGGGAAAAACAAATTAGCGCCCCCAACACGGGCCCATGAGCAGCGCCAAAACCTTGTACGGGTCCAATGTAATTCGTAGTGGCCGACTATGTGGTCACATGAACCTTGGTTTGAGAGCACAATCCAAAATAGAGAAAGTTCACACTTAGGCTTGAAAATGTGTCGTTGGGGGCGAAACCCATTATCACCCTCCACACGACCCCATGAGCTATGCCAACACCTCGCACGGGTCCAATATAACTCGTAGCAGTAGATCGCGTGGTCACGAGACATTCGGTATGAGAGCACGACTCAAAATAGAGAAAATCCACACTTAGGCTTGAAAATGTGTTGTTGGGGGGCGAAACCCCTTAGCGCCCCGAGTGGCCCCAACACCTTGCACGGGTCTAATGTAACTTGTAGGAGTCGACCGCGTGGTCACGGGACCCTCGATTTGAGATCATGACCCAAAACAGAGAAAATATACACTTAGGTTTGAAAGCGTGCCGTTGGGGGGTAAAACCCCTTAGCGCCCCCACGGCCCCGTGAGTGGTGCCAACACCTCGTACGGGTCCAATGGAACTCGTAGGAGCCGACCGCGTGGTCACGGGACCCTCCGTTTGAGAGCACTGCCCAAAATAGAGAAAATCCAAATTTAGGTTTGAAAACGTTTCATTGGGAGTCTAAACCCCTTAGTTCCCCCCACACGTCCCCATGAGTGCGCTAACACCTCACATGGGTCCAATGTAACTAGTAGGAACTGACTACGTGGTCATGGGACCCTCGGTTTGAGATCACGACCCAAAAAAAAGAAAATCCACACTTAGAAAAATATGACATTGGGGGGGACCACTTAGTGCCCCCACACGGCCCGTTGGGAAGCGCCAACACCTCGCACGGGTTCAATGTAACTCGTAAGAGCCAACCGCGTGGTCACGGGACCCTCAGTTTGAGAGCACGACCCAAAACAGACAAAACCCATACTTAGTCTTGAAAATGTGTCGTTGGGGGGAGGGGAAAAACCCCTTAGCTCACCACACACGGCCATGTGAGCTGCACCAACACCTCGCACATGTCTGATGTAACTCATAGGAGCCGACCGCGTGGTCACGGGACCCTCGATTTGAGAGCACGACCCAAAAGAGAGAAAATCCACACTTAGGTTTGAAAACGTGCTGTTGAGGGGAGAAACCCCTTAGCACCCCCCAAGCGGCCTTGTGAGTGGTTCCAACACCTCGCATGGGTCCAATGTAAATCGTAGTAGCCGACCACGTGGTCAAGGGACTCTCGATTTGAGAGCACGATCTAAAATAGAGAAAATCCACACTTAGGCTTGAAAATGTGTCATTGGGTGGCGAAACCCCTTAGCGCCCCCCCCCCCCCCCCCCCCCCCCCCAGCCTCGTGAGCGGTACCAACACTTCACACGGGTCAAATGTAACCCCTTGGAGCCGATCGCGTGGTCATAGGACCCTTGGCTTGAGAGCACGACCCAAAATAGAGAAATTCCACACTTAGGCATAAAAACGTGTTATTGGGGGGCAAAACCCTTTAAGGACAACCACAAGTCCCTGTGAGCGGCGCCAATACCTCGCATGGCTCCAATGTAACTCGTAGGAGCCGATTGCATGGTCACATAACCCTCGGCTTAAGAACATCGCCCAAAATAGAGAAAATCCACACTTAAGCTTGAAAATGTGCCGTTGGGGGGCGAAACCCCTTAGCGCCCCCCCCCCCCCCCCCCCCCCCCCCCCCCCACGGCCCCATGAGCTGTGCCAACACCTCCCACAGGTCCAATGTAACTCGTAGGAGCCGAATGCGTGGTCACGGGACCCTTGGTATGAGAGAACAACCCTAAACAGAGAAAATCTAGAAAATCCTGCCATTTTTTAAATATAGCTAAAAAGGGTCACGGATAAAGGCTGTGACCATATTAATTTTTCTGTCAAGGATCATAAGGGTCATTGATAATAGTCGTGACCAGTAGTCTAATCGCCCAACAAAATATAAGAGGGCGTCACAGTCATGGGCCATGAGCAGTGATGTGACCATGCAACTATAATTAAGGTTGGGTCATGGCCTAGGGCAGTAACTAGCATGATAAATGGGTCACGGTCTTCATTCGTGACCAAGTTCCGTGGCCTACTAAGATCCGTGACCATCCGATGATCAGGGAGATGGGAAGTGACCACATGAAATGATCATGCCCGATTATGTCACGAAACCAATCCGTGATCCACAACTTTGGTTAGGGACAAAATCCTTGACCAATCGCCCAATTTGGTGTTGTTATAAGGGCCTGAGACCTCGGAAGTGATAATTTTTGTAATCTAAAGTCCTTATAAGGGTTTAGGACCTCCGAAAGAAGAAAACATCTAAAAGTTTAAATTACTTATAACGGACAAAGACCTACGGACAATTTTTTTTGTAATATGAGGTCCTTATAAGGGTTTAGGACCTCCAAACTTAGAAAGCATTTAAAATTTTAAATTCCCTATACGGTCTTGAGACCTTCAGACTGAAAAACATTTGCAATATGAAGTTATTATAAGGGTTTAGGATCTGCAAACTTAGAAAAAAAATTAAATTTTGAAGTCCTTAAAGGGTTTGGGGCCTCCGAACATAGAAAACAAAGATCCAAGGCTGAAGACCTTGTAACTCAGATTGTGGATCATAAGAACTTAGCTTCTTAGAGCCAAGGCAGAATTCATTATAGCCCTTAAAAATACTTATATATAATACATCACGGGCAATGAAAAATGTCATCATTTCTTTCAAATATTGAATACATCACTAGTAGTTTTTCTTATGGTGCATTATATTTCAATGATGAGGGAGTTCATACCCTCCCTATGTATTTGAGGTAATGGCACCCAATTATCGCAATCTTGGTTACCATGTATTGACCCTTACATTTGGTACCTAACTTCCCTTTACTTGGATTATTGGTTGTAAGACTGACATGCCTTTGGACCAGGTTTCACACTTTGAAATCCATGTGGTGGACCTTTCTGTTGAAGTAGGAGACTATTTTCTATTTCTAGGCTAACATCCTGACAAGTGCAGCTTCCGTATTTTCTTTTAATCGATCAAGGGATACCTTTAAACATTTTTATTATCCCTCAATTTGAACTAAGATACCCTTAGTGTGGGTATTTTTACCTTAGTTTGGATTAAATCCCAAGTATCGAATGTCAGAGAGAATGGAGCCCCCCCCCCCCCCCCCCCCCCCTGAGCCTTTAATCGAGGCCTTATAATCCCACTAAATGCTGGGTAATTCTTTGGCCCACAACCCCTAATCTCTTTTTAATATCCTTTTCAAACTGGGAAGATCTTTATGTTAATAACCTCAATGTGGCAATTAGGCAGTGGGTGGCCTGGGGATGAGGAATGATTGCTGAACTTGGAATCGAATATATGAAATTTGAGATAGATCTCTTAAGAATCAAATTGTTGAATTTGAGATATGTGGTGAATTAAGATAAGGAAAGTTATTGTCACTTTCTTTTATGAATCTGTAGCTTTATGAACCCCTTGATAAAGGGTTACACGTCAATAATATTTGGAGTATGCCCAAAGTTTATAAACACGAGTTCTAGGATTTATAATACATGATATTTTGAATTGGATTCTGAGTTGAGGTTTCTTTGTTTTGGGTGTGTATCTATTTTGGGTTTGGAAAGATATGAAACTGGGAAGAACTACAAGTGAAGAATGAAAGGGGAAAAATGATGTTAGGTCGTTCAAACGAGGTGAGACTTCGTTTGAACGATATACTACGTCGCGCGAACGAAGTCCACTCTCTTTTGAGCAATGTGGCCTAGTTTCTGACTTCTTTTTTCCCTTTGGACTTAGGCTGATAGTTTCATAATAGTAAAGCTCCGAATGCTAACCAATTTAATAACTTGAGAAATTCAATAAGGAAACAATATGTAAATAGGAGTAAGGGAATTTAGTGTCGGTTAATCATTTGTGGAAATAGTGTCACACTCACACTTTAATTATTAATAATTACAATAACATGGAGGGTTATGTAATTATTTTTCTGAAATGGAATTAATAATTTATTAGATGGTAAATTATTAATTAATAGAATGTGGTGGAACTTTAGACAAACTTTTTAGGTAATTATAGAGTAATTACCTTTACATATTATATGAAATAATAATAAGTACTATATTATATTTGTGTCTGGACATACCAGTGGACCGTCCTATCGACTTGGGGGTCCATGCGTTCGGGCCGCGTACCACTCGTCGGCACAGGTGGGCTACTACGTGAAGGCTCCACCCATTAGAGGTAGGGTTGTCGCTCACAGTTCGTGTATCATCGTTGGGTATGGTCCGTCTACAGGAGTCCTGCGTAGGGATCACCCCCAATTTATGTGTGGTTGTGTTGTCCCTTAGGATAACGGATTCCTCTGGACTTGTTGATAGAGCACGAATTTGACACCAACGTTAGATGCTTTTGTGTTTCATATTTATGGAAGGACATATATTATTAATTCCCCGGGATATTTTGAAAATATATTAAATTGACTAAGGATGTGGATAATAAATATTATTTTGACCCTATAATGCATAATAGATGTTTATGCCTTATACTTGATACTGATGAGATTGAAATTAATGTAAATTGGTAATTTAAATGTAGGTATTACATTTAATTTAATTAATTAAGGATAAAAATCCTTCTATTATTGAGATGACATCACCATTTGATAATTGGAACATATGAGGGGGCGAATAATATCACACTTAGATGAGGGACGAGGTGTTATACACATGTGAGTGATGAAAGGGGTTATTTGTTGTGCATTAACTGTATTATTATAATCATAAATTATTCAAGGAAATTCTTCCACACCTCTCGATCTGACCCATATTTAAATGTTTCCCCCCAAGTGCTCATCGATAATGACAGTGGGATTGTGCATAACAGTCTTACAACTTTACTTGCTCTTTGATTTCAGCTCAGTTGGTCTAGCATAGGTTCTTCTCGGCTCTAGCCATTTATTTATTTGGAACTTTGAAAGGGCATAAGCCTGAACCTTTATTTTATGTTGGTGGAGAATTATGTTACTCTAGCTAGATATTCATAATAATGTTGATGGTTCAGACCTATTTATTCATTATAATTGTGTTTATGACTTTTCAAACTTGGGCCTTAAATTATAAATTATTTATATTCATATATGGTGTTAAGGATGGTATTAATTGAAAAGAAATTCCTGTCTTTGACGTATCGTGCCTGGTCGTCCTTTACAAGAGAAAATCGGGGTTGTTAGAACTTAGAGGTTATTCAATTCACCCATTAGGCTTGAATCTTGTCTATTGGAAGGTCATTATTTCTAAGGTAGGATTTAATGAAGGTGGTTTAATCTAAGCTCTAATCGACCTTTATAATTTTAATATGAAGTTGTCTGATGCTTGACTGATCTAGGTTGACAACTAGTTCCTCTAGATCTATCTCATCTCATGATGGAAGATGTATAAGGTGGCCTGCCTCTGAGTTCTCAGCCCGGGGGACCCCTTTGATGTAAAATTTAGGCATTATCTTAATGAGGCGTTATATGTTTTCTTAATACCGTATCATACAGTTTCCTTTAGTCTCATAGACATCAGTGACTTAATTGACAACCAATTGAGATCCATTGGTAGCCTCAACTTATTGAGCTTTTAAATGGACGGTAAGGCCCAAGACTGCCAACACGGATTCATTTTCTACTTCATTATTAGAGGCTTTGAATTTAAAATGGAAAGACAGAGAGATTGTACCTTCCTTCGATGTTGCTAGGTGGATTCCTGCCCCATATATCGAGATGTTTGAGAAGTCATCCACGTGCAGCACCCATATAGGAGATTTGAGGTCAAATTACTGGAATATGGATTGTCTACCTCTTTGGGCATCGCTGGAACCTTGGCCTTAGGGATCGTGTGGTCCCCATTCACTTCTTCTAGGTTGATGAATTAAAAAATTTAATTAGTTGAGGCTTATCCTTTGACAACACTCTAAGGTTGATACTTGATGTTTAACTAGCCTACCTCTAGAAACCATTGGACAATACTTCTAGAAGTTTTGGGATTATGGAGGCTCTTTCTGAGGGGTTAATCGGTCATAACCATGATGCATTGGGATTAGAAGTAGGTCCTTAGGCATAAGTCTAGCCTCTATATTATTGGGCACTTTCTCACAATCCCATTAGGACATGGCTAACATAGTACATGGGGTATTGTACCCCAAATTCTTCCCATAGACGGTGCCAAACTAATGAGTGTTAAAATCGTAAGTGACTTTAAACCCTCAGGTGATCCCCTTGGGACCTCAAACGGGTCAGAGGATAGAATTATCAAGTGCAAGATAATGTTTAAAGTGGTTTGAACCTCAGGGGATGGTCTTACGTTCATTATAAAAAAGGTGTTATGCATGTTTGTTATAATATAGTTGGGTATTATAGTTTAGGACACTCCTTGAGCCTTGATAAAGGGAGTCCGAGGTCTTACGACATTCGTCGATGGTACAACGGACCTTAAGAAGTAGCTGATTGACTTTAAGGATATATATATATATTGTTTTATGAATCTTACAAAATGTACAATATATACAAAGAATGGAACTGGTCTAAGTTATTAACATAAGTTCTTGATAGTAGGCCGTGAGTATGGGATGGAGTGTAAACACCGGAGAAATGATACATCTCTTGTAAGTGTATTAGCTTAATGCTCTTAATCTCCTTGAATGCTAGACATTAATCCTATTCCATTTTTTAATGGCTTCCTATTTATAGGAAAACTCTTGGAGTGAGAGAAAATGGTGTGCTTTCAAGGCATGACTTTGACAGTTCTGAGGTTTGACAAGGCCACAAATATGGTGGGATGTTAGGAAAAGTATTTGTAAGTGAATTGTCTTGGTTATTGAGTACATTAAATAACGATGAGAACACTCAATGCAAGTGGAGTTGGATAGTTATGGTAGGTAGAAAGTATTCTGCTTTTTATCTATTCCGTTAAACATCTTACAAGATCATTATAGGATGTACAAAGGGGATAGAGGAATGACAGAGTTTCTAGGAATGGATGCCGAAGTACCATATGTCACCACATACTAAGATGGAGGTCGGGGTGACCTTCAGAGGTTAGTATCCCCCAATCGGAGGCCGACTGATGGAGCATATTGCAATGGAACATTGATGTCGATGTCTTTCAGCTTGATGGACGAAAAATGATGGAACAACTAAGCTTTCATTGGGAACGGACAATCGATTAAGTTATGCTACAATACCGAGACTTTATCTGAGGAGAAACAGAGGTCTCCGATGCAAATATCATTTTAATTACGGTCTGAGATTGCCTGTGGAGCCTCTTACCTTGTCAGAGTGTGTTTGAAGCGGTTTGAGACTTTGGAAAGTGAAGGGTACCCAAGGGTATTATGAAGAAGTTTTAACAAATCCAAGCGATCACCCTAATTCTCTTTGATAGGGTGAAATGCTCATTAAAGGTTAGAAAAAAATATATAACAAAAAGGTTTTTGTTTTTTACATATTATATTTGAAACACAAATGTATGATATTAAGGAATTCTTTAACACATCAAAATTAACCATCAATCATAAAATGTACTACTTGATTTGGTGTAATGTTTTATGCTTTTTTCGGAGAAAATTATGGTATCATGTTACTTGAATTTGTACATTATCATGTAAGAGTGAATTATTTGTCCCTTTCTTTTTATTCACTAACCATTCTCTAACATTGTTGGGTTAATAGATCTAATCCTCCAAGAGTACAAAAAGGTGATATGGAATATGAATGTAGTCTGGATTTAAAAACCTAAACACTTATTACAAATGTAGATATGACAGGAGCAGACCTGTCGTGTTAATTTTATTCGAATTGATCACGAATTGACATTCGTAGTAAAATCTACTATATCTTCTCATATTTGCATTAATGAATTGAACTTTTATTAAGGGTTTGACTTATCTCTATTATTTTAAAGACCCAAGAATCAATAGCAACAAGCACACTTGAGTTATCTTCTTCCCTGTAATTTCATTTGACTTGAAGAAATAAGGACAATTTAGTGTAGTTTGTGTATTTATTTAAGGGGTGTAAACGAATATTCAAAATTTTAAATCCGTCTTGTATCCTAAGACCGAATCATGCAGATATTTATCTGGGAAATATCCAAAAGTGATGATATAGGTAATGTGTTAAAATATCGAAGAAAACAAATACAATTATGTACAATATGAATATGAGTCACGGATAAACCGTACCCGAGACAAAGTATTCATATTTATGGATTTTCATTTCCTCGAATATTCGTATCTGTATCCAAGTAATTGAAGATTAACATTACTCTTTTGAACTTTCATAATATTTTTTCTGGTCCAAAATTTAAAAATAATGGATGATTTTAAGGAATTAAAAAATCAAATTATAAAACAAATGTGTTGTTTAATTAAGTGTTTATATATATATGTGTGTATATATATATATATATATATATATATATATATATATATATATATATATATATATATATATATATATATATATATATATATATATATATGCTTGTGTGTGTGTGTGTGTGGTCAAGAAACTGATGTTATTAAATTATTTGAAATTACTATTATATGCTTTCATTTTTATTTTTATATTTTCTTAAATTAATTTCTCGCATTTGAGATTCAAAATTGCAAAGTTTTATTACTGATTATGGTAAATAAATGGGAGAGGTGTGATTTTTTTTATGTTTACTAGCATGTAGCCCGCGCAATGCGTGGGCATATTATAATATTTGATCAATTATAAAAAGGCTTCAAAAATATAAAACCAACTATGAAAAACTTTTCCTACTAAATGTAAATGGTCTCATTAAATGAGTTAGTGGAAGTTAAATGGATTTAGGAATGTCAAATTTACACCTCAATATTATCTCTGAACATTAAATATATAATACACTTCTAAACCTACACATGGCCCCATTTCAAATGACACATGAAGGGTTGCTTGAGATTGAGATTATTTATCTCAAAAGAAAATTCATGGCTCGCGTGAAACTTTCAAAATTAGAAAAATGCCCAATGGATCTTTTCGTATCCGTTGCACATTCACCCCATCCCTTTTATAAATAGTCCTTATTTCCAAAAAAATAATCCTTTTTTTCAAACCATTTTACTTTAAAAAATAATGGATTGAAAGGTTAAAAAATATATTTTACATAAGTAAAAACTTATTTCGATCCCCCCAAAACAATTATTTAGGGCAACAAAGACTGGGTTATGGGTAGAGACTATGATATACCCAAGAAATAAAAAAAATCGATCATTATTTAAACAAAACTGTATATGAGTTTTTGAGGTATAAATGTGAGAAAGAAAAACATGAGATATCATGATAGAAAATAAAATATCTCGTACTTTAAATACTTTTATTCATGTTATGTTTAAAAAAGTGAGCAATTTGATACCATAATTTGTATACTCTCTTTATTGTTTGAAGGACTAATTTGTTTCGTTTGATATTTCCCTGAGGAGTTTTAATCTGTATTATATCTAATCTTTGTTGTTCAATAGCTTGAAAATAAACAAAAAGTGACAAATAATTTATATATTAATAGAGAATACATGAAAAAAAAGAGTTTAAATTAAAAATCAAAATTGAATTTGAAGAAAGAAAAGAGTATGGATACATAAAAATAATTAACAAAACATATACAACTTATAAAAAATTGCAATAATGAAGAGGGTATACCTCAGAAATTCTCTAACAACTATAATTCTCAAAGTCATACAAATATCCCAAATCATCTTCTTTCTTTTCTTTATTTTACATTTTCAAGATGATATATTGTCAAAATAAAGAAGACAAAATTGTGACAACCCTCCTAATTAAATATCGAGTGATCAGTAATTTATTACATTAAATCAAAGTGTTCGGTTGGTTCATTCTTAGCATCACTATCATAAAATAATTTTTCTTTATTAATCACGTAATAATTAATTAAGCTAAGTGCCAAACCATTAAATTTTAAAAATTAAGGCCTATTGTTATTAGTTAATATATGAAACCATTTTTACGAACACACGTAATAATATTAAAACCAAATCATCCAAATGAAATCACCAAGCTAGATTAACCAATTCCAAAAAATATATCCAAAAATGCAGGACAAGGAAATAAATAAAACAATTCCAACAATAGTTGAATACTGAAACAATAAAGAGTACAAGTCTCTCTTTCTGGACTAAATAAAACTAGAAATAGGTGACACATGCCCTAAATAATAATGACTAAACACAAGACTGAGAAGACAAGGATAAAGTCATCTACTGCAAGGACCTGCAACTCCCACACTAGGTGCATCACGTCAATGGTCTAAAGATCTAGGCCTGAAGCCCCTATGGCTAGGCACCTGTAATATATATATATATATATATATATATATATATATATATATATATATATATATATATATATATATATATATATATATATATATATATATATATATATATGCACAAGAGGAAGAAAAGATAACCGAGTGTAAAATAGCTTTAAAAATAGTTTATCAATTATTTAAAATGCTTACCAATTGATATTACATATATGTTAGTACTTCGACACTCACTTGGGAATTCTCCCCCCTCAACTAGTGTGCACGTCTAACGTACTAATGATCTAATCTAGATAAAGCTATGCCAATTCACTAGTCTAACCCAATACAACTTCACCAAATTCTGCTTTAAGTAATCGCACGATTATAGTTTATATCAGATAACCTTTTCTTGTGAATATATTAATCTAGTTATATTCATCTCAATACAGACTTGAGTTCGCAACCACATAATTCATTTAATATTAATTATGAATTCGTATCTACTTACAAGCACAATAGATTAATCACAGGTATATATATTTATCACTCATAATATATATACTAATAGGTCACCCCACATAAATATATAGTGTCAGCATACTCTGCTATCAAGTCCCCGTATCTCTCTTACAAAGTGGGATACTAGTCCGGAATCACTCTCGAACTGTATTAACACAAAACACACATATTGGAGGTGAAGCATAGTTCCCATTCACTAAGAGGTCAGCACATACCCTCGTGTCTCTTTGGACGATCTAACTATCATTCTCAGATAGCCTGTATCCAGGGATGCTATGTTCTACGGTACAAGTCAATATCCCCAATAAGGTTCAATCGAGATAAGACTGTCCCAGCGCGAAAACCCCTGTGATATCAAGTGGCACGAGTATGATTACACAAAAAAAAATATAAAATATATATTCATGCACATATTTATGTAATTGTCATTCAGATAGTTACACGCATGACTCATATAATGTTCTAACCATACACGACACGTAGTGCCAGAGTCCCACATATAATTAATCCATTCTTACTTTCTCAATTTTCATAGGGCCTTAAGTGATTCTCAACTCTCAAAGTGCATCATCATGATAAATATAAAGTTAGTAGGTTTACGTACTCTACCCTACTGGGCTAAGTCATTATTAATGCTCACAAGACCTAATTTAACGTACACACAAGTTCCACTCCATTTCATACCCCCGAAATCCCATGGTTGAATCCCATATAAAATCATCTTCCCCGGACCCCTACTTATACCCTACTGGTCCTCCTTAAGTTCCATTATAATATTTAGTTTATGCCTAAACGTCCTTACACATCGGTATTGGATCAACATATAAAAGGGGAAAAAGTTTCCATTTCCAGGAGGAGTCGATCCATCGATTAAAGGGGGTCGATCGATCGGCATTCTTGAGTCGATCAATCAATCAAGCAGTTATTGCCCAGAATTCTCCATATTAAACCTATGGGTTTCTTCCAACATAAATCATCATAACTCCATTAACAAGTCCCAAAATCCCAACCAAACATTATGAACGTTATACAAACCAATATGGATAATTTCTAACGTAAAACATTCATTAATTCCTCAAGATTCGTCATCAATTGGGATTAATTCAAGAAATTAACATTTAACCCTAGTTCATCGAATTTTCTCAAGAATTCATTTATTTTCCCGATTTTTATCTCTACTGGGCATCAAATTTAGTGGATAATATTCTACATATAACAAGATATTCATCCTAACATGGTTTCTACTCCAAAATTGCAATAATATTCTCCCAACAACATTATATTTTCATGAAGACATAAAATAATTAAATCCTACACTAGCATGGATGTGTTATCAACTAAAGAAAATAAAGTTAGACACTTTCTTGGAAATAAAAGTCTGAATCATAGAGAATGAAGGGTATGTTCCTTCTCCTCATTCTTCGATCTTCCCGTTGGTGGTGGAATTGGTGAGAGTGGTGTAGGGTTGGTGGCTCTCCTCCTTGGAAGCCTTCTCTCTTCTCTCTTCCTTAGCCTCTCTACAACTCGAATGTTTTTAACCCTCGAGGACTCTAACTCCCATCAGATATAACCCTTCAATTTTCGTCCATAATTAAGGCCTAAAATTGGAAATTACCAAAATGCCCTCACGGGTTACTTGTTAGGCATAAAAACGTCCCGAGACCCAGACTAAACCCCCGTGTACACTTTTCTAACTATCTCAACCCTTTCGTACACACTGGCACTCTCAAAATGATCATACGGTTGACTTAGAATTAAATTACTTTTTATTCCATTAATTTCGTCCCGACACAACACACGCGCGTCCCGACTTAATTTCTATAACTGTCATATTATTCACTCACGATAATTTGAATAAATTAAATCTCATATATTACTTTACTCAATAAGTAATATTCAACATAATTCTTATCAATAATTACTAACTCTCGTCACGCTGGTAAATATTTATTTTAAAATCCAAATTAATATTAAATTAATTTATCCCAATTTAATTTAATTAATCCCATAATTAAATGCCATAAAAATATGGGGTAGTATAAAAATAAAATTTTAACATTCCCAACATAATATTTTAACCTCTCATGATACAAAAGGTAAACGAATCATTTACCTCAATTTCTCATTTTCCCCATATACCTGAAACAATCAACCAAAGAAAAAACTCAATTACAAAAGGTATTTGTTTTTAAAAAAAAAATGATTCGTAATATTAAGCCTAATTCCTTCCACTCTTAAGTTTCTTTTCATTAATCTTTATTTCAGTATGTGCTCCAACCTTGACAATGTTAAGTAAACTTCAGCATTAAAGTGGATTTTACTTTGGGTGTTGTTAAGATATCAAAAGATGTAGAGATCGTGGAAACTTCATTGAAAAATATTTCACCTGAATGACAACTACGCCAGATAGTTTTTCAATTCTTTCAATGAGTTTTTCTATCTCGTAGTCTTGCTCCATGAAATCTTGAGAACAATACCCATACATGTGAAGGGGCCAGTCATTCTAACCTCTATAAGGTTTTCTAATTTGTGCCACATCAGTGGAGATGACGTCAATCTACCCATAGTAAAAGAATTACCCAAATAAAAACAATCCATAACCTTAAAAGTAAAATATAATAGAGAATGAAATAGGGACGTACACACTTGCATCTTCTCTTTCCAAAAGATTGATTGGAGTACCTGATTTGGGTGAAACCAAATAACTTTCTGGCAATTCACCCACACCCAATATTCTACCACGCCACCATACCGCACCCAAAAATCACATTATCTACAACTGAAATTATGAAATCTGGTAGAAAAAAATAATGAAAACACAAAATCGAAATTTGCAAAATCAACACAAAAATCATTCGAATGTAAAAAACTCATGGTTATCGATTAAGCAAATACATAATTAAAACCTTTTAATCTGAAGCTGAGATTTTTCGTGAGAGAGTGGCAGAGATGGCTGATGGGTGAGACATATATTTGTTTTGTCTAAAGGCATCTGTAAGGATTTGAGTGTCATATAGAAGAAGTCAGTTTTACTCTTCAGCGTTTCAAATTCCTCTGTAGCCTTTCAAATTCTAATTCATGTGAACTGTTAATAAAGGAAAACTCTAATATAACGTATAAGAGAAGTTTACAATTAATTCACTCATTAACTTCTAATACTATCGTATTAGAAGTATAATATAGATGTTTGCCTTGTTTTTAGCTTACATGAGAGTGCGAATTTTTTTGAAAGTTTAAAGGATTCTATGCATGTACCCAGACAATGCTTGCTAGGGTGAAAGTTTCATTAAAGGTTAACAATTTAAAAAAAAAAATCAATGATTTCATTTTTCAAATTTTTTGATATTTGAAAAGGAAATGTTTTATTTTAAGGAATTTGTTAAAGCATAAAATTAAAATAAAGCATAAAAATTTGTTATTTAGTTTGGTGTAATATTATCGAAAAAGTTATAAATCATAAAAAATGATTTTAAGGAATTATAAATATAAATCATAAAAAAATGTGTTATTTAATCGAGTGAGTTTTTTATATTTATCATCAAGAAACATATAGTACTAATTTATTTAAAAATCTTGTTATAAGATTTTTATTTTTATTTTTATATTTTCTTTAATAGAAGTTATCGGAATTTAGATTTAAAATGGACTAGTTCATTACTCATCGTGGTAAAAAAAATGGGAGAGGTAAGATTCTTTCTATGGTTGTGTTTGAATTATTTTTAGATTACATGAGTTTGCAAATTTTTTTTAGGTTCAAGGGGTTTCTAAGAAAGCACCCCGATAATAATTGTTAGGATGATAGGTTCATTAAAGGTTAGCATTTAAAAAAAACATCAATGATTTCATTTTTCACATTTTAAGATATTCGAAAAGGAAATGTTTGATTTTAAGGAATTTGTTACGACATAAAAATTAATCTAAAGCATAAAGCATGTGCCAATTAGTCTGGTGTAATATTATAAAAAACATTATGTTATTTTGTTAACAATCGTTCATGAATCATGTGGGTTAAAAACTTGTTATGTACTAAAGTGGTGAGCACCAGCATGTTGCACATCATCCTTGTAGATTATAAAATTTTCATATTAGCACTCCTATTCTAAAAAAATTCTCAAGTAAATAACTCTCTTTCCAGTAATTTAATTTTCATCCATAATTAATTTAATTACACCAGAAAATTAAAACACATAGCAACTGATGTGAGTTCAATAGTAAGATTAGGAAACTAAAATAATCACAAATAAAGGAACATTCAGTCGAATCGTTATTGATATGTAAACAAACATCATAGCGATAGATTAAAATAAAGGGAAACAAACATTTTACTTCTCCTAGTAGAGAGGTAAACGACATTATTGTCATAATAGTACAAATTCGCCATTATGGGGATAAGGTTCAACAACTATTCTAACAAAGATCCGAACACGGTTGGACACGAAATCCGTTGTAACAGGGTTACCTTATGGAATCACTTGAATAATAGCCCTGGGCATATCTTCCTTTATCATCTTTTCTGCTTCTCTAGCTATCAAACCCACCACCTCATGTCATGATGTTTTCTTGTTTGCCAAATATTTAAAAATATTCCAAACAATATATTAGCAATTTTAATATTTAAACTTTTGTTACATGAAATAAGGGGCGTACTTTAAAAAATGACACGAAATTGACAGGACGTTTAAATTTTGTCAGCCATCTTTCTAACAAGAAGTCATCTCGTATTTATATAAAAGTTATTAGTCGTATTAGTGTGTCATATCATGTTAATCATATATTTACTCGGGTTATCATGTATTTCTGTTTAATAAGTGTGATATATAAGAATCGTGGAAACCCACATCATATTTGTAAAGCGTCACGACTCATGTTCGTGTGCAATAACAAAATATGAAGTCGGGTCGTATTGTGTCGAGTTGAATTGATGAAAGACCAAAAACATGAATGATGAACGACCAAACAAATAACAACCAAGATGTTTGCTAAAGAAAAATAGAAACGAAAGGACTTGGCAAAGCCAGGAATGAGAATAAGGCTTGTTTACTTTTCGAGAAAATAGGTGGTTATGAGAGGGTGTAGGGTATCGTTGTCCACCATGTTGGATCTTGCATGAGTTCGTCTTGTGGTTTGTTGCTTCATTTGTGTTGTGGGGGTGGTAGTACCAATAGGCGTATGTATATTTCTACGAAGGATGTTTCTTGAGGTGGTGGTTTTCTCTTAAGCGGTTGTAGGTGGTGTTTTTTTTGTGGTTGATGCCTTTTTGGCATCTCGCATTTCTTTCCATTGTGTTGTATACTCCCTGTATATGGGTTTCGCTCCCTTAAATGGTTTGGCTCTAATATATCATTTACTTATCAAAAAAATAAAAATTAACACAAAGGTATGGTGAGATAGAATGTTTATAATGCATCTGGAGAGAATGATTACTTGGTAGAGTTAATGGTTCCTGGGGGAGCAGTTGGTTCTCCTGCCCTACCATAATTTTGTTAATAAGAATTAACAATGCAAGAACAAGTACATAAAAAATGGAGAGAACATAACATTATTTATAGTATAACAAGAAATCTTTACGTGATAAATCTTCACAACTTTCACAATAATTCACCAAATTGATAGGTGAATCTGATTTTTATCACTTCTGCATTTGGCATAAGAACGAATTGTATGGATTTTACAAGAAGATCTATTTATAAAATTCACCCCTCCCATTTTTTATTGGAGAAAGTAGTCTTAGTTCCATCACAAACAAATTTTAAATACTAAAATAATTTTGACAAATTTTAAACGCTAGTGGCATGACAAGTGGACGAAATAGTAAATTGTCCTTAAATGTTTAAAAATTGTTACTAAGGGACCTACGTGTAAATTTCCCTTTTTGTATCAGTAGTTAGTGCACTGTCTCCACTACCTAGATACTGTTTTAAATACTTACTATTACATTTGGAACTGCTCACGACAATTACAAATTAGATGATTAGGAATATGTTGTAATAGTTTAAAACAATTACATAACTGAATTTGTGACCAAGCACGTGGTAATAGCTATAGATTCTTTTTTAAAAATACTCCATCCATCTCAAATTAAAAGTTTACTATTTCATTTATTTTTAACGTAATCAACGACCCAATTTTTTTTACAGTAAACATATGTTGATCTTGTTCATTGATCGAAAGAATCCTTAATCTATACAAAAAGATAACATGTTTCAGTTCTTTTTAATACCATATTGATTTAATATTGCTTTAGTTTAATAACATTACCCTTATATTCAACAAACTAAGGGTGCGCACAACTCAAATTTGTTCGGTTTTATTACTAACCCAAAATTGGAACTTCGGTGATCAATTTCACAATTTTTTAACCGAAATCGAAACCGAATATGTTAAAAATTCAACCAATCCGAATCGAGTAGGTTTAAATCAAAGAGAAGTTAACATTTTTCATATATATAAAGTGTAAAAATACATTTTAGGATCGGTTCCAATTTGATCGATGCTCTTTGTTCAGTTACAAATCAGATAGATTTATGATTCGGTTCTATTGTATTGGGATGGAATCGAAACTGATCCGAAAAGATCATTTGTAAATTTTTCAGAACCGATGCCTAACCATCGAAAGAAAAAATTACATCAACCTGTTACCAACACCTACTCATCCCCTAAACATCCAATTACGTGGCTATCTTCATTTCGGAACATTAATTATTGCCAGCCAACTTTGACACGGATTGAGAAATGTCTTAAAATGAAAATGCATGTCTAAATGTTTGAAAACATATACTTTGGACCACTTTAAAGTCTCATTCATGGTTGGATTATATTACCACTTTCAGACCTTCGTTAAAAGAAATTTGATGTCTATCCATTCGAACTTGAAGAAATTTAATAATATTTCATTCTTTGTCATCTTATAGGATGCACTGAATATTTATACATTTGATTTAATGTCTACTATATAATCGTATTAAAAGGAAAATGGTTTACTTCCCCTTAACGATCCATTAAAATGTTGAATTATTATTCCTCTTTACCACCCATTAAATTTAATTTAGAAATATCTTAATGACTTATCAAATTTCTAACTTATTTTAACTCCTTTTACAACCCATTAATGATGAATTGTTATGTGATTTTGATTTTGATGTGTCTTAAAAACCTATGTTAATTTATATGTATTTTATTGACTTGTCTAAATTATGAATTCTTTCAACGCGGCTCAGCGGCGTAATGAAATTATAAACCAGTAAGCATTTCTATGACCCCTAAAATTTAATATAGACATCTCTTAGCGACGTATCGAAATTATGAATTATTTTAACACGTTTTTGCATCTTTTTACAATAATGATTTATTATACTCCTCTACAACCCAATTATTTATTTGTTACGTTTTAGTGACCGGTAAAAAATATGTTCTTTTCAGGAGTCTGAACAAACTATTAGCATGATAAATTTTTGTGTGCTTCACAATTTAGCGACATGTTAAAGTTTAAAATAATTTTTATTATTCATGTTGAGGATCCAATAAAATTTATATCCATTGAAATGATAAAATTTTCAATGTCCTTAGAAAAGGGTAAAATTCTTTCCCACTTGGCTAAAAAATCAAAAAGTGTCAACTTGAATATTCTTATACCATCTAAGATACTAAATTTTTAGTCACTATGGACCAGAAATAATTGTAAAAAAAAGGTAGTCTCAAACCATAAATATTTGTTCTTTAGATTACAATTCATGTCTAATGGCTTCAAATGTAAGACCCATACTGTATCATGGATAGAGAACATAATTAACATTGTGTGGTCGAGGGAACTTAAAAATTAGGTGGTTGCTAACGTCTTCCCTAAAATTGTTTCATAATGCTAGAAACAATCAAACAAATAAGAATTGATATTGCTAGGGGCAACCATATGATATAAATAGAAAATATTAAATTTGTCAATGGATCCAACTTCATTTTTTTCACCTTCAAATCAAAAAACTCTCATCTTCTTTCAACCATCATCTTTACCACTACCCTTTCCACAAGAACATCACACTATTACCACAACTATTACGGCAACACATCTCTAGATAATTTATTTTACTTTACTATTCAAACTTTCATTTTCTACACTTAACCTCCTCAACTTTTGAAATGACGTCAAGTAACCCCTAACACTAACACCAATAACTTTTTGGATGATAAATTACATGTGTCATACACATAAGGGAAAATAATGGTATTTTTGTCCATTCCTACTCAGAAGGGCATTTTTGTAATAAAAAGCTAAACATATTTATCCTTTTTCCTCTCTCATTGTCACACTAAATCAAAATCGAACAGTCACATCCACCTCCCACTCCCCCGCCCACTACCACCCCTACCCAATGGACAATTGGTTGTCACTGCTCTCTCTCTCTCTCTCTCTCTCTCTCTCTCTCTCTCTCTCTCTCTCTCTCTCTCTCTCTCTCTCTCATCTCCATCCTTCTCTCACCCCCTATTTTTTTTAAATAAAAATTTATTAATAAGAAGGTGGAAAAGCCCCACTCGTGGCAAAGAGAACCTAAAAATAGGACCCTTGCAAAAAAAAAACTGGATTATGACTAATAAACAACTAAAACAAAAGGAACACAACGATCTAAAGCCAATTTAAAAAGAATTTAGGTCTTATGATTTCTTGAACGCGATCGCTTGCAGACGACCTTCCAATTGTTATTTTTTTGCAGTAGAATTTATATCATTCGAGATGATTCCAGAATCTTGTTTGGGGAGATCCACGAATAATTCAATGTCGCGGTCGTCATGAATTTGAACATTAATAGGATTAACTTGGGATATCTCGTCACTTGTGTTGATATTCTCTAAAGGAGACATATCTTTTTCACTTTTGGAGTCTTCATTAGAAGATGGAGTATCAAACAAATCATTGTGCAAAATAAGTTTATCTCCTATTAATACGATGGAATCCAATTGGATTAAATGTTGAATATAGCATTGTTTTTTTCTTATTTGGGTTACCTACAGAAGATCCATGAAGATGAGCGATGGTAGCTGTTTCAGAAGGCTGACTCGAGATGTTCACAACATCTGGGTCTTTAATTACCATCTCCGCAACATTGGTTGACATCACGTGGTTGCTTTCTTCCATTTTTTAAATGATACTATCACCCATTATTGAGTTGACTGTTCCAGGGTACATTCCAGCATTGCTTATATTTGCTAGGTCAATAGAGGAATTGGGATAAACATACTTTGATTTATCCTTTTCATTATTTGTCATTACTTTAATTTTTGGGGTCAACGAAGGTGGCTGATCCAATCTTGATGGAAATCCACTATTTTTAGCCAAATATACAAAGCAATCACTTTTACCCCCACCCCCATGTGTAATAACATTGTCCACTGAGTTTGGCATTTGCTCCTTATTTACACCTCATTTTTCCAACGGAGTAAATATCGTTTTGAATTAGAACAGAAAAGACAGACCCTTATTCCTGAAAATTTAGGATATTCCTGTTAGCATTTTGAGTAGGAACTTTGGCCACCTCTTTGGATTTTTTGGCATCAACTATAAAACCATTATGCTGGTACCGGCGTGCATTATTTTTCTTGCTGTCGAAATAATCCTCCTTACATGATTCTTGTTCTATATATTCCTTACCATAGATGTCTTCCACTTTCTCTTTGTTTCGGATTAGTTCTGTAGCAATGTTGGTTGTATTTTCACGATCACTAGGCACTTGAACTCCGGCATCACTATTGTCTTCAAGAAATTGAGTGTCTATCTTTTTGATTTGACCCTGTTTCAACTGATTGTTATTACAGTTTTGAATGGCTTTTTGAACAAACTAAAAATCTTTCTTTGATTGTGATTACTCTTGTCAATATTTTGGGAAGAGAAGATGCAAGTGTGTACGTCCCTATTTCATTCTCTATTATATTTTACTTTTAAGGTTATGGGTTGTTTTTATTTGGGTAATTCTTTTACTATGGGTAGATTGACGTTATCTCCACTGATGTGGCACAAATTAAAAAACCTTATAGAGGTTAGAATGACTGCCCCCTTCACATATATGGGTATCATTCTCAAGATTTTATGGCGCAAGACTACGAGATACAAAAACTCAATGAAAGAATTGAAAAACTGTCTGGCGTAGTTGTCATTCAGGTGAAAGATTTTTCAATGAAGTTTCCACGATCTCTACATCTTTTGATATCTTAACAACACCCGAAGTAAAATCCACATTAATGATGAAGTTTACTTAACATTTTCATTGTTGGAGCACAAACTGAAATAAAGATTAATGAAAAGAAACTTAAGAGCAGAAGGAATTAGGCTTAATATTACGAATCAATTTTTTTTTAAAACAAATACCTTTTGTAACTGAGTTTTTTCTTTGGTTGATTGTTTCAGGTATATGGGGAAAATGAGAAATTGAGGTAAATGATTCATTTACCTTTTGTATCATCAGAGGTTAAAATATTATGTTGGGAATGTTAAAATTCATTGACCTTCTGAAGATTATGTAGGCTTAGCCCAGGGTCGGCCCTGGCAGCCATTGTCACCTTTACCCATCTCAGGGGTATTCTTGGCTCTAGGGAAGAAGAGGGGGCGCAGGGACCAAACTCCCATGGCCCTGAAGCAAAGAGGTAGTGTGGTTTCCAATTATGGTTAAAGGTTTGGGTAACCTTCAACATCTTTTTATTTGACTTTCGAGCTAAAAAATGGTAATAGCTCGGATGATTCTTGGCAGATTAGGGGACATAGCACCCTGTGAAGACTTGGACGGGAAGGTCTGAATGATGAACTGCCCTCCATAAGAAAATATCTCCAATTATCACCCTCTAGGCATTGGGTGAGAATTGGGAAGGAGCCAGGTTGATGTAAGACAATATATCCCTGATGATGGGATAAATGGGCAGACGAAATCCTAACTTGAACATCTGCTCATACAAGAAGATCTCACCATCTCGACCGTCGAAAGCCCTCTCTTCCCTCAGAGGTCTCCTAATTTTATGGAAGGACTTATTGAATATAGATGTCAAAAGGCTAGAAGGTCAACTTCGCTGACAGTGCTCTCTATCTCGGTCTCCTCAGAGGTGTCAACATCGCTCTCCACACCATCATCATCATCCTGTTCAACATCGGCCTGAGCAGACGATGGGGCACCACTTAGGAAACTCTGGGCGAACTCAGCTCCTATGATAGCTGACAGGGGAATGGCTTTAAGGATTGGTGTAACATCCACGCTAGGTCCTATAATTTCAACGTCGGAGGAAGAGTGTGATGTGCTCGAACTCTTATTAGACGAGGCCCGACTGGAAACCTTGGCTTGATCAGGAACCTAATCCTGCTGAGTGGAAAAGTCCATAGCCTCTTGAAAGGAGTCCATGAACATAGGGTCTGAGGTGGATGACTCAGACTCAGACATGGGGGTAGGTTCAACTGGGACCTCTGTTGGTTTAACTGGCTCGGTTGGCTCAGGGTATATAACCTTCAGAGGGGGTGGAAAGATAGGTCTGAGGGGGAATGCCTCTGCCCTACGAGCCTCCTCTTGGGCTCTTTCTATTTGCCTAATTTTATCTAAGGTCTTATCCCTAAGAGGGGAATTCCTCTAAGAGTTGGTAAAGGGGCCTGAGCATATGAGTCAGCCCCTACACTTGTGACTCTACTAAATAAATAGGATTTGCAATTGAATTAAAGATCAAACTATCAACTTTGAGCAAAAAGCAACAAAGAATAATAAGAACCAGGGCCACCAGAAAACACAACCAATGGCCTAAAAACCAAAGAACTCGTCGAAAAATGTAAAAAATAAGAACAAGGCAGGAAAAAGTGGAGAAGAAGGGATGATAGACGGTACCTGATGGAAGGCGATGAGAATAGAGGACGAGTTGGTAAGGAAAAATCCACCCAATGCACTTCTAACCGAGCTCTTATATAGAGAGAGAAGCAGAAAATTTCAGGCAAGAAAATGAAGAAGTGGGGAAGAAAGTGAAAGGAAATGATGATTTAACCCTCAAACATCCCCACACGCATCCCAAGGCCCATCATTGCCTTGGGAGCCCAAAAGACTGCAATCATTACACTTGTCATGCACGCTAGCTACTTCAGTAGATGACACTTATCAAAAAGGTATTAACACCTAAGGAGGTCCAACCTCGGGCAAACATACCCCTTAGACACCTGATCACACAGGTATCTAAGGTCTAGGGGTGATTGATATGCCCTAAAAGCACCCCATCGACTCAGAGACATAAACCTCGGCCAGGGAGATAGCCGAGGTCATAAGGGCCTTAGATGACGAAGATGACTCCTAATGAATAATGCGATAGACAATTATTAATGAGAATAATAATGGAGTAGTCTAAGAAAGTAGACAAAAAATAAAGATAATGAAAAATGGGGTAGCCAATTATTAATGAGAATAGTAATATGGTAATCTAAGAGAATGCAACCTATAATCTAATGGGGATGATTGTGAGAAGTATGAATTCAACATCATATAATCTGAAGAGATAGACTACGGTTACGGAATATCATATGAGGTATAAATAAACACTAAATTTATATCTAAATGACTAACCACAATATGAAATCCATTTAGGGGCTAGAGTGTTATGTATAAATCCCCACTTTTAGTTAACGCATAGCTAGATAGCTTATTCTTTACATGTTAGATTAAATAATGGAAGCTACAATTGGAATTATTATTTGAGGATAAGAGTAGGACTGCTTCTAGATTAAATGTGAGGTACCCGTTACATGTGAGCGTCGATGGAGAGACGTGAAGTATAAGTTAGTAACAGTTTGCATATTTATTAGTGAAGAATCCTTGCAACTCTAGGGCTCTGACCCAAATTATAAATGTTTCCCCCGAGTATTTGTAATGACATGAATAGCAGGACTAACAATGGATCAAACTTGCTATTGCATTGAACGTAGTGGATTTAGCTCCATTTTGTAATTTTATTTCATACTGGTATTTTTATGGGCATAAGCCCAAGTTTTTATTTATAGAAGTTGTACTTAGCGTTAAATTATGGACTTTGTATGATGATTTAGTTTTTATTATGCATGTATTAAATCAGTTTCATTCAAATATTTTTATTTATTGTGGAATTTGACATAGAATAAGATAAATCTTTTATTCCTTCACTCTTGAGAATGGTAGAAATTGTTGATAAGCCCCATCTTTGTCGTATTGAGCCTGGCCAACCTTTATGTGAGAAAATGACAGTTGTTACATGAAATATTTAGAAAAATTGGAACTAACAAAAAATATATTTTAAAGATATTAAACTTATAAATAAAATTGGAAAAATCTTAAAATAAAAAAAATTAATAAAAAAATCTTGAAAAATACAAAAAATAAAAATGACTAACAATTATTTTGAACTTTCGAAAATAGTGTGGTTATGATTTAACATATTAATATACCTCAACCGAAAAAGTATAACATTGTTTTGCACAGAATAATTTTAATTAATTTTTAGACATCAACCATAAATCTAGATCTAGATAAATTTAGCCCTATTTTACACTGATTTGCTCAGTCTCCATCAGTCTATACAAAAACTAAATACAATTTTCAGCCCAGGTAATCTAAGTCTAAGAATTTCAGTTTAGATATCAAACTTTCAAAAACTCCAAAAATGAGAAGAGATGGCGATCAAGATGGATATTTCATGTGTATACGTGTTGGTTTTATTTGCTAGTGTGTCTATTTTCATCAGTGTGTGGGAATGAGCGGAGGATGATGTGATCCATGTTTGTGTGTGTGTTTGCATGTCTAAATATTTCTTCAATATCCTTCTGCAATTGCATATCTGATAACTAACTGAGACACATGTTGATCCTAGGCCTCAAGATATAAAAAAATGTTCAGAATTGGTCCTTTGCTTCTGTAGTAGCTTCTTCCTCTTGTAACGACGATATTGTCCTCAAGAAACCAACAACTTACAAAGGTGAACCTACTGTTATGTTTTCTTATGATGATATTGAAACCCTTGCTAAACCTTTTCAATATGCTTTGATTGGGAAGTTCTCTCAAGGAAGACATTCTATGGATGTTATAAGACAAGTTTTTCAACCTTTTCTCTCAAAACTTCTTTCAATGTTGGCTTATTGTATCACACGCATGTTTTAATCAGGTTAAAGTCTGAAGAAGATTTTCCAAGGATGTGGATAAAGGACTCTTGGTATATTGGAAGGTTCCCAATGAGGATATTCAAATGGAGACCTGATTTTAGTCCAGAGATTGAGAGTATCCTATCTCCCATACGGGTGTCTTTTCCTCATTTACGCATTCATTTTTTCTCAATATCATCTCTGTATTCCATTGCACAACTCATTAGCAAACCTCTAAAACTTGAGGCTTTCACTCTGGAGATCAATAGACCAAGTGTTGCTCGTGTGTGTGTTGTGGCAGATCTTACAAAGAAGATTTCCAAGATAATTTGGATAGGTTGTGGTCACAAGGGTTTCTGGTAGGAAATAATGGTTTAAAAAATGACAAAACTTTTCAAGAACTTCTTAAAAAAGGTCATGATGAAGGATCTTGAATATTTGTTCAACCAAACAATGTGATACCTCCAAAGAAAGATTTTTAGCTTGTTTAAAAAGCTATTCAAAACTGTAATAACAACCAGTTGAAACAGGGTCAAATAAAAAAGATAGACACTCAATTTCTTCAAGGGGGAGAATGGTCTGCTAGTCAAGTACGAGCATTTGATGACTCCCTACTATCGCTTCGAGACTGGCCTTGGGGGGAGTCCTTTGACCAAGCTTCGTAAGTTGCTTTATTTTTTCAATAAGTTATACCTCTGAATTTATGTATCTCTGATTTTCTAACTCAGACCTTTCTATTTTGCAGAGCGTCCAAAAGGGATTTCCGATAACCTTTGGGAGATGGCAACCCATAGTCTCACGAAGCTTGTGAAGAACGCATGTCTTAATGCACCTCCTCCCCCTCCAACTACCTCAAGGGACGAGGCCTCCAAGAAGAGAAAACCTGTCGACCGTGCCCCAGAAGATCAGAGGCAGACGAAGAAAAACCAAAAGGGGTATCGTGCCATCCCCATTTATTTTGAGGATGCATTGATTCCTCCCTTGGAGCAACTGAAGATTTGTGACAGTCTCATCGGCCATAGTCTTAAGGCTCTGGATTCCATCGGTGATGCCATAACTGACTCTGATAAGCGCTTCTTTCGCTCTCTGGATAGGCCTTTGTTAGTTGAGTTCTTCCTCCATCGCTCTATCCAAGTAAGACCTTAAACTTTTATTGTTGAATTATATTCAAGTGTAACATAGGTTTTGAACTATACTGCAAAAGACTGACATCTCTGCACATGTTCTACAGGGTCTCCTCACCATGCATTATTTTGTTAACTGGACCTTGAGAAAACTTCCTCTGATTAAGAAGGGCCAAGAGGCCGAGAAGACTGAGGCCGCTTTGAATGCCGAAGTGTAGCGTCTGAAGGCCACTTTGAAGAAGTCTGAGTCCAGCATGAAGGGGTTAGAGAAATACATGGAGAAGTTGAGGAATGACCATAGCACTGCCCTGAAGACTCAAGTTGACTCCCTCCAACATAAGGTCGACGTGGCTGTGAAGGCTACCTTGGATAATGCCTCCAAGAAAATCTTTGAGGAGTACAAGGTGTCTGATGAGTTTGTGAGCTTTGGCTTCGAGTACCTGAAAGGGGTGTAAAGGCCACTGGCAACTGGGCTGCCATGAAGGAGAAGGAATCAGGGAGCCTCATAGCCTCTGACTTCATCGGTTTGGGTTATGCTGGTCCTCGATTTGCTCAGGCCTTGTAAGAGGTAGAGGAGGAGGGAGGTGCTTCACCTACCGAGAGTGCCCCTTAAGATGATACCAGAACTGAAGATGTTAGCGCTAAGGACGATGGGGTGGAAGTGACCACCCTCGGCCAGGAAGACGGAGGCATGGAAACTAACCCTGAGGCTGCGCACCCTTAACTTTTTTGTGAAGCTTTTTGTAATTTTAGTTTTCATGAACTGTAACCTCTGATGATAATTTCTGCTATCTTGCAGTTTGTAACTCTCAACTTTAGTCTATATTAGCCTATGAGGAGGGCTTTATTTCTTTAATTACTGAATGTTTATCAAATGATTTTCTATATCTGAAGCCTCAATATAACCATCTAAGGTCTGAGGTCATCCAAGTATGATGTCTTTCCTCAGACCTTGTCACCAATTATGATGTTATAAGGTCTGAGGTCATCACTAAGATGTTATCCCCATAAATAATTATTCACCAAATTAATGATGTCTAAGGTCTGAGGTCATCCAAGTATGATGTCTTTCCTCAGATATTGTCACCAATTATAATGTTATAAGGTCTGAGGTCATCATTAAGATGTTATCCCCCTAAATAATTATTCACCAAATTAATGATGTCTAAGGTCTGAGGTCATTCAAGTATGATGTCTTTCCTCAGACCTTGTCACCAATTATGATGTTATAAGGTCTGAGGTCATCACTAAGATGTTATCCCCATAAAATATTATTCACCAAATTAATGATGTCTAAGGTCTGAGGTCATCCAAGTATGATGTCTTACCTCAGACCTTGTCACCAAATTATGATGTTATAAGGTTTGAGGTCATCACTAAGATGTTATCCCCATAAATAATTATTTATCTAATTAATGATGTCTAAGGTTTGAGGTCATCCAAGTATGATGTCCTAACTCAGACATTGTCACCAAATTATGATGTTATAAGGTCTGAGGTCATCACATAAGATGTTATCCCCATAAATAATTATTCACCAAATTAATGACATCGAAGGTCGGAGGTCATCCAAGTATGATGTCCTACCTCAGACCTTGTCACAAAATTATGATGTTATAAGGTCTGAGGCCATCACATAAGATGTTATCCTCATCAAATTCTACCATTCGAGCATAATGGACAAAGAATTAACACAAGAACTGATCTTCTTATTAATAATTTCTTCATAAGATGATACATTTACATGAAAGACCTTGCAGCATCATATGTAATACTTTTTTAGATGATCAACATTCCAAGGATTGGAAAAAGGTTCCCCTTTGAGGTTTTCTAGCCTGTAAGTCCCGGGCACAACCTCCTCAATCACTTTGTAAGGACCATGCCAATTCGGGTGAAGCTTGTTTGCCTTCTGCAACGTCTTCTTTGGTACTAGGTCTCCCGTAGCTATGGGTCTTGATTTTACCCTTTGATTGTAAAACTTTGTTGTTCTCTACTGGTAAGCTACTTGCTTGATTTCTGCGTCTTCCCTTCTCTCTTCAATTAAGTCTAAGTCGAGTCTCTCCTCCCTATTCTTCTCAGTGTCATCTACCTCTGTTGGTATGATGACCTCTGAGCCATGTGACAACATAAATGGGGTCTCCCCCGTTAGTGTCCTAGTCGTTGTTCTGTAAGCCCATAGCACAACATAAACCTCTTCAGTCCATATACCCTTAGCTTCTTCTAACCTCTTCTTGATCCCGTCAAGGATTATTCTGTTTGTGACTTCGATTTGACCGTTTGCTTGAGGTCATCCAGGAGAAGAGAAAAATTGCTTTATCCCAACTCTTTCGCAGTATTTTTCCAGGGAAGAATTCTTGAACTGGGTTTTGTTATCCGAAATGAGGGTGTTTAGGAGGCCATGTATGTATGTGATATTTTCCAAATAAATTGGAAGATCTTATGCTCTATAATCGTGATCATCGGCTCTTCCTCTACCCACTTGGAGAAGTAATAAATGTCAAATATCAGAAATCGGTAATTATTTTCGGCCCTTGGCAGGGGACCCACTAAGTCAATTCCCCATACTGCGAATGGCCAAGGGGAACTGATTGACATCATAGGCTGATGAGGCTGATGGGGAATAGTGGAGAATCTCTAACATTTATCACACATCTTTACGTAGGCTACAGCATCCTTGGCTAAGGTCGGCCACCAGTATCCTTGCGTAATAATCCTATTGGCCAAAGGTCTTCCTCTTATATAACTGGAGCAACAACCTTCGTGTACGTCCTATAGGACGTGGGGAACTTCTGTAGGATGAACGCATCTAAGGAAAGGTAATAGGAATCCCTTTTTATATAGGACATCTCCTACCATTGAGAACTTTGCATCTCTGTACCTCAGTTTCCTCCTCTCTAACTTTGATTCAGGTAGCTCTCCCCCTATGATATATCTGATAAGGGGGTCCATCCATGAGTCCCCTAGGTTCAAATTGAGGTAAGGGTTACTTACCTCTTCTTCTTCTTCAATGGTCGCTTTGGGCAAGATCTCAACAGGGACTGTTCTTCTGATGTCTATCCTAGTTGCTGAAGCCAACCTTGCTAGTGCCTCCATGTGACTATTGTTTTGGTGAGGTATTCTCTTGATATTTACCCCTTCGAAGCCTTCGAGTGTCGTTCTCACCCTCTTCAGGTATTTGGCCATCCTTTCATCCTTCACCTGATAAACCCCCAATACTTGACTAACAACCAACCTTGAGTCACTATGAAGCAGGAGTCGTCTTACCCTAAGGGTTTTTGCCAGCGAGAGGCCTGCTACCATGGCCTCATATTCCGACTCGTTATTTAATTCCATGAACTTAAATCTTAAGGCATATTTGACGTTATTACCATCCAAAGCTGAGAGTATCAACCCCGCACCACTCCTCCTTTCACAAGAGGACCCATCGACAAAGAGGTTCCAGATGTCTTTATCTGAAGAGAAACCACCTTCTAACATTATTCCATGCCTGAAGAGGTACCGTTCTTCCTCATTCTTGGCTATTCCATCTATGGCTCCCTTAGGCATAGCCTCTTTCGAGTCTCAGAAGACGTTGCTGTTTGACCCTTCCGTAATCTCTAGATTATTCTCGACCTCGGCCTCTTCCCATATAAACTCGGTGACAAAATCTGCAAGTGTCTGCCCTTTGATGGCCATCATAGGCTGATACATAAGGTCATACTCCCCCAACTCAATGGCCCATGTCATCAACCTACCCGACTTCTCAGGTTTATGGAGGACATGTCTTAGTGGGGAGTCGGTGAGGATGATAATGAAATGGGCTTGAAAGTAAGGCTTCATCTTCCTAGAAGCATGCATCAGGGCATAGGCCAACTTTTTCATTCGAGAATAATTTTATTCAGACCCCTGAACGGCCTTACTATTGAAATACACAAGACTTTGGACCCCAACGTCTTCCCGTACTATGGCTGCACTTATAGCTGACTCAGAGACTGCTAGATAAACATAATATTTTTCTCCTACTATGGGTCGATATAAGAGTAAGGGGGATCTGAGGTAGGACTTGAGCTGATTAAAAGCCTCATCACACTCATTGTCCCACTCGAAGGCCTTTCTAAGTACCTTAAAGAATGGAAGACACTTGTCCGTCGCTCTCCAAATAAATATGTTGAGTGCAGCTACTCAACAGTTAGTCTCTGAATGCCCTTGATGCTTCTTGGTGTCTTCATGTCGAGCAAAGCTTTGATTTTTTTAGGGTTCGCCTCTATTCCCCTCTGATTGATAATGAATCCAAGAAACTTCCCATCTCCTACCCCGAAGACACACTTCGCGGGGTTGAGTTTCATTCTTTACAAGTCCATGGCATCGAAGGTCTTTTCCAGGTCTGCCATATGAGTGCAGGCCTTTAAGATCTTCGTCAATATATCGTCTACATAAACCTCTATAGTCTTGACTATTTGGTCTTCGAACATCTTATTCACAAGACGTTGGTACGTTGCCCCTGCATTTTTCAATCTAAAGGTCATATCCTTGTAGCAATATGTTCCTTTGTCAGTGATAAAGCCTGTCTTCTCTGAGTCTTCGGCATCCATGAAGATCTGGCTATAGCCTGAATACGTGTCCATGAAGCTCATGAGCTCATATACTGCAGTTGCATCTACCATCTGGTCAATCCTAGGTAAGGGATAACTATCTTTCGGGCAAGACTTGTTCAGGTCGGTGAAGTCTATGCACATTCTCCATTTTCTGTTGGCTTTGGGCACAATGACAGCATTCGATAGCCACTCCAGATATATGACTTCCCTGATAAACTCAGCCTCTTCTAACTTTCTGACTTCTTCCCGGATGATGTCGTACTTCTCCCTAAAGTAGATTCTTCGTCTTTGTTTGATTAGCCCAGCGTCCTTAGTCACATTCAGCTTGTGGCACATAACCTCAGGGCTGATGCCACGCATGTCCATATGACTCCAAGCGAAGACACTCTACCTCTTCCTTAGAAAGTTTATCATTTCTTCCTTAATTTCTGCCTTTAAGGATTTTTCGACCTGGATGGTTTTTTTTGGCTCATCCTCATTGAGGACGATGGATTCTACGTCTTTCACGGCCTCTCCTTTCTTCAATTTCATTTCATCTCTGGGGTCGAGTGTATCAATGTTATATGTGGTAGTTGCTCTCTTATGAGCCTCTCTCTCTTCAGCCGAGTTGAAGTAGCATTCTCGTGCTATGGTCTGGTCACCCTGCACTTCCCCTACCCCATAGGGGGTCGGGAATTTTAGCATCTGGTGGACCTTCGATGGAACGACCTCAAACTCCTTAAGGGCTACTCTTCCTATGATGAGGTTATAGGCCCAGAAGACATTTTCGTCCATAATGAAAAAAAGTAATCTTCCGAGTTAACCTCTTAGTCCACTTATCGCCCATTCATACGTCTATCTCATACATGCCCAATGGATGGACCTTTTCACTGCTGAAGCCCATTAACGAATGATGTTAGGGTACCAACCTAGCTATGCTAAGGCCTAGGTTTTTTAAGAAGGGCCAAAACATCACATCTGCTGAACTTCCTCCATCTACGAGAATTCTCTGCACCTCGCACTCATTCACCCTTATTGTGATTACTAAAGGGTCATCATGTGGAGCTGGGATGCCTTTGAAGTCGAGTCGGGAGAACTCGACTATTAGAGTGTCCATGTCCACCTTTTTTCTCTTATGCGTTGTCTCGGAAGATGTCTAATTTACTATTTCAAGTTTGGCCACTAACTTGTCCTCTACAACATGAGCTTTGCGATGAGCCACTTAAAAACCACCCCCTGTAAGTCCTCTGCATATGGTGTTAGCACCAAAGGATTTCATACCAACCCTCTTCCTGGGGGCGTTGTCATCTTTCAGTGGAAGGTCCAGATCGTCTTCATCATCACCATCCGAGTCATCACCCCTTTTTGTTGGGGTATCATCACGACACCTATCGTTTCTCCTCTTTTTAGGGTCATATATTCCCCTTTTTGGAGCCTTGCTATCAACATACTTTCTCAACTTTCCCGATTTCAACATATTCTCGATCTCATCCTTTACGGCGAAGCACTTGTCTATGAAATGGCCATTGTCTTGGTGGAATTCACATCATAAGTTTTGGTTCCTCTTATGCGGAGGAGCCTTCAACTTCTCTGGACATCTTAGGGATCGGTCATTCTTCATCTCATTGAGGATGTGTTCCCAACTTATAGTAAGAGGGGTATAACGTGCAAACTTGTCATCAACTGACCTCTTCTTTCCATCTTTCTTTCTTTGGAACATTCTTATGCTACCGCCGTTTTCGTCTTCATCCTTAGCGGCCACGGCCTCTTCAACATTCATGACCTTCCCCGCAGTTGCCAATAGCTCCGCCATGGAGTTTGGAGGGTCTTTCGCGAGTTTCCACAACAATGTGACACCCCGCCTAATTAACCCCGGGTGATCAGTCCTAAATTAAGTTAGAACAGGTTTCTCAGTTGGACCATCCTTAGCATCACTGTCATCCTTTTAATTACTAACCATCTAAGTGAGAAAATTATACCGCTGCCAAATTTTATCTTTCATTAACTTAAATGAAAACTCATGCAGAAAATAAAATCACACAATTAATCACAATTAATTAAATCAACCATACAAAATTAAATGACTAACCAAATAAACCATCGACGCAAAAAACCAACAAATATAAAATAAAGACAAGTAATCAATCTCAACAAGTCTGACAGAACCTAAATGAACTGTGAGCGACATGCTCGAAATAACTGATAGAAGTCTCTACACTAGAATGAAAGAATGAGGCGTCTATCAAAACTCCCGTAACATCCACATATGCTGCAGCAACGGATTTCCTGAAACAGAGTCAAGCCTGGCGTCCCTGTGGGTGGACACCTAAAAGGTTTTTGAAATTTTTTATAGCAAGGGTTAGTACCCAAAAACATTTGAAAAATATTTAACAAATGACTAACTTGCAGTATTAAATAAATATGCATGCTCTCCATATTTTAGTTAGTGCTGCACTCCCTTGAGGACATCCTCACCCCTCCACTAATGTGCACTACTAACGCCTTAAATAAATTCACCTAGTTTTTCATCTTATGACTAGATAAATTATAAATCCCTTTGCGACCACCCTACTCAAACCGAGTATACCTTAATTATGATTTTTAATTTATTATCATCATTAACTTAATTAAATCATTTTCCTTTTTAATTTGTTATATCTTCCACATCTGTTATACATATAATACAACTCATGCTTTGTATTAATTAGCCCGTATATAATTATTTACCTAATTATATACTCAGTAACATTACAGTATTCACAAACATACTAATATAACATTTAATAATAGTATTTTTCCCCGAGTAAAGTCTCACCGGGTAAAATTCCTCTAAAGTGCTATCCCACTAGGTATATTCACCTGACCTAGTTACCCCAAGTCATAATTTCTCCCTAACTTGGTTATTACATAAATATTGGAGGCGGTCATATTCCTTCCCTGAAAGTGAGATGCCCCTTACCCATATAACGCACGCTATGACCTGGGATTATACTTGCCCTACTCCTCAAGCTAGGGGATTCATCCACTACGCGCAACCTCCCCCAATAGCACTACATAATATAGTAACAATATATATCACTGATATGAAAGCACACCCATATATATATATATATATATATATATATATATATATATATATATATATATATATATATCACGGCTATACCGTATACCAAGTCCGTAACACAAGCCTATTCCATTTTCTAATGAGTTTGTGGCCCAACTAGATTTTTTTTAAATTAATTTACACATTAATTTCTTTTGGTATCGCCCTAACCAATATATCCGGACTTACTTTCGTGGCCCGAATTAACATCACCTGAGTCTCAATCCCCGACTCTAAATTATTTAGCCATTACCTAAATAAAATTTATATCTCGGTATTTCTCAACCGTTATTCCCAAACTTTTTCACTATATCCATATTTAATCCTTTCGAACAAACTTTCCAAAATTCAACCTTAGTGTGTCACAACTAATTTCTCCAAAACCCAACAAATTTCTAAATTATGATGTCACACTAAGCCGCCTTCAAATTCTAATTAATTTTATTCACTATTAATTAGATTTTAAATCCATGTATCAATTACTCAACAATTTAAGGCATGGAAAAATGTTAAATTAAATTTTTCTATATATAAAGGAAAACTGGGCGAACTGTCAAAATTTTCGGACCATCGATCGATCGATGGTCCCCCTTCGATCAATCGATCGAGTAGGTCCTCGCCTTCCTCGAGTTGGTTGTTTCAGCCATGGATGCCCACCTCCAAACCCTAGTTTCTTCTACACTGAAAACCAAGCGTTTCCATCGGCAATAAACATCAAATACCTTATATGAAACCTCTATAAAGTCCATCAACATCAAAATTTCACTTTCCCTACTGTTTTCACAGATTTGGGGTAAATTTATATTCAGTCTCTAACCTATTTAAACATCAATTTCTTTCCACCAAATTCATCTCTAAATCATACGGTTTACACATCGTAACAGATATAAATACACAACCCAGATTATATATGATCTTCTAATCCATTTATAAATCAGATTCATGATTTACAAAAACCCCATGTTTATACACCTTAAAACACAAAATGAATTTCTTTGATTACACACATCACATGAATATGAATTGAAATACACTTTACATGCTACAGCAAGTTAACCACTTGCCTTAAGGTTCGTAGAGTCTGAATTTGGAACCGTGAGTGCTCAAGGTTGAAGATGACTCGTCTATGCTCTCCTGCGATCCTCAAATTTGCCTTTGGCTGCTGTTAGGGTTTCCTAACCCTCTAATTCCTTTCCTCTAATTAATTCAGTCATTCCCTTAGTTCTTTTATTTGTTTAATTAACCTTAATCACGGTTTTTGCCTAATGGGCCAAGCCCAAGTGACCCAAATGCCCCCGTGTGACCCCAACTATGCCTAAAAACGTCCTGTGACCCGTTTACTACCCCCGGGTACACTTTTACGACTATCTAGGCCCATCCGGACTCAACCATACACTCAGAATTGGCGTCCGAATTAATTTCTAAAAAGTCCTTATTTCACACCAAAATTTGTCTATACCGACTCCCGATTGAAATAAGTACATATCCTGTCATTAATATCCAAAATTACGTAAATACAATATTACTATTCACTTAGTAAATAAGTTTTCCATAAATATTAACCATTCACTTCCCGATTAATATTTGAATAAAATTTCCCTAATTAATTTAATTAAAATTACGACTCACATGTAATTTTCAATTCCCGAATTAATTAAATATTTAATGCATGAAAATATGGGGTGTCACATACTCCCCCCTTACAAAGGAATTTCGTCCCCGAAATTAGGTCATACCTGTGATGAAAAGCTCTGGATATTGTTCCCGCATATCCTCCTCCCGCTCCCAGGTAGACTCGTCAACGTTGTGATGACCCCACTGTACTCTAACTAGTGGAACAACCTTGGATCGTAACTTCCGCTCGCTACGGTCCAGAATAGCCACCGGTCTCTCCTCATATGAGATGTCTGGCTGTAAATCAATTTCCTCGAGTAGAATGTTCGAGAAAGCCCTCTCGCTCCTGCGATATTTCTTCAGCGATGCTACATGGAACACGTCGTGTATCCGCTGAAGGTGCTCCGACAATCCCAGCCTGTAGGCTACAAGCCCCACCCTCTCGAAAATAGGGAAAGGTCCCACGTACCTTGGTGCTAACTTACCCTTCTTGCCAAACCTCATGACCCCTTTCATTGGGGACACCCGGACCAATACCTGATCCCCAACCTCTAACTCCACATGTCTCCATGAAGCATCAGCGTAACTTTTCTGCCCATCCTAATCTATCTGAATCCTCCCTCGGATCAGCTCTATCTTGCCAGATGTCTCCTGAACAATCTTCGGCCCCAATAGTTTGTTGTTCCCCACCTATAACCAATAAGCGGGTGAACGACAAGGTCTCCCATATAGTGCCTCGAATGGTGCCATGCCGATCGTGAATTGGTAAGAGTTGTTATATGCAAACTCTACCAGAGGAAGATATTTACCCCAACCTCCCCCAAATTCTAATATGCAAATTCTGAGCATATCTTCCAGCATCTGATTGACTCTCTCAGTCTGTCCGTCAGTCTGTGGGTGATAGGTTGTATTCAAACGTAACTCCATGCCCATGGCCTCCTGAAAACTCTGCCAAAAGTGGGCCACAAAGATCTTGTCCCTATCCGACACAATATTTATTGGTACCCCATGCAGCTTAACAATCTCTGCTATGAATAGCTACGCATAACGCATCGTCTCAAAGTCTGTGCGAACTGGCAGGAAGTGGGCCACTTTGGTCAACCGATCCACAATGACCCATATGGAATCGTGACACTTTTGCGATGTCGGTAACCCTGTAATGAAGTCCATGGAGATGCTCTCCCACTTCCACACAATAATTTCAAGTGGCTGTAGCATCCCTGATGGTCAACTTTCACAATTTGACACGTGGAACATTTCGAAACAAACTCTTCTATGTCCCATTTCATTCCTGCCCACCAATACTTCCTCCTCATATTCTGACACATCTTATCCCCACCGGGATGTACCACAAATCTCGACCCATGAGACTCTGTCATAACAACGTGCCTCAACTCCTCATCCTCTGGCACAATCAACCTCCCATTATGGCGTAAGCCTCCCTCCGAGCTCATCGAGTAACCCTCTGCTCCTTTAGCTAGCAACTGGCTCACCCTATCCCGACAGATCTGATCCTCTGCCTGAGCCCTCACAACCCACATAATGATCTTAGGTGTGATGGATAATGCTAACATACAAGCCCTGGTTACATCATCCTCATATCGAAGTTCTCTCCACTTTGCTTTCCAGACTTCTGATATTTCCCCAATCGGTCTTCGACTTAATGCATCTGCTACCACATTAGCCTTACCAGGATGATACTGAATATCAAACTGGTAGTCTTTCACGAATTCTATCCATCGCCTCTGCCTCATATTCAGATCCTTCTGAGTGAAGAGACACTGAAGTGATTTGTGATCCGTGAATAACGTGAATTGCTCCCCCAGAAGATAATATCTCCATATCCTCAAACCAAAAACGATCGCTGCTAACTCCAGGTCGTGAGTGGGGTAATTCCTCTCGTGGGGCTTTAGCTTCATGGACGCATAAGCTATAGCCCTTTCCTCCTGCTGAAGCACACCCCCAAGTCCCTGTAAGGATGCGTCAGTGTAAACTCGATACTCTAATCCTCCTTTGCAATGCAAGCACGGGTGCAGATGCTAACTTGTCCTTTAACTCATCGAAAGCTAATTGACAATGATCACTCCAAGTGAAAGGTACCCCTTTCCGGGTCAGATTCATCAAAGGGCCTTCAATCTTTGAGAATCCTTTGATGAACAGCCTCTAATAACCGGCCAATCCTAGAAAATTGCGCACTTCAGTCGGTGTCGTGGGCTGCCCCCACTCCCTCATCGCTGATACTTTACTTGGATCCACTGCAATACCCCAGTCTGACACCACGTGGCCAAGAAACTGAACCTCCCGTAGCTAAAATCCACACTTATCGAATTTGACATAAATCTGGTGATCCCGTAATGTCTGTAAAACTATACGCAGATGCTCTGCATGCTCTTCCTCGGTGCGCGAGTTGATCAGGATGTCATCAATGAACACTATGACAAATTGATCAAGAAACTCCTTGAAAACCCTATTCATGAGGTCCATGAACACTGTTGGTGCATTGGTGAGCCCGAATGGCATCACCCTGAACTCATAAGATCCATATCATGACAGGAAAGCGGTCTTAGGAACATCCTCCTCTCAGATACGTAGTTGATGATACCCTGACCTGCAGTCGACCTTAGAGAAGTAAGACGCCCCTCTCAACTGGTCAAATAAATCATCAATCCTAGGCAATGGATACTTATTCCGTATCTTCACCTTATTCAGCTCTCTATAGTCCACACATAACCGTAGTGAGCCATCTCGCTTCTTTATAAATAATACCGGTTCACCCCACGACGATGTACTCTACCGAATGAAACCTTGACCCAGAAGCTGCTGAATCTGCTCTCTCAACTCAAGCATCTCTGAAGGGCCCATACGGTATGGGGCCCTAGCAATTGGCCTCATCCCCGGGACTAAATAAATTACAAATTCGATTTCCCTACTAGGTGGAAACCCTGCTATCTTCTTAAACACATCCTCAAAGTCTCTCACCACTGGGATTGAGTCCAACGAAATATCCACCTCTTGTGAGGTTTCCTCCTCAATGTAATACAAGTGTGTGTGTGACCTTCACTCAGGTAGCGACATTGCTATCAAGAACATCTCCTGCCCTGGAATGGAGAACACGATGGTCCTTTCGTAGCAATCCACCATCGCCCGATAACCTTCCAACCAATCCATACCCAAAATGACATTATACCCCTCCATATCTAACACTAAGAGGTCCGCTGCTAAACTAAGTCTTCCAATCAAAATGTCCACACCCCGACAAATCGAGTGAATCGTAGCCCCGCTGCCTACTGGCGACTCTACACACATCCGAAGACTACCCGCGGTCTCTAGTAGTCCGACCCGTTTAGCAAAATTAAACTTAATGAATGAATGTGACGCTCTCGTATTAAAAAGAATAGTACCCCCATAACCATGAATGATAAACATACCGTCAACTGCAGTGGTGCTTGCTGCGCTGGGGGATTGCGAACATACCGGACGTTATACACACGCCCGTAGTACATCTGTCCCTGCTATGGTGGGGCGGGTGCTGCCGCTGGCGGCATCTGCCCCTGTTGGGCCTCTTGCTGTTGACCTCTGCCCCTCTGTGGGCACTCCCTCTTGAAATGTCCTGGCTGGCCACAGACAAAACAGCGTCTCTGAACCCCCCCCCCCCGTCGTTGGCCCTGTTTCCCTGACGCGGCTGGCCCTGGCGCTGTTGGCCTCCCCCATTGTTCCCTTGGCCTCAACGGCCCTGCAAAACCTGTTGTTGCTGATTTGGGCCCGGCTGCCCCTGCCTGAACCCCTGTCTTCCCGGTCGGAACCCACCAGGCTTAAACTTCTTAGCCTGATTCCCTTGTTGACTGCCCGTCTGCTGCTGAGCACCACTTGTGTCACCACTAATAATTGCCTTGCCCTGTTGGCTCGGCTCCCCTGCTCTATTGCTCCCCTTCGCATGGAAGTGATGATCCTGATAGTGTACAAGTGCGGCATTAATGACATCTTTATACGTCACCAATGTCGGATTCCCAATCAAATATTGCCTGATCCTCCAGGCTAAGCCATCCATAAATTTCGATTTCTTCCACTCCTCATCGCTCACCTCATTTGGCACAAAGTTTGCCAACCGGGTGAACTCTTCCTTGTAGTCTGGCACTAATCGGTCACCCTGAACTAAATCACTAAATTTCTTTCTCATCTCAGGCTCTACTACTGGTGGAAAGTATTTGCGGTCCAACTGCACCCAGAACTCTGCTCTTGTCATTAAATCTCACTCCTCGGCGGCGGTAACTAACTCCCACCACTATAAGGATGCCCCTGATAGACAAAAGGTAGCAAGCATTTGTTTCTGTAGCTCAGTACACTCTAACATGCGCAGATGGTGCTGAATGCTTTTCTTCCAGTCAGATGCCTCTACTACATCTGTGCTACCCCGAAACTCAGGTGGGTGACCCTTCTGAAAGGTCTCCCTAACTCTCTGCCAAGATGGTGGCCCCACTGGAGCCTGAACTGCTGGTTCCACTGGAGGCGGTGCCTGGGGCAGTAGAAAGTGAGCTACCATAGCTGGCATTGTTGTCTCGACCGCCTGGGCCACTATCACTGCCACCTGAGTAGTGGAAATCAACTCGGGTAGGGGGGTGGTGGCACCTGTGGCTCCTGGTGAGCCTCCCTGACCTCATCCCTAGCCTTGGCCCTCTCCGCTCTCAGTCTCCTTGGTGGCATCTGAAATAGATTAAATCATATAAGTACATAATTTACACAATAATATACACAGAAGAAATACGATATCTCACAAGCGAAAAATAAATCAACAGTCCTAATAATAGGGCTCTATAACAACCGAGTGCTACGCTGAAACGTATAAAGCCGCACAGATCCTAAGGACACTAGAACCTGATGCTCTGATACCATCTGTGACACCCCGCCTAATTAACCCCGGGTGATCAGTCCTAAATTAAGTTAGAACAGGTTTTTCAGTTGGACCATCCTTAGCATCACTGTCGTCTTTTTAATTACTAACCACCTAAGTGAGAAAATTAGATCCGTGCCAAATATTATCTTTCATTAACTTAAATGAAAACTCATACGAAAAATAAAATTACACAATTAATCACAATTAATTAAATCAACAACACAAAATTAAATGACTAACCGAATAAACCATCGGCCAAAAAATCCAACAAATATAATATAAAGACAAGTAATCAATCTCAACAAGTCTGACATAAAGTAAATGAACTGTGAGCGACATGCTCAAAATAACTGATAGAAGTCTCTACACTAAAATGAAAGAATGAGGCGTCTATCAAAACTCTCGTAACATCCACATATGCTGCAGCAACGGATTTCCTGAAACAGAGTCAAGCCTGGCGTCCCTGTGGCTGGACACCTAAAAGGTTTTTGAATTTTTTTATAGCAAGGGTTAGTACCCAAAAATATTTGAAAAACAATTAACAAATGACTAACTTGCAGTAATAAATAAATATGCATGCTCTCCATATTTTAGTTAGTTCCACACTCCCTTGAGGACATCCTCACCCCTCCTATAATGTGCACAACTACCTTAAATAAATTCACCTAGTTTTTCATCTTATGACTAGATAAATTATAAAGCCCCTTGCGACCACCCTACTCAAACCGAGTATACCTTAATTATGATTTTTAAGTTATTATCGTCATTAACTTAATTAAATCATTTCCTTTTTTAATTTCTTATAACTTCTACATCTGTTATACATATAATACAACTTATGCTTCGTATTAATTAGCCCGTATATAATTATTTACCTAATTATATACTCAGTCACATTACAATATTCACAAACATACTAATATAACATTTAATAATAGTATTTTTCCCCGAGTAAAGTCTCACCGGGTAAAATTCCTCTAAAGTGCTATCCCACTAGGTATATTCACCTGACCTAGTTACCCCAAGTTATAATTTCTCCCTAACTTGGTTATTACATAAATATTGGAGGTGGTCATATTCCTTCCCTGAAAGTGAGATGCCCCTCACCCATATAACGGACGCTATGACCTGGGATTATACTCGCCCTACTCCTCAAGCTAGGGAATTCATCCACTACGCGCAACCTCCCCCTATAGCACTAGAGAATATAATAATAATAATATCTATCACTGATATTAAAGCACACCCATATATATATATATATATATATATATATATATATAGAGAGAGAGAGAGAGAGAGAGACAGGCTCCTATACATACCAAACGGTACATACCAACGGTGCATACCGCCGGCGCGGACCTATTTCCATAAAGGATTTTGAGTTGAGTTTTTTTATGTGGGATTTAAACATTTTAAAGGGCCCACATAAAAAAAACAGCTCAAAATAACTTTTTTTGCTATTTTTAAAAAATCAGTCAAACTTTCACAGCTTTTAAGTTCTTTAAAAAGGTGTGAAAGTTTGACCGATTTTTTAAAAATAGAAAAAAAAAGTCATTTTGAACTGATTTTTTTTATATGGATTCATTGAATTGTTTAAATAACATATAAAAAAACTCAGCTCAAAAATATTTTTTTTACTATTTTTAAAAATTGGTATGCGTCATTGGTATGTACCGTTTGGTATGTACAGGAGCCTCTCCCTATATATATATATATATATATATATATATATATATATATATATATATATATCCCGCCTATACCGTGTAATAAATCCGTAACACAAGCCTATTCAATTTTCTAATGAGTTTGTGGCCCAACTAGATTTTTTTTAATTAATTTACACATTAATTTCTTTTAGTGTCGCCCTAACCAATATATCCGGACTTACTTTCGTGGCCCGAATTAACATCACCCGAGTCTTAATCCCCGACTCTAAATTATTTAGCCATTACCTAAATAAAATTTATATCTCGGTATTTCTCAACCGTTATTCCCGGACTTGTTCACTATATCCATATTTAATGCTTTCGAACAAACTTTTCAAAATTCAACCTTAGTGTGTCACAACTAATTTCTCCAAAACCCAACAAATTTCTAAATTATGATGTCACACTAAGCCGCCTTCAAATTCTAATTAATTTTATTCACTATCAATTAGAAATTAAATCCATGTATTAATTACTCAACAACTTAAGGCATGGAAAAATGTTAAATTAAATTTTTCTACATATAAAGGAAAACTGGGCGAACTGTCAAAATTTTCGGACCATCGATCGATCGATGGTCCCCCTTCGATCGATCGATCGATCGAGTAGGTCCTCGTCTTCCTCGAGTTGGCTGTTTCAGCCATGGACGCCCACCACCAAACCCTAGTTTCTTTTACACTGAAAACTAAGCGTTCCCATCGACAATAAACATCAAATACCTTATATGAAACCTCTATAAAGTCCATCAACATCAAAATTTCACTTTCTCTACTGTTTTCACAGATTTGGGGTAAATTTATATTCAGTCTTTAACCCATCTAAAAATCAATTTCTTTCCACCAAATTCGTCTCTAAATCATCCGGTTTACACATCGTAACAGATATAAATACACAACCCATATTATATATGATCTTCTAATCCATTTATAAATCAGATTCATGATTTACAACCCCCCCCCCCCCCTAAAACCCAAAACGAATTTGTTTGATTACACACATCACATGAATATGAATTGAAATACACTTTACATGCTACATCAAGTTAACCACTTGCCTTAAAGTTCGTAGAGTTTGAATTTGGAACCGTGAGTGCTCAAGGTTGAAGATGACTCCTTTATGCTCTCCTGCGATCCCCAAATTTGGCTTTGGCTGATGTTAGGGTTTCCTAACCCTCTAAGTCCTTTCCTCTAATTAATTCAGTCGTTCCCTTGTTTCTTTTATTTGTTTAATTAACCTTAATCCCATTTTTTGCCTAATGGGCCAAGCCCAAGTGACCCAAATGCCGCCGTGTGGGCCCGAGTATGCCTGAAAACGTCCTGTGACCCGTTTACTACCCCCGGGTACACTTTTCTGACTATCTCGGCCCATTCGAACTCAACCGTACACTCAGAATTGGCATCCGAATTAATTTCTAAAAAGTCTTTTTTTCACACCCAAATTAGTCTATACCGACTCCCGGCTGAAATAAGTACATATCCTGTCATTAATATTCGAAATTACGTGAATGCAATATCACTATTCACTTAGCAAATAAGTTTTCCTTAAATATTAACCATTCACTTCCCGATTAATAATTAAATAAAATTTCCCTAATTAATTCAATTAAAATTACGACTCACAAGTAATTTTCAATTCCCGAATTAATTAAATATTTAATGCATGAAAATACGTGGTGTTACAAACAACTTCCCTTTCTGAAGACCTCCTATGAAGGCGGTCATGGCGATATTCTCTTCGTAATCTTCAACCTCAAGTTTTTCTTTGTTGAACCTGGCAATGTAGTCTCTTAGGCTCTCGTGCTTGCCTTGCTTGACATATAACAGATGGGTGGTCTTCTTTTGAGGTCTTACCCCGAAACAGAAATTGTGGATGAATCGTTCAGCCAAGCCCTTAAAGTTCTTAATTTATTCTTTGGAAGAGAAGTAAACCAGACGTGAGCAGCTCCCATCAAAGTCCCGAAAAAGGCCCGGCATTTCATCTCATCTGGTATTGAGTAAATGTGTGTCGCTGACTAGTACATCTCAATATAATGTACAGGATTGGTGCTATCGTCATACTTGGGAGTCACTGTAGGTGTCTTGAACTTGGATGGTTTAGGGAAGCTCACTATCTTAGCCACGAATGGAGAGCCTTCTCAGAAACCTCTCTGCAGTGGATCCCGACTTTTGATGAGGTCTCCTATCTTGTCCTCAAGACGCTGGATGGAGTCATTCCATGGTCTTGCAATGTCCGCTTGACTGAGGTTGTCCCCAGCCACCTCCAAAGGGTGGACTGAGGGTTCCCCGGCCGCATCACAACGTCTGTTGTTGACCTCTTCTTGGTCTCTTCCTCGCCCCGGATGAGGTCGATGTTGCCTCTCTTCCCTTTGTGAGCCAGCTGCACTTCTCGATCTTAACAACCTTTGTCTTAGTTCGTTTACGGGGCCGAATCTTTCAAAGGCTGATCCTCTACTCAGTCGATCAAAAGTTGATCCTCATTGTGTGTCTTCTCCACCTCTTCTGACTCCACAACCTTGACTCTGTTGGATAGGACGAACTGTATTGTTCGAAACCTCATACGACTCCCAATAATCTTCGGGAGCATCTTCTGCCTCCAAATCATCATACATATCCTCAGGGCAAGGGTGTCCTTGCCTCCCCAAATGCAAACATCTAAGGTCAGCAACATCCCTCCTCCACTGAGGCGTAGGTTGGTCTTTTCGTGGTTCCTGGGGTGGTCCCATGGCGTCAGGATGAGGCTGAATAGCCGCCGGAGTGATCATCTCCGGTGAGATCCCAAGCGGCCTCATCATGTTCTGACTGAGCTGTGTAAATTGCTCCTGCATTGCTTGTTGCATTGCAGCCAAGGACCTCAAGGCTGCGGTCACCTCCGCTATTTCAGATTTAGGTGGTGCCTGGCTGGCGCTAGGTCAACCAGCCCTAGGCGGCAGAAGGGGTGGTGTTAATTCCGGTGCCATGTGTTAGCACTAAAGATCTGGTGTAGTAGACGAGCTTAATACCTTACAGGACCTCTTTCAACGGTGAAATAACTCCACACAAGGGGTGAGGCCTGGTTCACCACCAGAGTCTCCGGTGAGGTTAAGCAAGAGATGAGGAAGAGATAGCTTCTCGTTCCCACAGATAGTGCCAAAATGATGATGCTGTAAATAGCAGCACCAGTCAAGGTGTTTGTAAGCTCTATCTAGTGATAACAATGGCAGCACAAGAATATACTAAATGTAAGAGATTGAGATGAGTATAAGAGGATGAACACAGTTATGTAAGTGGTTCAGCCAATCAGGCCTACGTCCACTGTGCAAGTGTGTGATTAATATCACTGTATGAGGGCTCTAATGCCCATGGATACAAACTTTCAAGCTTTTTTCTCTACTGTATCTTTAGACATAGTTTCAGTTAGGGTTGCTAATTTTGGATCCTTCTCCACGAAGGAGAAGACAAGTATATATAGTGTGTGGGAGGTGTAATGTACCCGCTATGCATGCAATGAGCATTGATAGAAAGAGACTTTTGCGTGTGTGTTTTTCGTCGTTGCTTGAAAAGCTCCTCTAATCAAAATCCTCAAATTACCTACAAATATAACAAGTCAAGCACAGCGGTAAATAAGGGAATCAATCTAAATCAAGGGAGTAACATGAGGTGAACAATTGTAAATTCACTTTTATTTTCTTTTTGTGCTTTTTTACTTTTTCTGATTTTTTTTATGTTTTTCAAATATTAAAACCAATTTTGAGAATGAGTGAATATGACTAAGACTATAAACAAAAATAAGAGTAATCAAACTAAAATAAAGTGTGACAAAAATACTAGTGAGTGATGAAAATGAGTGAGAGTGTAATTAAATGAGAGAAAAATATTCAAGGGAAGAGAAATCCACCCTCAATTCCCCAAATCAACTAAACTTGTATTATTTTAGTTTCACCAGTTTCCAAAATATTTAATTAATTCAAAAGCTAATTCTCATTAAACTAGTGAATTAATTAAATACTCTTTTAGAAAAGCAAATTTAATTCCCACAAGCACTACTCTAATTGAATTAAAATTAATCAAACAAATTATCCCCTAGGAATAATTTGTCCGACTTATTTTAAATTGAAAGAAATTAATGAAATCAAGAGTAGATGAAAATTAGATTAATATTAAAATCAAATGATAGGTCTATCTCTAGCTTAAATCACTTGATCAAATATTAATTAAATTTTCATACCTTTCTCAAGGTTGATTTTCCATTTCTCAATGTGAAAATAAATTGAGGATCAAATATACAACTCAAAGGAAATTATCAAAATTAAAATTAACAACTAATTTGATTTGGATTCATAAGGGTTTCAATCACCCCCTTGAATGGGGTGATTACCCCTCCATGATCATCATCCAATAAAAAATAGGAACAATTAAAAGCATGTAATGAAATTAAGGTAGAGATGATCAAACCAAAATTTCTCTTGAAATAGGACGAGACTTCAATTCTTCAACAATTTTTTAATAGTTACACACATTAAAAATAATTTCTCTCTAAAAAAATTAACTCAAAAACTCTAACTCTCTCTACAATTTTCTCTCTCTATTCTTCTTCTCTCCAAAAGCTTTTTCTCAATGGGGTCTTCATCTTCATTTTATACTATGCATGAAACTATGGGTATTTTTGGAAGGTTTATGGTGTACGCTAAAATGGGGAAAGGTTTTTGGAATAAAGGTGAGGATAATTTAGGCTTTAGAAGAGTGCATGTAGTTATGGTGAGGTCATGTGGGTAGTGAGGTGAGAGGATATAAAAATCAGATATGGTTTATGGATATTTTTGGAAAAGGGGTAAAAGGTTTGTTGGGGGGCATTTGGGGAAAAAGGGTTTAAATGGGTTTTATTTTGGCACATGTGGGAATTGTTTGTTATTTGGTTTTGGTCTTGCAGATCGTGGCTTGTTTTGTGGAGGTTCAAATTTGGAAATGGGGAATGGGTTTTTGAATTGAGTTATGGAGGAAATGGGTTTGGATTTGGTTGGATACCTAGTTTGGATGATGGGTTTATGGTAATGGTTTCGGGTATGAGATATGGAGTTGGATCGAGGAGAGAGAGAGAGAGGCCGGAGATGGAGGTCAGCGTTTAGGTGACGGAACCGCCGACGGCGGCGTCGGCGGGTATGGTGTTGGGTAACTGCCAGGCAAGCGGTTTAGGTTTCGGACGATGTCGGGTCGGACCAAGAGGGTCGCCGGTGCCTTGAGTAGATCCGGCGAGGTTCGAGGCAGGGGCTAAGAAATGGGGGTCGGAAATGGGGTTTGCGGTGGTGCGACCGGAGGTCGGGGTAGGTGTCCACCGGCCTCTAGCCAAGGCAGGGGATGGCTCCGGCAGGATTTTTGGGTTGCTGGGGTTTATGGTGTATAAAGGTTGGGAAATGGGTGTAGATATGGATAGAGAAGAGGGTTTTAATGGTGGAAAGAGGTGGTTGTTTTGGTGATAGGAGAGAGAAAGTGGAAGATGGGGAAGAAGATGTGGGTTTGATTGTGTATGTGTGGTGTAGGAAGTTAGGTGTGAGGGCGAGGGTTTAGGATAAGAGGTGTTTGTGTATATGGGTGTAGGATAGTGTGGTGTGACTTAGGGTGTGCTTGGTAGTGTGTAGGTTTTAGGGGGTGTGTGAGTTTAATTTGGACCCTTAAAAATAAAATTAAAGCTAACTAATAAATTAAAACTATAAAAACTAAAAATCAAAAAATTAAATTCCTATAAAAAATAAAATAAAGACTCAATAAAAATAAAACTAAAAAGAAATAAGAAATAGAAATAGAAATCTATTAAACTAAAACTAAAATTCTAAAAAGAAAATGTAAAAACTAAATATAAATAAATCCTAAAAAAAATCTAATCCTAATAAAAACTAAAAACTAATAAAAATCAAAATAAAATAAAATTATACTAAAAAATAGAAAATAGAACCTAAAAATTCTAAAATAAACCAAAAATAAATCCTAGAAATTCTAAATAAATCTAAACTAAATCCTAAAAATAAAAATGACTCAAACTAAAAATCTAAGAAAATAATAAAAGGGCACAAACAAACACACACACGGTTTAGGCAAGGCTTAGGCTCGGGAAATTTGGTAATTAGCTCCATATTGTTGCAAATTTCCTTGAAATATAACTTTTGACACCGCAACTGCAATTAAGCCTGCATATTGATCAATTAAGCGCATAAGATCCAAATTGTCGAGAATTAGCAACTAAAGTACGTCTATTCGGGATATAAATTGTACAGTTTTGGGTGCTTATCACACCCCCCCAAATAGAGCGTTGCTAGTCTTCGAGCAATAAGATAGAGAGAACGAGACAGATAAGAAACCAAAAGTGTACCACTTTCGCGGGTACTTGCGATTGCACTTAGTATGTGCAACAAGCTTTTAAACCTATAGGTTGCCCTACAGGACTAGTTGTGTCTCGTGAGGGTTTGTAGGAAATATACCCACAAAATTCATTATTTGCAAAATGGCAGCCAATCTCTTATTAGACGTACAATAATCGCACAATCCATCACATGAGAAAATGATTTTCAGAAATACAAGCTAGAATGTGTAAAAAGCTTAGCGAGTACATACTCAAGGCACATCCTCCCTAGAACTCAACGTGTGTAGTGTGAATCAGTCAAAACGGGTCGAGTATCACAAGAGTAGTTCCTAGATTGCCTTTCGGAATCAACACTACAACTTCAAATCTCACGAATATATCTCTCTCAAACAAACTCACGAGATTTGGGATAGTGTATCGCTCTTGTGTGTGAGGAGGTGAGTAAATGTAAGCAAGTTCAAACGTCTCACACACACATAAGAAAGAACGAACAATTAGAAAGAAATTTGATCTCATGAAAGAATGATAATCACTATAGTGGGAACGTCGAGTTATTCACCACGTTGACTTTCATTTGCCCGAACACCTAGGAAAATATGGATGATAATGGGTGAGGGAAAAATGAGATGGGAAGGACATGATGATATGAGGCAGGATGGTGATACGATGGATGTATGGTGTATGATGGATGTATGATGTATGAATGTGGTATGTAGGATATAATGGTTGGATGGTGGATATCCGATGTGAGAGAGTGTATAGCCCTTTTAGGGACAAATGTCTTTATTACTAACTACAAACTCTTTTTCTTTTCTTTTCTCTCTCTCTCTTTTTTTTTATTTTTCTTTTCTTTTTCTTTTTCTTTTTCTTTTTTATATTTTTCCTATTTTTGCTTTTTTTTCCTCTTTTTTTTTTTCTTTTTGTTTTTCTCTCACTTTTCAAAAGTAGCAATGAAGACATTTACATTTGAAATAACACTCTTTTATTTGAAAATGATGATGGATGATATATGAAATGAGTGGGGAATGTATGATGTGGGGAATATGGAAAAAGGGTAGAATATGGTAATGTAATGGGTGAGTGAATGGTAAATGGTATATGGAAAATTGGTAAGTGTATGGATGAAAATCTAGTATTCGGGACAGATTTCAAGACACGCGTTTCTTACAACTCGACAAAGATGTCATTCTTAATGATGAAGCCAAATTTTTATGAAAGAATAATGAGATCATACAACAATTAAGTGCGGACACAAAACAAGTTGAATCAACTTGTGACTCGGAGTTTGCGTAAAACACTCTGAAAGGGTGAAAGGCACAAATCTCACAAGCTAAAGTCTCCACTAGTGATCCTTAAGGTTCTCTTTAGAATTATGGTACTCCTTAACTCTAAATCGTATTGACGTGATAAGTGCGCAAATTTTGTTGAGTCTAGAAATTCATGGTGCAAAATTTCTTGTTACGTATTATATAAGCTATCTAGAAAAAATATTCTCTAGCTTGATTCCTAGACTTTGAAAGATGGACGATTGAAAATTCACATCACTGAGTGAGATGAAAGAAACTGCGCGAAATTTTAAAAATCAGGTTTAAAAATCAAAATTTTTCAAAAGAGGTACGATTTTGATAAAATTCCCCACCCCCAAACAAAAAGGAACATCGTCCTCGATGTTAGGTAAAATGATTTTTAAAATTGAGAGCATAAGGTAGGAAAGAGTTTACCAGAATAAACCGCTCATGAAGTGGACAGATGAAGCGAATATGAAACCTGAATAAATGAGTGAGATAGAAAAATATGGACAAGTCTATACGCATGATAGAACATTGAGTGGTGTGAAACACCACCCCCAAATAGTATAAGACTCATACTCAGAAAAAAGCGGGTTGCCTCCCGGTAGCGCTAAGTTTATCGTCTTCAGCCAGACCGATGGGAACTCACCTAAAAAGAGATGAAAACGAGGAGAGAACGGGGTGGTAGAAAATTCGGGAGATAAGAATCACCCCCAAACAAGACTGAACGGTCAGTCTTCATAAATGGGGTCAACAAGGTCAATCTATTCTAAGTGAGTGGAGCCTAGCTCCAAGAAGGGCTTCAAGCGTTGGCCATTGACCTGGAAGAGGCTACCATCCTTGGGATTTTGCACGGTGATGGCACCATAAGGGGTAACTGACTTAACAATGAAGGGTCCAGACCACCTGGTTTTCAATTTCCCGGGCAAGAGATGCAACCGAGAATTATACAATAGAACTTTTTGACCAGGATGGAATTCTTTGCGGATAATGCTTTGGTCATGGATCCACTTCATCTTGTCCTTATACTTTTTGGACAAATCATAGGAATCATTTATCATTTCCTCCAATTCATTAAGTTGCAGCTTCCTATGTACACCCGCCTCATCAATATCGAAAGTAAGGGATTTGACAGCCTAATAAGCATGATGTTCAAGCTCGACAAGAAGGTGGCAAGGCTTGCCGAAGACCAAACGATAAGTGGACATGCCAATTGGAGTCTTGTAAGCAGTACGGTATGCCCACAATGCGTCATTCAAGCATAAGGGCCAATCTTTCCTATTAGGATTGACGGGTTTTTCAAGAATTTATTTGATCTCGCGGTTGGAAACCTCAACTTGACCACTCCTGTGTGGATGGTAAGATAGACCAACCTTGTGGGTAACACCATACTTTTTGACAAGGTGCTCAAAGACTCGATTATAAAATTTTTTACCCCCATCACTAATGATAGATTTGGGGGTTCCAAAACGCGTGAAGACATGCTCTTTGAGAAATTGGACCACCACTCGATGGTCATTGGTGCGACAGACAATTGCTTCGATCCATTTGGAAACATAGTCAACAGCAATAAGAATATACTGAAAACCATGAGAGGAGGGAATGGTCCCATGAAATCGATACCCCACACATCAAAAATTTCAACAATGAGGATGGGTGTGAGAGGCATCATATGACGACGAAAGAGACGCCTAGAGTGTTGGCAATTGGAACAAGCCTGGCAATATTGATGGGCATCGTGAAAAAGAGTAGGCCAATAGAAACCACTTTGGAAAATTTTGGCAACAGTTTTCTTGGAACCAAAGTGGCCTCCACAAGCACTATTATGACAAAAGGACAGAATACTGAGTTGTTCACACTCGGGAACACAACAACGAATGACTTGATCGGGGCAATACTTATAGAGAAATGGGTCATCCCAAGAGTAAAACTTCACATTCACCATGAATTTGGATCAATCTTATTTCGACCAATGATTAGGAAGTTGATCGGTAACAAGAAAGTTAACAATATCAGTATACCAAGGCGAGGTGGAGATGGAGAAAAGTTGTTCATCGGGAAATGACTCAGAAATGGGAACAGGATCGCAGTCAGCCGTGACAGTAATGTGAGAGAGATGGTCAACAACAACAATTTCACGACCTTTCTTATCTCGAATTTCAAGGTTAAACTCTTGGAGTAAGAGAATCCACCGTATCAATCGTGGTTTGGAATCCGTCTTATGAAGAAGGTGCTTAAGAGTAGCATGGTCAGTATACACGATGATAGGGGAACCTATGAAATAGGAGCAAAATTTATCAAGAGCAAACACAATCGCTAACAACTCCTTTTCGGTGGTCGTGTAATGAAGTTGAGCATCATGCAGGGTTTTGCTAGCATAAGAGATGACATGTGGGCGCTTGTCAACTTTCTGGCCAAGCACGGCACCAAGTGAAAAATCAAAAGCATCACACATGAGATTAAATGGGATAGACCAATTGGGAGGTTGCATGATAGGAGCAGAAGTGATCTCAACTTTCAGGTGCTCAAAGGCGGCAACACATGCTTCATCAAAGACAAAAGGGATATCCTTGGATAAAAGGGTTTTCAAAGGTCGCGCAATTTTAGAAAAGTCCTTAATGAAGCACCGGTAGAAGCCCGCATGTCCTAAGAAGGAACAAATGTCCTTAACAAACTTAGGAATGGGGAGTGAGGAAATTAAGTCAACTTTTGCTCTATCGACCTCAATACCGGAGCTGGAGATAACATGACCTAAAACAATACCCTTTTTTACCATGAAATGGCATTTTTCCCAATTGAGGACCGACTTTTTTTTCTTGACAACGCTGAAGGACCATAGTGAGGTGAGATAAGCATTGCTCAAAGGATGAACCAAACACAGAAAAATCGTCTATAAAGACTTCGAGAAAATGATCTACCATGTTACTGAAAATACTAGTCATACACCTTGAAAAGTCGCAGGTGCATTGCAAAGGCCAAAGGGATTACGAGAGTACGCAAATGTGCCAAATGTACAGGTAAAGGTAGTTTTTTCTTGGTCTTCATGGGCAATGGGTATTTGGTTGTACCCTGAATATCCATCAAGGAAGCAGTAGTAGGCATGGCCAACCAAGCGTTCAAGCATCTGGTCAATGTATGGAAGAGGGAAGTGATCTTTGCGAGTGACAGTATTGAGCTTTCTATAATCAATACAAGCACGCCAGCTGATTTATATGCGGTTAGGCATAAGATCATTGTCACTATTTTTTACAACAGTGACTCCAGACTTTTTAGGCTCCACATGAATGGGACTGACCCATTGGCTATCTAAAATGGGGTAGATAATACCAACATCAAGCAATTTTAAAATTTTATCTCTAACGACCTCTTTCATTGCCGGATTGAGTCAGCGTTATGGCTCACGAGAAGTCTTGGCATTGTCCTCTAAATGAATGCGGTGGCTACAGACATTGGGGTTGACACCTTGAATGTTAGAAATGGTCCACCCTAAAGCAGTGCTATGTTGAGTGAGAGTGTGGACCAATTACTCTTCTTGATCCAGTGTCAAGTCAGAAGCAATAATGACGGGGTGATGTTGGTTTGGGCCTAAGAAAGTATATTTCAACTCAGCAGGTAATGGATTAAGCTCCAAACTAGGTGATGGATCAGGAGAGGCATCGGACTCAGATGCAGAAACAGAGTCCGGGAGAATATCGGGACAGGGGTTGAAGGGGTCATCCACATAAAGAAGAGTATCGAAAAGTAGAGGCTCAAATGGAGGAGCCCAGGTGGAAGTGTCCAGTAGAGGTGTAGAGTCTAACAAGGCATTGACCTCGGAGATGGATGAATCAATATCAAAGTCGGACCCATAGTGAGCCAAACTTTGGTGGATAGGATCTTCTGGGTAGGTGGTATCCAACATCTCTTGGACTAAGGAGTCAACCATGCATACCTCATCAATGGAATCAACATCAGCCGGTTGTTGCATGAGGTGGAAAATATTGACTTCGACGGTCATGTTGCCGAAAGAAAGATTCATTGACCCATCTCGACAATTGATGATGGCATTGGCAGTTGCCAAAAAGGGGCGACCTAAAATGATAGGAATATTGCTTGGGTCGGGAGCAGGAGTGTCTAAGATGATGAAATCCACAGGGTAGTAAAGTCAGACACTTTCACCAAAACATCTTCAACGATTCCTTTAGGCACTTTCACAGAACGGTCTGCAAGTTGAAGATTTACCCGTGTAGGTTTCATGTTTTGTAAACCTAACTCAAGGTAGAGAGAGTAAGGTAGCAAATTAACACTAGCTCTAAGATCAAGCAAATCCCGAGTAGAGAACTGATCTCCTAACATGCAAGAGACAGTGGGACGACGAGGGTCTTTATATTTCACAATACCATTCTCATGGATGAGGGACGTGGCTTGTTTAGTGACAAAGGCATAACCAGGAACATTTGTCCGTCGCTTGAAAGTGCACAATTCCTTTAATAATTTTTCTTAAGAAGGAACCTGTTGGATCGCGGTGAGGAATGAAATGTTTATGTGACATTCTGTAAAACTTTCTTGATCTCATCAAATTGTTGAGCTTTCTTTGTTGGGGACAACCTATGAGGGAAGGGGGCTCTAGGGAAAAAAGCAGTGGTGGCCTCAGTAGGTTTGGAAGCATTCTTGTCGGTGGCTTTATGGGATGGTGGGACCTTAGGGAGTGGTTCTAATGGGAAATTCTGGGTGGGTGGGATTGGAACATCACAGGGAGAATCAACACCATTGTCAACCTGTTTACCGGATCGTAGAGTACTCACCGCTTTCATATTCGCTTTGTATGTGGGTGGAGTGGAAGGGGATCCAACCTCATAAGCCTACTACTTTCCATGTCCCTTAGGATTAGGAATGGGTTGACTTGGAAAATGACCTTTCTCTCGCTCGGACTCAAACTGATTAAGACGTTGCTTAAGCCATTTGATGGCTTGAGTCGTGATGAACTGAGTGAGAAGATTCTCGATAGAGGAGGTGGATGATTGAGGTGGAGGGTCATAAGGGGGTTGGGGGACCAACTCTCGGTTAGAACTAAGAGGCTGTGAATACTCGTAGGAAAGAGGTGGGACAGGGACAATTTGATGAGTGGGGTGGGATGGTCCTCCTTGGGGGACAAAGGATGATGGATGGTTTTGTTGATGGTAAGGAGAATGGTGGTGTTGGATAGGAGGGCGATGTTGCCTTTGCGGGTTTGGGTGAAACCCTGGTGGACCACCTACATGTGGTTGTGATAGAGCAATGTGATTGTCGTACTTATAAGAGAAATAGGGATGGTTCCTATTATTCGGATTATAAGTAAACGATGGTGGTGCGGGTTTCCTATTGGTATCAAAGGCACATGCTTGGGCAAGAGTGGGTTCGGGATCATCTTGAATAAGGGGGCACAAATGAGATAAATGATCATGACTTAAACAGACATGACAAGAAGGACTAGACTCATTAACGTTCATCACTTGTTTAGAAAGAGAACAACTGAGAGCATCAACAGTCTTAGTCAAAGTGTTTAAGCCATGGAGCAAGGTTTTAAAATCGGGATCATTTTAAACCTCATAAGTGCTATCTATTCATGGTGGCTCGGATCTCGAGAATTCATTGGTGCCCTCCCAATCATGGGAGTCATCGCCTAATTCAAGGAGAAAAGTGTAGGGGACAGTGGGAGTTAAGTGCATGAATTTGCCTTTGTGCATGGAATCAATCATGGTGCGAGTGGAAGGAATGAGACCATTGTAAAAACTATGAACGAGTCGACTCTTCTCGAGACCATGATGTGGGAAACTATTGATATAATCTTGAAAACGGCCCCGTGCTTCACAAAATTGCTCGGTGGGTTTTTTGCGAAAGTATTGGATGGCTTGGCGCACCTCATTGGTCTTACTTATGGGATAAAACTTGGACATGAACTTCTTCACAAGTTGTTCCCATGTATGGATATAATCCGGTGACAAGGAATGTAGCCACGTGGATGCTTTATCATGGAGAGAAAATGGAAACAAGCGAAGATGAACATTTTATTCATCTAAGTTTTGATTTTTGAAAGTAGTACAAACCCTGAGAAATTTTTGCAAGTGAGTGTATGGAGACTCACGCTCAAGACCGTGGAAATTGGGCAACATGAAAATGGTCACCGGGTGAATTTTGAATTGATCCGCCGGGGTGGGTGGAAGAACGATACACGATGGTGGGGTGGCTGTTATCGGGGAAAAATAGTCCCTTAAGGCACGCTCTTCAGCCATGGTGGGTGGATGCATGATGGGATTATAGATGTCAACTCGGGGACAACTCAAAGTGATCGGTGGAATGGAAGAAGTAAGGGGAACACTTGGTTCTCCTAATGTGGAAGATACGGGAGAAAGACTACGGGAACGAATTAATCGATGATTAACTCGTTGCCATGTGGGCATGCGAAGAAGATATTGTTTTTGGTTTTTTTGGATTGTTTTGGAAAAGAAAATATTTTTGGAGTTTTGCTTTTGTTTTGGAAAGAAAGAAAATATTTTTGAGTTTTTTTATAAAAATAAGAAAAGAAAATATTTTTTGATTTTTTTTGAAAAGAAAGGGTGGGGGAAAATTAGGACTCTAAGAATTTGGACGAATTCACTAAAACGGACTACCAAAAAAAGAAATTGGACACACACAAGTGAAGGAAAAATCCCTACTAGCACATAAGGAATTTTTTATCTTAAAAATTAATGAGAGGGGTAGTCAAATTTTAATGAAATCCGCGGGGGATAAAAATCACGGAATTTATATGAGTGATCGCCTTTTGCAAAATGTGTGTTCCTACTTTAATCACAAGATGCCAAGAGGCTTGCCACAGAGATTCTCCACAAGGATACTACGACGAAACGATCGGTCGGTACAACGCTGGGGACAGACATAACCGTTTTACTGGGCGGCCGCACTTAAAACCCAGTTTCCCTGGACACTTCCGTGCCACAAAGCGAACCGTTCGAGGTTTTTCCCAGTGGAGAGGACTCTACGGGTTATCCTACAACTCAAAATGATCAAAAAGGGGCCTATGAACACCGTATCCTATGGGGCTATCTAGTTAATTGATTTTATATTAGTAATGGCTAGGGTAGCACACAAGGGATAAGTGATTGAGTCGAGTGATGACATCCCTTCTCGTGAGTGACCGGGTGTAGGTCTTAGTCAATTTAATTCATCATTCCATTCAAAATTAAGTGCAAGAATTAAATTCACACAAGAGCACGGAGGATCACACAAGATATGAACTCGCTAATAAGAGGGCGCGAGGGTTTAGAAATGTACCTTCCACGGTTTTTAGGCCGTGGAGTGCCGAATATGTTGAGTCGGTCGGGAGGAGAATACGTCAATCTCAGTCGGTCCCGAGAGTCCTACTGACCCAAAGTAGAGAGGCTTCTAAATCGTCGCCATTGGATGCCCTCTCTCTACCTTGTCCGGTTTCCCTATCACGCTTTCTTCAATTATTACAAATTTTAAATGAAAATGAAATGGTGTCTCTATGCACCGCAATACAATCAAGGTAATAGAATCCTAAATACAAACCTTCTAAATTAAAAACAAAATGGTACTAAAATTGAAAAATGAAATACAAGTGAATCTCAAAATATGGAAATCCTCTCAAGCACGTCAAGCTCCAAAGATCGGCAACGGCGCCATTTGATAGAAAGAACTTTTGCGTGTATTTTTTCCATCGTTGCTTGAACAAGCTCATTCTAATCAAAATCCTCAAATTACCTACAAATATAACAACTCAAGCATAGCGGTAAATAAGGATGTCAATCTTAATCTAAGGAGTGAAATGCTAAACATGAGAGTATTAAGAATATTATTCACTTGATCACTGTTTTTTTTACTTTTGGATTTTTCTAATTTTTTTTTATGTTTTTCAAATATTAAAACAAATTTTGAGGATGAGTGATTATGACTAAGACTAACAAAAAAAATAAGAGTAATCAAACTAAAATAAAGTGTGACAAAAATACTAGTGAGTGATGGAAATGAGTGAGAGTGTAATTAAATGAGAGAAAAATATTCAAGGGAAGAGAAATCCACCCTCAATTCCCCAAATCAACTAAACTTGTATTATTTTAATATCATCAATTTCCAAAATATTTAATTAATTCAAAAGATAATTTTCATTAAACTAGTGAATTAATTAAATACTCTTTTAGAAAAGCAAATTTAATTCCCACAAGCAGTACTCTAATTGAATTAAAATTAATCAAACAAATTATCCCCTAGGAATAATTTGTCCAACTAATTTTAAATTGAAAGAAATTAATGAAATCAAGAGTAGATGGAAATTAGATTAATATTAAAATCAAATGATAGGTCTATCTCTAGCTGAAATCACTTGATCAAATATTAATTAAATTTTCATACCTTTCTCAAGGTTGATTTTCCATTTCTCAATGTGAAAATAAATTGGGGATCAAATAAAAAAACTCAAAAGGAATTACCAAAATTAAAATTAACAACTAATTTGATTTGAATTCATGAGGATTTCAATCACCCCCTTGAATGGGGTGATTACCCCTCCATGATCATCATCCAATAAAAATTATGAACAATTAAAAGCATGTAATGGAAATTAAGGAAGAGATGATCAAACCAAAATTCCTCTTGATATAGCACTAAACTTCAATTCTTCAACAATTTTTTAATAGTTACACAAACTAAAAATAATTTCTCTCTAAAAAAATTAAGTCAAAAACTCTAACTCTCTCTACAATTTTCTCTCTCTATTCTTCTTCTCTCCAAAAGCTTTTTCTCAATGGGGTCTTCATCTTCATTTTATACTATGCATGGAACTAGGGGTATTTTTGGAAGGTTCATGGTGTAGGATAAAATGGGGAGAGGTTTTTGGAATAAAGGCGAGGGTAATTTAGGCTTTAGAAGAGTGCATGTAGTTATGGTGAGGTCATGTGGGTAGTGAGGTGAGAGGTTATACAAATCTGATATGGTTTATGGGTATTTTGGGAAAAGGGGTAAAAGGTTTGTTGGGGGGCATTTGGGGAAAAAGGGTTTAAATGGGTTTTATTTTGGCACATATGGGAATTGTTTGTTATTTGGTTTTGGTGTTGTAGATCGTGGCTTGTTTTGTGGAGGTTCAAAGTTGGAAATGGGGAATGGGTTTTTGAATTGGGTTATGGAGGAAATGGGTTTAGGTTTGGATGGACACCTGCTTTGGATGATGGGTATATGGAAATGGTTTCGGGTATGAGAGATGGAGTTGGATCGAGGAGAGAGAGAGAGGCCGGAGATGGAGGTCGGCGTTCAGGTGACGGAACCGCCAACGGCGGCGTCGGTGGGTATGGTATTGGGTAACTTCCAGGCAAGCGGTTTAGGTTTGGGACGATGTCGGGTCGGACCAAGAGGGTCGCCGACGCCTTGAGGAGATCCGGAGAGGTTCGAGGCAGGGGCTAAGAAATGGGGGTCGGAAATGGGGTTTGCGGTGGTGCGAACGGAGGTCGGGGTAAGTGTCCGCCGGCGTCTAGCCAAGACAGGGGATGGCTCTGGCAGGATTTTCGAGTTGCTGGGGTTTATGGTGTATAAAGGTTGGGAAATTGGTGTGGAGATGGATAGAGAAGAGGGTTTTAATGGTAGAAAGAGGTGGTTGTTTTGGTGATAGGAGATAGAAAGTGGAAGATGGGGAAGAAGATGTGGGTTTGATTGTGTATGTGTGGTGTAGGAAGTTGGGTGTGAGGGTGAGGGTTTAGGATAAGAGGTGTTTGTGTATATGGGTGTAGGATAGTGTGGTGTGACTTAGGGTGTGTTTGGTAGTGTGTAGGTTTTAGGGGGGGTGTGAGTTTAATTTGGACACTTAAAAATAAAATTAAAACTAACTAATAAATTAAAACTATAAAAACTAAAAATCTAAAAATTAAATTCCTATAAAAAATAAAATAAAGACTCAATAAAAATAAAACTAAAAAGAAATAAGAAATAGAAATAGAAATCTATTAACTAAAACTAAAATTCTAAAAAGAAAATGTAAAAACTAAATATAAATAAATCCTAAAAAAAATCTAATCCTAATAAAAACTAAAAACTAATGAAAATCAAAATAAAATAAAATAAAATTATACTAAAAAAAAGAAAATAAAACCTAAAAATTCTAAAATAAATAAAAAATAAATCCTAGAAATTCTAAATAAATCTAAAATAAATCTTAAAAATAAAAATGACTCAAACTAAAAATCTAAGAAAATAATAAAAGGGAACAAACAAACACACACACGATTTAGGGTAGGTTTAGGCAAGGTTAGGCTCGGAAAATTTGGTAATTAGCTCCATATTGTTGCAAATTGCCTTGAAATATAACTTTGACACCGCAACTGCAATTAAGCGCATAAGACCCAATTTGTCGAGAATTAACAACTAAAGTACGTCTATTCGGGGTATAAATTGTACAATTTTGGGTGCTTATCAAGCATGTGTGTGTTGATCTAGCCAATCTGATGAAGACACCTGTCACTATAACATATAGAGAATGATGATGAAATATTCCCTACCGTGAGGGTAATGATTCGGTTATAACTGACTATGTACACGTGTTACCAACCACGCATATGAGAATAAAGTCTCAGCTACCTGTGTTTGGTCCCAACCTCGTCCTGGAAGAGTACGAGGTTGGTGAAGTCCCGCTGTCGCACAATCCGAGATTAATAATGGTGGTCTCGGCTCATATGTGGCCGAGGTAATACAAGATCGCCATGATGGTCTGGGACGAGGTTATGGAGGAGGAGTCCTTGAAACATCGGCCTGCACCCAGCCGTAGTTATGGAAGAGTAATCCTTGCAACCTCGGCCCAGCCGAGGTTGCCAACTTTGGATGACCTGATGAACAACTTCCTCTATGGCACATGAAGACCTCACCTGCTAAGATGACTAGTAACGTCGGCCATAGCCGACCATGATCAGGGCGAGACCGTTGGTTGCCAATCTAAGGCCCTTCTGACCTCGGCCATCTCCCTGGCTGAGGTTGATGTCTCTGAGCCGATGGGGTACTTTTAGTGCATATAATTTATAATCCACATTATTTTATTAACCCGACTTTATTATTATTAAGCATTACCTACATCTTTAGACTAAGAGGGCATATTCCCATATAAGGCACACCACAATGTGTAAATGGATATATATATATATATATATATATATGACACCCAAAGGCCTATATCATCAGTGTTTGGTTCCTACTCTATCGGCATGTCCGTAGGAATCCCTTAACCTAAGAGGACATCACAAAACACACATAAGTTGGGGACGGTACCTATGCAGGATACCTGTTTATGGCCCATACCTAGTGGTGACATAGGCTAGGTCAGCATCAACACTAACCTCCTTATAGGTGGTTCCTCAACGTAGTACCTATATGACCTACACAATTGACAAGCTTACCTGTGTCGATGTGTGGTACCCGATCCGAATGTATGAATCCCCAAGCCGATAGGACAATCCACGAACATTGGAATGTCTGCACGAAATAATATGATACATATTATTATCCAATATATATATGTAGTTACTCTGTAACTACTTTAATCCAAGAAAATCTCAATCAATATAAAATACAACCTTTTTGGCTTAGTTATAACATTTTAGTTAATTATTCCATAACTCATTTTAAGTCGTTATCCTATGACCCATTATCGATTTAATATTAAGTCTCATACATTTCCTTTTAGACTCAAAATCACATTTACTTCATCATTTATTTCCCTTTAAATATATATGCACATTTATTCGCAAACTAAACTTTTCAAAACATTGTAGGTATAGTTATTCCCAAACTAACCTTTCCAAAACATTAATGGTATAGTTATTCCCAAACTATCCTTCCCAAATCTTATAGGTATAGTTATTACCAAACTACCCTAACCAGCACAATTATATGTATACTTATCTCCAAACTAACCTTACCAACACAATTAATGATTTTAGCGTGTTGTCCTCTTGACTTATACTTAAATCATTCTAGATTATTAATAATTTTTTGCTTTTGGTTACCTTTTCCATAAGGTTTATATGTACATATATGAGGAATCCATTAATATGTATAAGGAGTTTCACCCTAACTAATATCATGACATATATTACCCATTTGAACTTAGACTACTAGGATTAGGGTGCACTTCTACTTTGTATCTTCATACGGTTGTAATTTGAGGGAACTAACCATTAGTTCAATTCTCAAGCGTTCGACTTATCTCTAATAAGTATTTTTTATTCAAACTTACCTTGAATTAACTATAATAGTCTCATCGTATCCTATCATTTTTGGGCCCCCACCAAAATCATCAAATCATCTAGGCATAATCCATACCTTTTAATATATTTATTACGTATAACGTTATTCAAGTGTTATACATAAATTGTTTCCTTTATATAGTTGCATGTATTTTAGGTCATCACGCATGCACTACTATAACATCAACCTATCCCAATATAATAATGTATATTAGTTCATAAAATTATCATTAATATCTTAGAATAAGTCTCTATATCTCACTTGGACAAAAATCATTTCGCACACCATTTCATCAAAAAATCATAAATAATTAAAAAAATCAGAAAAATACGTGGTCGGCACCCACGTGATAGTTACGAAAAAATCTAGAAGTAGGTCCCCCGAACCAGTTCGAAATTGGGGTCGAACCGGTTCGACATCCCAGTTTCACCCAGATCTATTGTTTTCTTATGATGGGATTTTTCTACCTGAAACTTTTCAAACCAAAGATCCTCATAATAAATCAACAACTTAAAACGTGATATAGATAAAGTCTTTAAAAGATCACATGGTCATTCTAAACACTTTTAAGCATCAAATTCCTTACAAGAATTATATCAAATCATCGAGATCTTTCAAGAACCTATCAACATGAAAATTCGAGATTTCATCTTATCCTACTCCAATGGTTATTAGATTAGTTTGAGGATTCTACAATATATCTTCTACAATTAATCTTTCATTTAAACCACATGAATACATAGTTGAAACAGGAGGTTACGGATCTAAACATGGGTCACACAATTATCATCAATTTCAACACAATTGAAAAGATCTCTAAATATGCAGTCCCAACACATGATTAAACCTTATTCTGAGCATAGTATAAAAAATAATATAAGATTAGTATAATTTGGATAAGAATGGCAAGGGAATCTTGACGTGAAATTTGTTGAGGCGCCTCTCTTCCTCCTCCTTGGGTGGTCCTTCCTCTTCCTCCTGGGTGGTTGTGACTAGGGTTCTTGGATGTAACTCTTAATAGGTGGTATAATCCTTAATAAATATCATTAGAGTTCAAATCCCGAGTTGGACCAGGCCATAACTTTGGACCCCCAAATGATCCCGAATTCAATATTTAGTTAATTATTCCAAAACACACACACACACACACACACACAGATATATATATATATATATATATATAGGACCAGGCCACAACTTTCGACCCCCAAATGATCCCGAATTCAATATTTAGTTAATTATTCCAAAACACACACACACACACACATATATATATATATCACACACACACACACACACACACACACACACACACACACACAGATATATATATATATATATATATATACACACACTCGAGGACCATTTCTAAGGGTCTAAAATTCCCAAACGAGCTAGTAATACCTCTCAAAGTGTGTCCTAAATATTTTTATTCAAAAATATATTTTAATTGTAATGTGACACACGTAAATACTTTTTACTCAACAATAAAATTCTCTCTGATTTACTCCAAATCATTAAAGTCCAACTCTAAAGTTTATAAATAATACTGAGTCTAATTACTCACAGCCTTGATTAATTAGTTTCACCGAATTAAATTAATCCCTATTAAAATTTATTGTATTCCAAAAATATATGGTGTATTACATTCTCCATCCTTAAAGCAGAATTACGTCCTCGGAATTCAACATAGCATGAGGTAAATAAAAAGGCTCATCTATACCTATCATAACATTACTGGGGCGCCCATATATTTCACATTATATGCATGCACACACGTACCATTAACAAATGTGAATGACACATATACATCTAATATGTACCATTCACACTAAGCATAATCGTATATCAAATATACCACCACACACACACACACACACACATATATATATATATATATATATATATATATATATATATATATATATATATATATATATATATACACAGTAGTGTATGCCCCTGCCTGAAGGAACGAATAAAATTTTCCAAAGTAGGTAATTGCAAAACGACAAAAAATTCCAAAATATGTAACTGAAAAACGGCAAAAAATTCGTTCCCCGGCAAAATAAAGTGTATTTTTATAAATAAAAAAATTGACCATAATATCTTTTATTTATAAGATTATCCACCCTATTTAACAAATAATAAATAATCCTACATTAATTAAAATAAAAAATAATAGGATTCATTCCAACTAGAACGATAAAATAAAATTTACAACATGTGGAGGTGTCAAGTAGTGTATAATAAAAATTTCCTCAAGTTCCATTCATAATACAAATATTTTATAAAAATTGTGCAAAATTTCCTTTGTTTATATGACTATCCACCCTATTCAGACAATAAAAAATACCACAACAATAATAATATTAGTCCATCTCGAACCTCACATATATCAACTATTTAACTCAGAAAATATCATGCATCAAAATAGACAAATCAAAATTTCAAAGAAATTATATTTACACCCGGTCATTGATTTAATATTTGATTGGCTGGATTCCGGCCTAAGATGGAACCGGGGCTCGCACAATGAGTAACATTTGGCAGAACATTTGGAGTAGCTGACTTAACAGTCTTCAACTCAACATGTATATCATCAATGACATAGTTGCACACATTTGAAAAGAAAAAGACTTTGAATAAATATTTTTCAATCAAATACCGTATACCATTTTTGTCAATAAATATGGTTGTACCAATAAACAATACCTTATATGAATTTTCAATCAAATGCCATTACAAAATAACTCTATAGTAAACTCACACTAATAGAAAAATTAGTGAAAATCAAGTATAAGATCTATTTAAGCCCTTAGCTTTCATAATCAAGCAAGACATACACAAACTGAGCAGAAGTACCTTTAATATGTACAATTTTCAATAACATGACAACTTTAACATAACATGTTCACATGAACAAAAGAAAACTCATTCTATAAAAACATGTCTAAAACTCTTAAGATAAATGCATAATGAAAACAAAAGCAATGGTAATATTTATCAATTGATTCAAACATAATGAAATCCATACTAACATATTCACATCCTTACCAATTGATTCAAACTAACATAATGAAATTCAAACTAACAGTGATAAAAAATAATTCAAATTCAAATAAAGTGATTCAACTTAACAGTGATAAACCATTCCTCTGAGCAGAAGATGAATTTATAGACTAACATCCTTATGACCTTCTTTAAAATCAGCTCACAACCTTTTTTAACATACTAGGGGCTGCTACTCTTCTGAGAGTTTTTCAAGTGCAAAATTTACTGAATTTCTAGACTAACATCCTTACAACCTTCTTTAAAATAATCTTGATGAGCTAACTCTGAGATTGTAGAGTGATTTTCCTTATAAATCTGCCTTATTCATATTTAAAAAACTACCCTAATCCTACTTATAAAATTTCCTTTTTATTAGCTTAAAATTTTATCTTAGCTTGAAGGATAGAATAACTAACCTCATCTCCAAACATCACTCAAATTGATTCTCAAATCACTATCTCGTTGAGAGAGTCGAACCACCTGCTTGACCTCTATATTCTCTCTTTTTTTTGTCAAAAAATCTCCCACTATCTCAGCACCTGTATAAAAGAATATTCAAGAGAAGGTTCAATATATTAACACCACTAAAATCCAATATAAAAAATGAACACAATGACACAACTAACAACCAAAAACTTCAAGTAATGTACCCTACCATCGTTTCCTTAGTTGCTCCAAAAAAAGTTCTTTGAACTTGAGTGGCCTTCCCGTTGCTTCCAATAATTTCCCCACCCACATTTGAGCCTCTTCGATGCTAAGAGATAATCCTTGACATATCTTTCACACGCGTGTTGAATTCTGGAATAATCCAATATAAACAATGTGATTATAAATAACAAAATCAAATGAATTAGAAAAAATAAAAGAGGAAAATGTTTGCGTAAGCTGAAACATTTGTCTATCTTTCCCCATCTCTCGTAGTTGAATTCAAAAAATAACTATAAATCTTAGCAGTATAATTCCATGGTGACAATAGGACACACCACTCACAATAACAAACTTTATTTTTCTTAGGAACATGGGAGATGGTAAATCAAGCCTCATCTCACGGTTCGTCAAAGGCCAATTCCTTGAATTCCAAGAATCCATGATCGGAGCGACATTTTTCTCACAAACTCTGGCGGTAAATGATGCTACGGTGAAATTCGAGATCTGGGACACTGTTGGTCGGGAAAGGTATCATAGATTAGCCCCAATGTACTACAGAGGGGAAACTGCTGCTATCATCGTTGATGACATCTCTAGCACGACGACATAAATATATGCTGAGGAGAATGAACTTTTTTTCAAGGAGAAGTCTGCCAAAACTGTTGTTAATATTAATGACATATTTTATGAAATAGCTAAAATGCTGCCTCGAGATTAGCCTGCTCAGAATCCAGGGATGGTTGTGGTTGAAAGACTTGGAAAAGGAGCATGAGCTACATCGTGCTTTTATCATCTAGCTCCGTTTGAGTTTTGATCCCCCTTTCAATACCTTCTTGTTCATTATTTAACATCTGAAAATAGTTGGAAAAAAATGAATTAGAAATATTGTCCATTGTTCCTAGTCGCAAAGTTCTAAAAAAATGGTGTCTATTTTCAGCAAACCATACAAAAAATATTGTTTGTTTTCAACAGGTACATTAACCCCTCTAGTAGGTACAAAACATATAGCACGTATATATATTATAACAACCCGTCCTTTTGGAGACAATTAAATCCCATAATTAAATATGAATTAGCAATTGGGATAATTTCTCGAAATAGTGATTTTGGGATTTTCAAGGATTTAATGATTTTCAATGAATGTTGTGATCATGTTTGGGACTAAATAGGTCAAAGTAATTTAATTATATGCCGCCGTGGAGAAAATTGACAAAAAGGTCAAATTTTTATTGGAAAACCCGCATTTTATTTTATGGGTTAGAATAGTGATTTGTGGTCAAGTACCCCTGAAGGGAATTTCAACTGCGCCGTGAGTCTCGAAATGTCCGAGATAGTCGAAAAAGAGTGTCCGATTATCGAAATTGAGTTTCGGGTAATTTTAGAGGTAAAAATAACTCGTAATTGGATAAACGAGTCGTTTTGGGGTTTTAAGGGGTATAACCCTTTTTCTTTCTTTATAAAGAGAGGGAGAGGAGGAAAAAGAGAAAGAAAGAAGAGAGAAGAGAGGGAAGAGAGAGAGGAGGAAGAAAAGAGGAGAAAAGGGGGAGATTCCGGCCAGCCTCCGCGGGATTCGGCTCGAGGTCGTCAGATTATATCCACGAGGCAAGTGTTTACTTGCTTTATTTCAATTTTTGCATAAATATCTCATACCGTAGTTTGGTATAACTGAACCCTAAATATTTTGGGCTGGGTATTCGTGGATAAAACGGGTTTTCGAAAGTTAAAACGAATAAACCCCAAAAATGTAATAATTGGAGAAACTTAGGTTTTAACCTAAATTATTGGGTGATTTCGGGTTCTAGGATGTTTAGATTCCGTATTATAAGTGTATTTGTTGTTGGTTGGAGTTGTAGGCCGTTGGGTGCGTAGATGGAAGCTTCCATGGCTGAAATAGCTTCTCGGAGAAGAAGCTACCCGCCATGGTCGACCGATTGATCATGGGGGTTCGATCGATCGAAGCCTTCGATCGATCGATGTCTATGGGTCGATCGATCGACCCCTTCTAAAATTGGACAATTTTTCTAGGATGATTTGGATGTGATAAATTCCATTTCATCTTTCTTTGAGGTTAATTAGGTGATAACCTAAGGAACTTTTAGGACTATATGGTCCACTAAATAAAGGAATTTAGGAGGGTTAAGTGAGGGTTTAAATGTATAACCCTTAAACTTTATTTTCGAGGAAAATAGAATAATTGTAGAATTTGATGGTTTAGGGTTCCTAAATTATGATGGGGACTTTTAAATGATAAATAGGACTTGATGTAGTCTTTGGGTTTATGGAAATGAAATCCATAACCCACTAAATTTAAGGTGGTTCGGGAATTATAAATTCCTAGGATATTGTTAATGGGCATTTAGGCCTATATGATTATGCGTATAGAAAGCATAATTATAATTGATTGTGTAGGTTATAATTAGAGATATCCAATAAATTCGTAGAGAGGATTTAGGTATATGTTGTTTATTAAAGTAAGGAAATACTTTGGGTTTAGTATCATGCATATATAAATGCTTTATTATGATTCTTTAAGAAAATCTTTGGGATTATTGGTCATAGCTAGATGAGATTGGCAAAGATGGCCATTTGTATATATTCGAGGAGGAATATATGATATGTATATATACTATGTGATTAAAGTATATATCTATAAATTGAGATAAATGATTTTGAAAATAAAATATGAATGTTTTCAAAATGGAAATATAAATTATTTTCATAAATGATTAAAATGAGGATGCACACCTCTCTAAATCGCTATCACAAGGGATGTTGTGTGCGTATGGTGAAGCCCCCTGATAAATTAACGTAGGGTGGATATAGTCCTATAGGCTATATGAGCGTTTGTTGTATTTTTCTGCGCTGGTTAGGAGATTTCAGATGTGATCTTGACTATCCCATAGGCATATGGCTGCTTCCCGACGTCTTGAGATGTAGGATCCCAGGTTGTCTTGATTATAGGCCCTGGAAGATGATAGCCATTTAGGGGCGCGCACAGTGGGGAAACCCGGACGGGCGGTCTTAGAATGCGTTATATATTAAAGCAATTCATGATAATGGATTGGCTTTAATTACACTTCCTGGATATAAGAAGGGAAATGGGATAAAGGTTTGGCTTCGGTAACACTCCCGGATGGAAGAAGGGATGTGGAAGCATATGATATGATCAAAGCATTTTCATGACAATGAAAATGGCTTTGGGTACATTTCCTGAATATAAAAATGGGATATTTTGAAACGGAAAAGCATTTTTATGATAATAAAACTGGCTTTTAAAAGTATATAATTTGTTAAAGCAATTCATGATAATGAATTGACTTTTATATTTACATTTCCTGAGTATAAAAAACGAAATGGGAAATTTTGAGAAAATGAAAGTATTGATAAATACTTGATATATGAACCCTCAGTTCGGGAGATAGATCCGGATGTTTATGGTAAAATGAATATATATATGGATGAATCGAGTACCGAGGGTCTAATGGATCCCAACGATCGACCTTGCCGCATAGTAGTGTATCGGGGGGGGGGGGGTTCCTTGTTTGGATTTCGCTTTGCGAGACACCCCACGCACGAATATGGCATAGTGTTGAGACTGGGGAGAAGTTGCATCCTTAGTGATCTTATATTGATATTTATTATATGATGGTATATATACTTATATATATCTTTCTGTACTGAGGGACTGGCGGATCTCGACGATCGACCATGCCGCGTAGTAGTGTATCGGGGGGTTCCTTGTTTGTATTTCGCTTTGTGAGACACCCCACGCACGAACATGGCATAGTGTTGAGACTGGGGTGAAGTTTGGCCCTTAGTACATTGCTTGGACTATCTAGGGTTGATAGTGGGTTGGGTGATTAGACTAGTTTAGCAGGGTAGCTTGACTAGGATGTTTAGAGGGATGCGCTAGGAGTGCACTGTTAGTGGAGAAGTGAGGGGTATCTTATGGGAGTGCGATACCAAACTTAAATATGAGATAAAACCTTTTTCAAAATAATAAGGCATTTATGCATTGCTAAATATTTTCAAAAACTCGGGCTCTGACCCGTTTATCTACTTTTCCTTTCTTTCTATATTATTTATATATATATATATATATATATATATATAGGTGTCCAGACACAGGGACGCCTAGATGGCACTTCCTTCGAGTCAGACGTCAGCTGCAACAACTGTGGATGCGTGCAGGTTTTTGATAGCCGCTTTCATTCTTGTACTCTAGATAGGAGGTATTGTATACACATTCGGACCAATGGTCCAATTGCATTTATTTATTCTTTCAGTACATCATTCAATATGGTTGTATATTTTGACCGAGTGTTTGGTTACTTTATTTCATTTCAGTTTCATTTCCGCAAAACTGTGTGGATATTTTATTTATTGTTGTTAAAAAGATTAGTAGAGTTAAAATTTTGACACCGGCCTAATAGGTTATTAGTAATTAAATGAATTTTTGACAGTGATGCTAAGAATGATCCATATGAGACTCCTATTTTAATTTAATATTGGAGTGATCGAACGGTATCCTATTAGGGGGTGTCACAGATGGTATCAGAGCATCAAGTTCTAGTGTCCTTAGGAATCTGTGCGGACGTACTACGCTTTCAGCGTTCCTCTCGATTTATTGTAAAGCCTCAGGACTAGGATTGTTGATTTCTCTTGTGAGATCTCGTTCTCCTGCCGTAGTATAAGATTATAGTAATCTTTTGCGCGCTCGTTTGAGAATCGTGTGCGGAGCGTGGATGGTATCAGGAGGTGAGGCTTAGCTGGAGCAGCTGGTAGAAGGTTGGGATGAGGTCCTTAGTATAAGTGACTCTCCTTATAGCAATTGCTAAGGATTTCGGTGGCGACTACTAAATAATAGTAGTTATGAGTACCTCAGTACCACTGAAGTAGCGAGTGGTACTAAAGTTGAATTCCTAATTAAAGTTGAGGGTTCGAAAGGGATCTTACGGATAGTTTTAACCGTGAGTCCCCATGATTCAGCATGGATGAGAAGAATGATGTTTTGGATTATTCACATATAGGGTCGGTCAGAGGCCGACAGTGGATAAAAGTGAAGTTATTTTCATGAGTTTTACCTCAAGGAGGAGGTATAATTGGCGTGGCTAGATAAAGTCGCGGTATTAGTTAGCCCTAGACTCGTGTGTGTATTTTGAGTTTTATGGCGGTCTCGATAACATTATAATGTATGCATATTTGTTTTTCACGATAGCGGAATTTTATTTTTTCTTCATTCGCCATAGAGGCGGGTGTTGATATATATATATATATATATATATATATATATATATATATATATATATATATATATATATATATATATATATATATATATATATATATATATATATATATATATGGGTTGTGATACTCGTTTTATATGTCTATACGAGTATGGTATTATGGTGAATATATATGTATTGGCATTTTCAGAGCGATAACAGGCTAATGATGACAAGTCTATCGTGTCCATGGTTCCTGGAGGGAACAGGTTGTTGCTACATGTTTTTGATAGCCTCTTCCATTCTTGTACTCTAGATATGAGGTACTGTATACACATTCGGACCAATGGTCCAATTGCATTTATTTATTCTTTCAGTGCATCATTCGATATGGTTGTATATTTTGACCGAGTGTTCGGTTACTTTATTTCATTTCAGTTTCATTTTTGCAAAACTGTGTGGATATTTTATTTATTGTTGTTAAAAAGAGTAGTAAAGTTAAAATTTTGACACCGTCCTAATAGGTTATTAGTAATTAAATGGATTTTCTACAGTGATGCTAAGAATGATCCATATAAGACTCCTATTTTAATTTAATATTGGAGTGATCGCCCGGTATATTATTAGGCGGGGTGTCACATTTATGAAGCCCACATTTTTAAGCCTGCCCTCTCCTATATACTCCCATTTCCACCGCACCATTGTGTTCCTGCTTGATTCTGTCTTTGTGATATATCTCGTTTAATTACTTTCCCAGACACTTTGCTGTCCTTCCACTACTTATATGTGTTCCTGTGACTGCTATAGGTGTACCTATAAAACATAATGCAGACCAAAGGTAAACAACTAACATTTTAAAAAAACATATAGAGATTGGCCATAGAGTTTAGACCTACCAAAACAAAACTAAGAAAAGTTGAACAAATGCAATGATTTAGAGTTTATACCTGCCAAGTGTTAATATATGTGTACATAAGACTGAAAAACATGTGCATAACGTCATGTTTGACACCAAAAACTATAGCTGAAAAAACATCATTCATAATTGTCTTTGTAAGAGAGAACTCTTAACTTGAATCAATCCAAAATTAATGACTTAAAACAAAAGTTTAGAGAACATATGAAGATATCAACCATAAAGAATAACAAACTAACACACCTGTGAGAGTTTAACTAAAAAGAACCTAAAATAAACTAAACCAAACAAAATAGAAGTACAAATAAAGATATATAGAAAATAAAGTTCACCATCTGCAACGCTCCTTCTATACTGTTCCCTCACTTTCAGCATTTCTCCTCCCTTGTATGTAAAGTAATCCAATTATGAGTCATAAGTTTATGAACAAAACCAAAAACACATTAAAGTAAGGCCCCACTTGAGATCAAGTTGGGACTGAGTCTTTTTTCTAGAATCCAAGAATCACACGTGTATCCTTAAGGCATAGAGTGTTGCAACTAAACGAAAATTGTACGACGATCATGCGAATTACAAATGGTCTTCTCTTGTGCACCGAGTTAGCGCCATAAATAATTACAAATGTACCCAGGTTAGGATCATGCCATGAATTGTACTCAAAGGTATCCACATAACATACATGCATTATAGAACCAAAAGTTGTTTAGGATAACACTGAATAAGAACAAAATACCCAAAACAGATTATGTTTAAGGATATATAGGGATGAGAACAAATGTAAGAAGAATAATTATCCGCACATAACATTCATGCATTAAAAAATTGGAAAAGAAACGTTCCAAACAAACACCGCTATAGCAACTAATATTGAGCAGAACAAACATACATTACACAAAATAAACATACATTACATATATGATCAAAGAAATTTGCCAAACCAATACCTTTCTAGAAACCCCTAAAAACTAAACATGGAAATTAAAACTCATTTTTAGACAGACAAAACAACAAAGAACCAAAAATAAATACTAAATGAATAACTTTAAAATGTGTAAAAGAATCAAATAAATAAATGCTAGCAAGCCCTAAAACCCAATACGCCGGATGCTTTGAACCGAAAACCCACACCTAAAAGAAATTAGACAAAACTATTACATTAAAACCATAGTTGTAATCTCATATGAACAAAATTATATACCTGATAAACAAACAAAAAATCGAGTTGGTAGTGAGAACTATAGTATATACCTGATAAACAAACCAAAAATCAAGATGATAGTCGTAAGATTTAGGTTCGATTTTTTGTAACTAATAAAAATCCATCAATAGTTGCTACAACATCTACCCAATGTTGACAAATATAATATTCTCAAAGGAATCCATCTAAATAACTAACCAAGAAATGAAATAAAGTTGAACAATATTATATACCTGTTAAACAAACCAAAATCGAGATGATAGTTGCTACAAAAATCGACCCAATGTTGTCATAAATCGACCCAATATTTTTACAAAAATCAACAAAAATCGACCCATCAATAAAAAAACCCATCAATAGTTGCTACAAATCAAACCATAAATGAACAAACCTATGTTAGATCTGGAAAACCTTTGTTAGATTTTTATCAAATGAACAAACCCTTGTTGGATCCATAAAACACTTGTACCTGGGGGGGCGTGTGCGTAAGAGGGTGGAAACACTTATAGAAGTCTGTGTGTGTGAGAGAGAGAGAGAGCAACGTCGGCAGAAGTAGCGGTGGTGGCGGTAGTAAAAACGGAACAGAATGGAAGAATCTTTGTGGACGGAGGGCGAGTAAGATAGAGAATGAGGGCGACGGGTTTGAGTGCGAGGGATATCAAGAAAGAGGGGGTGGGGGGTAAACTTGTACTGTTTTACCAAAAAAAAATATTTGAATTAAAGTTGAAGTTTGATGAGTAAAAATGAGGGGGAAATAAAATAATTGAAGGGTGGATTTGTAAAAAAAAGAGATGTGATCTCAACCATTAAAATATGTAAGGAGGTGGCTTCGATTCGCACCGTTAACAATGTGTATATGTTCAAAAACCACCCTATCATATTATATATATATATATATAAAACAAGAAAACAATCATCTTATTATCCAATTTCCTTAAACTACCGACCATTGTCAATTTCGTCCGTAGGACATCTCGAAAGCGAAATCCAAATAAGGAACCCTCCCGATACACTACTTCACAACTTAGTCAGTTATTGAGATCCACCGAACAAAGAAAAAAAGGGAAATAAAATAACCATTTACGATAATCTTATAAATTTCACTATTTTCCATTTTCCAAACTAACCCCTTATCCTTTATAATAGTTACACTAAACTCCTTTAGAGTCAACTGACCCTACCATGCCCAACTCTTAATTCACCTTGACCTAGTTGGGACATTTTTCTCACGTATTTAATCTATAGTGCACTTAGTCATTTCTAAGTTTCCAAAGTCATACCTACGCTAATTAGGTCGACCATAACCATTATAGTAACAACATTGTGATACAACATTTAAAATGATCATATAAAATCTCAATAATCAAAGCGGTCACTATCCTTACTTCTCCTTCATTGCCTATACTCGCTTAGGAAATACTTTCCCAAATCATACCATTATGTTGTCTCGCAACACTTTCCCCCACATAAAGGACCCTTACTCTAATCTAAGCATAACTCAATTTACCCTAAAATTTCAAGTCTATTCACATGCATCTCCCTTCTGGAATTATACAAAATTTTAAATCACACTCACTTGTTGCATATCTAAGTATAATAAATTTCTAAAGGTTCTTGCACAACCTAGGTTCTCATTGAAATTCATTGATTTACAAATCGGCTCATCCATAACAAATTTTATCAAAATAATCCTCACGACTATAGTGAAAACCAATTTTAACCAATATTGTCTTTCAGTGATGACCACAATTCATAGCAGTCTACATGGAATTAACATATTCCAAGTAGCAATAAATCCTTTCCCAGGAAAATATCATACACCGACATAGCTAACAAATAGGCCTAAAATAAACATAAGTCTCCCAGTATACATGCCTATGTATCCACAAACTAACAAAACAATGTTCCTTCTCACCAACTACGAGTCAATGTAAAGCACTCTCCCAAATACAAAGTCTATATTTTCTAATGTATTCACAAAACCCAAGCCAACACTAACAAAACATATCCCATATACTCCAAAATGGGAAACACCTTATTTAATACCCATACTATCACTAGTCTTTTTTTTTCTAAAATAATTTTATGTATAATTCGATGCCCAGCTTGCTGTGGGTCATGGTTTAGACGAGCTAACATATGTTGATGCATTTTGTACATTACCATATCATCAAATTTTCTAAATGTCTTCCCTTAAATTACTAGGCACTAGATTACCCAACTTCTTGCAACTATAACAAGTGACCCACATGAAGGTCTCTATGACTCTCTCTCCCAAAACTAACCTTTTTCCTGAACGGGTGGTAACCAATCACAGAGAATACAGTGATTCCTAATCATATGTATCTACATCAAAGGACGCAATGCATAATGCGATAAACTCAAACATAGATCCTAAGGACACTAGAACCGTGATCTGATACCAACTGTAATAATCCCCATTTTCTCACATAAAGGCTAGTCAGGATCAATACGCCGAACATGGGGCTTATAAACAATTTATACCATTCTCAATACTGAAGGAATGAAAATTTTATTTTATTCTATGTCAAAATCCAAAATAACGAAAAACATCTGAATAAAATTGATTTAATACATGAATAATAAAAACTAGATCATCATACAATATTCATAATGTAAAACTAAGTACAACTACTATAAATAAACACTTGAGATTTTTCCCGTACAAATCTCAGTATGAAATAAAATGACAAAATGCTGAAGTACAACCTATACTAGAATCAATGGAGCGAAATCCACTACGTCTAATGCAACTTCAAGTATGATCCACCATCAGTCTTGTTGTCTGTGTCATTAAGAATACCTATGAGAAAATATTTATAATTTGGGTCAGAGCGAGCCCTAGAGTTGCAAGAATTCTTCACCAATAAATATGCAAACTGTTAGAAACTCATTCATCACGTCGCTCCGTCGACACTCAAATGTAACGAGTCCCTCACCTATCATCTAGCAGTAGTCCTTCTCGTATCCTCAAATAATAATGCCAATTTTAACTTCTATTATATAATTTGATATGTAAAGAATAAACCATCTAGCTATGCATTAACTGAAAGTGGGGATTTATACTTAACACTCTAGCCCCTGAATGGATTTCATATTGTGGCTACTTATTTTTATATAAACTCAATGTTTATTTGTACCCAATATAATATTCCAAAACCTTAGTTTATCTCTTCAGATTATATAATATTTAATTCATACTTCTCACAATCTACCCCATTAGATTATAGTTTGCATTCTCTTAGATTACCAAAATATTATTCTCATTAATAATTAGAAACCCCATTATTCATTCTCTTTAACTTTTGTCTACTTTCTTAAACTACTTAATTATTATTCTCATTAATGATTATCTACCGCATTATTCATTAGGACACATCTTCATCCTTAATTATCCACATCATTTTATTAACTCGATGTTATTATAATTAAGCATTGACTACATCTTTATATATGACACCCAGAGGCATCTACCATCAAGGTCTAGTTCGTACTCTATCGACAGGTCCAGAGGAAAATCCCGTATCCAAAGCGGGCATCACAAAACACACATAAGTTGGGGACGGTCCTTACGTAGGATACATGTTTATGGCCTATACCTAGCGGTGACATAGGCTCAGTCAGTCTCAACACCTACCTCCTCATTGGTGGCGCCTCCACGTAGTTCCTATAAGACCTAGACAATCTCCAAGCCCACCTGTGTCGACATGTGGTATCCGGTCCGAACGCACAAACCCACTAGTCGATAGGACAGTCCACCAACATTGGTGTGTCCAAACAAAATAATATGATATATATTATTATCCAATATGTATAAGTAGTTACTCTATAACTACTTTAATCCAAGAAAATATCAATCCACATAAAATACAGACTTCTTGCCTTAACTATAACATTTTAGTCAATTATTCCATAACTCATTTTAATTCATTTTCCCACGACTACTTCCAGATTAAATATTAAGCCTCATACATTGACTTTTAGACTTTAAATCACATTTGCTTCATCATTTTCACCCTTTAAATATATAGGCACATTTATTCCCAAACTAACCTTTACAAAAAATTATAGGTATAATTATTTCCAAACTGACCTTTCCAAAAGAATATATGTACAGTTATTCCCAAACTATCCTTCCTAAATCATTATAGGTATAGTTATTCCTAAACTACCCTAACCAATACAATTATAGGTATAATTATCCCCAAACTAAGCTTACCAACATAATTAATGATTTTAGCATGTTGTCCTCTTGATTGATAATTAAATCATTCCAGATTATTAATAATTATTCGCTTCCGATTACCTTTTCGATAATGTTTATATGTACATATATAAGGAATCCACTAATATGTATAATTAGTTTCACCCTAACTACTATCATGACCGACATTACCCATTTAAACATAGCCCACTAGGCTTATGGTTCACTTTTACTTAGTATCTTCATACTATAGTAATTTGAGGGAACTAACCATTAGTTCAATTCTCAAGTGTCCGACTTATCTCTAATTAGTATTTATTTTATTCAAACTTACCCTGAATTAACTATAATAGTCTCATCATATCCTATCATTTTTTGTTCCCCTACCAAAATCTCCTAATCCTCTAGACATAATCCTTGCCTTTTAATATATTTATTATGTATATCGTTATTCAAATGTTCTACATAAATCGTTCCCTTTATATAGTTACTTGTATGTTAAGTCATCACGCATGCACTACTATAACATCAACCCATCCCGATTTAACGATGTATATAAGTTCAAAACATTATCTTTCATATATTGGAATAAGTCTATATACCTCACTTATACAAAAATGGTTTCACACACCCTTTCATAGAAAAATCATAATTAATTAAAAAAATAAGAAAAATACGCGGTTAGCACCCACGGGATCATAACAAAAATATCTAGAAGGTGGTCCCCCAAACTGGTTTGAAATTAGGGTTGAACCCATTCGACATCCCAATTTTACCCAGTATTTTTCTACCCAAAACTTCTCAAATCGAAGATCCTCATAATAAATCAACTTAAAATGTGATGTAGATAAAGTGTCTAAAAGATCATAGGGTCATTCCAAACATGTTTAAGCATCAAATTCCTTCCAAGATTTATATTAAATCACCAAGACCTTTCAAGAATTTATGAACATGAAAATTCTAGATTTCATCTTACCCTACTCCAATGGTGTTCCAGATTAGTTTGAGGGTGCTACAACATGTATTCTACAATTAATCTTCCATTTAAACCACCTGAATACATAGTTGATACAAGGGGTTACGGATCTAAACATGGGTTACACAATTATCTTAAATTTCTACACAATTCAAAAGGTCTCTAAATATGCAGTCCCAACACATTATTAAACCTTATTCTAAGCATGGTATCAATATTAATATAAGATTAGTACAATTTGAATAAGAATGGCAAGAGAATCGTTGCCTGAAATTTGTAGAGGAGCCCCTCTTCCTCCTCTTAGGGTGGTCCTTCCTCTTCCTCCTAGGTGGTTGTGGCTAGGGTTCTTGGACATAAATCTTAGTGGGTGGTTTAATCCTTCATAAACATCTTTAAAATTTAAATTTTGAATTGGGCCTTAGGTCCCAACTTTGGACCCCCAAATGATCTTGAATTCACTATTTAATTAGACCAATAATTACCCAAAACACACACACACACACACACACACACACACACACACACACACACACACACACATATATATATATATATATATATTCCCCGGGATCATTCATAAGGGTCTCAAATCCCCGAACAAGCCCGTAATACCTCTCAAACTATGTCTAACCATGCATAAATTCTTCTGAATCTAGCCCCTTAAGTTAGTGATTTTGATATCTCGAACAAGGTAATTAAATAATTTTTATTCCATATCATTGCCAGTGACTGTTTCTAATAATTTCCCCGAGTTTCGTGTATTTCTGATGGATTTTACAGGAATGTAGTGTAAGAAAAGAGAGAAAGAAATCGGAAGAAAGGAAAAGAACAAAGGAAGAAAAGTCAAAGGGCAAAAGCGTAAATTTATACCCAGAGTTCGAATTCGGCGCCTAAAGGGAAGTTGAAGATCTTGATTTCACAAGAGCATCGGAAGAAACGACACTCAAATCGGAGCTCGAGATCAAAAGTTATGGCCAGTCAAAGATGAAAGAAAAAAGTCAACATGGAAGAAAATCAGACCGATCCGGTAGATTTCGGACCGATCTGAAATGTTACAATTCCAGTAGACCCCGGATGGATACCGAACCGATGATAGCAGAACCGATCCAGTGGGATCCGGACCAATCTGGTAGAATAAAAAAAGAATCGATCCGGTGGCTGAAAAAAGAACCGATCCGGTGGGATCCGGACCGGTCCCGGTGTGCAAAATCTTGGCATCAATTATGAAGATCAAGAGGTACCTATCTGGAAAAATCTTATGCAGCAAGTGATTCTAGCTTTCAAATTCGTGCTAGTTGGTGCTATAAAAGACCAAGCCCTACCTCATTCCGAAGGGAGTCGAATTAGAGAGAGAAATTCAGAAGTTAGGAAATCTTTAGTTTCTTTGGTAGAAGTTTTCATAAACTCTAGTTTATAAGGTTGAGAAAGAAGAAGTTTTCTGGATTCAAAGTCATTTGCTTTTCCTGTTGTTGAATACAAGTATAAAATTTCCATTCTCTTATTTGTTCTCTACTTTATTTACAATCCAAATCTCAATTATTTTGCAAATTATTCCCAATGTTTGTTAGATCCATAATTTCATGTATGAATTTGTTTTCTAATCAAATCATGTCTAGATAAATTCTCAAGGGCTGTGATACATGAACTCATTTCGAGGTGAATTACCTATGTAGAAAATAGAAGGTAAATTAAATATTGACCAAATCGTGTATGGAAATTATATGAACATAGTCGATCTTTTAATCTCTCTTGCCCTAGGTACTTGGGATGTTTAAGAACGCTTTGCAAGTGTAATTTTCCATTCACCGCTTTGTATTTACCTTTGATTTCATATGATGAGGGCTAGATCCTTCTCATACGTAATGCTTAGGATCTATAAATATTGGATTTAGTCAAAAATTTCAATTTACAATTCTAATATTCTATACGGTAATTTATTAAGGTTTGAGGGACTGTACTCCACCCTATTTTCTTCCATTTTCAAATCTAATTTCTTTACAATTCTTAGTGTTTTTGTGCACATTTTATTTCATTACCAATTGGAAATTTACAACCATCAATCATGTTTTCATTTCTTTGGAGGAATCATTTCAAGATTAAATAACTATTCCTACTAAAGTGCCAATTTTTTATCCCTGTGGATACGATCCCGACTTATCGGATTATTACTAACGCGACAGGCTTGCACTTGAGCCTAGAGAAATCGCACTTTTGAGACAAATTCTTAGTCGCGTCAATGTCCCAAATATATATTTTTTTAAATATATTTTAATTGTAATGTGACACACGTAAATACTTTTTACTCTAAAATAAATTCCCTTTCTGATTTTTTCCAAATCAGTAAAGTCCAACTCTAAAGTTTTTAAATAATAATGAGTCTAATTACTCACAACCTTGATTAATTAATTTCACCGAATTAAATTAATCCATATTAAATTTTATTGTATTCCAAAAATATACGGGGTATTACATTTCCTTGCCATTTTGAGTTTTTTTTTTATAGTTATTAGTTTTTTAAATAATTTTTTACAATTTTTCATTTTGTCCAATGTTTTTTGTAAGTTTGAAATATTTTAAATATATTTTTAATGATTTTTTAATTATTAAAGATTTGTTTGTCACATTCAATTTTTTCTCTCAATTTTCTTGGTTTTTTAATAGTTTTTAAATTTCTTGAATATTTAAATGCCATATCAATTATTTCCAGATTTCTTTTAAGTTTTTCTGTAATTTATATAATATAAAAATTATAAATTTTCCTCCAAGTAGGAATGAACAAAAATACCCTTATTTTTAGTCATTTTCACGACACATGACCAATTTTTCATCAAAAAAGTTAACCATGGTACTGGTATAAGGTTAGTTGAAACTGTTTCGAATGTTAAGGGAATTAAGTCAAGAAAAGAAATGTTTGGATGGTAACCTAAAGGCAGGGGGGGATAAAGTTCTGGGGTTAGGTGTAACTATATATATATAACACATAAAAAAATCAAGTTATGGCATATTATATGTTTGTAACGAAAAACATAACGCACACAAACATTTTTGCTTCAAATTAAATAATAAACAACTTGAAATATATTGAATATTAACATAGGATTCGAGTAAACATTAAAATTTAAAAAAATCCAAAGGACCGAATACTTGAAACATCATTCCCCCAACCCAAAAAAGATGACAAAACCCAGGGTCTGAGCCCGATGTTTGGATGAAAATAGAAATTTATATAATTATACATAGTCGGCGTCCAAGCTCCGAGTTTCGTAAAAACTTTCAAGGTTTAAGCCCCGAATAGGTATAATTTTTAAATTGTGGAAAATTGTATAAATTCAAGGTCTCAGCCTCTAACATATATGTACATTTTGGGGTCTTAGCCTTTAATGTAGGCAAAATTTCATAATCCATGCCCCAAATTTGAAAAATAAACGATAGAGGGTGTAAAGCCCCGACCCAGATTTATGGGTTACTTGTAGTCAACCCGGTACGACCCGAGGATTAGGTATGATGTGCAATGAAACAACCTACATATTATTGCTAAGCCAGTTTTATTTTAATTAAGGTTTCAATTGTTTAGCTTGAAATTCAAGTTTCAAGATAAACTACGCGTGGACCCATCGGGAGAACCCTGAAGTCTAAGTATGCAGAGCTACTAACGTAAGAATATATAAAATACTTACTTGTATAACACCCTTAGAATGTGAAACTGCTCCCAACCTTCCATAACAACCCGAGGGTTTGAACCTATGGCCATTTGGAAATATACAAACGAAACACATGATCGGACGACAGAAAGTAACTCGACACATTATGCCTACATGAACATACAACTACATAATATATATATATATATATTCAATGCATGAAACGATTATTACTTTCAAAAACCATGTTTACGCGGATTAATTTACCTTAATCTTGTAGGGATTCCCTTTACTCACCCTTAACATTTTCTCATTTTTTAATACGTGCAGTTCAACACTTGAAACCATTATGCTTGATTTATTCAACCACATTGCTTTATCGAAATAACCTTTTTTTCAATTTAAATACACTTTAGTATTTTCGTTGACGTCACTATTTCAATACATGCATTCACCGTTTTAGACAATACTTATTTGTCATTTAAAATCCATTTTCAATAGATTCTTATGTACATTATGGGTTTAACCATTTAGGTAGCTTAATCACTCCTTTACCCACTTTTTTTACACTTTCCCTTATCTTATGGACATTAATAGATTTACGCATTCACTTGTCCATTTCAGCTTTACCGGAACATTTAATACATCCATTCAAGTTAGGTTGTATTAACACATTTTACCACACAATCCATTTCTTGACATGTTCCAAAATTTCTTTTTATTTTCTTGGAATCTACCTATATTGCATACTTCAACGGTCTCCACATAGTCGGCTATGCCCACCAGATGCTTTGGACTGTTTTTAGGGCTTTTCACATAAGGGCTCAGGGCACCAATGAATACCTTTTAATGTGCTTTAACATTTCACAAAGGTCCACATTATTTTACTTTCCCCTTTTATCCGACCGAAGTAAAAACCCGAGACTTTACCACCCTATTTATGTTACACTTTGAAATTTTACCATTTCATGTCCTTTACACTTTAACCTTGATGTTTTTACAAAAATAGGATTCATTTAGGACCACTTTGTGTGACACCTTTCCAAAAAATTTATTTCATAAAAATGTTCCACTATAAGTAAAATTATCATTTTACCCATTTGTTTCCAAAACCACCTTTTACTACACTTTCACAAGTGTTAATTTATGATAATACTATTAAGTCATCCACACTAACTTCTTAAGCGTTTTAACACATTAGCACCACTTTTAACCTTAGAGTATTCTTCTAATTAATTGGAAACACCTTTACCTCTTTACTACTTTTAAACTTCATAAGTGTTAATATTTTTATAACATTACTAAGTTACACATACTAACAATTCCATTCCTATACATTAACACTTAATGAACACCTTTGTCAACATTTTCCCAAATCACACATTTCTTTGCTTTCTTTATTCATGAAATCCATTTACACTTAAAACTATTTTTATAAGAAAATGCCTTTTTCTTAATTTTACATGTAGCCTTGCACCTTATCCTTATCACATTTTAACACTTCTTTCATACACCTTTAAGGACAAGAATTTTTATCTTTCTTATTTCATGTTTAAACCCATCAAAATCTTCTTTAAACTTGTTTATACACTTAGTGACAAAAATGCTACAAGTTTATATGCATGAGAAGATGGATTTTAAACCATAAAATCCTTATAAAAGCGTGAAACATATTTTTTATTCTATAAATTCATTACCACTACGCCAAAACTAGCAATTTGGCACACCCTGATATTAAAAATCTGGCACAGTTTAAAACTGTGCCAAATTCTGACACAGTTTAATGACAATCTGGCACACTTTGAAGTAGTGCCAAAATTTGGCACTGTTTTAAAGTGTGCTAAAATTGAGTACATTTACTAAAATATAAAACACCCTAAAAAAATTCACTATTCTTACATTATGTATCCCCCTCTCTTCCCGCTCACCTCCTCTCATCCCTCTCTTCTTTTTGTGTGCCTCCATTATCGCTACCTCATCTACGAACAACCATCTTACACGAACCTCCATCATCGAAACACCACCATATGCTCCTGAAATCGAACAAAATAAATCGCAATGTTTTTAAAATAGGTTTTGTTGAATTTGAAATGGGGGCGGTACCGTTCAAACAAATTGCAGTGTTTACGCTCTTCCAGTCTGTGTATCTTTTGGTTTTCTTTGGAGTGAAGAGAACATCTTCGGGAATTACATACAACTGAGTATGAAGAAATTATTGGGCTTCCAACCAGCAGTAGAAGCCTCTCATCCATGGTATGCTATTTTATTATTCATTGGGTTGATGAAGCTTATAGATCAATACTGTGCTAGAGTTTCCATCTCTATATAAGAGTTCGTTTGTGTTTATTTTTCACTTATCTTTTTCATTTAGGCTAGACTCTATTATACATTTGGCTCTCCTAATGTAATTTGGTTTTGTTTTGTTTGACACTTGATGTATTACAAGGATTTAAAAGAAAATTTGAGCATCAATTATAATCACTGAAAAGTGTCAAACAAGTCAGTAAATGTGCTGAAAAAGTATTTGATGGTGTGATTGAGAGAAATATAGTTTCTTGGAATAGTTTGATTACTTGTTATGAACAAAATGGTCTAGATAGTGAAGTACTTGAGGTTTTTGTGAGGATGATGTTCTGTGGAGTTAAGCTGGATAAACTTACATTGTTGAGTGTAATTAGCGCGTGTGCAAACTTGATGACAATAAAAGAAGGTAAGGAAATGCATGCCCGAGTTGTTAAATTCGATAAATTATAGATTCTTTTTAGTTCACTAACATTTTTTTTGTACTAAGGTTCCTCAACTTCTAATGTCTACTTAAATTTTTGGTATAATTCACAAACCCAAAACACACGCAGTACAAAAATATTGGGCGCATTATAAAATTCATATGCATTACTGATTTTATTAGGTATAAATTGTTTAAGTAATAAACTTTAATCTAATATCCAGTGATTGGACCATTTAATCTTAAATGACGATTGAGCGCCATATTAACCCTACTAAAGAAAATCAAATTATGTTTGAATGTGTAGAAATACTTGTGTAGTTCTGAATCGGTTTGGATTTTTGTAATTTTTGGTAATCAAATATAGTGCATTAAAATTTAAAATCTCTATTTTAGAAATAAAATGACATATTGTAATTCCAATCAATCCATCCAGGAATGCTGAAAACCACACAAATCAACCAAATGAACAAAGTGACTAAGATGTTGATATTCACCTGCATTGACAACAAAAGATCACTGAGAATAAATTAATCATTCTAATGAGGAATGGGAGAAAGTATCATGAGTATAGCTGAGCTTTAATAAATTATGATGTAGGGGAGGAGTAATATGATAAAGCTAAGGGTGATATTTTAGGAGTACCAATTGAGAACAAAATGACTTGCTGCACAATATGTACTTACTTTTTTGTAGATGAATGTCACAGTCGTATGTGTAAGGACATTTTTCTCATGTCCAACATGTTTTATTTGTGTATGTCGTACGCCGCTACATTTGTCACGTCACCTCAAGATCTCACACGATGGACTCAATCCAAATTCTGGGAATCAAGCATTTTTTATCTCCATCATGTGTCCCTCATTTTCCCCAACGACTTCATGTTCCATGATTTTAGGCTCGTAATGCAAGTGGTACGCAAGAGAAGTCAAAACAGTGCAACAAGGCTTGTTATGGAAGTTCAACGGAAATTTGGTAATTTTACAGCCACCATCCGGAGGACGGGTCAACTAGAAAGTTGAAGAGCTTGCCGCAACAAAGATACTGGAAGAAACGACACCTCAATCCGAGCTACGGTGAACAAGTTATAGCCCTTTGCTAAGTGTTTAACCCCTTTTTCTAGCGAATTTCCCCGAACCCAGCCCGAACCGATTCGGGGTGGCGAATCGGTTTGCAGGGGACCCTGAATCGGTTCGGGTACCCTGTACACTGGATAGAATTTCAGAGTTTTTATTTCATGAAACTCTTCTATTGTTTCCCTATTTAAACCAACTTCGGGGGAGCAGTTTTGCAAGACTTGCAAAGATGTTTTTGAGAGTTCTATCACCTCAAGTCTTCATATTTTTTAGTCCCAAAACTCAAGTTTTGATTCTCATATCATTGCCATATCTTTGTGAATCCTTTTTTAAACCTAAGAGCACAATTTTTCTTTTGTTCATCTTTGTGGGGAGATCTTTGCAACCAAGGACTGCGTGTTATTGCTGAGAGAGTCTCTACAAAGTTTTATGGCTGCGTGTCATTGAGGAGTGTTGCGGTTCTTCCTTTGTTGATTGAATTGAGGTTCATGTGGGTTCGCTGTGTGTGGATTCATTGCTGACGACACCGACCGATGCCTACGGGTATTCGTGTGTCATTGTATTTCATTGTAATCCATGTAAGTTGCGATTTACTTATTAGAGTGAAATTATCTATTTTGACACATGCACACACGTAGTTGTTTGTTTATGGGCTGTTTCTAAATAGACCCTAATTAAATAAGGGTTTATTGGAATCTTGCGAATTAATTAAATCAATTATCACACACCGAACCTATTCAGTTTTTCAAATTGGTATCAGAGTGGGTTGCGCTAATTTATTGCGTATTCCTATTATCCACAAAATCGTGTGATATTGATTTTTTTTGAAAAATCAGTTTTGTGAAAAATTGCAATTTTTCGATGGAACACTTATCTAATTTGATGCCCCCTCCTGTTGGCACGAGTCAATGTTTTAACGATTTAAATAGTTTGAATTTTATGTTTGCAATGAGAATTAAAGTTTTGATTGTGATGGTAATGGCTCATCTTGTTCTCATGCTTCTAGTGCTAAAGCCAAAACCATTATTTGTTTTAGAGGGTCAATTAATCCCAAGGACATTAGAAAAGATCACACTTTAGGTAACATTCCTCCCATTTACACATGTTCACATTGTGGTAGGAAAGGTCACCTTAAGAGATTTTGTTTTGATCTTGGAAGGTGTCCTAGGATGTCGATGTCTAGTGTTACCTTGGTTCCTAAATGCCCCACACGTTATTTCACATCTATTTGGGTTAGGAAATCACTTTTGGAAACACTAGATTTTAGATAAGTTGATTCTCGTTTGCTTGCACACGATTCTTCTCTTGCCATATCATATAGATGATTGTGTTCACATGTTTTTCATACGCTAGTTTTTTTTGGTTTCATGATATTTATGTTTACTAGCGTTGTTACATGTACTGTTTGTAAAAAAAAATATTTTAAAAAAATACAAAAAGATTTTATTTTGATAAATATTTTGAAAAATCTAAAAAGATTTTTTTTTGTTTGCACCGTTTATGGATGAACACTTAGGATGACCGAGTCACAACATCATTCCATTTTTTTCATGTGACTATTTGATAGTGTTTTGAGACAATATGTCAATTCATCCATGTGCTTTATAATGTTTGGAGTCATTGAGATGTAATTAAGTGTTACTTCCTACATGTTTGACTCATGTTTCCTTTATTGTACACATGCACGGATTTGTTTGATTATTGTGCTTGTCTTATCACATGTTGGTTGGGTGTTTTCACTTCAATCCTGTCCTTAAAATGAACCAAGCGCGGTAATGTTTGATAAGGAAATTGTGCATATAAGAACCGTTTTGTGAGTTTCTGTGCTTTATTTAAAAACGGGGAAGGGATGCGAAAGGTTCATTTTGCCTTTGCGAATACTAAGCCACCGTTAAATTGGACCTAAACAATGGAGGAATTTTTATTATCCGAGGTCCAAAGAGGTTTAAGAGAGCCCAAAAAAAAATTTAAAGGCAATAAAAAGAAATTCATGCCAATTATGGGCCATTTAGGTTTGTGCACCAATTCTCCAAAGTTTTAGAATTTAGTTTAACACCTCTAAAAGAAAATATTTATGAGGGAGTTTGGTTGGAGAACTAAAATGGGTTTGCACGTCCTTGAATTGCATAATAATGCGCTACATAGTTTTGGACGTTATTGGTGTGGAAATCATTTGACTTTGATTTGTTGATTTGTATAAGACGATGTAATCTAAATTCAACAAATTTTTACACCTAAGGATACTTTTGATACTCATTCGTTAGGGGTACACATATGCATCGTGCACATATGATTGATTGAGTTGATTTACCTATCGAATGTGTTCACATCCATTTATTCAGTTTCCATGACTTGGTTGTTTGAGTTTAATTCCATGGTGTCATTTTTGTAACAGTTTTTTTTTTCAAATGGTATCTAATTATTTTTGTTCAAAAAATTTGAAAAATCAAAAATAGTTTGTGAAGATTTGTTTGAGCATCTCCTTGCATGAGCACGTTTGCTATTTGATTGATACTTTACTTTGAATACCATGACACCCTGATTTTGCTTGTTTGATTTATTCTTCTAATTTGTCTATTTGGGTACATCATAAAAAGGGGGAGAATGAATTATCATCTTATGGGGGAGTTTGAATTTTGGGGGAGTTTTGAGATTTGACTTATGCTTATCATTTATGGGTATCTATGTTTATCTCATTTCAAACTCGATGCGTCACTTGGTATTTTTTCTTTATCTCATGTATGTAGGTACTACATTGATGATCATACGTTACACATCCTGATGAGAAAAGTTTTGGGATCCCTGAAGAATTGAAGATCAAACGATGAAGTCTTATTCATTTGTATCTTTCCAGTTTTGGATTCATGGGAGGGTAGATTTGTATAGGCAATTTCGTATTTGATAATTCGGATTTTTTATGTATGTACCGGCATAGACATAGGCGGAGATTTGCAAGGACATTTTTCTCATGTCTAACATGTTTCATTTGTGTATATCGTACGCCGCTACATTTTTCATGTCACCTCAAGATCTCACATGACGGACTCAATCCGAATTTCAAGAATCAAGAATTTGTTATCTCCATCATGTGTCCCTCATCTGCCCCAACGACTTCACGTTCCATGATTTTAGGCTCATAATACAAGTGGTACGCAAGAGAAGTCAAAACAGTGCAACAAGGCTTGATAGGGAAGTTCAAGGGAAATTTGGTAATTTTACAGCCACCATCCAGAGGACCGGTCAACTAGAAAGTTGAAGAGCTTGCTGCAACAAAGACACTGGAAGAAATGGCACCTCAATCTGAGCTACGGTGAAGAAGTTATGGCCCTTTGCTAAGTGTTTAACTCCTTTTTCTAGTGAATTTCCCCAAACCCAGACCAAACCGGTTCGGGGTGGCGAATCAGTTTGCAGGGGACCCCGAATCGTTTCGGGTACCCTGTATGCTGGATAGAATTTTAGAGTTTTTATTTCGTGAAACTCTTCTATTGTTTCCCTATTTAAACCAACTTCGGAGGAGTAGTTTCGCAAGACTTGCAAAGACGTTTTTGAGAGTTCTATCACCTCAAGTCTTCATATTTTTTAGTCCCAAAACTCAAGTTTTGATTCACATATCATTGCCATATCTTTGTGAATCCTTTTTGAAACCCAAGAACACAATTTTGTTTTTGTTCATCTTTGTGGGGAGATCTTTGCAACCGCGGACTGCGTGCTATTGCTGAGAGAGTCTCTACAAAGTTTTATGGTTGTGTGTCATTGAGGAGTGGTGCGGTTATTCCTTTGTTGAATGGACTGAGGTTCATGTGGTTTCGCTGCGTGTGGATTCATTACTGACGACACCGACCGACGCCTTCGAATATTCGTCTGTCATTGTATTTCATTGTAATCCGTGTAAGTTGCGATTTACTTATTATGGTGAAATACAAGGTTTTTCCATGCAGGGAATTTTTCTTAAATTTATTGTGTCGCATGATTTATCTATTTTGACACATGCACACACTTAGTTGTTTTTTTATGCGTTGTTTCTAAGTAGACCCTAATTAAATAAGGGTTTATTGGAATCTTGCGAATTAATTTAATCAATTATCACACACCGAACCTATTCGGTTTTTCAGTATGATCTTCATCATTACTTATAGACAACCTAAATATGCCACCTCATCATTAGTTTTTTGTTCCTATTTATTCTTTCACCTGATAAGTTTTCCTTTTCACTTTTTCATTACCTTGCAGTGACACCTCATTTGGTGTGGCAAACGATTATTTTAGCACTTTCTTTAGTGAAGCAACTATTTTAGTTATTTGAACATTATTTAATCAGATTCAATTTATCCACTCGTGTTATGTGCTGCAGTTGGGAAAGAGATTTCTTATCTATGCCGTGAACGTGTGAGAAAGTTAGAAGATAACCGCTCTGGATTGCAAGGATTTTTGGTATTTAATGTTGGTGGTGATGGCACTGGTTCTAGTTTGGGATCTTTTCTTCTATAACCCTTGTCTGTAGAATATGGGAAAAAGTCAAAACTTGGCTTCACTATCTACCCTACACATCAGGAAATTTCTCTTAATAAATTAACCTTATGATATAGGAAAATTTAGCTTCTGTACCCCCCAAAACTAGTGGCAGGTCTAGAAATTGAGGCTAGGGGGGCAACCTATAAGTATGGAACAAGTAGCGATAATATAAGGGAACTTGTGATACTAAAATATTTTGGAGCAGGAATCCTAATATAAAGATATTATACTTTTGCAAATATTAAAGGGCGTTTATCTCTTCCTTGATGTAGAAACAAACCCTAACACATTATGATTGCAACTACAAATCTGAAGAGGATATTTCAAATTTATAATTATTTGAAACTACTAATATCCTAACATATTATGGCTGTAACTACTAATCCCTAACTTTTTAGTGTTTTTTCTCTTCCTTGATGTAGAGAGAAAATTGGATGTTTGTTCTTAGCTATATAATAAAAAGATGTGACTATAGGGTTGTGACTATAATAAAAGACCTTAGATATTATACTTTATACAGGCATTACCTATAGGGTTCCCACGCAAGTTTTCACATGCATAGCGAACATAATTTTGCACACACAATTTCATATATAAACTACACAATTTCATACATATACACTGCACACAGTTTTACACATGCATTGCACAAAGTTTCACACACACAGACTGAAGACAGTTTCACATACATACAAACGCAAACACACACGGAACACAGTTACACACACGCACGGTTTAAAAACACGGGCCAACATACCTAGTTTTACACACTGCATACACAATATTTAGTCACTGAACACTACACCAGACAAACAAGAATTTAAAATTCTAATAAAGTTCAGCATAAACGTCTACCGCGGTACCAAACAATTGAATTCTAACATCAAGGACTTGGAATTCATTCCAATTCCATAGTTAGAATTCTATGGTGGTTGATTTGCTTGGATGTTGATTTCATATATTAACAATGAGAAGGGCTCCTAATTTGGTTCTAATTTATTATTGTTATCTTCAGGGGGGATAAGGAAAGTAATGGCCTTGGGGATTTAGATAGTTTATATTTGTATTTTCTAAGGCCCATCTATCCTGGTGTGGCTTGTGATTTAGCATAAATTGTCTCTAGGATAGCTAACACCATTTGAAGTGTTGATAACTTCATCCAACTATCACTCCTTCTCCTTAACAATCAAAATTTTAGAGAATGTGGACCTTGTATTTCCATTCGAATAATGATAACGAGAATGGTGTTTGACTTTCTTGTATGAATAATTTCAGATTGATGCTCATGTTGGTAGTTTTAGTGATCTTGCTTTCTTTTACCTAAATAAACAACTATGCAACATCATAACTTGTGGAGAAGACAAGACTATTAAGGCCTGGGATGCTATCAACGGTTCTAAGTAGGACACATTTGAGGATCATAATGTAGCTATTTATTATGTATGCCCACATTACAAGAAAAACATTCAGGTATTTATTTGCTAAACACTTACTTTTGAAAGAAATTTTAATTTGGTATTTTGTTTTGCCTTCTAAAAAAGGTTCATGTGTTCTTTATCAGTTTATCTTTTCAACGATAATAGATGGGAAGATTAAGGCATGGCTATATGATAAAGAGTTGATTATGATGAAGGTGGATATTTTTGTACAATAATGGCCTATAGTGATGATGGATCAAGGTATAATACATTGTTTACTGTTTGATATAAATGTTAGTTTCCCTTTTCTCACCTAAATGGTCAAATGAACTATTTTTTTCTTATCATCTTCCTTAATTGTAGGCTACTTTTAGGTGGGACAAGTAAGAATGAAGAATCATATATAGTGGAATGAAATTAAAGTGAAAGCACTGTTTTGTTATATATAACTGTTTTATATAACAGTTGTGTGTTATATATAACTGTTATATATAAGTTGTCACTAATGAAAATAACACTTAAGAACACACATTCAAATCTATAAACAAAGTTATATATTCACAAACATAAATCAAAATTAAAACATAATAAATAACCGCGTAGTCGCGGGCCTCCCGATTTGAGATAATTACGATTATTTCAAAATATGTATATTAGTCTTGAAAATAAGCTGTTTGAGGGTGAAAACCCAAACCAGTCCCCAAATGGCCCCGTAAGAGGCACGAAAACCTCGCACGGGACCAATGTAACTTGTACAAACTGACCGCATAGTCGTGGGCCTCTCGATTTTAGATAATGACGATAATTTCATAATATGTAGACTAGGCTTAAAACAAGCCGTTTGAGGGTGAAAACCCAAACCAGCCCCCAAACGGTCTCGTAAGAGGCACAAACACCTTGCATAGGACCAATGTAACTTATAAGAACTGACCCCGTAGTCACAGGTATCCCGATTTGAGAATATGACGATAATTTGAAAATATATCGATTAAGCTTAAAAAAACCTTAGAGGGTGAAAACCTAAACCAACCCCCAAACGTCCTCGTAAGAGGCACGAACACCTCGCACGGGACCAATGTCACGTGTAAAAACTAATCGCATAGTCACGGGTCTCCCAATTTGAGAATATGACGATAATTTCAAAATGTGTAAATTAGGTTTAAAAATAAGCTGTTTGAGAGTGAAAACCCAAATAGGCCCCCAAACGGCCTCGTAAGATGCACGAACACCTCGCACGGGACCAATTTAACTTGTACGAACTGATCGTATAGTCACGGGTCTCTCAGTTTGAGAATATGATTGATAATTTGATAATATATGGATTAGGCTTGTAAACAAGTCGTTGAAGGGTGAAAACCCAAACTAGCCCCCAAATGATCCCATCAGAAGCATGAACACCTCGAACAGGACCAATGTAACTTGTACAAACTGACCACATAGTAGCGGGCCTCCTGGTTTTAGATAATGATGATAGTTTCATAGTATGTAGAATAGTCTTGAAAATAAGCCATTTGAGGGTGAAAATCCAAACCAGCCCCCAAACGGCCTCGTAAGAGGCACGAACACCTCGCACAGGACCAATGTAACTTGTACGAACTGACCCCATAGTCACGGGTCTCCTGGTTTGAGAATATGACGATAATTTCAAAATATGTAGATTAGGCTAGAAAACAAGCCGTTTGAGGGTGAAAACCCAAACCAGACCCCAAACGGCCCCGTAAGAGGCACGAACAACTCTCACGGGACCATTGTAACTTGAACGAACTAATCGCGTAGTCACGGGTCTCCCAATTTGATAATATGATGATAATTTAAAAATATATAGATTAGACTTGAAAATAAACTGTTTGAGGGTGAAAACCCAAACCAGCCCCCAAACGGCCCCGTAAGATGCACGAACACCTCGCACGAGACCAATTTAACTTGTACGAACTGACCATATAGTCGTGGGTCTCTCAGTTTGAGAATATGATGATAATTTTATAATATATGGATTAATCTTAGAATCAAGCCATTGAAGGGTGAAAACCCAAACTAGCCCCCAAACGATCCCGTAAGAAGCACAAAAATCTCATACGAGACTAATGTAACTTGTATGAACTGACCGCATAGTAGAGGGCCTCCCAATTTTAGATAATGATGATAATTTCATAATATGTAGATTAGGCTTGAAAATAAGTCGTTTGAGGGTGAAAACCCAAATGGCCTCGTAAGAGGCACGAACACCTCGCACGGGACCAATGTAACTTGTACGAACTGACCCCATAGTCACGGGTCTCCCAATTTGAGAATATGACAATAATTTGAAAATATATCGATTAAGCTTTAAAAAAAGCCCTTAAAGGGCGAAAACCCAAACCAGCCCCCAAACGATCCCGTAAGAAGCACGAACACCTCGCACGGGACCAATGTAACTTGTACAAATTGATTGTGTAGTTATGGGTCTCCCGGTTTGAGATAATAATGATAATTTCAAAATATGTAGATTAGCCTTGAAAATAAGTCGTTTGAGGTGAAAACCCAAATCATCCCCAAACGGCCCCGTAAGAGGCACGAACACCTCGCAGGACCAATGTAACTTGTACGAATTGACCATATAGTTGCGGGTCTATCAATTTAAGAATATGATGATAATTTTATAATATATGGATAAGGCTTAGAAATAATCCGTTGAAGGGGGAAACACAAACCAAACCCCAAATGATCTCGTAAGAGTCACAAACACCTCACACGGAACCATTGTAACTTGTACAAAATGATCGCGTAGTCACAAGTCTCTCAGTTTGAGATAATGATGATAACTTCAAAATATGTAGATTAGGATTGAAAACTAGCGGTTTGAGGGTGAAAACCCAAACTAGCCCCCAAACGGCCCCGTAAGAGGCATGAACGCTTCGCACAGGACCAATGTAACTTGTACGAACTGACCGCACAATCGCGAGCCTCCTGATTTTAGATAATGATGATAATTTGAAATATATCGATTAATCTTTAAAAAAATCCTTTAAATGGTGAAAACCCAAACCAACCCCCAAACGGCCCCATAAGAGGTACGGACACCACGCGCGGGACCAATGTAACTTGTACTAACTGACCGCGTAGTCGCGGGTCTCCCGATTTGAGAATATGACGATAATTTCAAAAAATGTAGATTAGGCTTAAAAAAAGGCCTTTTGAGGGTGAAAACCCAAACCAACCCCCAAACGGTCCCGTAAGAGGTACGCACAGCTCGTACGGGACCAATGTAACTTATACGAGCTGACCGCGCAGTCACGAGCCTCTCAGTTTGAGAATATGACGATAATTTGATAATATATGGATTAGGCTAACAAGTCGTTAAAGGGTTAAAACCCAAACCAACCCCCAAACGATCCCGTAAGAAGCACTAACACCTCACACGAGACCAATGTAACTCGTAGGAACTTATCAGGTAGTCAAAACTTGCGTAAGATTTTCAATTTTAGAATATAATAATAATTGCAACTCCTATATGTATTTTTTTTCTTGAGTAATCTTTTTTTATAAATTACTTGGTTACTAATATCGTATGTTTTTTGTATCCTATTTTTTTTGCAGGATAACATTTTATCGTTTGCATTTATTCACGTGGAACACACGAAGAACTCAATGGTTTACAACAAGGGATTTATTCATGATTCTATTTTTTTGTGTTATGGCCATGAGGGATTTTGTAGTTTTATTATAAAATTTTATGGCCATGTGGGCTTTTCTAAGTTTATTGTAATATTTTGTGGCCGTGCGGGCTTTATGTTACGCAGGTTTTAGAATGTCCAGAAAATAGAGGAAACTCTGCCCAATTTTTTTTTGTCTGTGAACTACTAAAGACTTGTAATATTTTGAAGTTTGTATGTACATTAGTTTATCAACAACGTGCAAGATTTGCAACTTGTGAATTTTCTTGTTTTCAAATATTTTTTTTTCTTTTATCCAAAAATTTGGCACAGTTCAAAACCGTGCCAAAATTGGATCAAATTTTTGCACCATTTTGAGTTGTGACAAAAGTTTATCAAAATGTGCTTAATCTGGCATAGTTCAAAATTGTGCCAAAAGTGTACAAGAAATATCAAATTCTTGCACGGTTTAAAAGTGTGCCAGAAGTGTTCCTGTTTGGTCAAATCTCGCACACTTTTAAACCGTGCCAGAAAAAATGGACATTTTGGAACACCTGATTCGGGCACAACTCAAAACCGTGCCAGATTTGATCTGGCACAGTTTTAAACCGTGGCAGATTCCTATTTTTGGTGTAGTGTACACTTGGAAAAATTGCATTTTTAAGAGATAAAAGACATTTAATTTCTTCAAACTCAACAAATGTTTATTTTCATAAAATCATCATTTTTGCAAGAACATTATTTTCACCAATGTTTACCAAAATGAATCATTATATTCAAACATTTCATTTCATAAAATGGTTTTCATCATTATTTTAGAAAATATCCCATTTTCATAAAAACACCTACTTTTGTAATTCAAACATTGAAATAATCATTCATTCACTATTTTCAACAAAATGTCATTTTACCAAAATTTTTATTTTATAAAAATGTTTATTAGTTTGTACACATTAATCACATCATTTAAACAAATGCACCCTACTCGTATATTCTAACTATAAAAATTAAAATATCTGAAAATGAAGTCTTATACTAAGTGTAAGGTTTTTCCACCACTAATGGCTCAAATGGTGGTGGAAGTGTTGGTGTAGGAGGAGCGACCCCCACCTTCAAAGGTGGGCTCAAGGGGTTACCAAAAGCATCCTCCAAAGCTCTAAAAATGTTTTGTTCCTCTAAGATTCTAAGTAAGACCCACTTTAACTCCATGAAGACCCACCATCATCTTCTCCAAAAATCCCCCAAATATAACTCCAAAATTCGTAGCTCTTCGTTGTCAATGGTATAAATGGGTGTTTTTGGTTCAAATGTGGTTGAATACACTCTAAAAATTGTTGTTTATAGCTGGTGTATGATGGAGGAGTGATGGCTTGGCAGGGGGTGGAGGTGGAAAACCACCCACTTCTCACTTTATTTATCTCTCTTTATCTCCTTCTTCCATTATCTACCAATAACAAATAACCCTAAACTACCCAAACAACCCCCAATAAAACTATTCCTAGTGTCAAAATCCCCATTGTTCCCTTTCTGGGTTGATCGGAGCTCAACAACTCAAAGATTTAACACACCAAATAGTGACAGATTACAAGGGAATTTGAGATTAAAAATCCAACTAGCGTCATTAAAACGACTTCCCTATGTCGTTCCTTGTCTGGATCGCGCGACCCTTTGCACGACCTGCTACTGTAAGTCAGCAACCCATCGTTAGAATCCCTGTATCTCGCAACTCCTCCATGTCATTTGAACGACATCCTCTTATCATTTGAATGACCCTTTTTGTTCTTATTTTATTTTCTCTAATTCTTACCACAATTCTTCCATAATTATAGTTAATTCCTCCTCATATATAACCCATATATAATTAAATTTTAGGGATAGGATATTGCAGAGGATTTCTGAATACTACTCTAAATAGACCTAAATATGGCACGTAAAGAAAAAATAATATAATGACATTTTTGAAAAAAGTCCTTATGGATAATTATTGTTCTAATTTTATGATGGTTTTGTAATCCAATTTCGTAATAAAATTATTTTTGTGACACGTTAATGAAAACTATAGTTCTTAACTAATTGTAAGGATATTTTAATTCAAAAGGTAATTTTAAAATTTTGACATTTGGATGAAAATTATTATATTAAGTGTATTCTACCCTTTAATTAAAACCCTATTACCTAAATCACACTTATGAGCCTTTTATCTTCATAATTGTTTTGTAGGGAACAAATCAGAGTCAAAATAAGAGAGATACCTGATCACCCATGATTCCACACTTTTCACAAAGCAATAACAACCCATGACTCTCTCTCTCTCTCTCTCTCTCTTCCTCTCCCCCCCCCCCCCCACACACACTCTCTCCCCCCTTCCATCCCTCCATATCTCTCCCTCGTAACCACAACAATGCCAAATTTGAGAACAAGAGAACAATTTTTAGTGAATTGCTTAATTTCTTTCAGGTAAGCAACACTTAATTTGTCAATTATTTTTTAGTGTTTTCATAAACACTATGAAACTATAGAATGAAATATATTTTTGACCCCCATACCCTTAACCATAGCAATGACATTCATCTTGAACTCGTGAGAGTTATGGGCAGTGTATGTGTGAGAGGTGGATGTGGTGAGAGATGATTTTTGGATTTCCTTCTCAATTTTAACTGTAGACACCCCATTATTCTCCATAAATGTAGACACACTTACCACGGACTTAAAAAGGCCCGAAATGTATCCCAAGCTCTGGAGCACCTTCCTAACTTCCAAATACCTAAAGCAATCGACAAAATTACCCAACGGAACCAAATCAAACTTACCCAAGGGTGAAACACGTTTGCCTAATCGGTCCGAAGCCCCACAATTTTGCCCAAAAAGGAGTCCTTCTTCTACCAACTGGGGGCATTAACTCCACCCTCTTAAATGCATAGCATTATGTTCGTGGGAAGTTTTTTTTCTAAAAATCCTTGGAACTCTATCCATTTATCATCAAAACCCTTTTAAATTTTAGATCTAGTGCTTTAATTTCTAGTCCAACTCTGTCTTCTATCATCCAAGTCGAAAAACAACCAAAAAAATCATTTTCCCTTTTTCATACTTTTTTATTCTTCATGTTACTTTTTCAATTAAAGTATCGTTAAATATATTCCTTAAAATGTCAACCCTAAGCCAGAACGTTGCCGAAACGAATGGGAGTTCACGTAACTTTGCAAGTATGTGATCTTACCATTTTATTTTGAAGTTTTGTCATAAAATGGTGTCATTGTGCGTCAACCCCACCCCAAACTACTTTATGTGCATTTGTTTATCATGTAAAGCCTGAAGTTTCTCCTAAGATCATGTCTGAATTATGTTAACTTTGATTCTAACTACAGTGGATACATAGGCATATTAGTGAGGACCAATCTTTAAAACTCAAGTCAAAACATTCACATATTCATCCATTTCCTCACAACTAAACAAAAACACTTCAAAACCATTAATGTTCTCATATAGGCTAGAGGATCATTAGCTTTGGGGATTCCATCAACTATTTTTATCTTAATATTGGAAGTTTGGTTATTTTTTCATCATCAAGAAGTTTTACGAGTGAAACGATCTTCTTTAAATCCTTCCATGAACTCAAAAAATATATAAATCCAGGTATGATTCTATTTCACTCTCAAAACATCTCGAAAGATCAAATAAAGACAAAATCTCACATCAAGCCTCTGTATGAGCGAAAATCACTCTTGAGTCATTTACGAATTACGTGGATTTTATATCTCTCCGTGCAAGTACATAGGCTCACTCGGACTATAGGTCGAGTGAACAAGTCCGACTTTGTACGTATGTATCATTTGTCTATATTATCTACACACAAATGCCACATTGCATTGGACATTATATTTCCATATTGACTAATTTCTTTTTACACAATAACATGCTAACACAATTAATTCATTTTATTACTAACTAGGGGACATGCTGGTGGTGGCAGGGGTCTTGGGTTTAGGTTCTCACAATGGCGACTCTACTAGGGACATTTTTTATTAAGAGGACTAAAATCATTTCAATGTAAATTTTTATTATTTTTATCATGTCATTGGTGTACATTCCTATATATTATGCTTCTTTTCTGTACTTGTTCTTATCCTTTTTTAAATACCGGACTAGGTAGAAAAACATTGGAATTGCATTCTCCGATAAGAATAGGGATACACACTAGGCATCCCCTGAATTTGTTTGTTGGATGTATGCCAAAATACGTAATAAGTCCAAGTGAAAATGGCTATTTCCAAAACATAAAAGACTGTACAAAAAATGCACACTACTTTACAAGCGGAACATCTGAATATGACTACATACCTGATTACCCTGGGAAACATAGCTATCGATTTGGGTCTAACTGACTCAGGTCCCTAATGGCAGTTTCCACTCTTCTTGGTATTGCACCCTCGATGTATATAGAGTGGTATGTTCTCAATAAACATCACTTACATACCTCAAGTATATAGAGTTAGCTATCCCATATAATGTCTCCATGAGATATATCGAAAGGGTTGATTAATGTACAATCTAGTTTATCCTGATAACCCTATCAATGTGCCCCCGATGTATATCGTGTTGAGTTAGATTCAAAGAAGGGAGCCTTTTGCCTCATGAAAATCCTTGCATAACCTCATGCATTAGAATTTCTAGGGCATAGCCATATATTTAAGCCAGTATATTCGTCGAAAGGTGACATCTCCCAAAAAGGATTTTGTATCCCCCGAAAAGGTTTCCTAACATGGAATGGGATTCTAGGACTCGAAGAATCCACTCGCTCTCCGCAGAACCAAACTAGGGGCTTCAAGACAAGAGAGGGGTATTGTGGGAAATTGGTCATCACCCAAATTTACCAAAAAAATTCTTCTTTAAACTCATGTTTATGCCTTTCAGAATAAACTTGAGGCAAAGAATCCTAATTCGATAATTTCATGTAACTTTAAAGTCACCGTCTTTGACAAGGGATTGATGTCGCATCTCCCTAACTTTAGCATTTAATAATTCTAAAAATATGTCGAATGAATAAACTGTGGCCCTGGCCGACATTTTGGCTAGCCTAAACCCTCTGAGGGTTAAAACAGATGAGAACACCAATGGTTAGGGATAAAATACGTACCTTGTGAATAATATACCCCCACCAGCTACAATACAATCTACCAACAAACCCCCAACCATAACTACTCAATGCACGGTTATGGCCAACACGGTGAAGGTTCCAACGGATATTTGATGCCTAAGAATGGATTTCCAACACTCCACAAGATTTATTTGCAACTACGACCCACTGAGGATCTCACTACATCAAGTATATGTCTTTTTACCCCAATTCCATGCGACCTGACAAGTTCACAATCCCAGATATTGAAAACATCACAATAATGGGACCACCGACAATCCATCTTGTAAGGACATGATTTTATAAATTTTCGTTTAGAATCTAAGAAGTTTTATGTATGTTCTAGATCATAGTTAGTATGTCTGATATACCGCTATATTTGGCACGTCTCCGCGTCCACCCATGATGGATTCGACTTGGATCAGAAGTTATCACTCACCCACTAGCTTCATACGTGAGTAGTACATCATCACCGAGCTATCGTGCAGTGTGCATCTTTAATATTCAACTGTTCCCACTACTCCACTCACGATTATGGTAAAATGATTTCATTAGATTTTTAAATATTTGCATAAATATTTGGAAACTTTTTATGAAATAATTTTTAATTGCTGGAACATTTTTACCTCGAAAGAAGAAATTTTTCTAAGTGTTGAGGCGAAGAAAAAAATGACATTAAAATGGTTCCAAGGACAGAGGCATGTTGTTCAAACGACATCTACATGTTGTGCAAAGTCTCTCAAGCGACACCTCATCTGGTCCGAGTGGTGCCCTATTTCGTTTGAGCAATGCGCCGCCTCAATTTTTTTATAAATAACATTGCCCAGTTTACACGTTTTTCAAATCTTTGGCACTCATATTTTCGTAGTTTTTTCGCACGAAACCAGACTTCCTTTTTAATCATTTACACATTATTTTGATTCACAAACCAATCCCAAACATATATGTGAATATACAGAACCCAAGGCAAATTGTTTTACTCATCTGGAGTGCTTTTGTGGAGAAGAAGGTTAATTTATCATTGTTGATCTTAGAGCTCTTACGGGACCTCTTTCTAACGATGCTGAATCGACGCCTGTGGGTATTTCGTGTGTCAATATTTATTTCTCCATAATTGTAAGTCGTGTACATTATAGTGAAATAATACAAAAACGTTTGGCCCCTTTGGGGTATTTTTCCTCATATTGTGACCGTCTTGCAAACTTGTTTTATTTCATTTGTCTATCACAATTAATTGCAAGAGTTTATACTGTTTTAGCCTAAAATTGGAATTTAATTAAATAAGTTGAATATTGATTGTTAGCGCACTCTCAAATTGGTATCAGAGCCAATTACACAATTATACCATATAATTTTTTCGCAATTTTTTTTCTAGATATCAATTTTGTTTTAAAAATTGATTTTTGAAAAAGCACAATTTCAATGGAAAACTTATATAATAGATTCCACAATTTTGACGGGTTAAATTATGCATATTGGAAAGTCCGCATGAAATCTCATGTAAAGGCCATTGGCGAACGTGTTGGGGTCGTATGTGAAAGAGGGTGAACTCCTCCCACTATCATTGTTAGTAATGTAACAATTTTGAAACCTGTGACTGATTGGACCGGGGACGGATTTAAATAAAGCATATATAACGCACGTGGGCTCAGTGCCATTTCTGGAGCTGTCACACCTAATGAGTTCCGACGCATCATGACGTGTACCACGTCTAAAGAGGTATGGGATGTTCTTCAACTTACCCATGAAAGGACAAATGCAGTGAAAGAATCTAAATTGCAAAACCTAACTAAACAATTCGAAACGATCACCATTGATGAATATGAGTGTTTTGATGAATTTTATGCACGCTTGTCTGATATTGTAAACACTAGTATCAACTTAGGTGAACACATTCCTGATGATAGAGTAGTTAAGAAAATTTTGAGATCAATGCCTAAGCGTTTTATCCCCAAGGTCACTGTGTTAAATTCATTTGGTAATTTGAGTAGGCTAAAATTAGAAGATTTAGTTAGAGACCTACAAACCTATGAAATTGACATGTTATTCAACGCGATAAAATCAAAAGACAAATGGGTAACACTTAAAGCCTAGGACAGGAAGAGTAAGGGCTCAGTAATAAAAAGAGGTGAATCGTCTAGGAAGAGAGAGGAATAGGTGTCTAATTCTAAATTTCACTTTATTTACAAAAAAATCAAAAAGTTTCTCAAATTAAAGAAAAATGGAAATTTTAAATATAAAAAGAATTTTGAGAAAAATAAATCGAAAAGAAAATTTAAAAGATAAAAATGGCATGCCTAAGAAAGACTAGGAGAGATTCTATGAGTACGACGGTAGAGGTCATAAGACTTTTGAGTGTCCCATGAGATTGAAGCGCCAAGGCAAAGGCAAAGATGCTTTGAATGCCTCCCTGAGTGACGACAGTGAGGTTGAGTCGGTGATTCTGGAGACGAATCATTGCATGAATGTAAATCCACCGCATTCATATCTAGTCATGTGAGTACTGACAGTTCTCCTCACAATGATGAGGATGAAAACTCAAAGGGACACCTCGACAGTGATAGTGATATGAGCGAGGGGGAGGATGGTGCAAGTGAGAGCTCGAGTGATTTTCGATGGGCGTATGCTGATACATTTAAGAACTAAAAGCGTTAACACTTATGATAGAACCCCTAGAGAAGGATTTAAGAAAAACGAGAGAGGGAGAGAGAGAGAGAGAGAGAGAGAGAGAGAGAGTCCTCTGTGAGCATTGCCTTGGGATAGAGAGAGACCTTTTGTGTTAAGAGAGAGAAATTTTGTGTTGAGAGAGAGAGTTAGTTTAGGGAGAGAGAGAAAGTGTTTTTAAGAAAGAGAAATGGGACTTGACCAAGAAAGTGGCTAATCTCACGAGTGAGTTCCATTGCTCTCTTGACACTCAGAAGAAACTGGAAGCCCTTGTAACCCAACTCACTCATGATCTTGAGAGAGCTTGGAAGGTCAAGGTAAAAATTGAGGAAAAATCTGGAAATATGCTCCTCACCACTGCTTTAGGTTTTGGTGAGAGACCAGGAATAGGTTTTGATGGAGATTCCACGTCTCATACGATATCGGAACCAATTCCTAAGTTTACTACTAATCCATATGACCACCCACCACAAACCTAGAAAAGAGTTCAGCCAATAAAAGAAAATGAATTTCGGCCTAAGACTGTATATTTTTATACTTACTGTAAAAGAAAAGTCCACCTTCGTGAGTTTTTCTATTATTTGGGTCGGACAGGACGTACTTCTGATCTGCCTCGTGCCACTAGTGATTTGTCGAGTCTTAAAGAACAAATTTAGTTTCTAGTCACCACGTCTCAGAGGTTAATGGAAGAGTTTCAACGGATTTCTAGGCTGTTAGAGAACACTTCTAAAATCCCGAATAGAGTCAACATTGACAATTACGAAAAAAATTACCATATCTTGGGTACCCAAACACGACGCAAAATCCCTTATTGTTCATGTTTATCTTAAAGCACATGATAATTCAGACACATGACTGGTGATGTGTCATTCTTTACCAATCTAGAGGATAGAAAGGAGGGTAAAGTGACATTTGGAGATTGGAGCAAGTTTAGCATTATATCATGAGGTACGACAAAGATACCAGGAATTCCTAAACTAGAGGATGTTTTGTACGTCAAATGTTTGAGATAAAACCTACTTATATCGAGCTATACAACGTTGACTTTGCAGTAAAGTTTGATCGAAATGAATGAAATGTTTATGATTAAGTCGATAAACTTCTATTCCAGGGGGTAAGAACATAAGGTAATCGTTATGGGATTATGGTCAAGTCCTCATTTGTCTGCAATAGCACCACGATCATTCCTATGGATATATGGCATTAACATCTAGGTCAGGGAATTTTTTGAGATTTGGAGAAATTAGTCAAAAAGGATCTAGTATGTGGCTTGCCATCACTTGGAAGGCCAACTTTCGCAATTTGTGTACCCTAGCAGTTGGGAAAGAAAATATGTATCCCCCTCAGGAAGGTGAATTCCATTACCACCTCATGATTGCTTAAGTTGATACATATGGATCTTATGGGTCCTCCTCGTACTGAGGGTTTGGGTAATAAGAGATACATTCTTGTGATGGTAGATGATTTTTCTATCTATTCTATTATAGGTTATCTGATAGAGAAATTCGATGCTATGGATTTTTTTATGACCAAGTGTCGTGTCCTGTAAAATCAAAACAGAGTCACTATTAATAGAATACGTAGTGACAACGGCACTAAGTTTAAATAATCTAAAGTAGATATTTTATGGGATAGTCAGGGAATCAAACACGAATTATCGTCCGTTAGGACTCCTCGGCAAAATGGGATTGTTGAGAGGAAGAATTAGACGATTCAGGATATGAATAGATCTATGCTTTTAAGTCGTAAGGTTGCTAGGAGATTTTTGGTAGAGGTGGTGTCTACCGCATGCCATACGATGAACAAGGTGTACCTTCGTTCATAAACACTCAAGACACCCTATGAATTGTGGAGTGGAAAGTATCCCAACCTTTCATATTTTTGTGTCTTTTGGAGAAAATGCTACATCCTACGGGATAGAGAGCAATTAGGAAAGTTCGACTCCCGGACCAACGAGCCGATATTTTTAGGTTCTTTATCGTCTAGTAGATAGTATCGGGTTTTTAACCTGAATAGCTCTAAGGTTATGAAGTAAATCAATGTCACCGTGCGTGGTGACGAACCGCCGACATTTATTGATTCTAACCTTTTGTGTGAGGAAGACATGCTTCCTACTGATGATCCCATTATGTCTCTCACACGAGGGTAGACCCTACTCATGTCATAGGGGACACACCTTCTTAGGTTCGTAAGAGTCATGACCCTATTGCTATTCTGGGAGACCCGTCCCTAGGGGTCAAGACTCATGCTTATCTAGAGAACTTGGCTATCTTTGTCTACTACACGTCTAAAGTCGAGCCCAATAACATCAAAGAAGCACTCAAGGATGAATACTGAGTATTTTCTATGCAGGATGAGTTATTTTTGTTTAAGAAAAATGATTTCTGGGATTTAATCCTCCGACCTAGTGAGAAGAATGTAATTGGTACCAAGTGGATTTACAAGAATAAGACGGATGAGAATGGTATCATTATAAAAAATAAGGCTAGGTTGGTCTCTCAAAACTACACATAGATAGAGGGTCTGGACTTTGACGAGACATTCCATCATGTTGCGAGGCTTGAGTCTGTTCACTTACTACTTGCCATCGCGTGTCATTTGGGCTTCAAAATGTACTATATGGATGTCAAGAGTTCCTTTCTAAATGGAATTCTATAGGAAGAAGTTTACGTGGAACAACCAAAAGGGTTTGAAGACCCTCAGTACCATGATCACGTCAATTTTATGAAGAAAGCCCTCTATGGTTTGAAGCAAGAACCCTGTGCTTGGTACGAGAGTATTTCTTATCTCTTAGCACATGGCTTCATGATAGGGGGAGTTGATAAGACGTTTTTTATTCGAAGAAGAGATGGTGTTATTTTAGTTGTCATGGTCTATGTGTATGACATAGTCTTTGGGTCTATGTGCTCCCGACATGGTCACAACTTTGTAGAGGAGATGAAGAGTGAGTTTGAGATGAGCATGTTTGGTGAGCTTACATTCTTCCTTGGTCTCTAGGTTTGTCAGCTAGAGGATGGGATATTCATCTCTCAATCAAAGTATGCTAGAGATATTGTGAAGAAATTTTCTTTACACTCCGCTAAGCATGCATGTACACGATGAGTACCTCAACAAATATTAGAAAGGACACTTCAGGTAAGGACATAGAGAAAACCTTGTATCGAATTATGATAGGTATTCTTCTCTACTTGACTGCCATATGTCCCGACATAGCATTTAGTGTTGGAGGCTGTGCGCAATATCACGTGTCATCGAAAGAGTCACACGTACACACTCTTAAACGTATTATCAAATACGTTAGTGGGGCTCTCTCATTTGGCATTTGGTATTCCTCTGATACCGCTGAAGGTTTATCTGCCTATTTGGATGCCAATTGGGTAGGTGATGCACATGGATGTAGCATCACTTTTAGTGGGTGTTTCTTCTTTAGTTACACTCTTATCTCTTTGTTGAGAAAGAAGCATAACTCAATCTCTTTTTCCAGTGCAGAGGCTAAGTACAAAGCCACCGGGAGTTATTGCACGCAACTTATGTGGATTAAGATAATTCTAGAGTATTATGGGATACATCAGGTAACCATGACCATTTCCTGTGATAACACGAGCACGATACACATATCCCACAATCCAGTCCAGCATTCGTGCATAAAACACATTAGGATACGCGAGCACTTTATTCGTGAGCTTCTTGAAGAAAAGGTCGTATCCTATAGTTTTATTTCTACCAACCTTCCGTTAGCCGACTTTTTGATGAAATCTTTAGACGCCCTTAGATTCGAGAGTCTTAGGAAGTATTTAGGAATTTTCACAGTTGACTGAGGGGTGGTCCCATGTCTAAAGTAGGATGCATTTTTCATGCTCATATCATCTGATTCCTGTCTCAAGATTTTATCATTTGTATCATTGTTTTGTTTTAATTTCTATTTTTTGAAAAATAGAAAAAGATTTTCCCTTTTTTGAAAAATACAAAAAAAAAAATCAATTTTTTTAAATTTAAAATCCAAAAGGATTTTCTTTTTAGATAAAACTTTTTGAAAAACACAAAAATATTTTTGTATTCGGTTTACACCTTTTATCGATGAACATTTAAGATAGCCATAGTCACCACTTCATTCCATTTTTCACGTCACTGTTTGATAGTGTTTTGAGATGTTGCATCATTTCATTCATGTGCTTTACAATGTGTGGTGTCATTGACATGAAATTAACGATACTTACTGCATGTTTGGCTTCTCATCTCCTTTAATACACATGTGCATGACATTATTTGAGTATTGTACTTGTCTATCGCTTGTTGGCTTGAGTGTTTCCATCTCAATTCTGTCTATACAATGAACCAAATGTGATAAACGTGACTGGAAAGTAGTGCATGTAATAACTGTTGCAGTGAGACTGTGTGTATTTGTAAAATGGGGAAGTTCTACGAAGGATACTTATCATGCCTTTATGATTAATCAAGCATTTAAAAAGGACCAAAAACCATGTGGCAAAAGTAGAAACCATGGTCCAATGAGGTTGAAAAGAGCCCCGAAGAAACATTCATAAGGTAATAAAAAGCAAAATATGCCAAAAAGTGGACCAATAGGTTTTAGTTTCTCACCCCATAAGAAAAAAATAAAAATCATTATTATTTATTGAGGGAGCTTGGATGGAATATAAAATGGGTTTGCACATCCTCGAAAGTCATGAAAAAGCCTTACATTGTTTTGGACTTTACTGGTGTGGAAATCATTTGGAGCTTTGATGTGTTGATTTGATTGAGTCAATTTCTTATAATTACACCTTTTTACACCTAACGATTATATTAAGTACATTCGTTAGGAATATCTAAAATTCATCTTTCACATATGTTATGTTTATATTCATTGGTTCTCATATCGAATTAGTTCACACCCCTTAATTTCTGCTATCACTGACTTGGTTGTTTTAGTGTTCTTTTATGGTGTGATTTTTTGTTGTATATTTATTTTTTACTTTTGAAAATTTCGAAAAGAGAAAGTTTTATTACCTCATGACATTCTCCATTTGCATTGATTTGTGTTCTTCATATTTGTCTATTTGGGGACATCGTAAAAGGGGGAGAATGAATTATGGGGGAGATTTGGATTAGCATTGTTTGAAATTATAATTACTTATTTGTGCTTAATTGATACTTATTTAGTCATTTCATTAGTTTTCAAACTGTTGCGCATCATGGGTATAACTTCTTGTCTCATGTGTGTAAGTACCACAATTGAGGATTATGTTTGCACACCCTGATGATGACAAAGTTTGAAGAAGGTGAAGAATTTTTGAAGACATATCAATTAGTATTTCAAATTTTTGGGTTTATAGGGATAATAAATTGTATGTCATTTGTTTGGGTAGCATAATTTGGATAGTCTTTATGTATGTAGCGGCATAGACATAGGGGGAGATTTGTAAGGCCATGATTTTATAAAGGTCTTTTTAGAATCTAGGAAGTTTTCTGTATGTCCTAGATCACAATTAGTATGTCTGATACCGCTACATTCAGCAAGTCACCATGTTCACCCATGACGGCCTCAACTTGGATCCGAAGTTATCACTCACCCATTATCTTCATACGTACATAGGGCACCATCAACAAGCTATCGTGCAACGTGTGTCTTCAACATTGAACTGTTCCCATTAATCCACTCACAATTATGGTAAAATTATTTAATTGGAGTTTTTAACATTTATATAAATATTTGGGAACTTTTTAGAAAATAATTTTTAAGGTCTAGAATGTTTTTACCTCGAAAGAAGAAGTTTTTCTAAGTGTTGAGGCGAAGAAAAAATGATGCTGAGCTCGTGCGAACGACATAGGTAGGTCCTTTAAACGACATCTGCATGTCGCGTGAAGTCGTTCAAGCGACACCACATCTGGTTCGAGAGACACCCTATTTCGTTCGAGCAACCCGTCGCCTCAATTTTAGTATAATTAGTAGTGCCCAATTTACACATTTTTCAAGTCTTTGGAACTCACGTTTCTCAAGTTTGTCTGTAAAAAACCAAACTTCTTTTTTCATCATTTACACATTATTTTGATTGAAAACCAATCCCAAACATATATGTGAATCTCCTAAACCGAAGCAAAATTGTTCTACTCATCTGGAGTGCTTATTTGGAGAAGAAGGTTGACACTCCATTGCTGATCTTGGAGCTCTTGCGGGACCTCTTACTGATGACGGTGAACCGATGCCTGTGGGTATTTCGTGTGTCAATTTGCATTTCTCTGTAATTGTAAGTCGTATACATTATCGTGAAATAATACAAAAAGGTTTTGCCCATTTGGGGGATTTTTCCTCATATTGTGACTGTCTTTCATGTTTGGTTTATTTCATTTGTCTGTCACAATTGATTGGAAGAGTTTTGATTGTTTTGGGCTAATATTGGAATTTAATTAAAAAAGTTGAACATTGATTGCTAGCGCACTCTCACATCTAAAAAATTTCGTTCATACCATGCGATCCATAGGGGCTTCTAAAGAGGTAATGGCACAAATGTTTGGGCACATCTTATCAAGGGGATCACTCAAGTAGTTCTTTTCCATTGATGCTAGGAGGACCACTAACCGGAGTCATGTCTATCGAGAATTCTTGAAACAATACAAATAGAACGATGAGTTAGAGATTACTCGACGGGACCTAAAAATAATAAAGCAAGATATCAACGAGCACCTGGGAACCATCATAGCCCATTAGAGAAATAAGGCCACTCAAATGGCGAATCGACCTTCAGAACGAAAATAAGTGTACATTATGAAGAAGCACCTAATTCCATCTTATCAATACTAGTTGAAGGCAAAGTACCTATCCCACTTCAAATCCCTAATGGGTGTGGGAGAACAACTAGAGGAAGATGTCATGAATCGACCACCCAAGGGTAAGACCGTTTGTCGCAAGAAAATCCCTCAGTTTATATATAAGAGGACTGTCAAGCCTGGCACAAGCACTATCAATGCTATTTAAACCCAAACCTCTTCACGTATACCAATAATTTGGAAAATAGAGAGGGTCGAATGCCCATTCCATCCCATGTACATTCACATGGGTACAGTCTATCAAGCTATAAAAAACACGAGACTCTTCAAGCCTCGAGACCTCAAACCCCTGCCCGATCCCTTACCAAAAGGCTTCAAGAACGATCTTTATTGTTAATTCCACCAGATGATGGGACATAATATAGAGGGGTGTAGATCAATGAAGTTCATTATCCAAGAATTGATTTATAAAGGAAGAATCACGTCTCCAACTGAGCCAAAGCCCAATGTCTATAGTAACCCTATGCCCAAACATTGCACATGGGTGAACACTCTTATTACAAGAAATTAATCTAGGGACCCTTACATATTAATTAAGATAATAAACTCGATAATATAAGAAGAACAATCAAGATTGGGGACCTTAATTAAACGACATTTAGATCATTTTGTGTTAAGACAATCCCATGTGGTTCTTATGATTTGAACACTAGGGGCTTCGAAGACCAATGGGTAAGAGCCGATAGGGGTGAGCCTATATCAACAGATGTACGTGGTATTCCTGATGAACTGTGATACTTTACAATCAGACATAGTGTATAAACATTAGGAGGTAATGTACGTAAAGCATAAGAAGCTGCAGGATATATCACAAGACCAGAGAATTAAGGAATCATCTCGACTATTTAGGGTGAGTAATTTAAAACTTAATACAATCGGGATTCATGGCCATGGTTATCTCTAAAATATTCAACAACCGAGTTATATATGGAAGAATACCTTCACTTTAACTTCTTTTCTCTCATTATTTCCCCTTATGGGAAGATGAAGACCATATCTGCACTCTGAACCTTGACGAATTAATGGACGAATTCCTCCTTGCATAATGAGAGTTCATAGAAAACAACCAATTAACCTGCTTCGGATTATTATATAATGAACATGTCCTAAACTCCATTCCTTTCAAGTAGATGGAAAAAAACAAACGAAAGTAGATACTAAAGGCGGACACCATAAAACATATCGAGGATAATCGAGTCTTAGAACACGTAAAGAAAACCTAAGACAACATTTCCATATAGGTACTTCTCATGTCCTCCTAACCTTACTGATATTTTATCCTCAAATAATTTTCCCAAAACATTTTACCCATCTCTTCAGGACTAGATGAACTCATGGATACTTTTGGCATCCTAAACATCATAAAATGTATTTCCTTTCCTAACATAGACTTACCATAGCTAAGACCATGTCATAACGTGTCTCTAAACATCACTGTGATTATCCAAGGGTAGAGAATCCCCATGGTACTTATGGATAACGAATCCTCTCTAAACATCAATCCTCTAAGGACAGCTAAATGTCTAAATATCTTGAAATCAAACATGAAGACGTCACCCCTCCCTTTACAATTTTCTTGGGCCAATGATAATAACCTTCGAGAAGTGACGGGACCCACAAGAATCAGCATTGGAATTATCCCGCTTAAAATCATAACTGAGTTTCCTGCAATCGACATACATCCCTCCTCCAAACTCTTACTGGGAAGTTCGTGACTCCATGAGATCGAAGAAGTTGCTTTATCATTACATCTGAAAATAAAATTATTTTATGGAGAAAACCTTATCATAATGTTTGGAGACCCCAACCCAATCAAATGATAAGGACCCAACACGTATGTCCTCGAAATTTGATATGAAGGTGGGTATATATATCAACGGTTTCTAATAAAGCCAACCATTACAGACTATCTTAACTAACATGAAAGAAGATATCCTAACATTATACTCTAAATATGGGAGCAGCCATGTTACCAACATCATTAAAATAATGAAATTATTTCCATGAATGGAGATCGTGATAAATCAAGAAGGAATTAGTGAACCCATTAAAATATCATGGAAATCCAATACCCAGGGGTTCGGATACAAAAAAAAAAGTGTGGATTTTGTCTCTAGAGCTCCAAAGGTCAAGAATCCAGAATTCAACAAACCAGTGGTTGGCTTAACTAACTGACGCTCGAAAATAAGGGGACAACTTACCTTTTGCATATTTATAGAACCAAGGATGGAGGCTAACACTAGAAACTAAATGAAGGGATGGGAAATCTTATTTGAGGACCATCCTTTGTTGATACAAGAGGAAGTACACGAGACAGTGTATCTGATAAAAAACCTAGGCAAACACCCTACCCAATGGTACCCTCTTGAGGATTCGAAGAACACTAAATTGTTCAGAGAAGTGATGGAAGAAATATAAAGCAATCGGGCCTTCTACACCAACCAAAGACTAAAACCTTTTTGAAGATTAAATCGCCTATATGCTTTAGGAATTGTCCCCAACTGCCATAAGTAACCTCCATTTTGAGGAAAAGGCCATTACAATGAACTACTTTTATGTAGTAGCTCATGTTAACTATTTTTGGTGATGAAATAAACATTAACTTTGAGTATCTTTGTGTACAAAACTTGATGATGATGAATGTGAAAATCTAAGTAATGAACTAAATTTAATGAGTAACTAGAATACCACCTAAAATATCTTTACAATAAAAAACTAATTGTGCATAACTTATCAATGAAAAGATAATGGTGAACTCAAAGTGTTCTAATGATATGAGAAAAATAAAGTTGGAACCCCTTTAGATGGCATAGACATGTACTCACTCATCTACATACTCAAATAATACATTGTTTTCTTTGCTTGGTCTTATGATAATATGCTAGGGATTTACCCCGATATTGTTGTTCACCACAAACCTAGATATGTAGAAGCCAATCCTATTAAGAAAAGGCTCAGGAGTCTGAAGAGAAAATGATCCCTCAAGGTTAAAGATGAATTCACGAAACATCTCAATGCAGGATTTCTAAGCGTAGTCAAATACCCCACATGATTATCTAACATCGTGCATGTCTTAAAAATGGGATGAAATTTCAGGATGTGTGTCGATTACCGAGATTTGAACTAAGATAGTCCTAAAGACAACTACCCACTTTCGAAGTTTGGTATGATCATTGATAACACTGTAGATAATGCTCTAAAGTCCTTCATGAATGGCTTCGAACGCTATATTACGATCGAAATATACTGGAAGGACCTAATAAAAACTACTTTTACTGCTGCCTAGGGTAATTTAGATACACAGTAATGTCATTCAAACATAAGAACATCGGTACCATGTACGAATGAGGATCTCACCCCTTAACACATAACATGATCGACAAAGAAGTTCAGGTCTATGTGGAAAAGATGATTATTAATTCCAAGACACAAGAAGGATATGTTTTGATATCAAGGAAGTTATTCGAAATAGTAAGGATGAACCAAATGTGTCTAAAGCCTAGAAGTGTATCTTCGAAGTAACCAAGGGGAATTTACTGGTATTTCTTATCACTGAAAATGGAATCGAAGTAAATCCGACCAAGGTAAAGGCCATCATAGAAATGCCCCCACCATGAACTAAGAAGAAAGTTAGGGGATTCGTGTGGAGGCTAAAGGATATCAGTTGGTTTATCTCTTATATGACCTCTGCACGCAAAGAAATTTTCAAGCTTCTCCACAAAGACTCCACTCACATACGGAACTCCACTTGCCAAGAAGCCTTTAACAGAATTAAGTAATACCTGACCAACTCGCCCGTATTCTCTCTCAAGTATCACCCGAACATCATCTTCTATTGTATTTCATGGTCACAAACACCGTATCAAGAGATATGTTGGCTCAATACACCAAAGAATACCACAAGGATCAAGTTATATACTATCCCATTCAGCAGATCAATGCATGTGAAGAATGATATACGACCCTAGAAAAATATTGCCTATCCTTGGTGTTGTAGGATAAATTATTCATGATACGTGGATCTACGACATTGGGACATTTGTCATCATATGTAGACACTGCAACACCTCAGCCACACTTTATCGGCTCCAGACATACTTGGTCAGTACACCGTTTTAGAAGGTGAACCATCAAGAAGAACATAAAAATTACCAAGAAACACTTGACACATGTTTTAGAAGATTAATTATCGCATTCATTATTTACGGTTGTAAATGCGTGAATATGTAAAAGCATTCCAACCCTTGGTTTTCGAACCACTATAAATATATTATTTCCCTTATCTCAAAAGACAAGTCATTCTTGTACTTAAAAATATTACACAAACTCCGCAACAACCAACAACAGTACTATAACAGTGAACGTAGGCCTCCCTAAGTTGCACCACTTTAAAAACCTTCGGTGTCTTATTCATTTTATTCTTATATACTTATTTAATTATATGTGATTATAGAATTGGTAATTTATGGCTAAGATAATATTTACACTAATTTTAGGCATTAACATATTGGCATCGTTTGTGGGAACGACTGTTGGTCATCGTTCTCTACCTATTTCACTCATTTGTTATTCTGAAACATTCTTAAAGAATTGACAACTATTCTTGAGAGTACCCAAGTGACTACTGGGAATATCCTAGATTCATCTACCCCTCCTAATGTGGTTGATCTTTAAGGAATTTTACTCAACTTTGCTAAAGGCCGTGAATCTATCTACGAGTCAATTAGGCTATTGTATCATACGATGCAAGACAAATCTACCACTGTCCCATCACGAAAGAACATGCCACCTCCACCCTCTAGAAATATGAGAAGTAATTGTTCTCGATCTTCTCATGATAGATCTTACCTTTCGGTGGCAATATCGTCCATCTGATCTATGAGTTATTAAGATGGTCTATCTTTATGCTCTGAACGGCCAATCATGTTTAAACGCTTAAGTAAATCATCTACCTTTGAGTACCAGGGCCCCGGAGGTTATCACAGAGAACCAGTAGGATGCCGTGAGAGTAGAAATGGATATGTTAGGTCTAGAGCTAGCATAAGAAACTCTGTGCGTGCTGAGTAGACTTACTAGGAAGATAGATCAATACATATACATAACAAATCCACCAAAGCTGCCCCAACTAGGATTAAGCCAAAGGAACATTCCTGGAAAGGATCCATACAGTGATTAAAAGATCATTTGGTGGAAATGGATTAAACTAAGAACCTTCTGAAGCACCTTATACTCTTAACTCACTTGAGTCTATATTGTATAAGGGCTCATCTAGTTTGGAAATTGTGAAAAATTATGTCCATCCTAGAAACCAAAGAACCTCAAACCTTGCATTTCTATTTCATTTTTGATTGAAGGGATCTAGACCTAATTACCAACACTCACACACAGTAGAATGAATCATTTACATGTCATATTTTATATTAGTGTGTGTACATATGTTGAGTGTGTTTTAATCCTCAATATTGTTTTTTAAATATTTTTTGGGATTTTTTAAAACATTTTAAAAATAAGGTTTTATTAATAAGACTTGGTTTTAAAAGGTTATGGGGTAAATATGTTATTTTAGAATGTTGGTTTAACTGTCTAAAGTTGGTTTGGGTAGAAACCAAAAGCGGCAGAGACTTCAGGGTTTACTTTGTAATTACTTTAGACGCGCGTTTCATCTCGCCTCATATGCCAACATGTGTTAGCTTATGATTGGTGAGAAGTGTGTTTCCTTGCTGAGACAATTCGAGTGATCATTTTCATCCCTTGGATCATTCTTATCAACGATCTGCATGTCTTCCATCATAATCCCTGTGATCACCTTTGATCCAATCTGGAGAGCTTTAACCACTGCATATCGTATGCCCTTGGATCTAAGTCAATTGAACTTGACTAAATCTTGTCCCTTGATTTCAATCCTTATTCTCGAACCTTCCCAGCCTCTTATAAAAAGGCTCCTACTCTCAGCATTAGAAGGCTTTTGCCATTTTGTCTTTTGAGAGAAAAGAAAGAGAGAGTAAAGAGAGACAAGAGAGAGAAGAGAGAAACCAGAAAGAGAAAGAGTTAGAAACTCTAACCCTAAATCGTCTAAACAGTTCAAACCAAATATAAATCTTCAAACCTCTATAATTTGCCAAACACAACCTTGAGTGTTTGAGTGTTTTGAAAGATGATTTGAGAGTCGGTTTGTTGTTGTAACCTCTTCTTCTTTGGATCTTGTTTCCAACTTAATCATTTTCTTAGATCTGTTGTTCTTGAATATACAAATTTTCAGATCTGAGTTTTTCATGATATATTACACTTAGTTTGCATGTTTGTTTCTCATCTTGAGAAATATTTTGTTGATTCGTTTTCTGTAAATGTTTTTAACTTTGAAATCAACAAAAATGTTTTCTGTTTCTAGTTCTCTTAAAACTAAACCTTGACCTAGTTTGGAATCACACTTGGAGGTTTTCAATCTCGAAAATCTTTTCAAAACTCTGAGATTGATTAAGATCTTGACTGTCTTCTAAGCAAGATATCCATGGATTCTGGGATTGATTTAAAGATCAAACAGGTTCAAAGTTTTGTGAGAAGAGAGAAAAAGAAAAATCACAGCATATAGACTTATATGTAATTTGCTAGGACTTTTTGTTCTTAATAAGTGTGTGTGTGTGCATGCATGTGTTAGAAAGCACCTTCACGAACACTTTCACTCTACTACATGAAAAGTATTGGTAATAAGATCTTGAGAAAAAGAGTCGACGCAAAGAGCTTAAACAAATTGGAGTTAACAAACTGAGAGGACAACATTAACAATAAGAACTGCAGAGAAGTTATAAGGACACCAGAGGGTACATTCCTAAACTTATATAGGTCTGAGTTGTATGCATGTTTGTTATATAGTTTGTAACTATTAAATTTTTTTATAGTGGATTTTTGTTTTACTCCGTAGAGGGAGTCGTGGATGTTTCCTCAATTGGTGAGGTTTTACCACGTAAAAATCTTGTACTTAATCTTCCTACATCTTCTCATCTCATTCTTGGTTGTGTTGGGTTTAAAAGCTTTTTTAAAAATGTTTTATAAACCTGTTAGTAAAATCTTGAATAGATCTCGTACATACTGTTTGGTTAAACACATCTTGTGTTCAAATAATTTTGTTTTTTCAAGAAAAGAGTTTCCTCAAAAAATAGCTCGGAGTCACTTAAATAGTTTATTCTTAATAAACGTCTTTAGTAACAGAATTTCAATTGGTATCAGAGCTTGGTAAACTTCTTTTAAAGAGATACCGTGTTTCTGAAATTGTTTTCTGAAAATCAAATATGGACGAGAAGAATGAAAGATTTGGTAACTTGACAAGACCTCCTATCTTTGATGGAACCAATTTTGCTTACTGGAAAGTAAGGATGATTGTTTTCATTCAAGGAACTCTGGGAGATGATGTCTGGGACATTGTTGAAAATGGTTACATTTTTCCTACAAAACCAGCCACTGAAGGAAGTAATGAGAGGGTTCAGAAAGTTTTAAGTGAGTTCACACAAGAAGAGAAACAAGTTTCTCGCAACAATAACAAAGGAAAGAATGTCATATTTATGTTTATAAATGAACATGAGTTCAAAAGAATCTCATCCTGTACCACTTCTAAGGAAGCTTGGGACACTTTAGTTACTGCTCATGAAGGTGAAACTAGAGTTAAGGCTGCTAAAACTCAAATGCTCATACAACAGTATAATTCTTTAATTATGTTTGAGACTGAGTCATTTGATGACTTCTATATGAACCTGACTGATATTGTGACCCAACTACATGCTATTGGGATAACATATGACAGATAAGAAATTGTGTCTAAAATTCTAAGATCATTACCATAGAAATTTGATAACAAAAGATATGCTATTGAGGAAATGTGTGATATCAATCTCATTCCTGAACTACTCAGTAGTAAATTAAGAACTATGGAAATGGAACTAGAATTTAAGAAACAATTAACCCAGTCCCATAGGAAACAGACTAGTTCCAATCTAAGATTCTCTTCTAAATTGATTAAGCCTGAGTTTAATACTTCCAATGATGATTCTGATGAGGAATGCGATATAGAGAGTTTGGACAATCAGATTGCCTTAATGTCAAAACAGTTTAATAAAATCATTAAATTTAGAAAAAACATGGCACATAAACAAGGCAAGTCCAATTATCCAACTCCTTTCAATCACAGACCTCATGAGAAAAGTCATGACAAAAATCACAAGGACTCTCACACTAGACCTAACAGAGACCTTAAGAAGACTGAATGCTATAGATGTGGTAAACTAGGACACATTGCACAAGACTGTAGAGTTAACTCGAACACTCAAAACAAACACGCTAGAGCCAACATTTGCAAGACTTGGGATGATTCAAGTGAATCTGAAAATGAGGAACCTGAGTCATCTGATGTTTTTGACCCTTGCATGTCTTTCTTTGCCAAGATTATCTATAATGATGATATGCCTGTGTTTGTTAATGAGGATGAATATAGTAATTCTACTTCTGATTTTTCGAATACTACTATTACTGGTTTAGATGCTTTGATTACTGAGAATATTAATATCTGTTCCTCGGGGTGTGTGAGTCAAAGGGAAAGCGATAATGACGATGCCAATGGGTGTGTGAGTTCAAAGAATGAAGCCCTAGGGGTCACTCCACACACTACACTTAGTGACTCGGACAATGAAGACCTCCCAGATATTCAAACTCTCTATGCTAAAACTCTCAAGAAATGCACTAGAATAGAAAAGATTGTGAAAGATCTCACTAAGAAGTTAGAATATCTAAGCCTAATGGTTAAACTGAATGCTGAAGAGTGTACAACCCAATGTTTGACTCATGAAAGCGAAATCAAAATGTTTGATCAAAAACTCAGAAATTTAAACGAAACAAATGAAACTCTGGAGAAAAAATACAAAGGGACATTGTTAGAATTGGAACAAACTAAAGAAAAGACAGCAGCTGTTTTCAAACAATTTACAAAATTTGAAAATAATTCAAACTGTTTTGATGAATTTGTTGCTGAATCAAAAACCAATTCTGATGATCGAATTGGAATAGGGTTTTGCCCCAATTTGAAGGCACAAACAAAATCTTTTGAACCTATCAAGTTTGTGTCAGGAGGCAAAAGGCCTATTGAAACATGCCCAGACTTTAATTCTCTAAAAACTGAGTTTGATTCATAACATCAAAATTTTAACATTGGGGAATCAAGTTTCTCTAAACATGAAAGTTCACCTAAGGCTAAATACGTCTGCCTCTCTATTAGAAAGAGTGAATCTACATTCAAACCTGTACTACCTAGGAATAGAGTTCAACCTCAAAACTTCTCAAAACCTTTGTTTAGAGACTTTCCTAAGGAGACCCCAATCTTGAGCAATCTTTATTTCTCTTACTGTGATATATACGGTCACTCTTTTGATAGTTGCTATGCTAGGAGACTAGTTACACATGTCTATAGTTCTCCTATTTATCAGAACTTTAACTATTCTAGGAGGAGCCGAAACAATTATGTACTTCCTAGACAACCTGACAAAAACTCTAATTATAGGAAGAGAAAGACCAAACCTAAGAGAACATTTCCTAGAAGGAATCCTAAGCACTTTCCTAAACCAAATTCTCAAGTCTTTCATAAAATTCAAAATCATGCGCAAAACATTTTTCAGCAAAAATCTAATGCTCGCAAATTTTATTAATTGAGAGCTAATAAGCGCAAAATGAAAACTAGACCAATTTGGGTTAGAAAATATGATCTATTACCTCAGATGAAGTGTAACATAGTTGTTACTGCTCTAAAAGCTCAACACACATCATCCGGTTGGTATTTAGACTCTGGATGTTCTAAGCACATGACTGGGGATGAAACTAAACTTTTAAACAAAACGAGCTTTGCTGGAGGTAAAGTCATTTTTGGTAATGGAGTTTCATCTCAAATCGTAGTCAAAGGAACTCTCCAAGAAGATGGACTCCCTGTTCTTGAAAATGTCCTTCTAGTTAAAGGTCTTAAGGAAAATCTACTTATCATTTCGCAATTTTGTGACTCAGATCATACTATTACCTTTTCAAAGAACAATTGCAAAATTTTAAATGATAAAGGTGAATGCATAATTACAGGATTCATAACTCCTGACAATTGCTATACTGTCATGAATAATTCTGAAATCTGTAATGTTGCCAGAATGGATGACAACGAGATATGGCATAAAAGAATGGGTCATTTAAATTACGATAATCTTAGTAGACTGACCTCTCAGGAAATAGTTAGAGGAGTTCGTAAAATCAAACCCAATCCTAACCTTGTCTGTGGTTCCTGTCAGGAAGGTAAAATTGTTAAGGCACCTCATAAGAAAGTTAATGATATTATTACCTATAATCTCTTGGAGCTCATCCATATGGACCTAATGGGTCCCTCCCAAACTATTAGTCTTTGTGGACATAGTTATATTCTAGTTATGGTTGATGAATTCACCAGATTTACTTGGGTGTCTTTCTTAAAACAAAAGTCCGACACATTTCAAACTTTCCTAAAAATTCTTCTTCGGATTGAAAATGAAAAGGACACTCAACTAAATAGAATTCGTAGTGATAGAGGTGGTGAATTCAAAGACACTGGTATTATTGAATACTGTGACTATAATGGTTACAAACATGAATTCAGTGCTCCTAAGACTCCTCAACAAAATGGGATCACAGAGAGAAAGAATCGTACCCTTCAGGAGATGGCACGTGTTATGTTACATACTAAGAATTTGCTTAAGTATTTTTGGGTAGAATCTATTCGTACTGCCCGTCACATCATAAATAGGGTCTATCTTAGAAAGAATTCCAAACAAACCCCTTACGAACTTTGGTACAAGAAAAAGCCCAATCTTAAGTACCTTAGAACTTTTGGTAGTACTTGTTATGTATGCAAAGATAGGGAACACTTGTCCAAATTTGAGAGCCGAGGAGATAAAGCTATATTTTTAGGATACTCGCCTAACAGTAGATCCTATCGAGTGTATAATCTTCGCACTAAAACCTTGATGGAATCCATAAATGTAATTGTGAGTGACACTACTGTAGAGAGTAAGACTGGTGAATCAACTATTGAGGAAGAGCCTACAAACATTTTAGAAAATAACTCTCCTGAAATAGAGGATTCATTACCAATTGAGACACCTGAAGCACCTAACTGGGTTTCTAAAGATCATCCCATAAATAACGTAGTTGGTAACCCTAGTGATCCAGTGCGTACAAGATCCCAACTTAGAAACTATGCACATTGTGAATGTTTTGTTTACCTAGTGGAACCAAAGAATGTAAATGAAGCATTGAATGACTCTCACTGGATTTCTGCTATGCAGGAAGAACTTTTTCAATTTGTCATTCATGATGTTTGGTATCTTGTTCCTCGTCCTGATCACAAAAAGATTTTTGGCACATGTTGGATTTTTAAAAATAAGTCTGATGAAAATGGGATAATCATTAGAAATAAAGCTAGATTAGTTTCTCAAGGATACTCTCAAATTGAAGGAATAGATTTTAACGAGACCTTTGCTCCTATTACTCATTTAGAATTTGTCTGTTTGCTCTTTGCTATAGCTTGCCACATGCATTTTACGCTTTACCAAATGAATGTCAAATCTGCATTCCTTAATGGAATATTAACTAAAGAGACCTATGTAGAACAACCTAAAGGGTTCATTGACCCTCAATATCCAAATCATGTATTTCGTCTTAAAAAGGCTCTGTATGGCCTTAAACAAGCACCTAGAGCTTGGTATGAGCGTCTTTCCAGTTTCCTCTTAGATAAAGGTTTCAAAAGAGGTGGAAATGATCGAACTCCTTTTGTCAAAAATTTTGACAAACACATCATTATTTCTCAAGTTTATGTTGACGATATTATCTTTGGATCAACTTCTCCCTCAAAAGTAAAATCCTTCTCTGAAACTATGCATAAGGAATTTCAAATGTCCCTTATGGGGGAGTTATAATTCTTCTTAGGCCTTCAAGTCAAACAAAATTCAGAAGGATTATTTGTATCGCAATCCAAGTACGCTTTAGAGATAGTAAAAAAATTTGGCCTCGAGAGTGCTAAAGATGCTAAAACGCCCATGAGTACTACGTTAAAAATTTCTAAAGATGAAAATGGGAAATCCGTAGATCCTACTCTATATCGTAGTATGATAGGAACCTTACTATATCTTACTGCCTCGCGTCCTGATATTATGTATGATGTGTGTGTATGAGCTCGTTATCAAAATAACCCTAAAGAGAGCCATTTGAATGCTGTTAAACGTATCATTAAATATGTAAAAGGCACTCTAAATTTAGGACTTTGGTACACTAATGACACACCAAGCACTATAATTGGGTACACTGATGCTGACTGGCCTGGGTGTACTGATGATAGTAAAAGAATATCAGGAGCATGTTATTATATAGGTAATAACTTGGTAGGATGGAGTAGTAAGAAACAAAATTGCACATCACTCTCAACAGCCGAATCTGAATACATAGCCGCTGGCAGCTGTTGTGCTCAATTACTGTGGCTCAAACAAATGCTAAGTGATTATGGTATTCAAGAAAATCAATTGCATCTCTATTGTGATAATAAAAGTACGATTAATATTTCTAAAAACCCTGTTCAACACTCGAGAACAAAGAAAATAAAAATAAGACATCATTTTATACGCGAATTGGTTGAAACTAAGGAATTAGAAATAAATTATCTTCCTACTGATTTGAAACTCGCAGATCTGTTCACCAAACCTCTAGATTATAATAGATTCATTTCCTTGCGTAAATCTATTGGTATGGTTTGTGCTGAGTAATACCTTTACCGATTATCCAAGTTTTTCCCTTTGTCCATTTGAGACAAAATGGGGGAGAAATTTGAGTCGTTATGAATACTTGTTTATATGCTAAACTGCTTGATCTTAGTGATTCATTGCAGGTTTTTGTACAGTTTTTCTCAACTGATGTAATAGGGTATTCAATTGTTAATAGTTGAGTTATGTACTTTTGTTTTCTAGGATTTGGGTAGATAGAATCTTTATAGGAATAGGTTTTTCCTATCTTTTTGTCGCCCTACGAGTCCTAGTTGACTCAAAGGAGATTTTATCTCATATTTCCAAAGGGGGAGATTGAAGCACCTTATACTCTTGACTCACTTGAGTCTATATTGTATAAGTGCTCATCTAGTTTGGAAATTGTGACAAAATTATGTCCATCCTAGAAACCAAAGATCCTTAGAGCTTGCATTTCTATTTCATTTTTGATTGAAGGGATCTATACCTAATTACCAACACTCACACACAGTAGAATGAATCATTTACATGTCATATTTCATATTAGTGTGTGTACATATGTTGAGTGTGTTTTAATACCCAATATTGTTTTTTAAATATTTTATGGGATTTTTTAAAACATTTTAAAAATAAGGTTTTATTAATAAGACTTGGTTTTAAAAGGTTATGGGGTAAATATGCTATTTTAGAATGTTGGTTTAACTGTCTAAAGTTGGTTTGGGTAGAAACCAAAAGCGGCAGAGACTTCAGGGTTTACTTTTTAATTACTTTAGATGCGGGTTTTATCTCGCCTCATATGCCAACATGTGTTAGCTTCTGATTGGTGAGAAGTGTGTTTCCTTGCAGAGACAATTCGAGTGATCATTTTCATCCCTTAGATCATTCTTATCAACGATCTGCATGTCTTCCATCATAATTCCTGTGATCACCTTTGAACCAATCAGGAGAGCATTAAACACCGCATATCATATGCCCTTGGATGTAAGTCATTTGAACTTGACTAAATCTGGTCCCTTGATTTCAATCCTTATTCTCGAACCTTCCTAGCCTCTTATAAAAAGGGTCCTACTCTCAGCATTAGAAGACTTTTGCCATTTCTTCTTTTGAGAGAAAAGAAAGAGAGAGTAGAGAGAGAGAGAAGAGAGAAAACAATGAGAGAAAGAGTTAGAAACCCTAACCCTAAATCGTCTAAACAGTTCAAACCAAATATAAATCTTCAAACCTCTATACTTTACCAAACACAACCTTGAGTGTTTAAGTGTTTTGAAAGATGATTTGAGAGTCGGTTTGTTGTTGTAACCTCTTCTTCTTTGGATCTTATTTTCAACTTAATCATTTTCTTAGATCTGTTGTTCTTGTATATAGAAATTTTCAGATCTGAGTTTTTCATGATATATTACACTAAGTTTGCATGTTTGTTTCTCATCTTGACAAATATTTTGTTGATTCGTTTTCTGTAAATGTTTTTAACTTTGAAATCAACAAAAATGTTTTCTATTTCTAGTTCTCTTAAAACTAAACCTTGACCTAGTTTGGAATCACACTTGGAGGTTTTTAATCTCGAAAATATTTTCAAAACTCTGAGATTGATTAAGATCTTGAATGTCTTCTAAGCAAGATATCCATGGATTATGGGATTGATTTAAAGGTCAAACAGGTTCAAAGTTTTGTGAGAAGAGAGAAAAAGAAAAATCACAGCATATAGACTTAAATGTAATTTGCTAGGACTGTTTGTACTTAATAAGTGTGAGTGTGTGTGATGATATTAGAAATCAGCCACAAGGCGTTCTCATACCAGCAAGTCAAGAGTAGAGTGTGTGATGAACAAGTAAAGCAAGTAAATAGAGAGAAGACAAGATATAGAGTGGTTCAGCCTTTAAAATAGGCCTACATCCACTGTGTTGCTCCGTTCTCATTATATGCGTTGCATTGTACCGTATAATCGTGCCTAAAGTGGCATAAAAATATAAGAATAAAGGAGAGTACATGGCAATACTGAGGATTCCAGAGTGCCGGATAGGTGGCTACGATGTAGATGTGTGGCCTCCAAGTTGTGTGTTGGGGTGATGTAGAGAGAGTATGTGTTGTAGTGCCTCGGGTGTGTCTGGATCCGATCGATCTGCCCTTATCTCGAGGTGTGGACCCTTATTTATAGGAGGTCTGTGTGTTCTGCCGCGCGCTCTGAGCACGTGATATATATATCAAATTTGGAGCAGCTGTCAAAAAGGGGGATGCAGCCTGTAAGGTAGGCATACTAAGTGCCACATCCTACATAGTAAGAGGTTGCATCCAGTGTAGCAGAAGGTTGCGTACGACATGTGGCTATAAGTTGTGGGTGCCGCACCCAGTAGTATAAGGATGTGGCCTGTATGTAAGGCCAAGTGGTTGAAAGCTGGAGAGGTGCCGCATACCCTAAGGTGGATTTCCGCGGCCTATGATGGAGACGGCCGCGCCCTAAGTTAGTTTTGGTTCGCGACAGGGTGCTATATTTTCCATATTAATAAGCCCCCAAGACGTAGTGCCAAGCGAGATATATTGGGACTGCGGCTTAGTAGCCGCGGTGCCGCGGTGCTTCTAAAGCGACGATTCGTCTTTCGCGCTCCCTTATATAAATTGTTTTCTGGCCGTGGACTTCATTACGTTTCCAAAACTTTTGAGAGCAAATCGAGAGCGAAACTCTGCACATTTCTTCTTGCATATTCTGGCAACCCTCCGAGGCGGTGTGTGGCAGTTCAAGGTGGTCCGTAGCTGATCTTCGCAATTCTCTTCATTCCCAGGTGATTTTTCAACCACTATTTACAATTTTCTTCCCTTTTTACGTCTTTCCTGGTTCATTTGCTAGAAATCTAGGGTTTTATTTGTTCGTTTTGCTTTTTCCCACATATGCTGCATATGAAATACATATCACTGTTCTTGATGTTCATAGTCGAACCCTCCACATTCTGTGAATTTGATCTTAGAATGGTTAAAAATTGGATAATCAACTGTTTAGGATAGAGGCCGCGGCATGACAGGATTATAATAATCGTCTGAACTTGCAATTCTGCGTCAAACAGTGCTAAATGGCCACGGTCACTCAAGCCATCATCCGCGGCATCAAATCACCTTAATCCCCCTTGGTCATCTCGGAACAGCCTTAAAACTTTCATGAACCCAAGATATCCATGTAAAATAACTGTAGTTGCTACTAGAGCATATCGAATTGTCTGAAGAATTAGGAATGGTCGCGGTCGGGAATACCTTAAAGCAATTCTATCTTATTTCCGTGCCAGCGCATTTTTCATAAATATGGATGTGGCCGCGGCCAGTTAGGACCATATGGTCCCATAAGAAATAGAGTTCACCCATTAATAACTGTGTTAGGGACGTAATTCCAAACTTTTAATACTTAAAAATACCCTTCTGCGGCTTCTTGAAGTCTTACAAGTCATACTGGCTGCGGCGCCTAACTGCGAACTCTGCTTTTCAGGTACTGCTACAGCCATATGAGCTTTGACCCAGACGAATTCCTGAGAGGATTTTGGGCAAAGCATTTTGGGACCTCTCCCCCCGAGCTTACTTCCGTGCCCCCTCTAAGATCAGTTGGGCCCTGCAAACTGAAAGATTGCCCGAACTGCGTGATAATTGAATCAGCCTCCGCGGACTCTTCATCTGGGAAGGATTCCCAATCTCAGCCGATGGAAGAGGAAGACAACTCAAGTACACATCCAATGGGTGTAGGAGACAATGCCGCGGCTGCTAGAAATAACCCAGGAGGCACATCTAGGAGGGCTGAGAGACCATTGGCTGCGCTTGATATCCGCGGCTCGATGACCCAAGATTGGGTTGAGCAGGTTGCTGAGGCTTTCGAATTTCCAGAAGATTTGACGTGCTCAGCCCTTACCGCGAACCAAAGACCCTGCATGTTCTGTCCGATGATGGAATTTTCTTCCCTTTGCACGCCTTCATCTATGGGTTGCGGTTGCCTGTTCCAGTTCCCATCCGTCGCATTTTCCAGACAATGAAACTGGCCCCAACTCAGTTAGATCCCAACGGTTGGAGAGATGTTCTTGATGCAGTTGTCCTTTGGGAGAAGTTGTTCAAAAAGTACATTACTCCCATGGAGTTCTTTCATTTCTACCGCCCAAAGGAGAACTCAGTAAAGTTCACGGGCTACTACTATTTTTCTAGTCGCGGCAGGGACGAGACCCTTTACACTGGGAGACCGACCAGTGTGAAAAACTGGAAGGGGAAATATTTTTACATCTCCGGTGAAGGCTGGGAGATGCACCCCGAGGAGAATGAAAGAGAGAGATCATATAAAATGCCGCGGTAGTGGGGTTCACCCTCAAAACTAGGTATAAGATTATAGCCGTGTCCTTTAATTTCACGTAACTTCCACTAACTTGAATTGCCTTTTCTTTCTGCAGCCCTTGACAATCTGCACTTGAACAAGTGGCAGGAAAAAAGAGTTGCTGAGGCCGCGAAAGTTCCTACTGAGCATAAGAAGTTCAGCATACTTGTAATGTCGACAACTATATTTGAGGCGGGATTCTTCCCAAACCAATAAATTCCTCAACAGATGGGCGCATAAGGTAATTAACTGTGCCATTATTTTTATTCCGCGGTCATTTTTTTTCTTGAACTTGTTGAACTCATGCTATTCTTTTTCAGGTGAAGAAGTTGATAGGGAGCTGCTGGCTGCGCAGCTGGCAGAGATGGATGAGGACTCGGTCGTCCTGAATAACACCGCGCGAAGCAAAAAAAGGAAGAGGTCCAGAGCTAAGGTACCTGCTGCGGCCCCCACTGGAGATAAGACCACTGATCCGGCCGCGGATCAGGTGGTTAATGATGAAAACCCCGCGCATCATGAACATATCGATGACGACATAGGGGAAAATTTGGCCGCGGCTGGCCTGATGTCAGCGAAAGTCCCCATTCAATCGTCCTCTCCTCCCCCACCAAATGTAGTGGCAGTTAATGAAAATTTGCCACCTCCCCAATTCCGCGGAGAGTCCGGGCCAGACGGTAGGCCAAGGCCTCAATTAAGGCAGCCTGACCCAAATTCCTCCTGGGACACTACTACAAAGGTCGCGCGGAGAATAAAGCGAGCCTTAGATGCCGCGGACCTCGACAGGCTGGTTGGGGAGGATCATGAAGATCTGGAGGACTGCGGCCTCCACAGCCTTCTAAGGGTACGTACTAGTCATTTAATCTTTGCATCTCATATTTTTCTATACTTTTGCTAATGTCTTTTATTTCATACAGGCCGTCGATGTGATTGTGGTCCAGAAGAGGAAGTATGAGGCTTTGTACAGGCTGAAAGAGGCCGAGAAGAGTGCTCATGCCGCGGACCTGTAGTTTGCACGGACCTCTTCTTTTGAGGCAGGGAAAGCGTCCGCTGCCGCGGCCCCCCAGGCAGTCCATATGGACTTGGAGAAGGCCAACAAGGCAAGATAGGAAGCGGAGGAGAATTTTAATCAAGCCGCGGAGTCTCTAAAATCATCACAGGCCCAGACAGCCGAAGTCGCCCGTGTTGCAGAGATTGCAAGTACCAAGCTCGCCCTCCTCCATCAAAAATATCAAGAGCTAGAAGCCAAGTCTGCTCAGAAGGATGAAGCCCACGCCGCGGCTATACAAAGATGGAAATTGATCATGGCGACGCCCTCCAGCTAGCCATAGATCATGCCGTGGAGTCATTCAAAGGCTCCAAGGATTTCTTCCTCACCAATAACAGGGCATACCTCCGCGGCTACCAGGAGTTGCGGTAGAGAATTATTAAGAACTTCCCTGATGCTGAGGAGACGGTCCTCGCTTGGAAATTAAGCGATGCAGAACATCAGGAGTGCATTGCTGAGCTGAAGGCCGCGGCTAAAGAGAGAGCAAGGCTGATAGACCAGGCGGAGGCAGAGGTAGCGGCCGAGGATGGGGAGACAGAGACTGTCGCGGACGGAGAAGAGGCTGATGATGATGATGCAGCCTCTTAAATTTTTAATTTCTGTTGCATCAACTTTTTGTAATCTTAAACTTTGTTGTGGCTGCGACCCTCCTTTCTGTAATCCAAAGCTATTAATACAAAGGCTGCGGCCATATTTTTATCACTGCTTAATATTCCTTGCTTTTCTATATTGCATGTTTTACATTGCCTGCTATAATGAATGGTTGCACGTTACTGCCTCATATTTGTAACTTTATTTCTGTATTGAATGAACTTGTAGTACTTGTAACTAGGTCCGCGGCAGCATAGTATAATTCGATGCAATCTTGCTCTTGCTTTACCCTAGCACCACTGTAGGGCTGTGATCCCCCAAGCCGCGGTGCCAATGAAGTTTGGTTTTGGGGCTGCGGCTTGATTTCTTCAATTTTTCGTAGAAGCCGCGGCCCTTTTTGTTATCTACTCTTGCCATGTAGAAATAATGAATAGATTGATGTCGTGGTGATTCGAACGAGGGAAAATATTCTGAATCCAAGCCCACCACAGCGACTCAGTTGCCTTTTCCATTAAGGTGTGGCAGGTTGCCATCCAGCACTAGGGCAGTGGTGGATGAGGATGCCGCGGCATCTATTTGACTGCTGACAAGATAATTGGGCTGCAGAACCTTGCCTTTGGGAAATCGAGGCCACCCTTCTGTAGGTTTGACATGCCTAATGATCATAGTAACAGAGCCTCCAATAGCCGCTTCGATTGTCTTTCATGGCTTTCCTTTAGTCAATCTTGGGACACTATGAAGCCTCCCCAGGCTGGGTTACGTTATTAAGCCACCCACAGCTAATATGCGAGACACTATCAAGCCTCTCCAGGCTGGGTTATGTTATTAAGCCACCCACAGCTAATATGCGAGACACTATCAAGCCTCTCCAGGCTGGGTTATGTTATTAAGCCACCCACAGCTAATATGCGAGACACTATCAAGCCTCTCCAGGCTGGGTTATGTTATTAAGCCACCCACATCTAATATGCGAGACACTATCAAGCCTCTCCAGGCTGGGTTATGTTATTAAGCCACCCACAGCTAATATGCGAGACACTATCAAGCCTCTCCAGGCTGGGTTATGTTATTAAGCCACCCACAGCTAATATGCGAGACACTATCAAGCCTCCCCATGCTGGGTTATGTTATTAAGCCACCCACAGCTAGCGATATATATATAAAGCCATCCCTGGCCAGATATTGTAAGCCTCCCAGCTCGATGACGAGTCCCAAAAGCTTAGAATGAGCATTATAAGCCCCCGTGGCTAATGTCGCACCCCGAGAGCAGAGAATTGGCGTTATAGGCCTTGGTGGCTGATAAAAGCTCCTTGAATCCTCAAATGTTTTTGCGAATATGGTCATCATATGATAAGATGTAGTTGCATATTGCGAGGGGAACTTCTGAGCCAATGAAGGTCGTAGCTCATCCATAAGTGCATCCCGAAGTAGAATAATCCTTCGAGATAGTTTTGTTATATTTCCTCTGAAATATAATTGAGACAAAAAGTCTTTTTGTGAGATAGCAGGTTATGAAACCAAGAGAAATATCAGATATAGCTAAACTTGCTAGTTCATATATTTATATAGGTATGCTGCCAATGACTTTGTTAACAAAACATAAAGTCTTGAGTATTAAGGCTACAGTGAGCTTCGTAAAACATAAACAGAAATAGTTGAAATTAGAAAGACTAAGGATGAGATGTGGCATGCAGCCTCTTCCAAGATGGGTTAAATCTCTTATGAATTCTTCAGGAATCGCTGCAGCATCCCTTGCCCAATTAGCCTTTCAACTTCATCCTTCAGAGCATAGCATTGCTCTGTGTCATGGCCATGGTCCTGATGGAATTTGCACCAGGTAGCTTTGTTCCTCTTGTGGGGTGGAGCTCTCAATTTTTCTGGCCACCTCAAAATCTTGTTCCCTTTGATGACTTCCAAGATCTCTTCAATCGGGAGGCTCAACTGAGTATAGACACCCGACTTTTTCTGCCTTTTTTGACCTCTGACGGTTGATTCCGCAGTTTCATTTACCGCCGCGGCAGGCATGGCTGGCTTTGCTATTTCCTCCACTTTCGTGCCTATGTTTTTATATGTTGCGGCCTCCAGCATTAGCACCCTCTGAGTGAGAAAATTGACCTGGGTCTGAAGCGAGGCGTGGCGGTCATAGAGGTGATTAAGGTGATTGTATAGTTGCACAATCTCATCCTTGACTTCTGCACTCCGACTGGATTCTCCTTCCATCTCTGCTTTTGTTAGTCTTTACAATGTATATATATAATCTGAGAACAAACTAACAGAAGTGAGCAATCTCAGAGATACTGAAGTAACCAAGTAGGAAATGGGGATGCATCATTCACTGCTACGGGGCACCGCGGCCGCGGTCATAAGGCACGTAGCAAGATGCACTGCCGCGGCCTCATATGATACACCATGGTAGAGCTAGAGCCCGATTGATTACGCTCCTCAATGTTTGAATCTTTTGTAACTACCCTAGTGGAGGCCACGACCCTAAGACATATTTACTGTCTGGCCGCATCCCCTCCTAGGCAACAAGGAGCAATCCCAAGCCTGAGGATCGGGAACTGAGTTTCTCTCCCTAAACATATGGAGAGCAAACCTATTAGGGTTTGTCCATGAGTAAATAACCTCTCGATGCACACATGGCACAGTTTCAATGATAAACCCTAGATCATAGGCCAAGAACAGCAAAAAAGGAGTAGATACAATCCCTCCCTAATCATTCATCTTTTTGAGGCAAAAGCCCGTCATGATTTTCGATACTAGCTAGATAGAATGATATCACAGGGGTATGCAAGATGGATCTAAAGCCATAACATGGAGTATATCTGGATATAAGAAATACCCACCTATGGGTGTGAATATGATGCGGAGTCCAATAACCAGTAACCGACCCGTGAGGAGATGATCCAAAGGACCCCTCGGGATTGAATAAGGTGTTTGAAGAACTCATATATGCAGAGAAACAAGATTGAAATGTCTCTTTCCCACAGACGGCGCCAAATTGATGATACGAGAAATCAACCACAAGGCGTTCTCATACCAGCAAGTCAAGAGTAGAGTGTGTGATGAACAAGTAAAGCAAGTAAATAAAGAGAAGACAAGATATAGAGTGGTTCAGCCTTTAAAATAGGCCTACATCCACCGTGTTGCTCCGTTCTTATTATACGTGTTGCATTGTACAGTATAATCATGCCTAAAGTGGCATACAAATATAAGAATAAAGGAGAGTACATGGCAGTACTGAGGATTCCAGAGTGCCGGATAGGTGGCTGCGATGTAGATGTGTGGCCCCCAAGTTGTATGTTGGGGTGATGTAGAGAGAGTATGTGTTGTAGTGCCTCAGGTGTGTCTAGAACCGATCGATCTACCCTTATCTCGAGGTGTGGACCCTTATTTATAGGAGGTCTGTGTGTTCTACCACGCGCTCTGAGCACGTGATATATATATATCAAATCTGGAGCAGCTGTCAAAAAGGGGGATGCAGCCTGTAAGGTAGGCATACTAAGTGCCGCATCCTACATAGTAAGAGGTTGCATCCAGTGTAGCAGAAGGTTGCGTACGGCATGTGGCTATAAGCTGTGGGTGCCGCACCCAGTAGTATAAGGCTGTGGCCTGTATGTAAGGCCAAGTGGTTGAAAGCTGGAGAGGTGACGCATACCCTAAGGTGTATTGCCGCGGCCTATGATGGAGACGGCCGCGCCCTAAGTTAGTTTTGGTTCGTGGCAGGGTGCTATATTTTCCATATCAGTGTGCATGCATGTGTTAGAAAGCACCTTCACAAACACTTTCACTCTACTACACGAAAAGTGTTGGTAATAAGATCTTCAGAAAAAGAGTCGACGTAAAGAGCTTGAACAAATTGGAGTTAACAAACTGAGAGGACAACATCAACAATCATAACTGTAGAGAAGTTATAAGGACACCAGAGGGTACATTCCTAAACTTATATAGGTCTGAGTTGTATGCATGTTTGTTATATAGTTTGTAACTGTTAAATTTTTTTATAGTGGATTTTTGTTTTACTCCGTAGAGGGAGTCGTGGATGTTTCCTCAATTGGTGACGTTTTACCACGTAAAAATCTTGTACTTAATCTTCCTACATCTTCTCATCTCATTCTTGGTAGTGCTGGGTTTAAAAGCTTGTTTAAAACTGTTTTATAAACCTATTAGTAAAATCTTGAATAGATCTCGTACATACTGTTTGGTTAAACACATCTTGTGTTCAAATAGTATTGGTTTTTCAAGAAAAGAGTTTCCTCAAAAACCAGCTCGGAGTCACTTAAATAGTTTATTTTTAATAAACGTCTTTAGTAACAGAATTTCAATTGGTATCAGATCTTGGTAAAGTTCTTTTAAAGAGATCCCGTGTTTCTGAAATTGTTTTCTGAAAATAAAATATGGACGAGAAAAATGAAAGATTTGGTAACTTGACCAGACCTCCTATCTTTGATGGAACCAATTTTGCTTACTGGAAAGTAAGGATGATTTCTTTCATTCAAGGAACTCTAGGAGATGATGTCTGGGACATTGTTGAAAATTGTTACATTTTTCCTACAAAACCAGCCACTGAAGGAAGTAATGAGAGGGTTAAGAAAGTTTTAAGTGAGTTCACACAAGAAGAGAAACAAGTTTCTCGCAACAATAACAAAGGAACGAATGCCATATTTATGTCTATAAATGAACATGAGTTCAAAAGAATCTCATCCTGTACCACTTCTAAGGAAGCTTGGGACACTTTAGTTACTGCTCATAAAGGTCACACTAGAGTTAAGGCTGCTAAACCTCAAATGCTCATACAACAGTATACTTATTTAATTATGTCTGAGGCTGAGTCATTTGATGACTTCTATATGAACCTGACTAATATTGTGACCAAACTACATTCTAATGGGATAACATATGACAGACAAGAAATTGTGTCTAAAATTCTAAGATCATTACCACAGAAATTTGATGACAAAAGATATGCTATTGAGGAAATGTGTGATATCAATCTCACTCCTGAACTACTCACTAGTAAATTAAGAACTGTGGAAATGGAACTGGAATTTAAGAAACAATTAACCCAGTCCCATAGGAAACAAACTAGTTCCAATCTAAGCTTCTCTTCTAAAATGATTAAGCCTGAGTTTAATACTTCCAATGATGATTCGGATGAGGAATGTGATATAGAGAGTTTGGACAATCAGATTGCCTTAATGTCAAAATAGTTTAAGAAAATTATTAAATTTAGAAACAACATGGAAAATAAACAAGGCAAGTCCAATTATCCAACTCCTTTCAATCACAGACCTCATGAGAAAAGCCATGACAAAAATCACAAGGACTCTCACACTAGATCTAATAGAGACCTTAAGAAGACTGAATGCTATAGATGTGGTAAACTAGGACACATTGCACAAGACTATAGAGTTAACTTGAACACTCAAAACAAACACGCTAGAGCCAACACTTGCAAGACATGGGATGATTCAAGTGAATCTGAAAATGAGGAACCTGGGTCATCTGATGTTTTTGACCCTTGCATGTCTTTCTTTGCCAAGATTATCTATAATGATCATATGCCTGTGTTTGTTAATGAGGATGAATATAGTAATTCTACTTTTGATGTTTCGAATATTGCTATTACTGGTTTAGATGCTTTGATTACTGAGAATATTACTATCTGTTCCTCGGGGTGTGTGAGTCAAAGGGAAAGCGATAAGGACGATGTCAATGGGTGTGTGAGTTCAAAGAATGAAGCCCTAGGGGTCACTCCACACACTACACTTAGTGACTCGGACAATGAAGACCTCCCAGATATTCAAACTCTCTATGCTAAAACTCTCAAGAAATGCACTAGAATAGAAAAGATTGTGAAAGATCTCACTAAGAAGTTAGAATATCTAAGCCTAATGGTTAAACTGAATGCTGAAGAGTGTACAACCCAATGTTTGACTCATGAAAGCGAAATCAAAATGTTTGATCAAAAACTCAGAAATTTAAACGAAACAAATGAAACTCTGGAGAAAAAATACAAAGGGACATTGTTAGAATTGGAACAAACTAAAGAAAAGACAGCAGCTGTTTTCAAATAATTTACAAAATTTGAAAATAATTCAAACTGTTTTGATGAATTTGTTGCTGAATCAAAAACCAATTCTGATGATCGAATTGGAATAGGGTTTTGCCCCAATTTGAAGGCACAAACAAAATCTTTTGAACCTATCAAGTTTGTGTCAGGAGGCAAAAGGACTATTGAAACATGCCCATACTTTAATTCTCTAAAAACTGAGTTTGATTCATAACATCAAAATTTTAACATTGGGGAATCAAGTTTCTCTAAACATGAAAGTTCACCTAAGGCTAAATACGTCTGCCCCTCTATTAGAAAGAGTGAATCTACATTCAGACCTGTACTACCTAGGAATAGATTTTAACCTCAAAACTTCTCAAAACCTTTGTTTAGAGACTTTCCTAAGGAGACCTCAATCTTGAACAATCTTTATTGCTCTTACAGTGATATATACGGTCACTCTTTTGATAGTTGCTATGCTAGGAGACTAGTTACACATGTCTATAGTTCTCCTATTTATTAGAACTTTAACTATTCTAGGAGGAGCCGGAACAATTATGTACTTCCTAGACAACCTCACAAAAACTCTAATTATAGGAAGAGAAATACCAAACCTAAGAGAACATTTCCTAGAAGGAATCCTATGCACTTTCCTAAACCAAATTCTCAAGCCTTTCATAAAATTCAAAATCATTCTCAAAACATTTTTCCAGCAAAAATCTAATGATTGCAAATTTTATCAATTGAGAGCTAATAAGCGAAAAATGAAAAGTAGAGAAATTTGGGTTAGAAAAGATGATCTATTGACTCAGATGAAGTGTAACATCGTTGCTACTGCTCTAAAAGCTCAACACACATCATCCGGTTGGTATTTAGACTCTGGATGTTCTAAGCACATGACTGAGGATGAAACTAAACTTTTAAACAAAACCGGCTTTGCTGGAGGTAAAGTCATTTTTGGTGATGGAGTTTCATCTCAAATCATAGGCAAAGGAACTCTCCAGGAAGATGGACTCCCTGTTCTTGAAAATGTCCTTCTAGTTAAAGGTCTTAAGGCAAATGTACTTAGCATTTCGCAATTTTGTGACTCAGATCATACTGTTACCTTTTCAAAGAGCAATTACAAAATTTTAAATGATAAAGGTGAATGCATAATTACAGGATTCAGAACTGCTGACAATTGCTATACTGTCATGAATAATTCTTAAATCTGTAATGTTGCCAGAATGGATGACAACGAGATATGGCATAACAGAATGGGTCATATAAATTATGATAATCTTCGTAGACTGACCTCTCAGGAAATAGTTAGAGGAGTTCCTAAAATCAAACCCATTCCTAACATTGTCTGTGGTTCCTGTTAGGATGGTAAAATTGTTAAGGCACCTCATAAGAAAGTTAATGATATTCTTACCTCTAATCTCTTGGAGCTCATCCATATGGACCAAATGGGTCCCTCCCAAACTGTTAGTCTTTTTTGACACAGTTATATTCTAGTTACAGTTTATGACTTCACCAGATTTACTTGGGTTGCTTTCTTAAAACAAAAGTCCGACACTTTTCAAACTTTCCTAAAAATTCTTCTTCGGATTGAAAATGAAAAAGACACTCAAGTAAATAGAATTCATAGTGATAGAGGTGGTGAATTCAAAGACACTGGTATTATTGAATACTGTGACTATAATGGTTACAAACATGAATTCAGTGCTCCTAAGACTCCTCAATAAAATGGGATCGCAGAGAGAAAGAATCGTACCCTTCAAGAGATGGCACGTGTTATGTTACATGCCAAGAATTTGCCTAAGTATTTTTGGGTAGAATATATTCGTACTGCATGTCACATTATAAATAGGGTCTATCTTAGAAAGAATTCCAAAGAAACCCCTTACGAACTTTGGTACAAGAAAAAGCCCAATCTTAAGTACCTTAGAACTTTTGGTAGTACTTGTTATGTATGCAAAGATAGGGAACACTTGTCCAAATTTGAGAGCCGAGGAGATAAAGCTATATTTTTAGGATACTCGCCTAACAGTAGAGCCTATCAGAATCTTCTTGCGAAGGAAAATATAGTAAGAAAAGGAGGAGAGATGATGACTCTGAAGATGATCCATACCTACCGAAGAAACATAAAGAAATGGAAATTGAGGTAGGCGTGATATCCTTTCGTTCTCATTCCATTGCATGAGGAGATAATGAAGGTTGTGATGAAATTGCCAAGAGGAAGCCTTACTTGAACGAAGCCCAAACTTTCTCTTATATAAGGCACATTAACTTAATGGACAAAGGAGATGTTTGGCCAAATAAGGTTAATAAAGAGAAGATAGTCATTAGCTTCTCTAAAAAATACTTATCATGAGTGCTTTAGCCTCATGATGACCAACTGGTTGTCACCTTTAGAATACATGAGGCAACAATTGCAAGTGTCTTGGTAGATAATTGAATTTCAGCAAATATTATGTTCTACAATTGCTTCCACGACCTAGTCTTATGTGAAAGTAAGTTGGAACCCTATCACAGGCCCTTGATTCGCTTCTCGAGAGAAAAAGTCTATTCTTTAAGAATAGTGAAATTGGATGTGTTGATCACACTTGTCCGCAAACAGATCAAAGAAAATTCATTCATTTGTCTTAGACAAGAATGTTCCATCTTCCTACAACATAATTCTTATCAGAATTGGATTGAAAATTTTTTAAGCAGTATCATCCACTGTCCACCAGTGCCTAAAATTCCCCACTCATTATGGCGTCGGCATAGTTAAGAGTAATCAAATTGAGGTAAGAAAACGTTACTATACATCGACCGATCAAGAAGAAGTGACAGAGTTAAAGAAAAAGACCACCACTTGCCACATTGACACTTTAGATCCTTAAGAGGAAGCTGAATTGGCCAAAAAACAAGTTGTGGAGGTCACTTAAACTATATTACCGGATGAAGATAAGCCAAAAAGGATTACTCGTATTTGCTCAACCCTATACACATCCCTAAAATAGGAATTAATCACATTCCTTAGAGAAAGGAAGAGTGTATTCGCATGGAGTCATGAACATATGCCTGGAATAGACAAACTACAGAATATGGAAATTCATATGCCATAAGCTTAACATCATGAAATATGCTAAGACGATTAAGTAGAGACACAAAGTATTCAGCCTCAAGAAAAATATGGCAATTCAAGAGGAAGTAGACAAACTACAGAAAGATCGTTTATTTGAAGATGTTCGATACCCTGGTTGGTTGGCCAATGTAGTAATGGTAAAAAACAAGAAGGATAAATGGAGAATTTGTGTACATTTCATCGACCTTAACAAAGCCTGCCCAAAATATCACTTTCCTTTGATAAGGATTGATCAATTTGTAGATGCAACGGTAGGTCACGAGTTACCAAGCTCTATGGATGAATAGTATGGTTACAATTAGATCAAAATGAAACCCAAGGGCAAATAAAGAACTTATTCCATCACTACTCCAGGTACTTACTAATTTAATATTATACCCTTTGGGCTTAAAAAAATTTTAGTAGCACACAAAAGACTGGTAAATAAAGTGTTTGAAGAACATATTGGAAAGAATAAATAGGTATGTGTGGATGATATGATAACTAGGAAAGAAAGTAGAGGACAACATCTAAGACCTCAGCCAAACATTTGACCAACTTGATAAACATCAAATCCTCATGGTGAATCAGAGAGTAATTGAAGCAAATCCAGCCAAAACAAAGGCATTAATTGAGATGCAATCACTTACTTGCAAGATAAAAGTTCAAAAACTAACTGGAATAATAGCTTCTCTCAACCGGTTTATTTTCTGAGCTACTCACAAGAACCTAACATTCTTTAAAGTTGTTAGATAAAAATTTAAATGGAATGAGGAGTGTGAAAATTCTTTTCAGGACACTACAAAAAAAGTACTTTTTAAGACGAAACTTTTTGAGACGGCTAAAATTTTAGTCCCTAAAACTCACTTTTTGAGACGGATAAAATTTGTGGTCTTAAGAACTACTAATATTTAAGACATCTAACTATCCCCGTCTCAAAAATTCATATTAATAAGACAGTAAATTATTAGCCGTCTCAAATAATAGACTTTATGAGACGGCTCAAAAAATTGCTTTTCCCCCTCAATATTTTAACTCCCGCTCACTTCTTTGTTAGCATGAGAAAGAAAAATAGAAAGGTAAAAGAACCAAACCCCAACTCACGTTGTTTCTTCACCCGCACAAATCCCTTCCGCCCTGCCCCACCCCGCCCCGCTCCCACTCCTGCTCCCGCTCATCCTCGCCTTTGCCCTAGCCCCGCCCATGCCCTAGCTGAACAAGGTATATTTGTTCACCTCTCTCTCTCTCTCTTTTTCTATATATATATATATATATATATATATATATATATATATATATATATAAATGTATGTATATATATGTATGTATATATATGTATGTATGTATATGTATATGTATATGTATATGTATATGTATATGTATATGTAAGTGTGTATATTTCTCTCATTTTTCCTAATTAATTCTTTGGATGATTTAGGATATCTCATGGATCGTGTGTCAAACGCACAATTTGTCAAAATATAACATGAACGATGCAGGTAAGATTATCATTCTTGGTTATAAGCCCTAACATTAATTTATTATTCAAAATTGATCCTTGTACGTATAAATAATTTCTTATACGTTAATATGTATCAATTTGTTCTTGAGTAGAGTTGAAGTAAAGACTATGAACAATGACCTTTTAATAAATATGTTTTTCCTTTATATGTATCTGTGTGCATATATATATCTTATTATATATATGTATGTAGTTCTTACTTCAGAACTCTCCAAAACTCCATCCCTAATTTCTTAGAATTTAGAATTTCTTAAATGAAAAAATATCCGCATGTACACCTGCCCACGATCTTGAGACAGTTTAGAAACATAAACATTTTTTTTCTAAAACACAACCCACTATATTCTCCCTCCATTATCCTCCGCTAACCTTAATTTAAAACTCACGTAATCCCAATAAAAGTGGAACTTCCTCTATGTACTCCTTCAAGGAACTTCCTGTACATAATCCTTCTGCTTTCTTCTCATATCGCATTATCTCTACATCTCTTACCAAGTTCAATTTAACACCATATCAATAGTGGTTACACCAACAATTACAATGTTCTGGAATATATAACAGGTATATACCTATCTATTTTTTTATATTTTTTCATTCTCAGATTTGTCATACAGTTATTATACAAAGTATCCAAAATAATAGCATAACGACTTATCAAAGGCCATAAAAAATCATCTCAGCAAGTTATAGAGCTCAAAAAAGACACTGGATTGTTGGGTTCTCAACCCATTTCATGAATCTGTTACTTTGGATGTGTTCTAAAAATGGTGGACCTTTTTCGGTTTAGATACACTGAATACATATAAACCCTCATAAGTACGATACCCCTCTCTCTCTCTCTCTCTCTCTCTCTCTCTCTCTCTCTCTCTCTCTCTCTCTTAACCCCTCACTACTTTGAATACCCACAAACACTTATCTATTGCTTCCAATTACGAGTGTATGTGAATGAGGTTAGTTTTTGTATTTTTTTCTTAATTTAGATCTATTGTGCAACTGATGCAGATTTTTAATATATATTCGGGTTTCTTCGCCAGTTGCGTATGGGTACGTAGGTGAGCAAATAATACTGTTGTTAGAACGGTTCATTTCATACTTTTAACACTATCGTCTCTCTTATTCGGGTTTCATTTTTTGGATGTTTCCAAGACGCCATTTTTGGAGTTTTTGATGTTGGTTGATGGTTTGAGTGGACGCAAAGGAGGTTTGGCTTCGGAGTGTATCTCTCTCATTTACTTTTTAGTTTCTTCAATTACCAGAGCATGTATTTGAAGGTGAAAGTATTATATGCAAAACATTGATCTCAGCCTCTCAGGCATATCCAGATACTTATATAGTAATAAGATAACCGTGTATTGAGAAGCATTCAAATGTTAAGAGCTCAGGTTTTTGAATTATTTCAAATGTAAAAAAATTTCACGTGTCTAACATCTCTCTCATGCACGCCTCTTACCGTTTCTCAAAATTTGAAACTAAACGACCCACCATAAATGTACTCCCCCACTCAAACCTCTAAATCTCACAAGCAATGACATCACTCTGGCCCCAAAGTTTTCGTCATAGCCTAAAGTAAGGTCTTTCCCCCTTACCTATCAAATTGCACCAATACGTTAACATCGCCATCTCTCCCTCCTTTTTTTCACTCCCTTTAACTATCTCCTATTTTGTTTTGGACTTTTATTCATATTGTTTTTCCTTTTTTGTATAACCAACTACAACTACATCACCCAATACGTCAGTCATCATCCAGAATATTTTTGACAGTTTTTCATCTCTCTTATATATGTGTGTATATATATTTCTATAATGTGGATACAGTAGTTGCTAGATTTGCATAGTATCTTTTATTCCCTACCAAAGTGAGTATATGCACATTTGTGTCTATGTTTAGAAACACATCAAATGACAGAATTTTAGGGGAAAACGAAACGAATATAGATAGTACATTTTGTATATAGTGTGTAATATGATGTATCTGGTGTGTACATAAAATTGTATTAAACTAAAGTTAAGTTGGGTAGTTAAATTTTTGTTCATATCCATAAGCAGTATATTGCTCTCCAAGGCATCTTAGGTAATATTTTTCAGGTAATGTGAGGAGAAACCCCTTGAAATGGTTCCTAGATGGTTACAAAAATTCTTACCAAAATCTTTGAGAATTTTTGGAAAAAAATATCTCTTTAAAAATTATATTATTATATCACAAAGTTATTGTAATGAATGATTTATATAATAGTAAAGTTAATTTTATAAAAGATCTATCATTATCTAAATGGTTAGTGTATCGACGAAAGAGCTTAAGAAAATATTTACTTATAAACTATTAATTTTCTTTAGTTGATCATCAATGCATTTTGGTAACATGGCCTATTTGATTGCTAAATTAGGTATGCATTCTATTTGATATTAAATTATTTGAGAATTTTTATTCTTAGGTTTATCTTTATGAGTAGAAATTCATTTTTATCATTGAAAATTTACTCAATTTAGTTGTTAGAGAATCATTATTTTCATTCAACTTTGTTCTCACTAATTTTATTAGTCCATTTGATTTTTTCAGTGTTTGGTAGATCAAGAGTAGAAAAAATCTATTAGGTTCAGTACTTCACCCCCACCACCCCCCCCCCCCCCCTTTTTTTAACTTTACATATTATAGTTTATTTTGTACATTGTTAGTATTGTAGGCATGTGCAAAAATTCATTATTTCACAACCCAATTAGAACTACGATGACACAATGAATAAAACATGACAACATGACAACATGACCTGATGCGACTAACGCGAGTCATAAATTTAACTCGAGCATGAACAAATACATTTAAAATCTCAACACGAACACGATTTATATTTTGCGTTCTGTTAACGTATCATTTTCAAAATTTCCAACTCTATTAATCTTTTTTATATCAAAATATAGTGTCAAACAACAATAAAATTGACCAAAATATTTCAGGGAAGTTCAAAGACATGTGATTTCATATCTATTTAATAGGTCTTTTATAGTGCTTTTAATGAGCATATGTTTAATTTTTTTGTACACATGGCTTGAATAATAATTGATCTATATTTTTACTATCCTCTATGTTTTTTGTGCATCTATAACTAATGTTTACATTTACGCCATCCTCATTTTAATATGTTACTAATAACATTTTTGTTTCAAACAAGATGTACTCCCTAAGGTATTTATCTACACCTTTAGTTTCTCATTCTTACCATCTTACATCTTATTTATTTTTCTTTATTGTCTTACTCTACTACAAGTTTGTAACAACTATTTTAGCATTTTTATTCAATTACTGCGTATTAGTTATTATGTCACTTTGTAATTTGAGTTATATTATTAGTTGGACCTTTAGGCATCTTTCACCTTCACTTCTCATGCTACAAGTTAAATAACCCAGTGGTATTTAAATGATTTGACTGGGAGAGTATCACTCAAAACATAGATTTGTGCAGTTCAACATTAGTGGTTAAGCACACTACGACCATAGTAATTATGTAAGTTGTCACAAGGAAACGTTGTAATTGTTTTCTTTTTGTAAAATTGATTTAGCCTAAGGTCAAGACTATATTATTTTCAAAAGATAAATTTGATAACTTAATGCACAAATTTTATTGATCAATACTTATTAAAGAGGAAATTATGTTGTGTTCAGTCATTTTATTTCCTTTGTTTGTCTAGGATCATTAACGGTTATTTATTTTTCATATATATGATATTTTTCGTTCATTGAAAGATTTCGAAAAGGGCCACAGTGAGAGCAATCAATGACGTAACATTGAGTTATTAGTTGCAAGATTTTGTGACAATCATTGTGAGAAAAAAATAGGTTTCAGTTTAGTTTCAATTTGTAGTTTATATGTTGTTGAATGGGTGTTCATTCATTATCACTATTCCAAACACAAGATTTGAGAAGTATTTTAAGATAATCTCTTTTTATTATATGCTACACCATGGACAAAGAGTATTTCAATTAACTGCAAATTTATCTGTTGTAGTGTATATATGTTCAGATGATTTAACTATAACTTTCTAATTTCATACATAATTTATATTTGTTTTCGAACATTAACCTCCAAGGTTTTACGTACTAAATATTGCTTCCTTTAATTCAATATGAAGAATCCAAATTTATATAGTGGATGATGTGTTAGCCACAATCTTTGCAGCAGTATTACAACACAATTTATAGGCTTATACGAAATAACATTGTTATTTTCAAGGACTTCCTTTTCTCTCTCATTATAAAAACATTGATTCACATATAGATAATGGGGCTATAGTTTGATAGTTCTTAATAAAAAATAATTAATAGTTTTCATATTAGAAATAAAAATTGACTAGGTTTAAAAGACTCACCAATCCGGCACGAATACGGTAACCTTATAGCATATTTCTATAGTTAATACAAATAAACACTCTATACAATATTGCACTTATAATTATTTATTTGTACAAATGGCTTGAAAACTTCTCTCTTGCAGTGTATATATATTCAGAAAATAAGGATTTACCCAATACGATTACGCTGAAAATCCATATTTGGAGTGGCTCAAAAAAAATTAATTGTGCTGTCATTTCGGCAAAAAGTTGTTGTCACCCGTTTTAAGGACTACTTCATTTTAAAATTCACTTTGCAATGTAGTTTTTTTCCTAACTTGGATTTTTTGACTATAGTTCGTTCTACGACATTGCGGTTATTACCATTCATTTCCTCTTACTCATTTTAAGTTGTACTCTCTATTCGCCACATTAATTATATTTACATGCTCATGGCTATGGTTACGATCTTCTTTCGAAATACCAATAATAATTACATTTTAATTTATTTGAATAAAACATTTCAAAATGCGTTACATCCGCCCGTGCATCGCACGGGTCACCACTAGTATATATATATATATATGTGTGTGTGTATATATATCTTGCCAAATTTAACAACATGAATAGTAATCTGAATTTGAAAAAATTATGTTTAACCATTTAAAAATTTCATGTTTATATATTTGTGCGTATATAAATATACATAGTGCCTAATTTAACAACATGAATAGCAAAGTTAAAAAAAAGTACAATTCTCGATTTCTCTCTCACTATGGTGAAACCCCCACTAATACCTAAGCCTCCTTATCATGATAGGAAAAATGCAAAAAGCTTTGCTTCTTTATTATCTTCTGCTTCTACAATAACGATCAAACCCAGATTCCAACAACATTTAAAGGGGAACCATCAATAGAATTCTCCTGTGATGAAACTGAAAGTCTTTCTATTCCTTTCAAATACTCTCTCATTGGTAGGTTCTTGTATGGAAGACCTTCAATGGAAACTATACGTAAGACTTTCCTTGGTTTCTCTCTTAAATCTTCATTCAATATTGGTTTAATTGATGATCAACATATTTTAATTAGATTGTATTGTGAGGAAGATTTTATGCGTTTATGGTTACGTGATCAACTGTATATATTTAAGGCTCCATTAAAGGTGATGAAGTGGACACCCGATTTTAGCCCTGGTTATGACTGCCCCATTTTTCCTATTTGGGTTAATCTCCAACACTTACCGGTCCATTTATTTGCAAAACCTGATCTTTTTACTATTTGTAACAGATTTGGAATTCTATTAAAAATGGATGAGTCTACAGCTCTTATCTCTAGACCCAGCCAAGCACGTGTATGTGTTGAAGTGAATGTTTTATAAATTTTGCCCCACAGAATATGGATTGTTAATGGAGATAAAGGTTTATGGCAAAGAATTCTTTATGAAAATGTCCCAAAATTTTGTGGTTAATCCATGAAATCTAGCCATGCAGTAGAGATTATGCTGGAATTGATTTAGGGTTAGAAGAGAACCACAAAATTACTACTCAAAAGCCCATTGATCGTCAAAAGATTCCTGCTGAGGAACTCCCAGTAATTCCGGAGAAGGCGTTGAATAAGAATAGGAATGCATCAACTACTTGGCAAGAAAAGAGGAAAAAACAAATTGGAGTGGTTATCAAAGATGTTCCGCCGACTATAGATTCTAATAATATGGTGGTTTCAAATGCTGCTAGTAAACTAAAGATGACGTGTCCTGTAGAACCAAAAGTTTTTAACTCTTTAACTGAGGTGGAATATGGGGTGCAAGAAATTACCCCACATGGATTAACGTCCTCCTCAAAAATCGGAAAGGTCATATATTCCTCTAATAAGAAGCTTCAAACTACTACACGTGGCGATGATGAAGATATGACATGTGTAGATGTTAATAGCAGTGACGATGATGTGGCAGTCATAGTGTCAAACAGGTATGATGCTCTTTTGGAAGATACAGATATGGAGGTTGGTGATCCAGCATCTAAAGTCATGCATTCACCTTCTAAATCTGATGATCATCTGGTGTCCAGCAATATGGAGCATTCAATCTCTTGCCTTCTTCCCTTATGGAATTCCACATATGATATAGGTACCTCTCCTCATCAGCATTCATCTATAGAAGATTTTTAAAAAAATTCTCACCACTTGCAGCAGAAATATGCGTGGTTGGGTAAGTCAAAAACTTCAAATAGCACAATTATGTAGGAGAAGATTGATATATCAACTGCTCGGGTGAATAACCAGGATTCAGCTATAACCAAAAAGAAAAAACAGAAGACTAAGGTTCGACCAGTCTCATTTGTCAAGACCAGGTCTTCTACTAAACTTTCTCAAATGCATCTCAAGTCCAGTTTAGATGATTAGTCTTCTATTTTGGAGTATGAGAGGGGTGGGGAATACTTCGTCTATTCGTAGACTAAAGAGTATCATCAGAAGATTTAATATTTGTATGGTTGCAATTCAGGAGCCCAAAATTGAAGAAGGTAATATCAATGATATTTTGAGAAGAATTGGATTAACTGATGGTTTAGAAAATGCTGGAGGTAAAATTTGGATTTTATGGAATTTTAATTGTAATGTTAATATTGTCCGTGATATGGAACACTTATTAACAATATGAGTTAAATTTCCTCAAATTCCTAATCATTTCTTGTTATCTTGTGTGTATGCTAAATGTAATAAGGTGGATAGACAGTTTCTCTGGGATGAGATTTATTAAGTAGCTAATCTTGGGTATGAGATCTGGTTGATAGGAGATGACTTTAATATAGTTGCTAATCAAGAAGAAAAAAAGGAGGAAACATGGTTGATAGGCAATTATTGATTTCAATTCAACATTGGTTAATGTTGGTCTCCAAGAAATTCCCGTTCTTGGATCCAACTTTACCTGGTGTAACAACAGAGATGGGGATGCTACTATTTGGGCTCGGTTGGATTGTGTGTTTCGGAATGAAGGCAGGTTCAATCAATATTTTTTTTCATCTGTGGAGAATTTACATAGAACAAATTCTGATCACTCTCCTCTTGTCTTAAAAATAAAGAGTAAAAGTGATTTGGTTCACAAACCATTTCGATTCCAAAATATGTGCATCAATCATCACTCTTTCTTGGAAACAATTGAAAACTCTTGGAATTCAGATGCATCAGGCACCCCTATGTCCTCCTTTGCCGCCAAATTGAGGTTAGTAAAAACTAAACCTAAAGAGTGTAACAAAAATGTTTTTAAAAATATTTTATCAAGGGTTCAAAAGGCGAAAGAAATTGTTATCCTTAAGGAGGCTATTTTTTATACTAATGCATCTCCTCAAAATAGGGAAGATTGACATCTTGCTAAAGCCAAATTAAATAACGAGCTTAAAATTGAAGAGATTTATTGGCAACAAAAAGCTCGATTGAAATGGATTAAAGATGGGGATCAAAATTCAAAAAAAATTCATTCCGTTACTAAAAAACGAAAAACCAAACTCTTTATACATCAAATTCAAAAAGTTGATGGTGTTTGTGTTAACAATCCGGATGAGGTTGAAAAGGATGTTATTAATTATTTTTAAGCTTTACTTGGAGAGGAGTCCATATGTCATGCAGATAATGATATCTTTGAACACATTCCAAGATTGATTTATGGGGCTGATAATCAAATGCTACATATGATTCCTACAGAGTCTGAAATTACAGAAGCCATAATTTCCATGGATAGTGATAGTACAGGTGGCTCGAATGGATTCAATGGGGTTTTCTATAAAACTTGTTGGAATATCATTGCCAAAGATATTATTCATGCCATTCAATCTTACTTTGTTGGTGAGGACATTCCAAAAAGATGGACTTTAACTAATATTATCCTCATTCCAAAGGTGGATCATCCAAACACTTGCTCATATTTTAGATCGATTAGTCTTTGCAATTTTTCAAATAAAATTATTTCAAAAATTTTGGCTAATCGTATTGGCTCTTTGCTCCCGAAGATTATTTCTAACTCTCAAGCAGGTTTTATTAAAGGAAGAGCTATCACGGACAATATTCTTCTTCTACAAGAATTAATGTCTCAACTTAATAAAAAGTCTAGAGGATCAACTGTGGTTGTCAAATTAGATATGACGAAGGCGTACGATTCTCTTTCTTGGGTATTCATACTCAAAGTGCTCAGAGCATATGGTTTTTCAGAAAACTGGATTGATATGATTTGGAGAAATATCTCCAAAAGCTGGTATTCTATAATTTTTCATAGGAAAACATATGGCTTTTTTAATTCCAGGAGAGGTGTTCGTCAAGGTGACCCATTATCACTATCTCTCTTTGTCTTAGCAGCGGAGGTTCTACTCCGAGGTGTTCACAATCTTGTATCTGCTGGCCGAATTAATCACTATTCTATTCCAAGTGGTTCTCAGTTATATCTTCTCTCTCATTCGCTGATGATATAATTCTATTTCTCAATGGCTCGTCTAAATCTATGCGAAACTTCGTGAAATGGTTAACTACTTATGAAGATCATTCTGGTCAGCATGTTAATAAGAGTAAGAGTGGCATTCTCTACTCAACTTTCTGCAGCAGCCGCCAATAAAAAATTATCAGAGACTTAACTGGTTTTAAAACTTCTACTCTCCCCATGATTTACCTTGGAGTTCCGTTATTCACTAGTAGGAAGAAAAATCATTTTTTTCATAGCATAATGACTAAAGCTATTGATCGTATTAAAAGTTGGAGTGCTGAATCATGCAGGTCGGCTCATTCTGATTAAATAAGTTATTCATTCCATGGGGCAACATATTTTTTCTTCTATAAATCCTACAAATTCTTTTTTTCAAGATTTTCAAAAAATATGTTCAAGTTTTTTCTGGGGTAATGTTGAGGTTAATCATAAGCACCATTGGGTTTCTTGGGATGTAATTTCTCGTCCAAAAAATGAAGGTGGCTTGGGTCTTCGAAATTTAGCTGATATTTGCGATGCCTATGCTTGTAAGATATGGATTCGATTTCTGCAGAATAACTCGCTTTGGGCCAATTTTATTTATTGTAAATACAAAAAAATTCCCACATCAATTACAGGTGTGTTCCTTCCTTTGCGAGTTCCACGTGGAAGTGTATGCAATCAATTGGAGAAATAATTGATGATTATGTATTCTCTATTGATAAAAAATGGTTAAAGCAAGGATTTTCCATTAAAATAGCATGGGAGTGTATTCGGCAAAATTCCTGCATTCAATTTTCCTTTACCATGATTTGGGATGTTAGGATTATTCCTAATGTGTCCATTTTAATGTGGAGGATTCTTCATGATGCTCTTCTTCTTGATGCCAATCTAAAAAATATTCATATCCCTATGGTGTCAAAATGCAGATGTTGTAAGTTCTCTCAAGAAGAAAATACTGATCATCTATTTCTCCATAGTGGCATTGCTAAGGATGTGTGGAATCACTTTGAGAATTTAATGGGATTTAGAGCATATTTTGGATCTCTTCGGGCAAAAATTTTATCTTGGTGTTTTTTTAGTCGTGGTAATAATATTCGTGCTATTCTTTGCAAGATTCTTCCTTCTTACATATGCTGCCGGATTTGGTGCTCCAGAAATCATGCAAATTTTGATAATGTTCAAATGAAGACAAGCTCAATAATCCAAGAGATTCATAGTGACATTGTTTTAGTTTTTAAAATTAGGCCTTATAAAGGCTTTTCGTCTAGATTCATTCAATCTTTTATTAATGACTTTGGCATCTCGATTTTGTAAGCCACCGCAGAGAGGCTTTTTCTTTCCATCTATTTTATATAGCTGAATTTTCCTTTAAAAAAAGCGAAGTTCCATCATCGCTGGCACACTACAGGGCCACCTGAGCAGCACTACACGAAAAGTGTTTTCGGAGGGGTTAAACATTATTTATGAAAATAGTTTGCACTAAAAATTAAATAAAAAATATATTATGTTTTTTTTGTTAATGTCTCCCCCTCACCCTTTTTGTTGGGTTTTTTGAGACGAAAATTGTTCAAGTATGTAGATTATGGTAGTTTGTGCAACAACACATCATATTTGTCTTCATCCTTGATACACATGTTTTTCATTTATGGGTATTTGATAGGGAGGTACGACTTGCGTGATATGATGTAGATAATCCCGGACATTCAAGTTCCAACATTGAATTGACACAAATACGAGGTAATTATAGTTCTTAATTATTGATTTATATCATTAATTTTTTTTTACATATGATTTGTATTGGTGATATGATGTTGAGGGTGAGACAATTGAAAACCTAGATTGATTTGTAGTGGTGATAGAAGGTTGAGGGTGAGCCAATTAAAAACCCGAATTGTTAATTTGTTGTTGTAGTATAGTATTTAGATTAACATATCAGAATATTTGTTTACTAGTTTGTGTCAATTTTAGTTAGATTATCGATATGTATGTTTATATTGATCATCTAATTCATTCCCTTTGGAAGGAGGTTATCCCATTAATTTGATTTACTATTCAATTATGATTTAATTTATAGTATATGTGATGGACTAAATTAAAACCCCCATGCATCACCATCAAAAAAATTGTTAATGTAATCCAACACTATATCAAATGATAAATTTTATCATTCAAATAACTAAGTGTTGGGGACCTATGAAGCATGGACACTTTGTCGGAGGTGATGTACTTGTGTCGGACACTCTCATAGAAATGAAATCCGTACGTCACCCCTCTAACATGTCACGTGGCTATAAGTTCGAATGAAGACTATAAGTTCACTCGAATGACTTAAAACAAAAAAAGTTCATTCGAATGAAAGGAAATCCCGTTCGAATGAAGACTATAAGTTTATGCGTATATGCCTACCCCTTTATTCATTAAGGATACATGTTCCTAGAGAAAATTTATCTATTTAAAGGACTGACAGACTCCATGGACCATCCTATATCGGTTCATGAAGAGACATTAGACTATACCACTGAATCTTTATCATTCGATCAAGCACATTGCATTTATGGTGTATATGGGGGATTTCACCTATTACTGGGTCGAATTTAATGGACCAAGTGTCTCCCTAGATGCATTTATAGATTAGTTAGTACATATGATATCTAAATAACCAGTAGTTCTTGTAGCGACTAGACTTTTGAGGGTTGTCACTTGGTTTAGGAAATTTACTTTGTTAAAGAACAATGAAACCCTATATTTACTGTTTTCTCAATGTAGCACTTCATCGTGCACTTTTTTGTTACTTGGGGTGAGTTTAAGATCAACCTTAAAGATTTTTATTAAGTAATGGGACTGGAATTATGTGGTCATTATTTTTTCTCTTAGTCTCCTCTTAATCTGATAGTGAAGCCTGATGGAGAATAATTTGATCGGTGGGTGTGCAATGAGACTGAAGGTTCCTATAAGGACACTTTTAGCCAATATACAAGGTTCTTCTATATAGCTAAGACTAAGCGTATTGTTTAATAGACAGAGAAGAATATCAAAGAACTTATTATCTTTACCAAGGGTTATATTAAACCATTGAATTTAGAGGCATATATTCTTCATCTTTAGAATCATTTCTCCTTGGTTGGAAAACTAATGATCAACCTTGTTGTAATATCATTAACATTGATGTGTGATGGTCTCACGGTGTCGATATTTCCCTTCTTGTTATGATGATGGTGCCTTTTTATACTTATCATAATCAAACTCGTTTTGAAATAGAGAGGCATGTCAGTCATTGAGATGTAAGAAATTTCCTGAATTATTTTCTCTGTGTGGGTTTCCTTTATGCCCAATTCTCTAAATTTTCCCCAAAGGCTGCAACTAATAGTTCTTTTCTAGTACGATGTCCTCGTATTTTCAATGCAAAATGAGTCAAAGTAATAACTAGTTCTTACCTTTAATTGATAACGTTACACAATTTACCTATAGGCTATATCAATTCGTCCAGTTTCACACTTAGTCTATTTCAATCCCTAAGCCATCACTAGTGAAGAAGATGTGTCATTCGATTTTTTTAATATTGAGGTGTTAGTTCTAAGACCATGCCAAATCCCTTCATACACTGAGTAGGATTCTTAAACTGAATCATATACACTGTACCAAAATGGGCAAATTGTCACCTTTCAGCCGGCCAGCCTTATCAAGGTCATTGACCATGACAAAAAACACGCGTTTTATGTCACGGTCATTGACCTTGACACGACCGTGATAACTAATTGTCACGGTCATTGACCGTGACGAAACCGTGACAAATTTACTTGTCACGGACTTGTCACGGTCAATGACCGTGACAATTCTTTAAATACTTGTCACGGTCAATGACCTTGACACGACCGTGACAATGTTTACAGCAAAAACCCTTCCCCCCTTATTTTTTCCCTCCCGCGTCGTTCCCTCCCTCTCTCTCTCTCTCGACGCTGCTCTCTCTCTCTCTCTCTCTCTCTCTCTCTCTCTCTTCCATTTATATATATGTTCGTGTGTATATTTATGTGTGTAGGTGTATATATATATGTGTGTATGTGTGTGCATGTGTGGGGTGTGGGGCAGGGTGGGGTTCGGGGGTGGGGCAGGGTGGTGGCAGGGCGGGGTGTGTGCGTGTGTATATGTATGTATATGTATGTGTATATGTGTGTATGTGTGTGCATATATGTGTGTGGTGGTGTGTGGTGGGGGAGGGGGTGGTGGAGGGGGGCAGGGGGTGGGGTGGGGTGTGTGGGGGGGGGGGGGGCGTAGGTGCGTAGGTGTGCGTGTGTGTGTGGCCGGGGGAGGGGGGAGGGGGGCAGGGGGTGGGGATGGTGGTGGGGCACCCATTTAATAAGTTTTAAAATATTTGGAAAAAACATAATATTACAAAATTGAAACGAAATGGTATTTACGGAACATACACATACGTTATGTACTGTGCTCTTACGTTGAAAATTATTAGAAAGAAAAAGAAAAATATAAATTGAGATAACCTTAGAATCTAATTAAGCACTGTTTCTCCAAGCACAAGGATTTTCGTAGGGCTATTATGCAAATTAGTATTACCTTCTCCCTCTTGTGTGAGAAGGTAGTGAATCGAGAACACATAGTGGCCGCAAAATTGGCTGTGAATGAAGCGATTTGTGTATTGGAGAAGTACTTTCCCCCAGCATTCTTTGACATAAGTGTTCACTTGTTGGTACACCTATGCGACGAGGCACTTCTTTGTGGTCCAGTTAGATATCGGTGGATGTATCCGTTTGAAAGATTGATGAAAGTTTTTATAGATTACGTCAAGAATACGTGATATATTGCAGGATCAATTCCAGAGGAATACATCACCGTGGAGTCATCAATATATACTCGGGAATATATGCCTGACTTGACTAGTGTTGATGGCACTGATGAATTCCTCGATGATGGTGGTAATGTGATGGGAAAACGAGTGAAATTAACAAGTTTGCAACATGAACAAGTAGCTCGTTATCTATTTGACACACATGAAGATGTCGAAGAATGGAAAAAGTAAGTTTCGAATATTATAATGTTTCGAATATAAGGGATACATTTGCTCAAATGGTGAACCGACACTCGGAAGAGGAACATATATCCATTATAAAAGAGAACTTAATTCAACCATATCAAGACCACTTCAAAGCTCTAATGGACGTAGGAGCCCAATTTGAGGATGACCTTATGAACTAACCTTTTAAGGTTGAGGGAGATAAACGAAGAATGTTCCTCATTTCCCAATCAAGAGAAGAGATAAGCCAAACAAAACTACTGCCAATTCCATCTAATCACTTACCTCTATGCATATACCATGGCGTATCGAAATATTCCATCGATCATTTCGTACCATTTACTCTCTTATTGGTACAATCTACCAAGATCTAAAAAAGAAGGGTCTTTTAAACCCCAGGGATACCAAAACTCTACCTATTCACTTGCCAGAAAACTTTCAAAATGATATGTACTGAGAATAACATCAGAGTACGAGACACAATCTAGAAGGATGTCGAACTCTAAGATGTCATCCAGGACCTTATTGATTAAAGAAAGATTACTGCACCTATTAGACCTAAACCTAATGTCAGCAATAATCCTTTACCATACCACAACTCAGGGGCCCATGCCATCACTATGTAATGTGAATCTAATGACTCGTCCCTTATGATCAAAACCATCAACCTGGTAAAATCAGACAGCGAATTTAGGCTATGGTTGACACAAGAGGTAATTATAATGAAAACAGTCGTTATATAACGTTACATTACACTCAAATTTTACCACTAATATAATTAATTTATCTATATTCTCAGCATCTAAAGATAGGAGATGCGACATCAAGGCTTGCTCGTCTAGCCACTGAACCCTTGTTCGTGGCACAAGAGTACAAAAAGTATCGATTGAACGGTTACATTCTCAGCACTAAAGTGTACGAGGAAAGTACAAATGTACAGAACTCGGGAATTTCATACAAGGCTCTTACTTTCTTTCGAGCGAGCGCAAAAGATAAAAACCTCATTGAAGCTGAAATGACTTACTATGGTGTAATCCAAAATATATTTGAATTGGATTATATAGGCTTCAAAGAGGTTGTATTTTACTGTGAATGGGTAAGAGTTGAGGATAAAAATGCTTGTAAAGTTGATCCTGTCACCAATTTGATCATGGTTGACTTGTCCAAGTTGAAGAGCAACGACCACGTGAGCGATGAGCCGTTTGTTTGTGCATTTCAAAAGGTTAAGCAAGTGTTTTACTCGAAGTATATCAACAACGAGCCGTGGTTAATTTTCCAACATGCGCCAAGGCGTCTAAATAGTAGTGTGGATGACTTGGATGCTCCTACCGAATATCAATCCATTTTTTATGATATCCCGAATTTGAAACAATTTTTCAATTTGTAATAAATATTTCAATTCGTACCGAAACATCCATTTTTAATGCTTTTACTTGATCTGCACTTTATCATTTTCACTCTTGTGTAGTGTGCGTTTGTGGAGAGGAGATTGATACATAAATATTCCAACTACATCTAAGTTTTGTTTATACTAATCCATGAATATACGCTTCTTACCTTTAATAGGTGATTAGTACATAGTTATTTGGGGTGTCCTATTTGTGGAGAGGAGACTGAATCTCTTCGTATATCCTAACACTAAGAAATGCCATAATCCTATGGAGCGATGCTCTGCAAATTCCTCCCAACCGTTATGTAGCCAAACATCACAAGTTGAAGTTGTCAATTCCACTTTCCATACCCCACCACTTGGAACTTCTAGCAAAACATGGGAGACCATTGAAAGGTGGAATTGACAACTTCAACTGCTGATTTTTGGCTACACAACGGTTGGAAGGAATTCACAACGCATAACTCCATAGGATTATGGTATTTCTTAATGTTTAGATATGAAGAGAATTATAATTGACACGATTGCCCGGGGTACATTAGTTGGAAGGAGGTGCCATATGAGCTCAAGTTAGCTGTTTGAGTGACACTACAGGTAATGTATTTATGTTTATATGTCAATTTCTATTTCAATTTCAATTACGATTTATATTTATCTATATTTGAGGGGCGGATACTAATTTTACTTTATTTCAATTCAGGGGACAGGGAGTGGCCCTAAGGGTAGGCCACATATGCTCTATACTTATGTGGATATTCGGACGAGAAGGGAAGGATAAGGACGTGTTCCCGAGCGTCGCGGTACAAAATCTCTTTTCCATGCAAATAGTTTGTAGATTTGAGATAAAATGATGGTGATGTTGTTTCTTTTTAAATAGTTTCTTATTTGAATTTATATTTGCATTATCTTTAGTTTGTTCGGATATATGATGTTTGGAACAGGTACAACGTTGCTATAACAGGTACAAATATACTGCTGGGCAGTGGCAGTGGCCATACTACCAAGCAGATTTTTTTAAATTCTGCCCAGAATTGTCACGGTTATTGACCGTGACAAGTCCGTGACAACTGTTGTCACGGACTTGTCGCGGTCAATGGCCATGACAATTTTTTTTACAAAAGGTCACGGCTTTGTCACGGTTTATAACCGTGACAAACGTGTCACGGTCATTGACCTTGACACGACCGTGACACAAAACGCGAGTTTTCTGTCAAGGTCAATGACCGTGACACGACCGTGACAAAAAAAGTTGTCTCGCCTTGAAATGTCACGATCATTGACCTTGACAAGGTGGATTTGTCAAGGTCAATGACCTTGACAAATGGGCAGATTTGGTGTAGTGATAACCTTCATCAATACTCGAGATAACTTGGTTGTGATTAACGTGTGTCTAGTTTTGTGTGTAACTTCAATAAGAAAGATGTGTCATTTACTTTCACATCAAGTGACTACACTTGAAGGATTGTTGTTATTTTGATCCTAGATCAAAATATAAGATTTTTTTGTGAACAGAGAAAATAAAATGTCTCTTTCAGTTGTAACTACCATCATTAACCTTCCCATATAATATCCATTGACAATTTTATGTGGAATAATACCATGTATTCTTTTGTGGAGGAATTTGGCATTGTTAAGTTAGGTTTTAAGAGATGCGTAATAGTTGGCTGGGAGTCATATTTGATCCCCAATGAGAAATATCAGAAAAAGGTTCTACATTCTTTGAAAACTGATGTCAATTTTGTCGATAAGAAATAACAAGAAAAAAGATAGTTTGGCCACTACTACCAAAACTAAGTATTCTAAGGGTCATGCCTCAAAATATAAACTTTCTTCGATCATTGTTCCTTCATAGGAGGCTAATGAACCAAAGCATGAAAACATTCTAAACCATGAAAATAAGCGACTCGAATTGTCTACGACACGACTCCTGAATTTGTAACCAATAAATCTCCTTCTTATTATAGTAACGTTTTTCTTATGCTTTATGATTTCCTTAGTAAAGTTGATCCCACGAGTTCTCTTGTTGAAGAAAATGTTGTCCGAAATTCTTATTTTCCCCTTCTTTAGTGGGAAGACTTTTCATTATTCCATGGTCATAATGTATAGCACTCTAAAATTATTTTGCCGAAAACTTCCTCTATTACCATAGTTTTTCCCTAGGGATCTTATGATGAGTCACCTCAAGTTACAATACCTGATGAACATGTAACTATGTAATTGATTTTCTTATATTAGGAGCATGTATGGAATGGTTAATTCTTATAAGTCTTGATGTCATTATGTTATAATTTATTTTAGGAAATTTTCCCCATTAGTTGATAATGTTACATCCTAATTTCTAGAATTACTCTCTAGTTTTTGGTGACTAAAAGATCCACTTGTCAGATCAGTCTACACATATTAAGATTCCTATTATTTTTCTAGCCTGCCTAATTCATAACTAACACATGTCAGTTGGTGGAGCTTGGTCTATTAAAGGTATTTAGTTTGCTTCATTTTTAAACATAAAAATTTTCCAAAAAATATTGGTTAATCATCTCTCGTGTTATGGTTGGTCTTCAACTGGTTCATCACATTCTATGCCCAATGTGGAAATTGTAGAATATTTTCATCAGTTATTCTAATGTGACAGATATTCTTTAGCTAATATTCATGAATTATTTAATTGTTTAGTGGCTTCTCATGTGGAGAAATTTACTTTCAATAATCTTCTGATGCCTGATGCCCGACCTGACCACAACCAAAGCATTAAAATGCAGCAGATGTTGGCTCTTTAGCATTATCCAGGATGGCCAGTGACAGCCCCCCACCCCACCCCAGTGGCCTATGCCCCCACAGAGATGATACTCCACCTACCACCTTCAACTACTCTACTGCCTTCCCCCGGTGAGAAATCTATTGAAGATACAACTCCTAACAGATGCGGGTCTGGAATATTGACTTTAGCGATTTACCCACTGCTCCTTGCTCTCTCGAAGCCTGGATCTAGGGCATTAAAGATGCAACTTCTCAGTCATGGAACTCAAATCTTGCCTCAACCCCTAAAACTGAGCAAATAAGTCCCTTCGTATGTGTGAGGAATGAAGGACAGGCGCATGTGCTTCTTCACCTTGGACCAATTCTGAGCAGTCCTCTTCTCTATCCCACGGCATTGGGTAGATATATTGCACCATACATTAGCAAACCCCTGAAGCTTCGTCACTACCAATCAGATGAACTTGACTCCTAAATTTTTTTTGTTCTTTAGGACTTTCTTGATGGAGACAAGTCACTATCCTTTTTCTTAATAACCTCAACCAGACGTCTAAGGTCTTAGTTTCAGTTACATACCATAGTTGTCATGATGGTCAGTTTACTAGATCTTGCACAAGCCTAACACCTCCTGAAGGCTTGTTAAGTGGTCTATGGAGTTAGTAAATTTGACATTAGATACCATCCACTAAACACCATTAAGGTCCAGACCTTAACTGATTTTATAATATAAATCAACAACGTAACATAGGTAGGGGAAGGTCCTTGGAGCTCAGAGAAATAAGCAATATTGACTAAGGTGACAAATATTACCTTATTTTAAAGGATAAACCCCATCTTCCTAATGTGGGTACTAAATGTGGATGGATCCTCCAACAAATTAATAAGTGGAGTTGATCTTCCGATTTTAATATCGAAAGTAGATACAATCTATCTTTCTCTCCTCTTTAAATTCAAATCCTCTAACATTGAGGAACAGATGAATCTAAAATATTTGACCTAGTCTTGTCTATTCATTTAAAGACAAAATAAATTGAAGATTTCAGTAATTCCTAGTTATTGGTTAACTAGGTCATTGAGGTCTATGAGGCCAAAGGTGAAAAAATAGCAGGGTATTGGGAAATTGCAAAGAACCTTGGCCAAAGAATCCTCTTATTCAACATCAGGAGGGTTCCCAGAATAGAAAATGAAAAAGATGATGCCTTTCAAGTTTGGCTTCCTCGGATATATTAGATCCAAATATTTTCATAGTCACTTTGGGTCAGCAAAGCATTACCCAACTTCAAATCAACATGGGTGAGGAAGAACATAGCTTAAATTGGATATACCCATTCAGAAGTACCTCAAGGATGGAAGATTTACCAAGAACAAGATTCAACTTGGATGACTAAAGTATTTGGCATCAAAATACTACATGGGGAATGCGGTTCAATTAAAAATTGGGTACTGCTCAACACAATAATGATGAATTATCCCTTAGGAGGCCACCTATGTTTGTAGAGATCTCCATAAAGGTATTTGGGGTGACCAAACTATCCCCAATACCTTAGTCTTTAAGGTCTTAAGTCAAGGGTACTTCTATCCCACCTTTATAAAAATGATAAAGATCTAGTGCAGTGTTGTGACATGTTTCAAAGCTTTGCCTTCGTTTGAAAGCATTCAACAAAGAAAATGGACCAGTGTTGAGTTTATTTCCCCTTTATCAATGGGGGTGGACTTGTTAGAGTCACTGTCCCTCGTCAAAGGTCAGAACAAGTTACATTATGTAATGATTGACTATTTCACCAAGTGAGATGAGGTAAAGCCTTTTATCTGTTTTCACTAAAAGGAAGACCATTAACTTAATATGACTATCATTTGTAGGTATATCCTGATAAGGGCCATTATCTCAGATAATGGGAAGTAGTTAGATAGCCCATCCTTGAAAGAGTTATGCTCAGAGTATGGGATAAGTAACCACTACTCATAACCAAACCACCCATGGGAAAACGGGCAAGTATATGTAATAAAAAACATCCTAATTTAACTTTCTTTTAAGTCCTTCCAATTAAAGATCATAGATTCTGTGATGACCAAAAAAGAGATTTTTTTTAATTGACATAATTTCTTGAGTCTCTTCACAGTGGGGGTGTAACCAACCCCTCTCAAACTCCATAACATGCACTTAATTGAGTGTCTATCTATTATACATCTTTCATTTATTGATTTTGTAATTGTTATACGTTTGCATGTGTATACTAGGTTTTCAAACCATCACCCCCCACACCTGCTAATTGTTGCCTTGAGCGAGTATAATTGCTTCCCAAAACAACGACTAATTGCTGACCCAAATTAGGAATATTAGGAGGCCAAAATAGGGGGAAAATAATGCAAACACAGTAGCATATTGTTGCCCCAAAACAGGGGAAAAAAGAGGCAAATTAAGTAGCAAACTGCTGCCCAAAAACAACATTAAAAATAGGTCGTGCTCACCCCAAAAACAAGGCCAAAATGAACCTGTGGGGATCCTAATTTCTATCATCTAAAATCTCACAAAGAAACATAAGATTGGTATATTAGTTTTGGAGTTCCCATACATGTGTCATACATCATAGTATTCATAGATTCAACTGTAAAGGGCGTGTTGTCCCTTTAAGGGTTGACTCGCCCAGTAGTGTCTTTATTTCTTACTTTTCCTCTCGGTTGTTTTGAGTTGATTCAAACAAACTCATGTTTTATCTTAATTGAAGATTTTTATACGATGCTACATGGTGTATTGCACATTGATTTGATTTAGTTGGTACTCGGAATGGTGGGTAGGCTTAGTTTCTTTATTAATTCGTAAATCGGTTACTGGGCATTTCATAACTCTTTTTGTGGTTGTTTTTTAATTATAAGTGTATTGTTTTAGAGTTGGTTTTTGTATTGGGTTGTAAACAGTTATTTTCGAAGCATCTAAATTACGTTAATGTTTCTCGACTATTTCAGACCCATAGCTAACTGCGTTTTGTATAACATTTGTTACAGGAAGTTTACTATCCCACAAGGACTTGTTATACCTATACCTGAGCCTTTTACCGTTGGAGCTTTTGCATCTATTCTCTCGAACAAAGACCTTGTCACTTATGTCCTCTTTGGTCTCTCTCTCAACCACATGCAGGGTTAGATATATTCAAGTTAAATTTTGTTCATTATGTTATCCAACGATAAAAGGAAACGTAATGTGTATATTTATTTACATTAGTTGTTTAGAGTGTTGTGGCTATTTCTGTCGTCGTTTTTGAGTTAATTTTTATGTTTAAACAGGTTGGTTTTCATGAATAAATAAAGGAGGCTCTGCCGAATTTAAAAAAAAATATTAAGTAGTTTTAAAAGTAAATAATATGAAGATGATTTAGAGAGGCATGAATCGTTATTTCAGTTATAAATTCATTTTTGTTTCATGTACCATTAACGTGATTAATCCCTCTCTCAATTTTATTATTATGTAATTAAGTTGATTATGTATGTTATATGTACGAACACATATTCATGGCAAGAACATGTCGGTGTTTTTTGAATATGTGTGGTATCATTGTTAAGGAAAGATCACTTGAGAAACAACCATTCACAACACGACTGGAAGACGATTTAGAGACTCATATATCAATATCCCACCGGAGTGAGGTGTTGCAACCCCAACCAACGGCCCTAGTGGCACCCAGTCAGAGACGTCAACGACCCATATCAACTAGGTAATAACATATCTTTATTCTATTTTTCTATATGTATGTGATGGCGTGTTAGGTAAGATATATAATATGGGTATTCCGCACTTAGTTTTTTATAATGTTGCGGCTATTTCTGTCATTTTTGAGTTAATTTTTATGTTTAAACATGTTGGTTTTCATAAATAAACAGAGGAGACTCTGTCAAATTTTTTTAGAAATATTAAGTGTTTAAAAGTTAATAATATGAAGATTTACAAATTTGATAAGGTTTTTAAAGATTGTCATCTATAGGTACTATGAAAAAAGATTACTTCCTTGTTTAATGTAACTGACACTAAATAAATTTTATTACAGGTCAAATTTTTTTGTGGACAAGGCAAGTCATTGAAGTCGTTTTGATGGAGGTTGTATGGTTCAAGATTGCGAGCTTATTTTGCTTACATTATTTTATTTTAGGAATAGACGGGATTTTATGTATTTTTTTTCTAATGAGACAAGTGAAATTTTGTAGAGATATTTAGTTTGGTGGGCATAGTGTTGAAATTGTCTATTTTATCTTTGTATGAACTCTAATTTTAGTTGAATGGAAAGTTGTGTGTTATATTTGTTGAAATGAGATGTCAAATATGTCATATATTATTTTTAAGAGTTTTTGTTTAAAAGTATATTGAGCATATTATGGAATGGATGAAATTTTAATTTTGGCACAAAAATTATTAAAGACGGCTTCTTTGTCGTCTCAAAAGGGTTCCATAAACGGGGGCTTTTTGAGACGGCTAAGTTATTGTCTCAAAAAACTCTTTGGGGACGTATGTTGGTTTCTCTAAAAAAAACTTTAAAAGAAGAATTTTTTGCCTTCTCAAAAGGGTCCTGTAATCAATGACCTTTTGAGATGGCGTATTTCTCGTCTCAAAAGAACTTTCTGAGACGACTTCTGTCGTTTCAAAAAGCTTTTAAAACGGGGGTCTAATACTATGCTCCTTTGCCGTCTCAAATGGCGTCACAAAAGGCTTTTGAGATAGCTAGAGGACTTTTTGAGGCGGTTGGAGCATCGTAGTAAAAAGCAATTTTTTTTTTGTAGTGGGAGTTAAATAAGTACCTGGGATCTCCACTACTACTCTCTCGACCAATTACGGGGGAGAAATTGTACTTATATACGGCTGTTTTCGAATCTATTATTAGCTCATCATTAATAAAGTTGGAGAAAGGGGTATAAAGACTAGTATGTTACACTAGTAAGGCATTCCAAGTAGTAAAAATTAGGTATCCACGCCTAGAAAAACTATCCATTGCTCTTATTACAGCATCAAGAAGAATAAAGCCATATTTTTAGGCACACACCATAGTGGTTTACACAAATTTACCTCTTAGCCAATCACTCCACAAACCATATAAGTCAGGGAAATTGATGCGCTAGGTAGTGGATCTTGGAGAATATGACATTCTTTATTAGCCAAGAACTACCTTGAAAGGACAAGCAGTAACATATTTTATTACTCAATGCACCTATCAAGAGATGGTCAAAAACCCAAGTTTGCCTGTCGAGCATACTTCCTTGGAAAAATGCTTAGTTTTAAAACAATCTGAAGTTGTCTCCTCTCAACCTGAGTCATTTCTTATTCAAGAAAGGACTCAATAATATACTAGGTAGAGCAAGAAAATAGTCTAGCAAGGAATTTTATCTGAATAAAGATTTAACAAAGTCATTCTGATATGGAAATTGTATGTGGATGGGTTATCATGTGTCGCTGGTAGTGGAGAAGGTCTTATTATTAACACTCTAGACAATCTTGATGTTAAATAAACACTTCATTTTCAATTCCAGTCTTCTAATAATGAAGCAGAGTATGAAGAACTAATCACACGAATGGAATTAGCCTTATCGTTGGGAGCCGAGCAAGTTATGGCACATAGCAATTCCCAGCCAATTTTTAACCAAGTACTTCAAATATATAAAGTTAAGGGAGATATTATGATAAAGTACCTATCCAAAATGATGGAATTCATCTCCAAGTTTGTAGCAGTCCAAATGGTTAGGATAATAAGGGTAGAGAACGCCTGAGCAGATGCACTAGATCGTCATACTTCAGCGACTATTACTGAACTCAGGAGAACCATTCCATTTGAGATTCTAGCATACAAGAGAATAGACGTGGATTCCAAGGTCAATTTCATTATAGTGGATTTGAGACCCTCGAGGATGGATCCTATCAAAAACTACATTGGCAATGGTACTCTATTCGCTGGTCCAAAAGATGCGAGGAAGGTGAGATACAAAGTAGCAACTTATGTGCTAGAACTATGAGTCCTTTATAAAAGGGGCTCCACTGTTTCATTATTGAGGTGTGTACATCCCACCGATGTACTTGCATTGATAAAAATAAGTGCACAAATGATCATGTGGGTCTCACCCATATGGTTGATCATTGATGCGAAGGATATCCATGCAGGGATACTGCTGGCCGACGATGAAAGCCGAAACAATTCCTTTTACAAGGAGGTGGGATAAGTTCAAGAAAATTTTGGCGATCCATAGGAAACTGGGGGATGCCCTAACTTCAATTAATTCTCCTTGGACTTTTACTATTTGGGGAATTTACTTAGTTAGTCCACTGTCGATGACCAAAGGTAGGTTCATATACTTGGTGGTAGTAGTATACTACTTCACGAAATGGGTGGAGGTTGAACCCTTGGTAGGAATGACTTATAAAAGAGTTTTCCCGTTTATATGGAAACATATCATATACACGTATGTCATGTTGTATGCTTTCATTAATGATTGCAGAACTCAGTTTGACAATGATGACTTTGAGGCGTATTGCATTCAATCTAAAATTTAGAAACTTCATTATTCCCTTAGACATCCATAATGCAATGGTTAAACAGAGGTAACTAATAAAAACCTTACATGATGGATTGAAGAAGAGACATGATGATTAAAAAGGAAATTGGATCAATGAGTTTCACACTGTTCTATGGGAATATAGAATCTTGCCAAGAATAGCTACTAGAGAGACTCCATACATGCTTACTTTTGGGGCAAAAGTAATGATGTCGGTTGAGATATGACTACCAACTAATACGGTGTTGAACTTAGATTCCCCTAAAAGTGACCTAATGAGAAGGTTGGATTTAGAATTAATTGAGGAAGTTAGTGAAGGTGTTGCACTCTGAGTAGCTGCTTATCGATCGAGAGTTGCTCTGTCTTATAATAGAAGAGTCAAATCGACCGACTTAAAAAAGGGAGCTTATGTCCTCAAGAAAGTTATCCTAAAAGGAAACAAGTTGCAGGCAAACTACCATGGTCCTTATCGCATCTCGACAGTAAGCCGGTCGGTAACATATCTTGTGGAAACACTTGAGGGGGGAGAATTCAAAAATATATTGAACATCGATCACCTCAGAAAATATTACCCATAGTTTTGATTTGATGTAATCATTTATCCAAGTTAATGAAGTTGTGAGTTTTTCCCAATTATGCCTTTTTTTTTGAGGTATGGTGATATACATCCACCACTAACAAACTTTTCTAACTTTAAAATTTTTTACAAATTTCCCTTAGACTTCATGTGTGATTTCGTCTTTGACAAGTCAAGAATAAAAAGTCTGTAAAACTTCATGTATGACTTAATGTTAAATGCAAGCAGCTTTACCCTGATTGGATTAAACATAGGAATACATATACATTCCTAACACACTTGGTCGCCAATGATAACTAAGCCCAACACTTAGACCAATAAAACTACTTATAGTCTTACCTAAGTGCATTAGTAGAATGTAAGGCATTACAAATTAGGTTCAATATTGGAACAAATACTTGTCATTTAAGGAGGTTATCTAATCAGCTCACCGACTAACTAATCATAGGCTTAAATAAAGACTAAAATACATAAACAAACATGTATGCAAAACAAAAGACATTCTTTTTATTTTATTTAAATAAATGGAAGAAACAATCAGAAATAAGCACCTATTATAAAGAAATATAACTTTATTCTGCTTGGCATTTTCCTTTGGCCTTATCCATCCCATCAGGAGGATCATCAAGGGTATGGGGTGAATTTATGGTTTTGAAGTCTATCAATATAGGGTAACCACTGCTACTCATCCTATCAAGGGTATAGGGAGAATTTTTGGTTTTCTTTTTCTTCTTCTTCTTTAAATCTTCCAATTCTTCTATCAATCTGGCATTCTGAAGTTCCCAAAAGGAAGCACCCTGGATTAGCTCAGCCTTAACATAATTTTCATGTTGTCTAACTCATTCTTCAAATATTATTTTCTTCTTCCAATAATTTGGCAAACTCCCGAGCACTTTCAATCTCTCGGTTCAACAAGAACTCTTTCTTCCCATGTGCTAAGGAAATGACTTCAAGCTTCTTGTCAAATGAAGATGCTTCACTGATGTCCTTATACTTGGCCTTACATTCAGAATAAAGTGGATCCAAACAAAGGTTGTTATCCTCTTAAATATGTTCAATTATCTTATGGTAGGCTTCATTATTATCCGTATGTCTATCCAAACTGCAGTGCTGATAGATAATGCTTCATTTACTTGGTTAGAGGCATTTTCACTAAGCAACCCTACAAACTCTTCTTCTATCTAAGACACATGATTAACTGTGAGAAGACACTTGCCACATCTCAATTAGTTAGATTCAGTAGAAATTATCATATTCTTCCTAAAATCAAATTAGAAATTCACAAGTATACGAACATAAGTCCGACCAAGTACAATCGATCAAAATAATCATATGAGCAAAAAATATCAAAGGTGCACTAGAAACAATGAATAAAAATTCTTTATTTAATTGATATGTCAAGAATAAAAAAGGTGCTGCAATTGCAAATAAAGAAATAAGATAGAAGAAAAGAAAAATACACAAAAAGAGGACAAAAACTAGCTAAAGGAATTAAACCTTCTCCTTGCCCTTAGGTGATGAGTTAGGGGGAGATTCTTTGACCACAATTGCTAGTTCCATGGAGAATTCCCCAAAATCCTCTCCATCGTTAAATTCCTCATCCAGACTGGGAGGGGTTCATGGGTCATGACCTTGGAACAATTCATAGTCAACTTGTGTTCTAACCTCCTTCAAGGCATCCAATAAGACGTCCTTGTAGGAAAATTTCTTGGCGTACTCTATCTGGGTAGCTGTAGTAGAAAATGCATTATCCCAGCACTTATTGGTGGCCTCTTCTTTATTTTTTTTCTCTTAGCCTTCAGAGAAGCAATTTCTTTGGTCAGACTGGTGTTTTTCTCTTCGACAGTTGTTGCCTTGTCTTGGGCCTCTTTCAATTTATCCTCAGAAACCTTCCGTTTATCTTTGGCCTCTTTTATTCTATTTTTGACTACTTTTTCCCTATCATCGGCCATCTGGATCTTTTGTCACCTAGAATTTCTCTCAGACTGAAGGGATTTTTTAGAGTACTTCAAAGATTTTTATACGCCTTTGAAAGCTTCCTCTACATCAGCCGAGGAAGCCTTCAGTTGGTCATCCTTCTCTAGCGTTTGGTTATAGTCAACCAAAAACTACAATATCATAAGTGTACAACATCAGTACAAAGAAAAGTTCTACAAACATTATTTAAGATAAACAAAAAAGCTATATACATACCAAGGCTATGTTCTGACTTTCCCTTTCACCTATTTGAGCTCTGGACATAGGGGTTGCTGCCAACCTATCTACTAGAAAAGTCCCAGCTTTTATCAAACCTCTGTCCAATCCGAAGTTGATGGCCATATAGGCATCTTAAATCCTTCATTGGACGGCAGAGGATTTTTGTGCGAATGCTTGATGGCCAGGCATACCTTTATTTAAGCTCTTGTATTAAGGTTCAATAGTTTTTACTTCATCAATAATGAAAACCTAGGTATTCTTCTTAACAATTTGAGGCCTCTTATCGATAACATTATTCTTTTTGGCAGGAAGGGGAGATTGGCACCCAATTAGCAAGTCTAGGAATTTTCCCTTCACCATTTCAGCAGAGCGTGAAGTTGGGATAGTTGTGAGATCAAGGGATTCAAAGGAAGATGGTGACCCTCCTTCAATAAATTCTCTCTCTACTCCAGTTGACTTAATAGAAAAGGAAGTAGAAGCAGGTTCCTCATCTATGTTTAGGGGAAGAAGGTATAATAACTATACGGCGATCAATGAATGAGGTGATAGTTCTCTTATACTCTAACAGAACTGAGGCTGCTTGGGGATGTTTCTCTCTTACTCTTTGGTGAATGGACCAAAGGTATTTGAGTTCACCAATATTAATTTAATTTCCCTTCGAACATTCTTTTCGTAGTTTCCTCTGCATAAGAATGAACCAAATCAGTTAGTCGATAAATCATCAAATAGTTACTATAGATGGAAGGACGTGAAAAATTAATATACAATACGACCTATGTTATACCCTCAATAAGGGGAGCCCATTGCCAATTATTTAATACCACTTTGTAGTCTAAGTAGACCTTGTTTGAATAAGGTAAATTGACTACCAAGCCCTATTGGTCTTACTAGTTTTCAAATAGTATGTGTCATCACCAGTAGTGCCCCATTTATAGAAAAACATTAATTTAGGGATACTAATGCAGGTCCAATGAATCTCATTCAGCCTAGTCACACCATTCACTACCCTCCATGTATTGGGAGCTACCTTTGCTAGGACTATGCCAAAATGTTGATGGAATTCGAGAAGCAGATCATTGGGACGAAAGGAAATGCCACACTCAGCAACTATTAAGGTTGGAATCCAATGACCATCAACTAACAACAACACATCAATAGGGGGAATATTTATTTATAAACCGAACCAAATAGGGACTTTGCTCCCTTCCCTAAATTCCCCTAAGTAAATTTCATCAACGATGTACACCATGGTTGAAAGGAATAAAATCATAAAGGAAAAAAAGCTTGCATAGCTTGACAAACAATGACAAAGAGTAAGTTTCACAAGAAGAGAGAAAATTACAGAAGTAGAGAAAAACTCGAGCGTAAGAGAAAGATTAAGTTCAAAGTTTGGTGATGGAAAAAAGTGGTGGAAACATCCGTCCTCTTATAGTTTAACTAGAAAAATAAGAAACAATGATTAACTGAACCAATGATTGATCTCCTGACATCCGCACGGTTCCAAAGGTACAAAAAGACCAACTTATGCTTGGTCACTGCGTAATCTTTTAAATTATTCACAAAAAGGCCAACGCTTGATGTACTAGTAAAAACTTCACAAGTTTAGGAGGTCTGCTGTCATCCGCCATCATGATAGGATGCGGAGAAAGTTTTTCGAGCTAATTCTCCATCCTTTCAATAAAAAAATCAAGTATGGAGCATTTAGGGCTTTTGTTTTAGAATAAATTATTCAGGCCATGTGGATCTAGGACATTGGGACACTTGTCCTCATAGGACCAAACTTAATCGGCACAAGACATACTTAGTCAACACATCGGCCGACCAACTTAAGAAGGTGAACCATCAAGAAGCATAATGGTCATGAACATGGAAATTACCAAGAGACATTTCACACGTGTTTTTGAATGTCAACTGTCTCATTCACTATATACACTTGTAAATGCTTGAATACGTAAAGGAATTCCAATCCTTGGCTTTGAGACCACTATAAGTGTATTATTCCCCTTAACTCAAAAGGCATGTCTTTCCTGTACTAAAAAAGATTACCCAAAACTCTGTTCAATAACTACCAATAATACAATAGCAATGGACGTAGACTTTCTCGAAGGTGAACTACTTTAAAACCCTTCAGTGTCTTAATCATTTTAACTACTTTAAAACCCTTTGATGTCTTATTCATTTTATTTTTATATAAGTATTTAATTATTTGTGATTATAGAAATGGTCATTCATGGGTAAGATAATATTTACACCAATTTTAGACATCAACACTTAGTATGGGCAACGCAAGATCTAAGGCATTATATGGTCGCCTTTAAAATAAAGCTAATGTCCCATATCGATCCTCTAAAATACCTACTAAAAAAAACTCGATTAATCAACATAATGGCCAAATGGCTATCCCCACGTACAGAGCTTAATACCGAGCATGCACATCAGAAATCAATCACAGGGTAGATCATCACAGAATATTTTATTGAATTCCTAGTGGATGAATAAGACGAGATCGCTGCTTACTTTCCAAATAAAGATATTCTGGTAACGAAGGGTCTAGAAGATTACAAATGGAAATTATACTTTGACAGAGCTTCAAATAAAAAGGGTTTCAGCATCGGCTTGCTTTCGATTTCACCAGATGGGAGGCACCAAATTATGACCATCAAGCTTATTTATGATTTCACCAACGGCATTACCGAATATGAATCCTACATGGATGGAATAAAGGTAGCCCACATAAGATGAATAAAAAATATTAACCTATACGAGGACTGATCCCTTATCATATGCTAGATTCTGGGACAATTTTAGATCGGAGAGGAAAATTTCCTACTCTACCATGTGTTCTCAAAGGAAATTAGCGCCCTATTTGATGATGTTCAATTCTTCAATCTTCCTAAGGCTCATAATAGCTTCGTCGGTGCATTGGCTACCCTATCCTCCATACTGGACATCTTGGAGGATGTGCATAAAGTACAAATAGATGTGTGCAAGAAAGAACATCCCGGGTTAATGTATAAAATCTACATAACTGAGACCATAGACGAAGGGACATGGTATCGAGATATAACATAACATCTCCAAAAGGGAAAGTACCCCTTCGAATTTAGTAAAAATTATAAGATGACACTCCGATGATGGGTTATCTAATTCATCATGTGCACAAGACAACTATACTGGAGACACCCTGATGGCACCCATATGTGGTGTCTTCACCAAGGTAAAGAAAAAAGAGTGATGGAAGAAATACATGGAGGAGAATGTGCTCCATTATGAATGACCACATTCTCATGAAAAATACTATCCGCCAAAGGTATTATTCAAGTAATCTTTCAATATAACTATAGAAAATATCTGACTATCCATTCGTAAATCTACCACAGCATGTAATTACACGCACACCTCGGTGCACCAAATAGGTTCAACGATCATATACGGATCGACATCGAGTCCATCACTTTTTCCTCATAACACGGAGTCCAATGTGTACAAAAAAAAAGTATGGATTCCATCCAAAGAACTTAATACTTATATGTGAAGAGTATTAAACCAAGGTGCCCAAACAAGGATCTCAAGGAATATATGAATTGAAATATGGATCTTAAATAAGATCGGTGAAAACTAGGGTTTAGAGGATTTTCTATGTGTATGGTAAACTGGTTTTCACAAAAACTTACCATAAAAACTCATGACATGACCCCTTTATATATATATATATATATATATATATATATATATATATATATAACACATTTTTCAACGGAACAAAAATTTAGAGGTTAAGTTTTGATAAAAAACATAGGTTTCATTTTAACAAACCAAATCCTTCTTCGAATGATCATGTCTATCAAGTTCAAACGGGCATAAAATGAGATTCAAATAGGCTTTTCACTGTGATTAAGAACTTCCTTATTTCATCCTCGTTCGAATTTTGATCAAATAACATAAGCACCTCGTTTGAACGAAAGCGATAAAGTCATCGAACGAATTTAACCAAAAGTTAATTTTTCTTTTATAACATTTCAAAACAATCCTCAAATAATATTTTATAAAAACTAACACTCAAAATTAAAAATCGAAGTATAAAAAATATATGCATCCATACCTTTCGGGATCTTTTAATGTTGAGCATCAAAATGTGGTACGAAACACTTCAAGATGACATAAAATTTCTATCTTGGACGCTACATCTTCAATAAAAACACATCACGAGCTTGTAAGGTGACCCAACACAATTCCTAACCTATGACTCAAACGGTTTTGTCCAAGCACAAAATAATCCTAAACATACAAAATTACAAGATTTGTAATTTTGTCTTCTCCCCCTTTGGATATTTTGGGAAAAAATCAAAAATAAAAACCTATGGGTCGTTAATCTCTCTAAAAGTATCAATCCCCAACCCTAAAAGGAAAAAACTACAGACACTTGACAGACATAAACTCTGGGTAGATTTACTCTTGCGTAAAACATTATCGCATCATTACAAACCTAGACACTTAAACGCACCTTTAAATTCAAAGAGAATATATAACAATATAAATACACATAAGAAAAACTATCCCCCTTTGTCTAACAAAAGGGAATGATATTCCTCTTTTTATTTTTTGTCAATAGGGGAATTAGATTCCTCTTTTAATTCATTGTCACTAAGGGTAGCATTATTGTGCTAGGCTTCTATCATTCCTTCCTTAGCTCAGTGAGACACATAGCTTACCTATGGTCATAGCTCGGACACCCAAAGCATTTATTTGAATTATCCCTCTTAAAATTATCAATATAATTGTTAGGGAATTTTATACCATTGTTAAACTTTCTTTTCTCAAACTTTTTTTTTCATATTTTGATTATTTTTCAAATTTAGATTTTTTTTAACTTCTTCACAAACATGGACATATCATTTGAATTGATGTCAGACTCCTCATCCCAAACAAAATTTTCTTCTCTACCGGGCTTTCAAAGTGAAACCCTTATCTTTATTCATCTGTTTAGAGATAAACATGCTGAGATCTTAGGTTTGATCGTCACCTACAACCGCTTTGAGTTTCGTAGAGTCTAAAGTATTAAAAGAGTTTAAGACAATAATTTTAGCACTAAATCTTTCAGGTAAGGACCTTAAGATTTTCTTGACAACATTGGTTTTGGGTATTCTCTCTCCTAAGTTAAGAGACGATTTCATAATGTGAGAAAGTCTCATATAGAACTCATTAAAGATTTCACTATCCTCCATCCTAATGGTTTCAAATTGACTAGTAAGGTTTTGGAGTTTAGAAGCCTTAACAACATTAGTCCTATTATGGGTTAGTTAGAGTATATCCCGAGATTCTTTGTATGTTTCACACGTCATAATACGAAGGAATTCCTCTGCTTTGACCGCACAAAACAAAGCATTCAAATAACATGAATTATAATTAGTCAATTTGTGATCATTCTCACTCCAACTTTCTACGAGTTTTGGGACATATAGTTCACTTACTAAAGTTGTGGGTCGGGTACATCCCTTAACAACTAATCTTACTCATTCATCTATAGTCTCGAGTGCTGATTTCAAACACACTTTCTGGTACGTGTAATTTGAATCATCAAACATCGGTGGTGTAGAAAAATAATGTCCCTCCATATAAAACCTCCATGATTCATGACTAAACAAATTATAAATACCCTCTCTTACTCCAACTTCAAAAGAGCCAATTTTATATGGACATGTTAACAAATGCAAATTTTAAAAAAATTCAAATTTAAGGTATATTAAATAATAAACCCAAATTAAAATTGCACCATTTAAGTAATTGTTGTGTTAAAAAGATTAACCAATTTTATATTATCATAAACCTTGCATTTAGGTGGTAGAAATATCAAATAAAATCAATCACACAACACGTCTATGTATGAGGATAACCCACAACGGAAAAAATCTCGAATGGTCCAACCACGCAAATTCAATGTGTATGGAAATTTAGAAGGACACAATGATAGACTTAAAATATAGACTCGATGCCCTTGCAAGACTTGACATTTTTCATTCCTTCTACCTCTTAATGGTGACACACAGTATTCCACTTGTAAAGCCACCACAACGTGTGAGTCCACAAACACCTCGGTGTTCACCAAAAAAGCATAACAATCGTATACAGACTGGAACACGGAGTCCACCACTTCTTCACCACAACACGGACTCAACCGTGTGTAAATACAAGCATGTACGAATTCCACTACTCAAATAAATACTTATATATGAAGAGTATTCAACTGAGGGGCCCAAACAAATATCTCAAAGAATATATGAATTAAAACTATGATCATAAACAAGATGGATTAAAACTAATGTTTTGAGGCTTTTGGATATGTACGGTAAACTTATTTTTCCCAAAGGTCATAATGAAAATTCAAGACAAGACCCCTTTATATAAAATAACACATTTTTTCTTGGTGGCATAAAGTTAGAGGGCTTACTCGATTGAAAATAGAGGTACATTTGAATGAAAATAAATATCTTATTAGAGCCAACCAAAACCTCGTTAACAACCATGCCTATCTCGTTCAAATGGGCATCGAACGAGATTCAAACGTATTTTTCACCGTGAATAAAAGCTTCCTCAATTGAGCCTCGTTTGAATGTTATTAAAATGACATAAGCACATTGTTCGATCAAACACTATAAACTCGTTCGAACGACTTTAAATAAAAAGTGTATCTTTCTTTTAAGACATTTCAAAACATCCCTCAAATAATATTTTATAAAAACTAACACCCAAAGCTAAAAATCTAAGGATAAAAAATATATGCATTCATACCTTTCAAGATCCTTGAATGTTGATGATGTAGCATGGGACGAAACACATCACAATGATGAAGACGATCTATATCGATCGTTGTGTCTTTAATCAAACACGCCACAGACTTTAAAGTTAAACCAACACAAAACATAACATATGACTCAAATAGTGTTTTCCAAGCACTGAATAAGCCAAAAAATAAAGGTGGAGTCAATTGAGAAATTTATCATTACAAGGGCCCGGAGACCTAGGGTGTGACTTTAGTTTAGACCCAAAACCACTAACTAGGGAAGCAACGACTACAAAATGTATGGTATATGGTGAAAGCCCATAAACATAAAATAGGGTAGTTAGCTTTAGGATGCAAAAGAAATGAAATGGAAAGATATGGAATTGGTAAATTTGGGGAAAAGATAAACGGTTAATAAATGCATACATGTGTGATATCCCGTGTTTAATTAGCCTATAATGGAATTATGGGTAATCATGGAATTAAGAATGATGGATAAACCCCATTGCATAACGGACTAAAAATATAATAACTTAACATGGTAATGTATTGTTAAAACGTTAAAGGAAATAAAGTAATAATGATTGCAGTTAGGAGTTCGAATAACCTATAGCGGTTATAAGTCCGTATTTATATGCAACTTTAAATAATTCATTTTATACATTGTACGCATGTGCCAAATGATTTCTTAGATAAGGACATGGATATGGAGGTTTAAACGTGAAATTTATAAATTATAAAGGATACATCATTAACTTAAAGGAAGAATAAAGAAATGTGGTTCGTCGCATATTAACCGCATAGATTAAGGGATTAAAGGAACATTTTTTGTAATAAAACGGTGAAGCATATTATATAAAAGTTAATGGATTTTAACCTAAGTTAAAGGAAATATTTTTGAATAAATCATGGATAATGGGTACATTGTGTAGTTATTTTATGTACATTTTAGTTAATGTATTATATAATATCCTTTTTTTGCCGATCATTTCTGTATTGTATTTTCTTTAAAACCCCACTCGGTATTGGTTCACCACGATATCTTTGTTTTGGTAGGTTAATCAGTTTTTTGTCTTTCGAGAGCATTTTGGAGGAAAGAGATTCTTACTATTTATGCTAGTTTCTCTAATCACTTTAACACTAGGTTATTACCTAATGGGTTCCGCACTTATTATCATTATGCTTTTATGCCTGGAAAATAGAATTGCTTGCTTTTTTGGTAAATATAATTAATTAAAATGGACTAAAAATATTATTTATGTTGTTTCGCATCCCTCTACACTAAATGTGGAAGGACCTAACCGGGTTGACCCATGGACATAAATCTATATGAGGGCACTACACTAACCATCCAAACTTCATTCTTATCTTATTTATCTTCCTCAAGTCACAATGAAGAATTTATAGGTCACTTTCAAATCCAATATATTAAAGGTTAGCTAAATCTTTAAAAGTGGTTATAATTCTTATTTAGACATCTTTTCCTCTATTTATAATTTAATTCCCCATATCTATATGCAAATTTGCCTTTGATCCCTCGTACCTTGCTTTAATACTATTTTTTTTCTATTATTATCAGTATTTATAAATCACTTCTTAATCTGGCACTTTATTCTAAAGCCTATATTCATATATTAAAAATATCAAAAATAAGGTTCATATCGCATTTGATAATATAGTGTTTTTTTATAAGTAAATGTATTATAAACCAACCGCTAAGGGACCAAATCCGTATACAGGAAGTATACAAATCGACACACCAACTACCCCTAACCAAACATAACAAACCACGCAGCACAGAAAACCAAAGACTATAAAGCTAAGAATAACTCCTCAACAAAAATAAGAAAATCCTTAGTAGTAATTGGATCCTCTTTGTGCCAGCTAAGAAAGATGCTCAGGAACATATAACGAAGCTTTAAAGGGGCAGTATTAACACCTTCGAAACATCTTACATTCCTCTCCTTCCAAATCGTCCAAAAAAAACAATATGGGACCAGTCGCCAAACATCTATGTCGCCGACCGCCCCCAAGGGGGAAACCAAACCTCTAGAAGCTCCCGCACAGACTCAGTCATAACCCACGCGGTTAGAGTGATGTCAAGGAACATATCCCACAAACCTCTCGTCACTCTACAATGCAGAAGATGATGGTTCGTCTTCTTTGCATCCTTATATAAAAAGCATCAACTCGCCATCAATCGTCTTCTCTTCTGCAGGCCTTCGATCGTCAAAATGTCCTGTCTTTTTGCGGTCCACACAAAGAACCAGACCTTCATCGGAACTTTGACCCTCCATATTTTCTTCCAAGGGAATCAATCACTATTATCCCCCCTACCACAAAAAATATTATAGTAGCCTCTGACCGTGAACAACCCGTTCGCACACCCCTTCCATCTCAAAGTGTCAGCCCCTCCCGTCGTTCGAGGCACTGTTCTAATCTATTGAAGAATTCATCAGCCTCCTATAGCTCCCAATCACAAAGCCTTTTACGGAACTGGGGTTCCACCTCACATCCCTATCGCTTCCCGTCACGTGGTCCGCTACCAGACCATCTTGGTTCCCCCATAAATGGTACATCCTGGGGAACTATTCTTGAATAGAACCATTCCTGCCCCATCTATCTTTCCAGAATCTAATCATTTCACCACTCCCTAAAAGGAACTTTGTGTGGCAAGAAATATCCCTCCATTCTTAGAAATGTGCTTCCATAAACCCACCCCATGAGTACTATTCCCCACCCTCGATCCCCAATCCAACTGCATACAACCCCCCCCCCCCCCCCCTCGCCCCAATAACTCTTCTCCACAACCTATTCTACTAAAGAGGGAATCTCCATAACCACTTCCCTAACAACGCTTTGTAAAAAGGTCTAATTTCCTCACCCCAACCCCTCCCTCCTTGATGGACTTGCAGACCTCCTCACACACCACAAGGGATTACTTGAAACTATCCTCAATTCCTCTCCACAGAAAGTCTCTCATGAGCTTCTCCATCTTAACCCAGACCACCACTAGAAGTGGTAAAATAGATATGAAATAGATCAGCAGACTAGACAAAGAACTCTTAATAAGACTCAACCTCCCCCCTTTTGATAGAAAACCATTCTTCCACCTTGCAAACCTTCTTCTCATCCTTTCCAAAATCGAATCCCAAATAGCCCTTGACTTAAACTTTGCAGCTAACGGAAACCCAAGATAATTTATTAGGAAGGATCCGATCCTACAACCCAAAGTTCCTACAAGGTCCTCCACATTACCCACTCCCCAATCGGAATCAATGTGCACTTCCCCACATTAATTCGGAGACCCGACACCACTTCAAAGCAACTAAGGAGGCATTTAAGAAAACGTATTTTCCCCTGATATGCGTCACAGAAGGCAATCGCATCATTCGCAAAAAGAAGATGAGAAATCGCCACCCTATTGGGACCAAGCGATCCAATAGTGAAGCCCCTGATCCGTCCCGCCTCAACCACCCGACCATACATTCAGCTAAACGCCTCCACCACCAAAATAAAAAAATGGGGATAAAGGATCACCTTGACGAATACCACGAGAGTTGGGAAAAAAGCATTCCGAGAATCTGTCCGTGGAAACTCACCTCCTCATCCACCAAAACCATCGCTCTCTGAATCTCATCCTTCTCAGTAAATATAAAAGGAAATTCTAGTTGACATGATCATATGCCTTCTAATGGTCAATCAAACACACAATACCCGAGATCCAACTTCTCTGCCTAGATTCCACACATTCATTTTCCTCCAAGACTGCATCCAGAATCTTCTTTCCTCCAATGAAGGCATTTTGAGACTCAGAGATTAGAGGATCAATTATCCTCCTAAGCCTAACCGACAACACTTTGGTGAGAAGTTTATAAACACTCCCAATGACACTAATAGGTCTGAAATCTCTAATGTCAATCGAACCACCGTTCTTAGAAATCAAGGTGATAAAAGCCACATTCATAATAGGGACAAAGTACCCTCTATCATGTTACTCCGCAAAAAATTCCAACACATCTCCGCTAAGAATCAACCAACATGGCTAGAAAAAAGCCGACGCGAACCCATCAGGACCTGGTGCTATATCCCCACTCATGGACATAAGAACATGACCTACTTCCTCTTCCGTGAATGGGCCCTCGATCCGCTCCGCATCATCTTCCGAGATAATCCCCAGATAGGCACCATCAAGAGACGGGCACCACTCCTCCTCTTCCTTGAACAACTCCTCGTTATACTGAGAAATGGCATATCTCACTTCGCTAACCTCTTCGAACTCCACTCCTCCCACTGAGATGCTCCTTCTCTCGCTCCCTATGTGATTACTGCGTTGATGCGACACTTAATTTCTTCATAAAAATATTTTCAACACACAATTTTCTACAAATATCTCACAAGTGCCCCTATATTGAAAATGCAATGAATTTTCACCTTTTTAAATCTCGTGTTCGAATTTCATAGCATATGTTATCTCTCTGCGAGGGTACTAAGTGATTCTAGAACCATTATGGGATTTAAGTCCATTTTTCCTCATTTATTTATTTCTACTTCTTATACATGATTTTCATTATCATAATTTAATTGATGCTTGTATTGAATGGTATTTCTTACGTTTAATATATATATGTTTCTTACTTATCCATTGTGTGATCAATTCCTCATAGTGACATTGTGATGGACAAAAAGCCCTTCACAAGTCGAAGTTCTCTATGAACATTTATGATCACATTTATTTGTTGATGTTGTGATATGCCTCCTTGTTCTTGATATCCATGAATCACTCGCACACGAACCTTGTTATCTATTTTCACTTTTCACACTTCAGAAATATCACCACTTTCTTATACACTTGTATTGAACACACATTCACCAGCATTCACATCTATGGGACTAAGAGATAATATATGTTATTTTTTATTCACTAGAAACTAAAAGGAAGGAGGGGTGCCTAACAACGTCCATCTCCGTAACTTACTCACTCACCCCATTTTTCTTTGGTTTTTTAATGATCATTTGACTTACATCCATTTTTCTTTTTTCTTTATTTTCCCCAATTTTGGTAAAATTGGTTCGCGACTCTTTATTTTACATTATCACATATCAATTACCTACATGAGGCAGATACCCACTTTTTTCCTTGCCTTCGAGGGTGAAATCACTATTCCCACAAATATATAATGTGTCACATACACATGAGCCTCCCTTGAGTTGGCGCATCTCCGCAACGGGTTTAAGTATTCAGGTCGAGATGGCCAGAATAATTTTTAAAAAGCGGCCCTAGTTTAAATACCTAATCTTAGTACCCTCACTTTATAATGCTCATGCGCATATATAAAATGGAAACTCAACCTCATATCATGACATGTGGTGTTACTTTAATAACTTTATTACGACTTCTTTAAATCAATATGTAATTTTATCTCTCTCTCCACTTCTTTATAAATGTTATCTATGCACATAAGTTATTTAGATACCATAACTTTGTCTCTCTCTCCCCATTATCTTCTCTCCATCTTCCAACTCCCTTTACCTTCGCACTGCCATATTTTCCCATGAATTTCCCATATAATAAATCCTTTACATATCCATATTATGTTACAGATCATATTAAAAAACTCACAAGTCAAACAAATCTCATAATATATCTACTTTTCACCAACATTATTGAGTAAGAGTTGCATTATTTTCCCCATCCCTTCTCTTTGCTAATAATTATCTATATTTTATGATAGATCCATTCCTTTTAGAACACAAAAAGGTAATGTGGAATATGGATGTAATCTCATTTTACAAACCAAGATATTTCTTCCAAACATAGATTTGATACTGAATCTCATCTTACAAATAATTTATTTTGGTCACATGAGTGTGAACCCATTTTGTTTGACAAACCTAGATTGCCAAATTTCTTTACAAGTTCATATTCTGCATTTCATAACAAATCTAGAATTCACATTTTTTTTAGAAACCTAAATTTTAGTGTGTTTTTTTCTTGCAAATATTTTTATTAGTTTTGATTTGATAAATTAAGGATACATCGAGAAATATTATCACTAAATATTGATTTCTTTTAGTGATATAATATTTTTTAACAGATTTTTGATGCCATCTATAAACTGTTAAGTTACAAACCACTTCCACGCTGGTTAGTTTCCTTTGGATGGCTCATTGATTGAATTTCACGATCAAAATTGTTCCTTGTTCACATATATAGATCAGTATTTATACTTCGTAATAATTGTTTTCGCCTAGCTTTCTTATATTTGAGTTATGAAACATAAGTGCAACCACAGAGGTAAGTACTTGTAGTCATGATTTTCTTTCTTCTCTTTTTATTTTTCATTTGACTCTAAAAAATTCACAAAAATAGTATGATTGATATATTTCTTCGTTCAAAAGAATGTTCATTAAACGTTAAGATTAAGGTTTTGGACTATTTTAAAATTTGAAAAAAATATGATTTTAAGTAATCGTAAAAGTAAATAAGAAAATATAGGACTTATTTAAGTTGGAGTGTTTTTAAATATTTGATGTTAATACAGTAATGGTGTTTAGTTATTTAAAACTGACATTAAATGCTTCTAAATTCCTATGTTTTCTTTTAAAACTTCTCTCGCATTTGAAATTTCAAATGTCAAATCTCACTTTGATTTACAAATTAGAGATAATCAATTGGAGATGAGGAATTATGCATTATTTTTTACATATTCAAAATGTGTAGTTATGTTAACTTACATGACGTTTTGAACATCTAGAAATGATGAGTGTTAAAATGATAACCGACTTTAGACCATTCGTTGCTCCCTCTGGGCGTCAGACAGAAAAGATGAGAGAATAGTAAAGTGTAAGACAAAGGTTTAAAGTGGATCAAATCTCAGGAGATGGTCCTACTCCCATTGTATAAGGGTGTTATGCTTGTTTATTATAATATTGTTGGGTATTATAGTCTAGCAGACCCCTTGTGCTTTGGTCAAGGGAGTTTGAGGTCTTGCAGCCTTCGTCAACAAGACAGAGGACCTTAGGAAGTAATTGATTGACTTCTCTAAGAATGTCTAGGTATTGTTTTAGGGCTCTTACATGATGTACATTTAATACAAAGGATGGAACCGGACCATGTTACGAATATAAGTTCTAGACAGTATGTCGGGAGTATGGGATGGAGTATATATACATGTGAAACGATAGAACTCTTGTGAGTGTAATAGTTTTATGATTTTAATCTTTGAATGCTAGATATCTATCCATTTCCTTCTTCTATTGACTTCCTTCATATAGGAGAACTCTTAAAGAGAGAGAAATAGTGGGTTATCATATCATGGCTTTGATAATTCTGAGGTCTGATAGGGCTCGGAAGAAGGTGGAGTGTTGGGAAAAGTATTTATCGGTAAAGTAACTTGGTTATTGATCACATTAAATGGTAATGCAAATACTCAATGAAAGTGGAGCTGGATAGTGGTGTTAGGTAGAAAGTGTTCTGCTTTTTACCTACTCCGTCAGACATCTCGTAGATTCATTGTCGTATGCACAAGAGGTCTAGAGGGATCTCGAAATTGCTAGGAAATGCTTCTAAAGTACAATGTGTCACCACATCCTAGGACAGAGGTTGTGGTGACCTTTAGAGGTTACTGTTACCCCAATATAAGATCGAATGAAGGTGGATATTGAAATGAGACCTTGACGCCAAGGTCTTTGAGCTCGTTAGAGAGAAAACTATAGAAAATCTAACCGTTGTTGGGGAACAGATCCTAGAATAATCTTCATTGGGGACGGAAAATTATGGAATGACTAACCTTCTCTCTGGATCAGCCAATTTGACTAGTGCCAAATATAATTTTTTCCAAGGCCCAGGGTCAGCTGGGGAGCATATTTCTTTGCCTATAGATGTTTGAAGAGTTTTGATCATTTTAAAAGTGAAGGGTACTAAAGGGTATTATCATTAGCCCCTATTATTTGTGCAAGAATTGAAAAGGGGAACACTTATACTTTTAATTAAGGGATAGGCTATAATTTTCCATTAAAATAATTATTGTGGAATCGGGAAGGAGCATTTAAGTGATTGGGAGAATTGTTAGGACTGGAGAGATCGAAGTGCAATCTTTTGGAGGCTATAAGAAGCCGTTTTGGGCGATCTTGAATGCATAATATTTCCCTCTTCTTTGTTAAGGATGTCGTCTATGACTGTTTCCTATTCTCAGGTTTTATTATGGGACCTCTTATTTTAAACCCCTTAATCGAAAAGGCGAGTACTGGGATACCTGATGACACTTACTTGGGGGTGAATTACCCCAACTTTATTGTTGTGGAATATTTTTCCTCTTGAATTACTGATCAAGACCTGGTGAATATCATAAGGGTTCAATAAATACCTGAATCTGTAATATTGAGGGTTGTCAATCCATATGAAATGGAATGTTTTTTTATCCAAGGGTACGCCTTATTCAATGAATGTTTCTTTTAGTATGGGTCCTAGTTCCCCAACTACTGTCGATGATAAGGACTCGAAAGGAAATTGCAATCGCTCATTCCCAATTGGTGGTTAACTCTTCAAGATCAATGATGGCCATAATCTTGCATTTCGGGGAGGTTAGTGGTGGTTAATGAGATATGACATTGGACCAATTCTTCGGGATGTATCGGGTTCAAGAATAAATCAAGCCAAAGGGAAGGGAACTTATGTATATTTCCCCGAGAGCTTTTTTCGTCTTTGCCAAGGATATGCATATTTCCCCTAAAGTGCTTGAGAGAGAAGTTCTTCTTCGTGAGTGGTTATTTGTTCACCTTTAATCCTGAAGATCCATTGGGTTGACCAAATTTTTGGCATACCCCTCAACTTTAGGTAAGGTTCTTCTCTTCTTTATGCTTGAGACCTAATCTTTGGACCTAACTTGTGTATAAACTTTACTAATCTCATTGGTTTTTTTATTGTGGTTGTTGGGCCTTATGAGCAAGAGAATGAGGAGACAAAGATGTTGGAAATTAATGTTAGTGACGAAATTAATTATTTAATTTCAATTGTATTAAATTTTGAATTTTCCATTTATGTGGTTTTAATAAATGTCAGATAATTAATTAGGAATGTGATAAATAAAGATATTAAAAGATTTGGGTAAACCTTATCCGTTAGTCACATGATGGTTAGTGGCATTAGTGGGAGACTTGGAAAGAGTTCCACCACCACTAGGATTTCGGCCCTCTTCCCCTTATAAATAGAGACCTCTACACCATCTAGATTCATCTCAATACACACTGTTTCTAAGGAGGGAGAGAAAATCCAAAATTCGTTTTTCTCATATTTCGGGTTGTTCAAGAAAGGAGCATTCAAGTCATTTTAATCCGTTCAACAATGATGGACAAAGGTCAGTTTTTAAATCGTAGTTATAAGGAATTTTTGGTTCTGTGATTACATGAAGATAAACATCCTAAATTCATGTCAAAACTGTTTTATTCATGATACAACCTTATGATTCTTATTCGAATTTCTGATTAACAAAACAGTATTAATTAACATGTGGTATCAGAGCTTGCAGTTTACAATCTCATGTTTTCCATTAATGAAAACTCCTTTATAACAATTCTGATTTATGATCTTTTAAAAATCTGGAAATCTGGAATTTTTGTTAAATCTGGAAATCTGGAATTTTTTTTCTTCTGAAAATCTGGAAATTTTGTTTTTTTCTGGAAATCTGAAAATTTTGTTTTTCTAAAAATCTAGAAATTTTTAAGCAATATGATAATCGTACATATGGTAATTCGAATTTTTGTTATGATATTAAGAACGAAATTGCTGCTACAGTCCTTATCTTGTGAAAACTATCCCATTATTGTTCAACCCCTTTTCGTGTTATAAGAACCCTAATATGTCGTTAACATGATTTTAATGTTTCAAGTTGTGTAAACATTCTGGAAAACACGTTTATTATTCATGACAAGAAAACAAATCTGTTTTTAAGATTAATTAAGAGAAAACTGCGATTTGGCCCAAAACAGATTCCAGGAGAAAAATAAATTGGCGTAGTGAATAGTGTTTTTCAAAAAATTTGGTGTCCGATTGACTTGAAACTGGGTCGGTTGACTGGAAACAAGCCAACGATCGAATTTCACAGCCTTTGGTCGTGATGTAATGTGTTTTTCGACAATCCGAGTCCGTTAAGGCCTTCAAAACCCCGTTTTTGCCATTTTAGGAAATAATCTCGGGGTTTATAAATCTTTGCAGAAAATTGATATTAACGTTCCACAAAAAGTTTTGGTTTTTTGGCATGTTTTACTTCGATTCTATGGTGAAAACTCAATTTTTGCATTTTTGGCAAAATTCATGTATTTTGTGTTTTTACTATACGTGGGCAATTCTGTTTTTGAGGCATTTAAGCTACTATTGGTATCTATGTAATTATTGATAGACTACGTATTATAGTTAATAAGGCATGATTAACTATATTTAAGTTGAGACATGTAAACAATTATACATTTGAGTTAAGTCAAAGGCCAAACACAGGCAAAGACTGCATGTACGAATATACTTACATTCATGAAAGACTTATTCTAATGTCAGTTATAAAATTGGATTGAAGCGCAACACATGCTAATATCTGAATTGAACATCATTAGAACTAGTTTTTGTAAAAACATAATAGTTCACATTAAGTCCATTAATCATGGTATTAAATGTTTAGGCAACAAACGCAGATGCCAAAATTATGGGACCATGATGAATGAATTATAGGGTAATATATCTTTACAAATTTGAACATTATGTGATGATTAACACAGATTCCATGATATTCAGATTGTAAATGAAATATGCCAAAATCTTTAGTCAACAATTCAATATTCGACCCTTGCAATTTTTGTTGTGTGTGAAAATTTAATTTGTGAACATTGTTATTAATTGCAGTTCCTCTTAACCTGTATTCGCAAGCTCAGTCCTATTCCAAATTTAATGGAACTAATTTTTCTGAATGGAATGAGCAAATTGAGTTCAGCCTAGGGGTTCTTGACCTGGACATGGCAATTATGTGTGATGAACCCGCTGTTATTACTGATACCAGTAGTGAGGATGAAATTGTTGTCCATGAAGCATGGTCTCGATCCAATGGTTTGGCCCTAATGTTTATGCAAATGTGTGTTGCTGCTAACATTAAGACCTCCCTACCTGAAATTACGAAAGCGAAAGAGTATTTGAACAACATTAAGGAACGCTTTCGCACTGCATATAAATCTCTTGCTGGGAAACTGATGGCTGACCTGACCACTATAAGGCTCGATGGTACTCGAACCATGAATGATCACATTATAGAAATAACCAATTTGGCTGCTAGACTTAGAGTTTTGGGCATGATAGTGGATGAGTCTTTTCTCGTCCAATTCGTCCTAAACTCCTACCTCCTGAGTATGGGCCTTTCCAAATCAATTACAACACTATAAAAGATAAGTGGAATGTAAATGATTTGCAAAGCATGTTGGTACAGGAGGAAGGAAGGATCAAGAAACATAATGGCCATGTGACTAAGGGACAGGTGGCAAACCTTACAGTCAAAGGAGCTAGTTTTAAGAAGAAGTTCGACAAGGGCATTAAGAAAGGTCCGGGGCCGTCTCATCAAGTTGAACCATCAACTGCTACTGTGAAGAAGGAAAAGAATGACAAGTGTCACTTCTGTAAAAAGAAGGGTCATTTTCAGAGGGATTGTCATAAACGAAAGGCCTGGTTCAAGAAAAAGGATAAGCCCTTTTATTTATGTTTGTTTCGAATCTAACTTTATTAACGCTCCTTCAAACACTTGGTGGATTGATTCTGGTTCTATGTGTCATGTTTATAATTCGATGCAGGGTTCATTTCGATCCGCAAAATAAATCCAAATGAGCATTTTCTCTACATGGGCAATAAGGCAAAGGCTAAAATAGAAGTTGTTGGAGTCTTTCGCCTGATTTTAAGCACTGGATTTATTTTAGATTTGCAAGAAACTTTTTATGTTCCCACAATTTCTAGGAATTTAATTTCTGTTTCTAAACTCGCTTTAGATGGTTTTGCAATTGAATTTAAGAACAATGGTTTTGGTTTGATTAAAAATTCTAATAATGTTGGTTCTGGATTTTTATTAGATGGTTTATATCGATTGAATCTTGAAAAGAATTTTTCTGAAGCCCTTATGACCCTGCATCCTAATGTTGGTACGAAGCGTACACTTAATGATGAAAAATCTTCTTATTTGTGGCATAAAATATTAGGACACATATCCAGGCCGAGAATTGAAAGGCTCATTAAAGATGGAATACTCCATAACCTGGATTGGGCCAATTATGATGTATGTGTGGACTGTATTAAAGGAAAACAGACCGAACATACAAAGAAGGAGCCACAAGAAGCACCCAGCTACTTGAAATAATACATACAGACATATGTGGACCTTTTGATATTCCATCCATTGGTGGAGAAAAATAATTCATCACCTTTATAGATGATTTTTCACGTTATTGCATTTTGTACATGTTGCATGATAAATCTCAGTCTGTGAACGTCGTTGAAATATACATTAATGAGGTTCAGAGGCAACTAGGCAAAAAGGTCAAAATTATTAGGTCTGATAGAGGTGGCGAATATTATGGTAGATATGAGGAGTCAGGGCAATGCCCTGGCCCATTTGCTAAACTCCTTGAAAAATTAGGTATTTGCACCCAATACACAATACCAGGATCACCTTGGCAAAATGGTGTAGCTGAAAACGTAATCGTACCCTTACAGAAATGGTAAGAAGTATGATAAGTAGAACCCAATTGCCTACATTTTTGTGGACACATGCATTAAAAACCTCTGTACACATCTTAAATAGGGTTCCTAGTAAGTCAGTTTCAAAAACCCCTTTTGAACTTTGGAAAGGATGGAAACCCGATTTAAGGTATTTACGTGTGGGGCTGCCCAGCGGAAGCTAGAATCTATAACCCTCATGAAAATAAATTGGATCCTAGGACATTATCTTGTCATTTCATAGGGTATCCAGAAAAGTCGAAGGGATATAGATTCTACTGTCCAAATCATACAACTAGAATCATAGAAACTGGAAATGCTAAATTCATTGAAGAAGGTGAAGTAAGTGGGAGTATAAAATAAAAGGAGTTAATCATTCAAGAAGTCGGGGTATAAATTGCTATACGTAGAGTTCATAACATACCTGTTGTTCCCAATGTAGTTGTTGAACCGGTCATTGACCCAATCAATAACAATGAACAACAAGTGAATGATCAACCAACTGAATAACCACATAATGAGACTATAACCGATGAAACTTTTGAAGCACCATAGGAAGTGCCATTAAGAAGATCTCAAAGATAAAGGAGATCGACAATTCTGGATGATTATGTGGTATACCTTCAAGAAACCGAATTTAACATAGGGAATATTAATGATCCAGTTTCTTATGAAAAAAATATAAATAGTGATGATTCTGATAAATGGATTGATGCCATGAATGAAGAAATAAAATCTATGAATGACAATAAAGTTTGGGAGTTGATCGAATTTCCAGAAGTACAAAAACGAGTTGGGTGCATGTGGATCTTTAAGACCAAACTTGACTCAAAAGGAAATATCGAACGACATAAAGCTAGACTTATTGCCAAAGGTTTTAATCAATGAGAAGGCATTGATTATAATGAGACCCTCTCTCCAGTTTCAAAGAAGGACTCATTGAGAATCATATTAGCATTGGTGGCTCATTATGATTTGGAGTTGCACCAAATGGACGTAAAAACAGCTTTTCTAAATGGGAGTTTAGAAGAAGAAGTCTACATGGCACAGCCACAAGGCTTCATAAAGGAAGGAAAGGAAAACATGGTCTGTATGTTGAAGAAGTCAATATATGGTCTAAAATAAGTTTCTCGTCAATGGTACATTAAGTTTCACGATACCATTACATACTTTGGGTTTAAGGAAAACACTGTTGATCGGTGCATATATCTGAAGATCAGTGGGAGTAAGTTTTTATTTTTAGTACTATATGTTGATGACTTACTTATCACCAGCAGTGATCTTGGTTTATTAAGTGAAACCAAGAAGTACCTTTCTAAAAACTTTGAAATGACAGATTTAGGTGAGGCATCCTTCTTAATCGGGATAGAAATATCTCGGGATAGATTACGAGGAATGTTAGGATTGTCTCAGAAAGCTTACATTAACAAAGTTTTAGAAAGATTTAGCATGAAAAGTTGCAATCCCATTAATGTTCCACTTCAAAAAGGGGATAAGTTCAGCTTAAGTCAATGCCCCAGAAGTGATTTAGAAAGGGAGCACATGAAAGGCATTCCTTATGCTTCGCTCGTAGGGAGCTTATTGTATGCACAAGTCTGCACTAGACCGGATATTAGTTTTTCCATTGGGATGTTAGGAAGATATCAAAGCAATTTGGGGATTCAGCATTAGAAAGTTGCAAAGAAAGTTCTGAGGTACCTGCAAGGGACCAAGGATTTCATGCTCACATATTAGAAGACGGATCACCTTGAGGTGATTGGTTATTCAGACTCAGATTTTGGGGGATGTCTTGACATTAGGAAGAGCACTTCGGGTTATGTCTTCCTTATGGCTGGAGGAGCCGTTTTATGGAAAAGTGCTATGCAAAGCGTCATTGCATCATCTACTATAGAGGTTGAGTACGTATCTTGCTTCGAAGCTACAAATCATTGATTATGGCTGCGAAAATTTATTTCAGGACTTAGAATTATAGGGTAAATATCTAAGCCGCTGAAAAATTATTGTGATAATGTCACAGCAGTCTTCTTCTCGAAGAACGATAGGTATACTATGGTTGCTAAGCATATTGAGATGAAATACCTATCAGTTAAAGAATAAGTTCAGAAACAAAGAGTGTCAATTGATCACATCAGTACGCGTGATAACATAGCAGATCCTCTTACGAAAGGACTATCTCCGAAGACCTTTATGGAACATGTCAAAGAGATGGGTCTCGATTAGTTAGATTATGATTCCTATTTTGGCTTAGTTGTTTGGCACTATTACTTGAATTCAATAAAAGTGTTTCTGATTTCTATTATTTCTGTCTTTTGTGAATGCATGCATATAATCATGAATTATTGCTAACAGAAATAGTTCTTATTCAAAAGGACATTATGAGGCCATTATGATACCCAATATTAAAGGCTAGTTGAGTGAAACATTGGTGTTGTTGTACGTGGAAGCAACCATGCTCTTTAATAGCATGGAACCGCCTTGACTCGCATCCGTGAATCATTTGATTTAGCAAAATTTATCAATGATTGTGCACCTTATGATACCTAATTTAATTATATGAATTATTAAAACCAAGTGGAATACTGATGGAAATTAATGTTAGTGACGAAATTAATTATTTAATTTCAATTGTATTAAATTCCGAATTTCCCATTTATGTGGTTTTAATAAATGTCAGATAATTAATTAGGAATGTGATAAATAAATATATTAAAAGATTTGGATAAACCTTATCCGTTAGTCACATGATGGTTAGTGGCATTAGTGGGAGACTTGGAAAGAGTCCCACGACCACTAGGATTTCGGCCCTCTTCCCCTTATAAATAGAGACCTCTACACAATCTAGAGTCATCTCAATACACACTGTTTCTAAGGAGGGAGAGAAAATCCGAAATTCGTTTTTCTCATATTCTGGGCCGTTCAAGAAAGCAACATTCAAGTCATTTTAATCCGTTCAACAACGATGGACAAAGATCAGTTTTTAAATCGTAGTTATAAGGAATTTTCGGTTCTGTGATTGCATGAAGATAAACATCCTGGATTCATGTCAAAACTGTTTTATTCATGATACAACCTTATGATTCATATTTCAATTTATGATTAACAAAACAGTACTAATTAACAAAAGAACCCTTTCAAGTTGTATTTCTACCCGTTTTGAGACCTTTGTCATGACCAAGTACCTTTTTGACAGTGGGATAGTGCCAAGCCTAAGCTTTTGACCTTGGGAGCTACCTTTATGCCACCAAGCTCGTGGGGAGGGAAGTACTAGTGTTCGATCCCATGAATTAGTTCTCTCACAAGATGAAAACTGCCCCCAAGTTGGTGTTTGAGGTCCCTGAGGCCTCTAATGTAGAAGACTAAGCCCATGGTGTAGCCAAGCTTTTTGTAGTGGTTGATGGCGCCATTTTATTGGATGCTGGTAAAGAAGGAGATCAGTCAAGTATGTGGTTGTCCTTTTTATTTATTTTTCACCTTTACATCTATTGCTTTGATGTCAATACATTAATGGTGTTATGTTATTTAAAATTGATGTTAGATGCTTTTACATTTCTATGTTTTCTTTTAAAACTTCTTTCGCATTTAAAATTTCAAATGTCGTGTCTCTTTATGATTTACTAATAATAGTAAATCAATGGGAGATGTGAAATCATAAACTTTTTTTTACATATTCAAAATGTATAATTATGTTAACTTTCATGTGGTTTTGAAAATCTAGAAGTTTCAAGGATTCTAAGCGAGCACCCAGCTTGTCCTTTGTATGGTGAAAGGTTCATTAAAGGTTAAAAAAAATATAACATCAAGGTTTTGATTTTTCACATAATATATTTGAAAACCAAATGTTTGATATTAAGGAATTCTAACATATAAAAATATACCATAAATAATAAAATGTGTTGTATGGTTTGGTGTAATGTTTCATACTTTTTGTGAAGAAAATTGTGGTATTAAGTTACTTGAATTTGATTATATTTACGTTATTGAATACGTGTGTGTTAATTTTCCTTTCATTTTATTCAGTAATAATTATCTAGCATAGTTGTTTTCTTAATTGATCCAGCCCTCAAAGAGCACAAAAAGGTGATATTTAATGTGGATATAATCTGGATTTACAAACCCAAATATTTCTTGCAAACATAGATATGATACTCACTCTCATCTTACAAAGCCATTATGTTTTCAATTTGATTGTGACACCATTTTGGCTAACAAACCTAAATCGCCAAATTCCTTTACAGGCATATATTTTACATTTCAACCAAAATCTAAAAATTACATTTTTTAAGAAACGCATATGATGGCAGTTGAGTGATATTCTTACAAAATGTATATTTTTCATATAATATTTTATTTTTATTTTTAGGCCATTTTTAAAGTGTAAAGTTGCAAAGAGTAAACAGTCTCCGTTTTGATCGATTAGATCATGAACTTAATTGCACAGCAAAATCAACTATATTTTCTCATATCTACATGATTAAATTAACCTTTTTATTAGTGGTATGACCTAACTCTATTATTTCAGACAACCAAATGTTAATCGCAACAAGTACTCATGAGTTCTTTCCTTCTCTATCACTTAATTTGACTTGAATAAAATATAAAACAATGTACTTTTGTATTTATTTATAGGTGTAAATGGACATTTAAATTTTCAAATATGTCTTGTATTCTAGGACCAAATCGTGTGGATATTTATCCAAGAAAATATCCAAAAGATAGAATATGGATAATATGTTAAAATATTCGAGAAAATGAATATAGTTATGGATAGTTACGCATCAATCACTGATAATCTGTATCATAGGTAGAGTATCCATATTTGCGGATATCCGTTTTTTTTAATACTCGTATTCATATTAAATTTAATATTTAATATTTTACTATTATTAGTTTTCTATATTTAATTTATTTTGTATAATTAAAATATCTTTTTGTATTTTTTAATTTTTTGTTTTTATTAACCACTTATTTATAGGAAAATATCAATAATAGCAAATTAAGAATTAGAAATAAACAATCCAAACATCACTTACAACCACTACTCTTACTTTACTACACACGAACCAACAACGATTAAAAACCTAACTTTCCTTTGTCCATATTCCTTCAACCGTCAAATCTTCCCCCCCTTTTCCCTCTTATTCCTCAAGCCCTACTCCCATGACAAGGATAGTTTTATTTACTATTTGGATGTATACGGATAGTGAATTTATAAACGGCTATGGATAATGATAATATGGTATACGCTTCATATCCGTTCATTTACCATCCCTAATTTATTTGTTCAAAAGATTCTAATTGATGATTATGAAGTACAAAAATGTGGGTGGAAGTTTTATTGAAGGTTAACATTACACTTTTCAACATTTGTAATATTTTTGTATGTTACAAAATCTAAAATTAGTGGATGATTTAAGGAATTCAAAATATAATTCATAAAATAAATGTGTTATTTAATCGAGTGTGTTTTTATATTTATCGTCAAAGAACATATGACATTTAATTATTTAAAATTCTTCCCATATGATTTTTATTTTTATATTTTCTTTAATACAAGTTTTAGCATTTGAGTTTTAAAATGGCATGGCTCATTACTGATTATGGTAAATAAACGGGAGAGGTGAGACTCTATTTATGTTTATGTTTGAATTATTTCTAGCTTACACGAGTTTAATAGGGAGATAACCTCTCACTTCTCTCTTGAATTTCTCAACACGTTTATTTTTTCTCTTTCCTAATATAGTTCACCCATGAATTCATTAAAATCAAACGTTTCATATACAAGTGCTATAACAAATGCTGAACAAGTTTCTTCACATATCTGAAGCAAGAACAGAGGGTTATCAGGGATAAAAGTATCTCAATCCTCCATTAAAGCGTTAAAAAATACTTTTTTATATTTATCTAATCTTCAAAAACCTCCTTTATGATAAGACACTTTATATATCATACTCTCTTCACAAGTTTATAGCAAATCACTACAATCATGTAAATCAAGGTCATTATAGAGGATCATTCAATCAAAGGTCTAAATTCCAATCACAACTGAAAAATTAAAGTGTAATACCCCGTATTTTTGTGATATTTATTTATGGGATTAATTGAATTAAATGTATATTAATTGGAAATTAATCCGGATTAAAATACTAACGAGATGCGAGTTGGTATTTGATTATAATGTGTATATATGATTATATATGAATATTGAATTATGAAATTTGTCGTGAAATGGAAATACGGCAACTTGGAAATTTTGTTGGGACGCGTGTGACAGTCGCGTCAGGAATATAACTATGTTAATTAAAAAGTGAATTTTATTTCTATTAACCGTATGGTCATTTTGAGTGCGCCAACGCGTCCGGAAGGGTCGAAATAGTCAGAAAACACTAGCCGGGGGTTTGGTTTGGGTCCCGGGGCATTTTTAGGCCTTACCGGCAACGTATAAGGGTAGTTTGGTAATTTTGGATTTTTGGGAATTAAAACCCATTAAAATTAGGAATTAATATCTGATTTGGCAATTATCCACTAAACCCACTAATAACCTATTGGGCTACGGAGGTTATTGAAATTAGTTCCAAAAAGCTCCTAAGGCAAAACCCTAGCCACCATTCACTTTGAGAAGAAGACTTGTAGAGAGAGAAAGAGAGGGATTCTGCAGAGAGAGAGAGAATCGTTCATCAATTCGATATCAAAATCAGAGATACACATAAGGCAAGTGGTTTAATTTCGTTTATTACAAAGAATGTTTCTTCCATGCATAGGAAATTGACAGAATTTGTATTGTTCTTGGGAGTTTGATAAAAAAAAAACCATTAATTGGAATTAGAACTTGTATTTTGATGAAAGGATTGCATGTAGAATTGTGTTAGGATGATTATTCTGATGGAAATACACATTGTTCATAACAAAAACGGATTTAATTATGCCCATTGGTGACTTTAAAATTTTAGGGTTCATGTTCATGTGTTTTGGGGATAAATGAAGGGATTTGATGATTCAATGATGTTTAGGAAGAATTGGCTCTATATAAACGTTAATATATGACCTATGTATGTTTAGAAATGATTAGAACGCATATACAATTGTTGGATTGATGTTTTAATGAGATTAGAGGTGAAGAAAAGTTGGAAAAATGAGATAGGGAAAATCTGGGCTCGAATCTGGCCACTCGTTAGAAGACCTGCCCAGGTCGTTCGAACGAACTTCTAACGAGTTGACCTTTGACTTCTAACGAGGGTGATGTTCATTTGATGCCTTTCGTTCGAACGAGATCTCGTTAGAAAGCCCACTTCGTTCGAACGAACTCTCGTTCGAACGAGACTTCTAATGAGCTGACAGTTTAGGCTTTTTAGCCTGTTTTGATTCCGAGTGTCCCGTAACCTTGCTTATATGTGGAGATAACCTTTCCTTGATGAGTAATTGATACATTTGGGATAATTAAGATGTAATGAGGGGTAAAATATAGAAGGTGATGTGAACCAAATGGAAATTTATGGATTAGTACGTGAGTGTCTATTACGACGTGAGAACAATTGACGGCTTGATTAATTATATTAATCGGGAATATGTAAATTGTGTAATATTATATATCGGTACGAGAATGAGAAGTGTACCACAAATAAATTATGGTGCTTACTAAGATGTGTGCATACTTAGTATATGTATATAATTTTATGTGTATGACATACCTACCATACTTGCTATCACGGGAGGTTTACGTTCGCTTAGGGCCTTCTAATACTTGTGTTGCCCGGATTTAGATTGGTTACCTCGAGAACATAGGTCAGAGAAGGACTTATTGGGATATTAATAAGTCTGCTGATCGTGGGAGCGTAGGTATGTGCGTGACCCATGTGATGTGACTGTGTTCACCTCCATTGTTTGTGATTGTTGTTATCTGAGAACGATTCCTGAGAGATTCGGAATGCGTGATCCTTATGTACATGATGTACCAGGATGGATAGCAGAGTATGTGTGCACCGCAGCTTAGTCTCGGGGTGCTTGTTTTGTATATTTATGGCTTGAATAATATACACTTAATTAATGGGAACTTTCATGTTGGTATTGTGAATATGGTTATGGTAATGTTTTGAGAAAACATAACGGGTTAACCGGTAGTAAATTGTATTACTAATTGAGAATCTGAGTTTAAGTAAAGCCCTCTATTTATTTGATAACGCTAGAATGTAATAGGGGAATCGAGTAGTAAGGGGTAGAACTTATTACGGTTTGGTTAGATATGTATGTCATTTAGATGGGTATGGTACGTTAGGAGTGCACATGTAGTCGAGAGGTGAGAAATTCAAGTGAGTGCACGTCCTAACATGTATTTTGCATTTAATGTTTTAATGTTATTAAAACACTTGTTGTTTTTAAAATGATTTCCACTTTCGGGCTCTGACCCATTTGCTTTCAAATCTATTTTTGTAAAAACCATTTTAGGTGCCCAGCCACAAGGACACCATGCTTAGGATCCTCATTCAGGTGACGAGCTGTAGCTGTTTGTGGAAGTTACAGGATTTTGCTTGTAGACGCTTCATCTATCCTGACTCAATATTCAGCATTTATCATTTGTAGGGCATGTCGCCCATTTCTTTTAGAGACATTTTATTTATCTCAGTTATTCAGACTTCTAACATGTAATTAATTCAGGATTCAGACCGGTCATATTATTTTCAGTTGTGGGATTGTTGTGAGGAGTTTTCCTCCGGACTTATTATTATTTCATTGGTTATTCTATTGCTTCGTTATGGTGAATGGTGTTTATTCTTTCATTATTCTTTTACTGCATGTTAATCAGATTTAAAATTTGGCAACTTACTTTTTAAATACTAGTTGGTTAGTAATCATAAAAATGTTTTCGGCGGTGATCCTATTAACTGAACCAACTTGGCATTTTGTATTAATTTAATAAAGGAGTAGCTACCCGGTATTTAATTAGTCAGGGTGTCACAGGTGGGCCCAGCCACAAGGACACCATGCTTAGGATCCTCATTCAGGTGACGAGCTGTAGCTGTTTGTGGAAGTTACATGACTTTGCTTGTAGACGCTTCATCTATCTTGACTCTATATTCAGCATTTATCATTTGTAGGGCATGTCGCCCATTTCTTTTAGAGACATTTTATTTATCTCAGTTATTTAGACTTCTGGCATGTAATTAATTCAGGATTCAGACCGGTCATATTATTTTCAGTTGTGGGATTGTTGTGAGGAGTTTTCCTCCGGACTTATTATTATTTCATTGGTTATTCTATTGCTTCGTTATGGTGAATGGTTGTTATTCTTTCATTATTCTTTTACTGCATGTTAATCAGATTTAAAATTTGGCAACTTCTTTTTTAAATACTAGGTGGTTAGTAATCATAAACGCCAGGACTGTCCTGATAGGGACAGGGCCCCGCAGCAGCAGCAGGGTGCTCGACATGAGCCACAGAGGCCACTTTTTCCACCTGCCCTCCCAGCTCCAGCCCAGGTGCCAGCACGACCAACCATTCCAGCAGTTGATGTGCAGCAGGGGCAGTTACAGTATGGACGTGTCTATAACGTCCACCAGGCAGCAGCTCCATAGGCACCACCCGCGATTGAGGGTATGTTTCCCATCCATGGTACTATGGGTCGGGTTTTGTTTGATACGGGGGCAACGCATTGTTTTATAGATACACGTTTTGCGAAAGCCTTAGGGTTGTTAGCCATAACAGAGAGCACAGTGACATGTGTAGACTCACCATTGGGGAGTGGGTCACTTATTTTCTTTATATGCCGGGGAGTGGGGATAGAGATTGGTAGTTTGGTATTACCTGCAGATATGTTAGTATTAGAGATGACAGAGTATGATGCCATTATTGGTATGGATTGGCTTGTTGCATACCGAGCCATGATTGACTGTTTCAGTAGGAGTATTATATTTGCCATTCCCGGGCAGGAGATGTTTGTAGTGGCGATGCCTCGCCCAGAGGGAGGCTCGACCGCTCATTTGTATTATATAGAGGAGGATACCTCTAAGGAGGTTGTGATTCCTTTAGATTCGATCCCAGTTGTCAGAGAGTATTCTGATGTGTTTCAGGAGATACCAGGCCTACCCCCCAGTCGAGAGATAGACTTTTTTATCGACTTATTGCTAGATACGAGACCTATAGCACGCGCACCGTACCATATGGCTCCAGCAGAGATGCGAGAGCTACGAGATCAGATTGAGCAATTATTGGGTCAGGGGTTTATACGGAGGGGTACTTCTCCGTGAGGTGCCCATGTGTTGTTTGTGAAGAAGAGGGATGGTTCACTGAGATTGTGTGTGGACTACCGAGAGTTGAACAAGGTCACGATACGGAATAAGTATCCGTTGCCTCGAATCGATGACCTATTCGACCAATTGAGAGGAGCTTCTTTCTTCTCGAAGATTGATTTGCGATCAGTATACCATCATTTGCGTATCAGGGAAGAGGATGTCTCGAAGACTGCGTTCTTAACGAGATATAGTTCTTACGAGTTTCGGGTTATGCCTTTTGGTTTGACCAATGCTCTAGCCGTGTTTATGGACTTGATGAATAGGGTGTTCAGAGAGTTCCTTGATCAGTTCGTCATTGTCTTCATTGATGATATTCTGGTTTACTCCCAGACAGAGGAGGAGCACGCCGAACATTTGAGGCAAGTTTTGCAGACGCTACGTCAAAACGAGATGTATGCAAAGTATGAGAAGTGTGGGTTTTGGCTGAAGGAGGTTCAGTTTTTGGGGCATATTATTTCAGACCGGGGAATATCTGTTGATCCGGTAAAGGTATCCGCGGTGAAGGAGTGGGGACAGCCCACGACACCGACTGAGATTCGTAGTTTCTTGGGCTTAGCAGGATACTACAGGAGGTTTATTCGGGGTTTCTCCAAGATAGCAGGTCCTTTGACACACCTGACTCGTAAAGGCATACCGTTCATTTGGAGTGATGCCTGTCTGTTGGCATTCGACGAGTTGAAGGACAAATTGGCCTCAGCACCTTTGTTACCATTGCCGAGATCGGGAGTTGAGTATCTAGTTTACACCGACGCGTCCTTACAAGGACTTGAAGGTGTATTACAGCAGGAGAGTCAGGCCATAACTTATGCTTCCCGTAAGCTTAAGCCTCACGAGAAGAATTACCCCACTCATGACTTGGAGTTAGTGGCAGTTGTATTTGCCCTACGGATTTGGAGACATTATCTTTTGGGGGAGAAGTTTTGATTGTTCACGGACCACAAGTCCTTACAGTACCTATTCACGCAAAAGGAGTTGAATATGCGGCAGCGAAGGTGTCTTGAGTTTGTGAAGGACTATCAGTTTGATATCCAGTATCACCCGGGGAAGGCTAACGTGGTAGCAGATGCGTTGAGCCGTAGGCCAGTAGATGAGGTGGCAGGGGTGTGGAAGGAGTTGGGACACCAGGATGCAGTGGCCCGATCGTTCATGTCTGTGATGACCGTTACACCGCAGATTGTCATGAAGGTAGTAAGGGCACATGCAAATGACTCGTTCTGTCAGGAGCAAATAGTTCGATTACTAGCAGAGGGAGCCGAGTCCTATACCGTTAGCTCAGACGGGGGATTACGCTTCAATGGGAGATTGGTAGTTCTGGAAGGGGAAGAATTACGGCATGAGGTGATGGCAGAGTCGCACGGCTCTCGGTTCGCGGTACATCTCGGTGGGGATAAGATGTACCAAGACATGAGGCGACAGTACTGGTGGAGTGGGATGAAGAGAGATATTGCCGTGTTTGTTTCAAAATACGCCACTTGTCATCTAGTAAAAGTGGCTCATCAGAGACCGGCAAGACTTCTACAGCCATTGGAGGTCCCGATGTGGATGTGGGAGAGCATATCCATGGACTTTATCACGGGGTTGCCTACGACACAGAGAGGTCACGACTCCATTTGGGTAATTGTGGACAGGTCGACCAAAGTCCCTCATTTTCTACTCGTAAGGACAGACTACACTACGGGACAGTATGCCCAGCTCTATATTGCAGAAATAGTGAGTCTTCACGGTGTGCCCCTAAATATCGTGTCTGACAGAGACAAGATATTTGTTTCACGGTTTTGGGAGAGTTTTCACGAGGCCATGGGCACGGAATTGCGGTTGAGTACGTCATACCACCCGTAGATCGATGGGCAAAATGAGCGTACAAACCAGATGTTGGAGGACATGTTGCGTATGTGCATCATTGATTTCGGAGGTGGATGGGAGCAGTATCTTCCACTGGTGGAGTTTTCTTACAAAAACTCCTACCAGTTCACCATTGGCATGGCTCCATTTGAGGCGTTGTACGGTAGACCTTGTCGCTCCCCAGCATGTTGGTTGGAGGTGGGGGACAACAAACTACTTGGGCCAGAAGTGATTCAGGATACTTCGGCAAGGATTGAGTTGATTCGGAGTCATATTCGGGTAGCTCAAGACAGGCAGAAGAGTTATGCTGATGCGAAGAGATTTTTCAGGGAGTTCCAAGTGGGGGACCAGGTTTTGCTCAGAGTATCTCCTATGAAGGGGATTATGCATTTCGAGAAGAAGGGGAAATTGGCACCGAGGTATGTGGGGCCGTTTCCTATTATTGAGCGGATCGGACCAGTTGCGTATAGACTTGGATTACCGGAGCATTTGCATCGGATTCACGATGTGTTTAATATTTCCTCGCTAAAGAAATATCTTAGAGACGATTTGGCTCATTCTCACATTGCTTTGGAGGACATCGATCTCCAGCCTGATAGCTCCTACGAGGAGGGGCCGATTGCTATTCTGGACCGAAGTGAACGGAAACTGCGGTCAAAGATAGTTCTGTTAGTGCGTGTGCAGTGACGATATCATAATGTCGAGGAGTCCACATGGGAGCGCGAGGATGAGATGCGTGAAAGTTATCCAGATTTGTTCTTACCAGGTACTTTCTAGTTTCGAATTTCGGGACGAAATTCAGTTATTAGGGGGGAAGTATGTAATACCCCGTATTTTTGTGATATTTATTTATGGGATTAATTGAATTAAATGTGTATTAATTGGAAATTAATCCGGATTAAAATACTAACGAAATGCGAGTTGTTATTTGATTATAATGTGTGTATATGATTATATATGAATATTGAATTATGAAATTTGTCGTGAAATTGAAATACGGCAATTTGGAAATTTTGTTGGGACACATGTGACAGTCGCGTCAAGAATATAACTCTGTTAATTAAAAAGTGAATTTTATTTCTATTAACTGTATGAACGTTTTGAGTGCGGCAACGCGTCCGTAAGGGTCAAAATAGTCAGAAAACACTAGCCGGGGGTTTGGTTTGGGTCCCGGGGCATTTTTAGGCCTTACCGGCAACGTATAAGGGTAGTTTGGTAATTTTGGATTTTTGGGAATTAAAACCCACGAAAATTAGGAATTAATATCTAATTTGGCAATTACCCACTAAACCCACTAATAACCTATTGGTCTACGAGGGTTATTGAAATTAGTTCCAAAAACCTCCTAAGGCAAAACCCTAGCCACCATTTACTTTGGAGAAGAAGACTTGTAGAGAGAGAAAGAGAGGGATTCTGCAGAGAGAGAGAGAATCGTTCATCAATTCGACATCAAAATCAGAGATACACATAAGGCAAGTGGTTTAATTTCGTTTATTACAAAGAATGTTTCTTCCATGCATAGGAAATTGACAGAATTTGTATTGTTCTTGGGAGTTTGATAAAAAAAAACCATTAATTGGAATTAGAACTTGTATTTTGATGAAAGGATTGCATGTAGAATTGTGTTAGGATGATTATTCTGATGGAAATACACATTGTTCATAACAAAAACGGATTTAATTATGCCCATTGGTGACTTTAAAATTTTAGGGTTCATGTTCATGTGTTTTGGGGATAAATGAAGGGATTTGATGATTCAATGATGTTTAGGAAGAATTGGCTCTATATAAACGTTAATATATGACCTATGTATGTTTAGAAATGATTAGAACGCATATACAATTGTTGGATTGATGTTTAAATGAGATTAGAGGTGAAGAAAAGTTGGAAAAACGAGATAGGGAAAATCTGGGCTCGAATCTGGCCACTCGTTAGAAGACCTGCCCAGGTCGTTCGAACGAACTTCTAACGAGTTGACCTTTGACTTCTAACGAGGGTGATGTTCATTTGATGCCTTTCGTTCGAACGAGATCTCGTTAGAAAGCCCACTTCGTTCGAACGAACTCTCGTTCGAACGAGACTTCTAATGAGCTGACAGTTTAGGCTTTTTAGCCTGTTTTGATTCCGAGTGTCCCGTAACCTTGCTTATATGTGGAGATAACCTTTCCTTGATGAGTAATTGATACATTTGGGATAATTAAGATGTAATGAGGGGTAAAATATAGAAGGTGATGTGAACCAAATGGAAATTTATGGATTAGTACGTGAGTGTCTATTACGACGTGAGAACAATTGACGGCTTGATTAATTATATTAATCGGGAATATGTAAATTGTGTAATATTATATATCGGTACGAGAATGAGAAGTGTACCACAAATAAATTATGGTGCTTACTAAGATGTGTGCATACTTAGTATATGTATATAATTTTATGTGTATGACATACCTACCATACTTGCTATCACGGGAGGTTTACGTTCGCTTAGGGCCTTCTAATACTTGTGTTGCCCGGATTTAGATTGGTTACCTCGAGAACATAGGTCAGAGAAGGACTTATTGGGATATTAATAAGTCTGCTGATCGTGGGAGCGTAGGTATGTGCGTGACCCATGTGATGTGACTGTGTTCACCTCCATTGTTTGTGATTGTTGTTATCTGAGAACGATTCCTGAGAGATTCGGAATGCGTGATCCTTATGTACATGATGTACCGGGATGGATAGCAGAGTATGTGTGCACCGCAGCTTAGTCTCGGGGTGCTTGTTTTGTATATTTATGGCTTGAATAATATACACTTAATTAATGGGAACTTTCATGTTGGTATTGTGAATATGGTTATGGTAATGTTTTGAGAAAACATAACGGGTTAACCGGTAGTAAATTGTATTACTAATTGAGAATCTGAGTTTAAGTAAAGCCCTCTATTTATTTGATAACGCTAGAATGTAATAGGGGAATCGAGTAGTAAGGGGTAGAACTTATTACGGTTTGGTTAGATATGTATGTCATTTAGATGGGTATGGTACGTTAGGAGTGCACATGTAGTCGAGAGGTGAGAAATTCATGTGAGTGCACGTCCTAACATGTATTTTGCATTTAATGTTTTAATGTTATTAAAACACTTGCTGTTTTTAAAATGATTTCCACTTTCGGGCTCTGACCCATTTGCTTTCAAATCTATTTTTTTAAAAACCATTTTAGGTGCCCAGCCACAAGGACACCATGCTTAGGATCCTCATTCAGGTGACGAGCTGTAGCTGTTTGTGGAAGTTACAGGACTTTGCTTGTAGACGCTTCATCTATCTTGACTCTATATTCAGCATTTATCATTTGTAGGGCATGTCGCCTATTTCTTTTAGAGACATTTTATTTATCTCAGTTATTCAGACTTCTGGCATGTAATTATTTCAGGATTTAGACCGGTCATATTATTTTCAGTTGTGGGATTGTTGTGAGGAGTTTTCCTCCGGACTTATTATTATTTCATTGGTTATTCTATTGGTTCGTTATGGTGAATTGTTGTTATTCTTTCATTATTCTTTTACTGCATGTTAATTAGATTTAAAATTTGGCAACTTACTTTTTAAATACTAGGTGGTTAGTAATCATAAAAATGTTTTCGACAGTGATGCTATTAACTGAACCAACTTGGCATTTTGTATTAATATAATAAAGGAGTAGCTACCCGGTATTTAATTAGTCGGGGTGTCACATAAAGGAGGTCCTCACATCGTTATGGCATCCCCATCACTCATGGATGATTATACCCAAAGGTAGAGCGTTCTTAGCCTCATTTTTTTATTCAATTAAATATTTGAATAAAACATGGATGTTAGGATCTTTAACTATTTAGGTTGGTTACTTTAAACTCATTAAATGGGCTCCTAATTCCTTCCCATCTACTTTGGTATCTTGTACTTCGCAGGTATGGGTTAGGTCCATGGACCTACCTGATGAATTTTGAAATTTCTGTTTATTGTTGTAAATTTCTAGAGGGGTAACTATACCCATTTGAATTGACCCATCAACTTTAGAACTAAAATTTGGATTGTGTGTTAGAGTGCGTATTGAAGTGGATTTTTCATACACTGTTCCTAAAAATTTTGTCATTAAGGGAGATGGGTCTAAGATTTCTATTAATATATCCTTAGTATCTTCTCTATCATTTTGTGATATCGGCATGTGTGTTTGTCACCCAATTTCCACATGTAACTTAGTTAAAATGAGTGTTAGAACTCTCCATGTTATGAATGACGTTGGGAAAAGGAAGAAGGTTGAAATTGTTGAAAATTGCATGCAGGCGTAAAAACAAAATTGTTGATCAAATACGTCAAGTAATAATAGTTTTTAGTGTAGATAAAGAGTCCACTATGCATCAAAGTCATCCATAGAATTCAGAGATTAACACTGATAAGGACGTGGAGGGAATAAATCAGGTTGTTACGTGTGATCATCCTAAAAATTTTGTTGGTATTAAGGTCGTGAGCGTTTCGAATCATTCTTACCTACTAGATTCTATTGATACTCAAAAGATGGTTGTGTATCACAGCATGTGGCTCCCAAAAGCAACATAGTACAAAATTTTGTGGATTGTGATAAACCAAAGTTTCCTTAGAGTTTTATGGGAATAGTGGAAGCTAATAATTTTAAAGTAGGGTTCGAGATTAATGACGAGATGCCCTCTTTAGAGGAAATCCCAAATATAGATCATACCATCTCATACAATTTAAAAGTCCAAATCACTGTAAAAAAATGATGCACGTGCATTTAATGATAGTCCTAGGTTAAATTTATATGTGGAAATTCATAATACAACCCCATATTCTGATTTAGTCGCTTCAGACCCATATACCGTGGCATTAAGACAATTTGAAAATACAAATTCTTATAATTTCATCAAGTATGATTTGGGTATCTCTACTAGTTCAGCTCAAGCGCATGCTTTTCGTGAAGGCTCGATTGGTTAAAAATTTGGAAAAAATCAAATTACACACGTGAGAAATTCCTTTGAAATTTTAAGAAACATTGGAGATGTATCAAACGGCAGTCAAGACATGGTGGCTAAAGAAGCTCATCCTAAGGGTGTATCTAAATATGCCAACGAAACTTCACTTGGCATGTTTTTGGACTCTTTTCCAACTTTAAGTTATGAAGAAAAACTAGCTCTTACATATAACTTAAAATCTTCTGCAATTCGATCAAAATCTCATAAATATGCATAGTCTAAGTTTATCAGTGTAATGGGGATACTATAAATTCCCATATTTTTCTCTTATTTTCTGTTTAAATTTTCTTTAGTACTTGCAATAGCGCCTTAGGAGAGGCTATTTGTCCTATGTTTATGAATAATGGTTTCTAGAAAAAAAAACTTACACGAGTTTGCGAATTTTTTGAAAATTCAAAGGGTTTCTAAGCAAGCACCTTGACAATGATTAATAGTGTGAAACTTTCATTAAAGGTTATCATTTCTTTTAAAACAACAACAATGATTTAATTTTTCACATTTTGGGATATTCGAAAGGGAAATGATTGATTTTAAGGAATTTGTTACAACGTAAAAATTAATTTAAATCATAAAAAAATGCGCTATTTAGTTTGGTGTAATATTACAGAAAAAATTATGTTATTCTGTTAACAATCATTCACGAATAGCGTTGGCTAAAAACTAGTTATTTAGTAAAGTGGTGAACACAAGCATGTTGCACATCATCCCTACAGATTATAAATTTTTCATATTAGCGCTCTTTTTCCAAAATTTTCGCAAGTAAATAACTCTCATTCCAATAATTTAATTTTCATCCATAATTAATTTTATTACAGTAGGAAATTTAAAATACATATCAACTGATGTGAGTTTAGTAGTAAGATTAGAAAACTAAAATAATCACAAATTAAGGAATATTCAGTCGAATCGTTATTGATAGGTAAACAAATATCAAAGTGATAGATTATAATAAAGGGAAACAATCATTTCACTTCTCCTAGGGGAGAGGATTCACATGATTTCTTCATTGGTGCTCAAAAGTAAACGCCATTATTTTTATTGTAGAACAACTTAGCCAATACGGGGAGAAGGTTCAACAAAGATCCGAACACGGTTTGACACGAAATCTGCTGTAAGAACATTACCTTCTGGAATCACTTGAATAATAGCATCTGGCATATCTTTCAATATCTTCTCCTCAGCTTCTCTAGTTGTCAAACCCACCACATGAGGCCATGATGTTTTTTTGCATCCCAAATCTATTAAAAGATTCCAAACAATATATTGGGCCTGTTTGGTTTGCAACTATAATTATGTTTCCTGTGTTTAAATACAATTCCGATAAAAATATGCATTTGGCAACCTATTTTTAAACACTGAATTATAATATTTCTGTGTTATAATCAAGTTTTTCAGAAAACAGGTTGAGGGTCTTTTATAACTTCTGTTTTTTACTTTTCAACTAAGAACTATTCATTCTTAATATTTTAATGCATTTATACCTGAATATATAATATACATACATAATACATTAATATTTGTGTAATTCTTATATTAAAAAATATATATGTACATGTACACAGAATTACGTATGGAATAATATAAAGTTAAATAATGTTATTAATAGATACATGATACTTATATATTATTTATACATGTATTATAAATGTATGGAATAATATAAAAAATATATATAGTACATATGTATTGAAAAATATTATCAATTCATGTATGTATATAATTTTATAGTGAATTATACATGTAATATATATATATATATATATATATATATATATATATATATATATATATATATATATATATATATATATATAAGACACACACACAGAGATAAACTCCCCAACATACCTCATTAAATATACATACAAATACATGATATTAAGTGTACATATATTTAATTTATGATGTATGTATGTATGTATGTATGTATGTATGTATGTATGTATGTATGTATGTATGTATGTGTACATGCATGTATTATGTATGTATGAAAGTTTTATGTATGTTTATATATATACACACATGATATAAATATACATGTTTGTCAATTTTGTAAAAAAATTCAAAAAACAGTATTTAAAAACAAATTTGTCAAACGCACACCAATAATTATAAACACAGAAAACTGAATTTTAAAATTGTATTTAAAAATAGCGTTTAAATCGAGTATTCTGAATACAGAACCAAACGGGCCAATATGTAAACTTTGTTACAAGTATTAAGGGACACAATTTCAAAAACGACACAAAATGGACACGGCGTTTAAAGTTTGTGAACGATGTTTTTGACAAGAAGTCATGTCGTATTCGTATCAAAGTTAGGCCGATCTTTTTGACAAGAAGTCATGTCGTATTCGTATCAAAGTTATGAATCGTATTATTGTGTCATATCATATTAATCATATTTTTACTTGGGTTATTGTATATTTTTGTTTAATTGTCAAGAAGTCACGTCGTATTCGTATCAAAGTTAGGCTGATCCTTTTGACAAGAAGTCACGTCGTATTCATATCAAAGTTATGGATCGCATTATTGTGTCATGTCATATTAATCATATTTTTACACGGATCATAATATATTTTTTTTAATTGAGTGTAATATTTAAGAATCATGGAAACCCATGTCATATTTTTTAATGCGTCACAACTCATGTTAGTGTGCGATAAAAAAAATATAGTCGGGTTCGTACATGACCCAAAACATGAATCATGAATGCTTCTAAAGAATATGACTTACTTCATTCCTTGGTTAGCTGTTGAGTCTTCTGCTTGGCGATAATATTGTTACTAAGATATAACAATGCAAGAACTAGTACATAATAAAAAAAAGGAAAATGTTTATATACACTGGGTGGTAGTATCGGTTTAGTATCGCTACTGTTTTATTTGTTTGTATTATGGTGTGGATGCCTCCAGGAAATACTGTAGGACCTACCAAAATACAATTAAATAAAACACATTTAGTACTAAATCGATACTTACACCCGATAAGAATATCATTACTCTAAAAAAATAAAATAAAAATAAAAAATAAAAATGGAGAGAACGCGATATTATTTTTACTCGCAAGAAATCTTCCATGATAACAACTGTCCAAAAGCTATCTGCACCACTTTCACGTGGCAATAAAATAATTTCCAACGAGAGTTACAGGACAAATAAATTTATAATTTTGACGAGTGGATTATTACAAATTTCAAAACCAAATTAAAAACGAATTGTATGAATTTTATAAGAAAAATGTGTTTATAAAATTCAGCCCTCCCATTTTAATTATGACGAGTTAGTGCACTGTCTGTATTAACCAAGTCAACCCCATTACATCCACCAACAAGTCATGCTACACGTACAACAGTTATGCAGCAAAAGTAGGAGCAGTTTTGTAGCAGCGCTAAGTCAAGAACTTAAGCAGTTTTTTGTAGCAGTTCCACTTCAGCAGTTGAGTTCTAAACATCACACGTCCCATGCTTCATGCATTCATCTTCAACCATGTACATGTGTATAAATATGTGTCTGAGATGCTACTGTAAAAGATAATATATAAGAAAACAGTTCTTTAGAAAACCAACTGTTAAATACCATTTGGTTATTATGGTATCAGAGCCACTGTAATTTTTTTTTCTTCTCTTCTCTACTTTCCATCCTTTTCTCTATCAACAATAACAAAAAAAAACACACAATATTTCTTCCTCCTCAAACAGTGACATCTCCTCTCCCTCACCAGCTGTCACCCTAAGTCATTCTCAGCACTATGTCACTATCAAACTTGACAGCAAAAACTATCTCTACTGGATAACACAAATGGAACCTTTTCTCAGTGGCCAAAACCTTCTTCGGTTCGTTGACGGAACTTATATGTGTCCCTCCGATGCACCAACGGCAACTATTTGGAAACAACAGGATAAATTAATTGTTAACATGCTCGTGGCCTCCCTTACTCTTGAAACAATTCCTATTGTTATTGGCCTCCAAACTTCGCAATAGATATGGAAAGCTCTTGTAGATGCCTTTTCATCCCCATCTGAAACACGAGTTCTTAATCTCCATCTACAACTTCATCGTCTTCAGCAAGGGGATGATTCTGTCACAACCTTCCTTCATAAAGCCAAGCTCCTTTTGGATGAACTCAATGCCGCTATACATTCTCTTACCCCTGCTGAATTTAATATCCACATCTTTAAAGGACTCAGGACTGAATTCAAGGATCTTGTGACCACCCTCACTGCCAGGCCTACCCCTGTCACATTTTCCGAACTCCATTCCCTTTTATTAAGCCATGAATTCATCAATAACGACCACTTACAATCCTTATCCAAAACTCCACCCACAGGCCGCATACCTTCCCCTCACCCTACTGCTCATCAAACAATTCCTCACTCTAACCAGTCCACAAACCCACATCCCAATTCCCCCCACTCCCACAATTTTCATAGCCACACATCCTACATGCCATCTCGTGGTCGTGGCCGCGGTCGAGGTCGTGGTCGCTACAACTCCTCTCGCCCTCCATTTCCATCTCGATGCCAAATTTGCAGTACCTATTATCACACAGCATTATCTTGTCCCCACAAGTTTAACGTCCCATATTCACCTTCTCCCATCGCTCATTTCACCCACACCCCACTTTCTCAACCTAGTTTACTTCCCACCCCTCCATAACCACTAATGAATTGGCTCCCCGATACTGGAGCTTCCCACCACGTCACCCCAGATCTCACTTGTCTCCAACATCCCTATGAATATTACGGCCCGGACACAGTTCACATTGGTAATGGTTTATGTCTCTCCATTTCACATATTGGCACATCTTCTATTTCTACTCCCTCCACTACTCTTACTTTAAATAATATCTTGCATGTTCCTACCATTTCTAAATCTATTTTATATGTTCAACAATTTACTCGTGATAATGATGTCTACTTTGAATTCCATCCTTCTTATTGTGTTGTCAAGGATCGCCGCACCAAGACCCCTCTTCTTCAAGGAACAATTAACAATGGTCTCTACACAATCTCCTCGTCGACGGCATCATCATCATCTCCACAAGCACTTCATACCATCAAAGCTTCCTCCACATGTTGGCATAATCGACTTGGGCATCCTCACTATCAAGTTCTCCACCGCATTCTTCATCAAAATCAACTACCGTTTCGATCATCAAGTCCAAATCAACTTTGTGTCTCTTGTCAAATGGGCAAATCCTCCAAGAAGCACTTGTCTAGTCGTGTCAAGTCATCTCCCTCTGTACTGCATTTACTTTTTAGCGATGTTTGGGGACCATCTCCTGTTATGTCTACGGATGGTCATAAATACTTTGTAATTTTTGTCGATCACTTCTCGAATTTTATTTGGTTTTATCCTATGAAGCAAAAGTCTGATATTTACACTATTTTCATTCATTTTCAAAAATATGTTGAACGCCAATTCAACACTAAAATTAAAAACGTACAAACTGATTGGGTTGGAGAATTTCGCAAGTTGGATTCCTTTTTTACATCTTGCGGAATTCATCACCGTTACTCATGTCCTCATACCCACGAACAGGTTGGATTTGTTGAACGTAGGCATCGACATATAGTTGAAACCGGTCTCACTCTAATGACCCATTCATGTGTTCCTAAAAAATATTGGCACTTCGCCTTTGACAGTGTTGTATTTCTCATTAATCGTATGCCCACACGCACTTTATCTCACACCACCCCATTTCAAAAACTATACTCTCAACCTCCTAATTACAAGTTTCTCAAAGTTTTCGGATGCCTTTGCTTCTCGCATCTTCGTCCCTATAATACTCACAAAATAGACTTCTGTTCTCAACCTTGTATTGTTTTTGGGCTACACCTCTAATCAACATGGTTATAGATGTCTGAACCTTAATACAAATAGAATTTATTATGCGCAACATGTTCGTTTTGATGAATAAGTATTCCCCTTTTCCCACTCCAATTCACAAGTTCCCACTCCTATATCTACTCCTACAACACAACCATGGGCATCTGCCTCTACTCTGCTCCCACAAACAACACTAGTTTCTCCATTAATTACACCACCCGCTACAAAATCGGCACATACCACTCCCACTCCAGTACACTCTCTGCCTAACTCACAACCCTTAGACACTCCACCTCACGACACAAATCTCTACCCTCCGCCACAACCCTCTGCCCCTCTCCCACGTCTCTCGAATCCCATCTCAATCTACAACCCAGCTGGTCTTAATTTATCCATTGATCTTGGTACCGTTCCTACCTCATCCTCTAGTCGTTCTCACCCCATGCAACTTCGCTCTAACTCCAACAAAAACTTTTCTCCTGCTCCCACATCCCATTTCATTACTACTGAGTCACGCGAACCCACCTGTTTTACTATGGCCAACAAAGACCCCAATTGGCGCCAAGCCATGACTGCGGAACTTAATGCTCTCGTCCAAAATCACACGTGGTCCCTTGTTCCACCCACACCCACCATGAATGTTATCGGGTGCAAGTGGGTCTACCGTATCAAACGTAAGCCCGACGGATCCATTGATCGTTACAAAGCTCGTTTAGTCGCTAAAGGATTTCATCAAGAGTATGGGCTGGATTTTAATGAAACGTTTAGTCCCGTTGTCAAAGCAACCACTATTCGAACTGTGCTCTCTATTGCCGTTTCTCATGGCTGGTCCATTATACAATTAGATGTTAACAATGCATTCCTCCATGGTTTTCTCACTGAAACTGTTTTCATGGATCAACCTCCTGGTTTTAAAGACTCCACCCACCCGACTCATGTGTGCAAACTTCACCGCTCACTCTATGGCCTCAAACAAGCACCACGTGCTTGGTTCCACCGTCTTACCCAATATCTTCACACCCAAAATTTCACGGGATCAAAAATTGACTCGTCTCTCTTCATTTACCGGGTTGGTACTGATGTGTTGTATCTCCTTATCTACGTTGATGATATAATTTTAACAGGAAATAACCCCGTTCTCATCCAAACTCTCCTCGCCAAACTTGGCACCGAGTTTTCTCTAAAAAATCTTGGTTCCCTTCACTACTTCCTAGGTGTTGAGATTGTTCCCACTTCCACCGGTATCCTACTATCTCAACAGCGATACATTCTTGATCTGCTTCATCGTCACGACATGTCTAACTCCAAACCTCTCACTACTTTATTTCCCACCAATCTCAAAATCTCTATCACCGACGGCACACCCTTAAACGATCCCACTCCTTATCGTCAAGTCGTTAGTGCCCTCCAATACCTAACCCTAACCCGTCCCGACATCTCCTTTGCCGTTAATAAAGCTTACCAATTCATGCACTCCCCAACTGACACTCATTGGTCCCTTATCAAACGCATCCTCCTCTACCTCAATCACACCTTGTCTTATGGCCTCCACATCACTCCAAACTCTTCTCTCCACTTACAAGCCTTTACGGATTCCGACTGGGCCGGTTGCATTGATGATCACAAATCAACGGGTGGTTTTGCTATTTTCCTTGGTTCCAATCTTGTTTCCTGGCACTCGAAGAAACAAAAGACAATTTCCCGCTCCTCCACTGAAGACGAATATAAAGCTCTTGCCGATGTCTCCACTGAATTAATTTGGATGCAATCCTTGTTAGGGGAACTTGGTTTTCCTTCTTCCAAACCTCCCATCCTATGGTGCGACAATATTGGTGCCACATACCTTTCAGGTAATCCCGTATTTCATGCGCGCACTAAACATATTGAGATTGATTTTCACTTTGTCCGCGATCAAGTAGCAAAGAAAGCTCTTCAAGTTCAATTTATCTCTACAAACGATTAGCTTGCGGATATCTTCACTAAAGGCCTGTCGTCCACGAAGTTCAACTTCATTTGGGACAAGTTGATGCTTATGTCTCGGACACCATCAACTTGCAGGGGAGTATTAACCAAGTCAACCCCATTACATCCACCAACAAGTCATGCTACACATACAACAGTTATGCAGCAAAAGTAGGAGCAGTTTTGTAGCAGCACTGAGTCACGAACTTAAGTAGTTTTTTGTAGCAGTTCCACTTCAGCAGTTAAGTTCTAAACATCACACGTCCCATGCTTCATGCATTCATCTTCAACCATGTACATGTGTATAAATATGTGTCTGAGATGCTACTGTAAAAGATAATATATAAGAAAACAGTTCTTTAGAAAACCAACTGTTAAATACCATTTGGTTATTAGTCTGCACGACCTGGCTAGTGTTTTATACACTTACTACTACATTTGGAACTGCTCAGAAAAATTACAAATTAGATTATTAGATATATGTGGTAATAGTTTAAAACCACTACATAATTGAATTTGCAACCAAGTCCACAGTAATAACTCTCTAGTCTTTTTTTTATAAACACTTCATCCGTTCCAAATTGAAAATTCACTATTTTATTTTTTGTTGTTCCAAATTCATATTCCACTTTCATTTTTTTAACATAATCACCGGCCTAGATTTCTTTATAGTGAACATATGTTAATCTTGTTCATTGATTGAGAGAATCTTTAACCCATACAAAAAAGAGAACATTGACTCTTAATTTGCAACTGAGTGATTAACGATAACGGCGTACTAAAAATAGTTTCATCCATAAGGTCATAGAAAAATGTATTCCCATTCTTTTTACTAATTTTTTTCTTGATATTCACAATCAAAATATACGTATATATTATTACTATACCGTCACTAAATCCAAATTAAGAATAACATTATTTTAATTAGTTACTAAATGTAATTATATTACAGCCGCCATACTTTTTTCCAATTGTATATTTTTTGTCATGAAAATATATCTACATAGTTTTTCGACACTAAAAATTAAAAAGTAAAGACAATACTAAATGTATAATAATTAAATATCTTAGATTACTAATTTATATATTTATATTTTAATGTTATATATCACATTTTAAATGTACTTGTATAAAATTATAACTTTGTAGTTAATAAGTTTAGTGCCAATTAAGTGAAAATAAAGTGTTTGAAAGACAACTCATAAAATTTTAAAATTATCATTATCCTAGATAACCATCCCAAATTCCAGTCATATATTTGAGTGCCTTTTTACAGCATAGAAATTTAATATTGTGGTAACTTAATAACATTACTCATATTTTCAATATATGACTAATACCAACTAGGGGTGCACACAATTCAAGTTCATTCGATTTTACTATTAACCCAGAACTGAAACTAGAGTGATCCGCTCCACTATTGTATTAACGGAAATCGAAATCGATTATGTCAAAAGTTGAATGAATCCGAATTGAGCAGGTTTAAATTAAAGAGAAAGAAACATTTTTCATATCTATAAAGTGTAAAGAGTAGTTCTATTTTGCCCGAATTTTCGACCGAATTTTTGCCGACAAACTGACGTGTCGACCTGCTATTGATTGGTTTTGGGGTCCCGCTGGCGCGGACCCCACAAACCAACCAATAGCAGGTCAACACGTCATTTTGTCGGCAAAAATTAGGTCGAAAATTCGGGAAAAATTGAATTTTTGAAGTGTAAAAATACATATTAGGATCGGCTCCAATTTGACCTATGTTATTTGTTCTGTTCCGAATCAGATAGATTTATGATTGGGCTCGATTTGTATTGGGGTGGAACCGAAACCGATCTAAAAAAATCGTTTGTAAATTTTTTGGAACCCACATTGAGTCGTCGAAAGAAAAAATTACCTGAACCTAACTCGATATGATCAAGGGATTACAAATACTTAGTCCTAATTTTTTGAATATATGTGTGTTTAATCCATTGTCATTATTATTTTTTTGTTGGTCCTATATTTTTATACTTGTCATTCTCTACAAAAAGAGACAATGAAAGTTGAGGAAAGTTTTTGGTGATTATGAGACTTAAAATAATTTAAAAAATACATGGAATGAAAGACTAATAAAATTTTAAAAATTGAATTAAACCCAAAACAACTATATAATCAATTTATTTTGATTGACGGATTTTTCTGATTAAGCTGCGCACACCCATGTTCCCAACACCTACTCATCGGTGTAACGTTACTATCAATGTTTTTGGTGTTGATATTATCTTGAACAATAGAAGTTTATGCGTAGATCCCCTAATACTGCAGATTTTTCATTTTATATTCATTAAGAAATTTGACGCGGCTATCTTCACTTTGGAGTATTAATTATAGCCAGCCAACTTTGACGAGGATTGAGAAGTTTATGCGTAAATGATTGTTTAAACTGAAAAACACATGTCTAAATGTGTAAAAATATCTATTTTGGACCACTTTGAAGTCTCATTCAGGGTTGGATCATATTACAACTTTGGGACCTTCAACGAAAGACACTTGATGTCTATCCAATTTATTTTAGAAAGATATTAATGACTTGTCATAGTTGGCCTTAACGATCCATTAAAATGATGAGTCATTATACATTTTTACCTCCCATTAAATATAATTTAGAAAGATATTAATGACTTGTAAAAGTTCTAACTTACTTTAACTCCTTTTACCACTTGAATGATGAAATGTTATGTGCTTTATTAAAATCTTTTTAAATTATAAATTGTTATGGGCCTCTACAATCACTAAAATTTAATTTGAAAACGTTTTAGTGACCTGCAGAAGTTATGAATTATGTTAATGCATCCTAGGGTGTGTTGGATTGAAGAATTGTTATGTGCTCCCATTAATTTTAACTTTTTTGTGTTTTATTGACTTGTCTAAATTATGAATTATTTTAACACGCCTCAATGGCCTAATGAAAATAGAAATTGGTATGCATTTGTATGACCCCTAAAATTTAATATGTACATATCCTAGTGACGTATCGAAATTACGAATTATTTTAACTCATTTTAACATCCCTTTAAAATAATAAATTATTATACTCCTCTACAACCCGTTAATTCATTTGATAGGTTTTAGTGACCGGTCAAAAATATTTTCTTTTCACGAGTCTCAACAAACTATTGGTTTGATAAATTTTTGTGTTGTTCGCGTTTTAGTGACTCTTTAAAGTTTAAAATAATTTGTATTATGGGCATTGGTGATCCAATTAAATTTATATCCATTGAAATGGTAAAATTTTCAATGTCCTTGAGGCCTATAAAATTCTACCCCACTTGGCTAAAAAATCAAAAGTGTCACTTGAGGATTCATATACAGTCTAAGATATTAAATTTTGTCTCTATGGACTAAAAATCATTGTAAAAATGATATAGTCTCAAACAACGTATAATTTGCTCTTAAGATTACCATTCATGGTTAATGGCTTAAAATGCAAGACTCATCAATGTGTCATTGATAGAGAACGCAATTAACATTGTGTGGATAATGGGACTAAAAAATTAGGTGGCTCCAAAGGTCTTCCCTAATTTTTTTCCATAATGCTAGAAACAAACAAACAAATAAACAAATAAAAAGTGATGTTGCTAAGACCACCCACATTATATAAATAGAAAATATTAAATCTGTCAATGGGTCCAACTTCATCTTTTTTACCTTCAAATCACAAGACTCTCATTTTCTTTCAATCATATTTTCTGCCACTACTCTCTCCCCAAGACCACCACACTATCACCAAGAACATTACCACTAACACATCTCTATATATACCTTATTTTACTTTACTACTCAAACATTCATTTTGTAGACTTAACCTCCTTAGCTATTGAAATGACTTCCAGTAATCCACCATCACTAACACCAATAACTTGTTATACGGAAAGGTGTAAAATCATTCTTAAGAACACCCTAGTATTAATCACGAACACATTAATATGATTAAACTTTAGCATACAATTGTTCTTAATAAAAGGATCTTGGATCTTCATGTTTTCACAAAATACGTATAAAAGATAGAAAATAAGACTTACCTTGATCAAGGATCAATCTTGATTAATTGTTGCATCAATCTACCTTCTTAAAAAAAACACTCTAATGGAATCTCGGAGTTTCTCTCTCACTTCAGAAATAGTGTGTTATGAGATCACTCCAGATGGTGTATGGCTCCTCTATTTATAAGGGGAAGAGGGCCTGAATCCTAATCAAGGTGGAACTCTTTTTCAAGTCTCCCACTAATGCCACTAACCATCATGTGACTAACGGATAAGATTGACCCAATCTTCTAATATTCGTATTTATCACGTTCCTAATTAATTATCTGATATTTATCAAGACCACATAATTGAGAAATTCATAAATTCGGAATTTAATATAATTGAAATTAAATAATTAATTTCGACACTGAATATTAATTTCCAACAGTCTCCCACTTGGTCTTAATAATCCTCATAATTAAATTAGGTACCATAAGGTGCACAATAACTGATAAATATAGTTTGCTTAAATCAAACAATTCACGGATGCGAGTCATGGCGGTTCCATGCTATTCAAGAGCATGGTTCCTTTCATGTACCACAACACCAATGTTTCATTCAACTAAGCCTTTAATATTGGGTATCATAATGGCCTCATAATGTCCTTTTGAATAAGGACTATTTCTGTCAATAATAATTCATAATCATATTCATGCATTCACAAAAGACATAAATAATTGAAATCAGAAGCACTTTTATTGAATTTAAGTAATAGTGTCAAACAACTAAGCCAAATAGCAATCATAATTTTACTAATCGAGATCCATCTATTTGACACGTTCCATAAGGTCTTTTGGAGGTAGTCCTTTCGTAATAGGATCTGCTATGTTATCACTCCTACTAATGTGATCAATTGACACTCTTTGTTTTTGAATTTCTACTTTAACTGATAGGTATTTCATTCAACGTGCTACTTTAGGAATACCTAACATTTCTTCATAAAGAAGATTGCAGCAACATTATCATAATATTTCAGCGACTTGATAATAGTGTCGACAACTTCAAGTCCCGAAATGAAGTCACGCTGCCAAAATACATAAGTTGTAGCATCAAGCATGCTACAAACTCAGCTTTCACAATAGTTAATGGATGGATTGTGTTGCATTCCTTCATTATATTTGCTGATAAACCAAAACAAATATTCTTAAGCAAGATTGAACTTCATACTATCCGTACAAACAGTAAATCCGAGTCACAATAATTGTTCATATTTAAATGAATACATACATCATAAATGTGAGCATATAGTCCTTTAAGTATCTCATTACTTCATACACAACTTTTAAACCCATAAGATTATTTTGATTCTCTACTTTCTAAATTCGTGCTTGTATATAGAGAAAATATATAAACTTACTCCCACTGATCTTAAGGTGTATACAAATATACAACGATTAAAAAAAATAATATTATTTCTTAAAATACGTCATGTGGGAAACTTATGTTTATAAAATGATCTCCTAAACATATACGCATGCTTTATAAGACTCCAAAAAGTAATTTTCACATCCACTTCATGTAACTCTCAATCATAATGAGCTACTAATGTCATAAGAATTCCATGTCCTTACATATAATTGAGAAGGTTCATTTATAACCTTTTCTTCATTAATAGTGAAATATTTTAGTACAATTTATCTTTATCTCGTTTAACTACCGTTAGTGTCGCGTTTGGTCTTGATGACCCCCTTATGTCCGACTTTAGTGCATCAATTATGTAATTCAACGATATTTCAACCTTAGTTGTAGTCCATTAGTTTCCCTTCTTATGACTTTTGAAAATAACACCATGTCATTATTTATCCCTACACCAAATTCATGTTCATGTAGATACACCACATAATCATCGAGGATAGTAGACCTTTTAGGATCTTCTTAATACTATTCCTTATGATTTTATCTACATTTCTCTGATGGTGACAATACTACCATTTAGTAGTTGATAATTTATTTGTTCTTTGTTGTTTAGATAATCTAACAACTTAAAAGAACAAGGATTCAAGAAGGTTATCGGTAATGGAATAAGTACCCTACCTTCCTTTATAACCATATTTCATGATTTTCTACTACCATTAATTTCACCTTCATAATGAATTTGACTTTAATGCAAGAAATACGTGTCAATGACAATTATATGATCTATGTAGGTCCACTTTAAGGGAAGTTTCTCATAATCTCCCACTTGGGCCACATAGGTCATCCTTATATTAGACATCGTAATACCTTAAGAGCATAACTCGACTATCAAAATTTGTAAGAGACATTACAAAAATCTTGTCCTCGAAAATTATGAAAAAGAGTCTAGATTTAATTTGGCATAAGATTTAAAGAGGTTCATCAATAACGCTACGATTATGATACAGGATCAAACAAATCTTTAAAGAACTATGTCCTAACTTTATTTTGTACAAAACATCAAAAGGAATATCATAACCCTTGAAAAAAATATACATCAAAAGATTCTTTAGAACATATCCCTCACGATCAAGTCTAGACAAACATTTTCCAAAAAAAATTGAGGGTTTATGAAAACAAATGGCAATTTGATTCTCCAAGAACAAAGAAAAGAATCTTATTAGCATTTCTAGTTTCTTTTGTAAGAAATCCTTGCATCAAAAGTAAATACTTTCTATAACACAATAGGTATAACTTGCAAACTCTACTGAGATGAAAAACTCGTTTCGAATCATAAAAGATACATATTATCTTTATCATTATTAGTCTGAGTGTGAAACATATAAACAAACTTAATTTGTTTAACTAAATTAAATATGAAATTTTTAGAGAAACAAAATGGGATACAATAATATGTGGTAAGATAATGAGATAAATTGTTCACTTCATTAATACTTTGATTTAACAACACACACATCGATTACATGATAATAAATTCAGTGCATAACTGTGAGTTTTCTTCAGTAGTAACCGTGAAATATCGATTATATGATGATTGTAAATTATTTTATTGGGTATAATGTTATTTCATTATATTGTACACGATATTTGTGCACAACTTATTTTCACATACTATAATAATGTATGTTATCTATGATGTTCATTCAATCACTCAAAATTGATTTCCTGTAAGGAATAACCTTGCTTGAAGAAATAAACTCAATATACCCCATTAATATCTTTACAATTATAATCATCACGAGTTACTACTACCATCATCTTTACATTTAATATTCATTGCCATTCTAGTTGGGTCATTGTAGTGATTACCAAACATCTCATAATATGAATATTACATTACGTAAAGACTTACATACACAAGTCAATAAATTTTTCACTTATTTTCATTAAATATCGCATGAACAATAAACTAAATTATTCATGTTTATGGTTTTCATAAACTTAATTGGTGATATGATAGTGAAAGAAACTATGGCATCTGCGTTTGACGACCATTATTACCTTCCCAAAATATATATCACCACTAACATTTTGTTCAATTATTGTAATCACAATAAATGAATAAACAATAATATGTATGCAACATCATGAAGTATCATCATCCTAGCATTCAATATCATACATGGACCCGTAAGCAAGCAAAATATGCATGATATTAAAGCATTAGTCCAATATTTATATCTTCTGGAATGGATCACTTTAATGAACATGAAACATTATATTATATAAATATTAGAGATACGCATACATGTTCAAAATACCCGTAATACATGAATAATTATATTATTGTCTATTCCCTAACTTGAAATTCATGAAAAATTAGACATAATGTGAAAATCAAATAGACAAAGAGTTTACATGAGATATTACACAAATAATAGTAAATGGAAGACATAAATCATTTACTTTCGCTTCATCACTTATGTATGAGTAACAAATCAGAAATATTGATCCAAATCATTCATGGTCATACTAATGCACAATACGGTTATAATCACAATTATCATACTAGTGGCATATGTAAATATGACTTTTAACATTGATGCCAATTATTTAACATTTACAAAAAAATCCAATGTTTATTTCATTCAAATTTCAGCATCTGTTGCACTTCAATTTAATCTTATAACAAACATTAGGATAATATGAAATGACTACAAGTATAGTATCTTCACATGTAATCTTAGCCTGTATTTGACATTTGATTAAACTGAAAGAATACCTACTTATGAGTCTCAAATTTGCAAGTCATGCATTCAAATATGCATGTATGCAACGAATAAATCTAGTCTCCGCACATATGAATTGTAACCTGTGTTTGGCATTTAAACCAACTTAATGGGAGTACTAGAATTAAAATAAATAATAATTTTGATTTTCAACCACATGAATCGTTGGCCCGTGGTTGACACGAGACTCATTAAAACACGAATATCATAATATTCAACAATATGAATCATTGGCATGTGTTTGGCACGAGACTCATCAAAATATGAATATTAACAATAACGCAAGTCTAATATCCTACCATATGAAATATGTTGGCCTGTGTTTGGCACGAATATTTAACAAAAAAAAAGGATCATTAGAGCAAGGTTTTATAACAATTATAGATAAAACATACATGAAATATGAGAAAACTTAAATTTTTCCAAAAAAAAAAATGAGTTAGCGTCATGGAACTGTAGGAAATTACTCCAGAATCTCAAATATTTGACAGAATTCAAAAAAAAAATTTGGAAGTCACAAACATTATTTATGCAAAATCAATGTCCCCAAAAATATTATACTCAAAACTTAATGTATAATTAATGGTCCAAATATAGATGCATACATAATAATCAAATATTTACAATTATAGATTAAGACACTTTCATGTCTTCCCCATCCAACACCATATAAATATTATTGTCAAAACATCAATTCATAATTACATTAGGACCTTTGGGCTACCAAATATAGATTATGCACAGTAACCAAATATATCAAAATGTTATTGTCAAACACATAATCATTCATCTAATATTCAAAATTTTATATTGAACTCTTTCATTAATACCAAACACTACATAACATGAATATTAGAACAACCATGAACATAAAAAATAGCCCCTGTGGTGAAAAAAATACATAATATTCGAAAAATCGTAATTTTTGCCAAAAATAAAAAATTTGAGTTAGCACCACAGGGATGTAGATAATTACTCCAGGATCTCAAAACAATTTGCGGAATTCAAAAATTAATTTTCTGGAATGAGATATTGACGCCAACATTATTACCAAAAACGGCAAAAACGCAATTTTAAGGGTCTTAACTACGTCAAAACGCAAAAGTAAGGTGGTGCCCACTGTATACAATGGGTTCTGTTTATTTAGACGTTTCCAGTCGACTATGTCAGTTTCATAAAATTTCGAGCAAGTTTTGACCTTTCATTCTCACCAGTGAGTATTGGCGACAGAAGACAAACGTCACAGAAAGTCTCAGACACACTTTAAGAGCAGATTTCATGACAAAAATAAGACGTCACAGAAGGTCTCAGGCACAAAGCAATTTAATGACATAAATAAAAATGTCGCAGAAAGTCTGAGGCACATATTTCATTATAGACGAAGATCAATAAGGAAAATCATGAGATCTTAAACTTTAGCTCTGATACCACATGTAAAATCATTATTAAGAACACCCTAATATTAATCATGAACACATTAATATGATTAAACTTTAGCATACAATTTTTCTTAATAAAAGGATCTTGGATCTTCATGTTTTCACAAAATACATATGAAAGATAGAAAATAAGACTTACCATGATCAAGGATCAACCTTGATTGATTGTTGCATCAATCTACCTTCTTGGAAAAAAAATACACTCTAATGGAATCTCGGAGTTTCTCTCCCACCTAAGAAATAGTGTGTTATGAGATAACCCTAGATGGTGTAGGGCCCCTCTATTTATAAGGGGAAGAGGGCCGGAATCCTAGTCAAGGTGGGACTCTTTTTCAAGTCTCCCACTAATGCCACTAACCATCATGTGACTAACGGATAAGATTGAACCAATCTTCTAATATTCGTATTTATCACATTCCTAATTAATTATCTGATATTTATCAAGACCACATAATTGGGAAATTCATAAATTCGGAATTTAATATAATTGAAATTAAATAATTAGTTTCGACACTGAATATTAATTTCCAACAAAAGGTTGACATGCGCCATACAGATGAGGAAAAATAATAATTTTTTTTTCCATTACTACGTAGAGGGGCATTTTTGTAATAAGAATATATACATATTTATCGTTTTTCCTATCTCAATGTCACACTAAATCAAAACCCAACATCCATGTTTGCCACCACCCACCTTCCACTCCCCCTGCCCACTACCGCTCCTACCCATTGAATCTCTCTCTCTCTCTCTCTCTCTCTCTCTCTCTCTCTCTATATATATATATATATATATATATATATATATATATATATATATATATATATATATATATATATATATATATATATATATACCGTCCTGCTCTTGTGCGAACTAGTTCACATTTTAAGAATGAGGACCGGACATGAGTCACCTGGCAGTGAGCTCAGAAAAGAGAGAGAATGTGCCTATAATTTAGGCGATAATTTCTAGGCGTACCGTTAGGTGACACATGTCCTGTCCGCATTCTTAAAATGCGGACTAGTCTGCACAAGAGCATTATTATATGTATATATATATATATATATATATATATATATATATATATATATATATATTCATCTTCCTCCCTCTCTCACCCCCCCCTTCAACACATATAAACACGAATGACATCCTCGTCCTCTCTCCCCCCCACACTAATATATGGAGTTGAATATGCACACACATGAAATCTTCATCTTGATCGCCATCTCTTCTCATATTTGAAGTTTTTAAAAGTTTGAAATCTAGATTGAAATTCTTAGATCTAAATTACTTGGGCTGAAATTTAATTTAATTTTTTTTATAGATTGACTGGAAATGAACAAATCAATGTAGATTATGGCTATATTTATCTAGATCTAGAATTGTGGATCATTTTTTAAAATTAATTAAAACTGTTTGAAAACAAATGCTACTCTATCTGGAAAAAATAATATTATAACTTTCTAGTTGAGATAAATTAATATGTGATATAGTAACCACACTATTTCCAATTATTTTAAATATTTGTTAGCCATTTTCATTTTTTTTATTTTTTCAAGATTTTTTTAATAATTTTTTGCATTTTCATATTTTTTAATTTTTTTAAGTTTTAGATCCTTTAAATATATTTTTCGTTATTTTCAAATGTTCCAAATATTTCTTTGCAATTTTGAGTTTTTTTTATAGTTTCGAGTTTTTTAAATAATTTTAACTATTTTTCAATATGTTCAATGTTTTTTTGTAAGTTTCGAATATTTTAAATATATATTTTTTTTATCATTTTTAAAAGGTTTAAATATTTATTTTTCACTTCCAGTTATTTCTCTCAATATTCTAGGTTTTCTAATACTTTTTAAATTTCTTGAATATTTAATTTCCATATCCAAATTTTTCTTGATGTTGTAATGTTTTTCTGTAATTTATATAATATAAAAAATTTAAATTTTCCTCTAAGTTGGAATGAAAAAATACCCTTATTTTTAGTCATTTTCACGGCACATGAAAAAAGTTAACGATTTTAGTGTTATAAGGTTAGTTGGAGCCGTTTCGAAAGTTGGGAGAGTTAAGTCGAGAAAAGAAATGTTCAGGTGGTGAGCTAAAAGAGGGGGAGGGATGTAAAGTTGAGGGGTTAGGTGTAACTAACCCTCCCCCACCCCATTTATATACTAGTGTGCATGCCCGTGTCAATGGCACGACGATACCCCCACTCCCCAACCCGTGCCCCCCTCCTCCTTAAAACCCCCTTTTAAAAAAAAAACATAAAGCAAAGCCCATTTTATCTAAAAAAAAACTTTTAGCATGACATTTCACGCATGGGTATGAAATTGAAAAATATTATACAAACATTTTTTTATCATCCATAAGCTACTTTATATATATATATATATATATATATATATATATATATATATATATATATATATATATATATATATATATATATATATATATATATATATATATATATATAGGCTCAGGTGCGGACTTCCCGTACGGACTTTTCGTGCGGACTTTGTCCTTATCCCGTAAGTGGTCCCCTTGTGGTCCCAAAGACTTTTGTTATTTACTCTAGATGGTCCCCCTCTTGTCTTATACTAAAACCTTAATTTAAGACCATATAATTAAAAGATTTATAGTTTAGACCCAAAATTGGTATCAAGACCTTAAAGATTTTAGAACTTCAATAAATTCCGACCAAAACCCAAATTCTGGTATCAGGGCCATAAGACGTTCCTTTAGACTAAAAAGACTTTAATGCCCTTGGGATTTATTCCTCGCATTTACCAAGATATTTTTGGATCCAACCCAGACTACCAACCTATACCCATAATTGATTTAGACTCAGAAGGTTGTTTAACCACACACATAGACGGTTGTTCACACATTGAACATATTCCAGCCAAACACGCAGACAGTAGACAAGTCACTGCTAGTGCTATTAATAGCATAATAGACCAAAATAAGTGTATACTTATTATATTAAGACAATTAATAAAAGACACTCAAACCTTAGAAACAGAGATAAAAAAATATCTCTAAAAGATTATTAGACATAGATAATCAAATCCCAATAGACTTAGTACACGTGTTACAAGAAATAAATATTAAGACTAATCATATAGAAGTCCTTAACAAAGATATTTTAGAAATTAAGACTTTAATTAAAAATCAAGACAGTGAGTTAATTAAACTTACTAAAGAACAAGCTAAGCTTATCCCTAGACTTGATAGTTATCTTCCTAATGGAGATAGTTAGATCAAACTGGAATGAGGTACCAAGAGACCTCTCCATTCAGACTTTATCCAAATTTTATCAAAGAATTTTAGAAAAGATAAATGATGATAGATTTTATTATAAGATAAATGAAAATGAGATTGCCAACGCGGCCAAAGCAACTAGACTTATATTAGAAAGATTGAATTTAATTTCTACATCCATAGCAGCTACCCACGACTATAACAGTAGCTTTGTTAAAGACTTGCATTTAGACTTAAAGGCTAAGACAGAAGGATTAACCACTTTCTATACAGACTTTGTTAAATTTCAACAGAATTTAGAAAATTACCTTAATAATATGGAAAGACATAATCTATCTAAGATGGATAATATTATTAATGAACTTAGACTAGACATGGCCCAAGTAGAAGAAAAATACGGAGAAATTATAAACGGAATTAAGGTCGTATATAACAAACCATCCCAAGCAGAAATAGACTCTCCTTTTATTCTAACTAGGTTAAATAAAATTAAAAAGACTGTAGAAGCCATAGAAGTTAGAACTATGCAACAACTAGAAAAAGATAATGAAGTAAAAGACTCTATCACTAACGTTGGTAAAACCATCGTTAATTCTCTAGCTAGACATAATGAAGAAACTTCTGAAAAGACTAGAAAAGCGAATAAGAATTTTAAAGAAGAAATCCTTAATCAGATAAAAAGACAAAAGGTTTATTCAGACTTCTTAGATAGAATTGAAAAAAGACTTGAACAAAAATAGGTAACCACCTGTAAGTTTAAAGAATCCCCTCCTATAGAAACTAGAGAAAGAAATACCATAGGTAGACGAATCATAAATGATGGATTAGATAAGACTAATAAGATAGCCAGCTCTATCCCAAATATTAGACAGAGTAATCAAATGCTCCAAAGACTTAAGGATTCATCCTCCAATGTTAGAACATGGTGGAAAGAAAGAAATTTCACCAATCCCCTCCAATGGAAAGAATGGGGTGAAGTGGACTGGAAGATTGTTGAAGATTCCATTCATAATGGACAACTTTCAGCCGTTAGATATATAAACTTATTTAAAGAAGGTGCCACTCCTAAGACTCCCAATTATAACATGACTTACCATTGTAGAAATCATGTGTTAGACAAATCCTATACTGAGCTCCAAGTATTTGACTCAGAATGGCTTAGATTTAGAGGAACTGATAGGAAGTTCCAATTCCTAACCTTTGGACTCTTTCAAGCAAGAATCCAAGGATTACATAGACCTCAGAATAATATTAACATATTATGTTGTTTAGTAGACAAAAGATGGAAAGATTTTGAGAAAAGCCTTATTGGGATAGCCCAATTAGAAATGCCAGACAACATAGGATACTTTAAAGTCATTCCGGCATTTACAGTAACCGTAGAAACAACCAAGCATTTTAAGTTAATCTTATATGCTAGTGGTTATGAAGACTATATTATCCCAGACGCTAATATAAATATATAATTTCAAAGCTATGTGAAGTTCTCCCAATTTCCTTATGAAGGAATGCAATCGGGAATTCCTAGCGGTAGACTTAATGAAGAAATCTTAGTTAGAACCAATGTTTCAGACTATAATCCTACTTACAGTATTAGGAATACTGGACCTATGAAAGAGAAAGCTAAGACCCTCTGGCAATTGCCAGAATTTCAAGAAACTAAGACTATACAAAATAAACCCTTGTTTATTAATCAAGACGATGTTACTGGAAATATTACCATCCAGTTTGGTCCCCCTAAGATTGTCAATAAGAATATCCAGACCGAAGAAATTAGATTTAGGAATATGGGAGAAGCCATAATCAATTATCCTTCAGAAGGAGAATGTAGTAGTAAGACTAGTGCTAGTTTACTTAGACAAGCTCCGATAATTAGACCTAGAAGATCATTCGAACAAAAAGACTTAGTTAAAGAAAAAGCTAGGATCCAAAACTTTGGACATGAACCCTCAGAATTGGAGAAGACATTTAAAGATAACCTTAAGAAAAGTCATTCTGTTAGATTTCAAGAAAGAGAAATATTTAATATGATAGCCCAAGACCGCATATTAAAATTAAAAGAATCTAAGAACACTAAAGAACTTCTTAGAAACTTAAGACTAATAGAAGAAGGAGAACAAAGACTAATGCCAGCTACACAAGTAGAACCTAGTAAACAAGAGATAGGAAGTAGTATTAGGCTAGAAGATGCTCCTAGACTTTTTAGTAAACCAATAGGAATAAATATTCCTATATACTCGAGCACCGTAGTAAAGACTAAACCTGATTATATAAAAGACTTCCCAACAAGTGACAAGAGTTTCACTCTTGTTAAGACTATGGAAAGCCAAGCCATAAATCCAGTAGGTATATACCTTAACCTAGACAATGTTCAAGATAGGAAGAAAGCCTTAGATGAATGGCGTAACCAGATGAACATGTGTTTTGCATCTAATGAACAATGGGATGAAAGTTCATGTAAACAATACGTTGAGCAATCCATTCGAGGTATTGCAAAAGACTACCTAGATAGTTTAAGAAAAGCTATAGATGAAGACTCCTTAGCAAAGGTTGAGAAGATGAAAGAAAACTTAGAAGAAAGATCAATTGAAGAATATATTCTATTGTTCACATCAGAATTCATTGGAGCTGGACATCTAGCTCAGATCAATGAACAAGACCTAGCAAAAACTAAGTTAGCCCTCCTTAGCATTTGCAAATTAGATAAGATAAATGAATATAACAATAATTACGAGCAGCTATATTACCAAATTAAAGAATTTGGAGAGACCTGAAAAGATGAATACTTTAGAAAGATACATGCCATATGACAAATCCTAATTAATGAATATAGGAATTGGCCAGGAGTAGCTGGAGTTAAGAATAACTCCCTTGGTGAAGGAATCAATTTCGCCAAAGACTATATCATATCTAAAAGATGTGATATAACTCAAGGAAAGTTAATAGAAGAAACTTTCAAGCAGATCCCTCCAATGAAAGACGAAAGAGACATCGCTCCAATCCAATGGGGATGTGGAAGTGAATCTAAGAAATTCAAAAAGAAAGTAGAATGGAAACATATGAAGTTTAAGACTAGACCTTTAGGATTTCCAAAGAAGTATAAATTTAGACAATCTACTACCTTTAGGGAAAAGAATCCTAAGACAAAGAAAAATAGATTTAACCAAAGAAGATACTTTAAGAAGAATACTAGTAAGTATAAGAAGGTTCCTAATTATAGGAAAGAAAAAGATGTAGCTCAATCTAAGACTGCCGCCAAAGAATGTTGGACTTGCGGTAAAGAAGGACACTTTGCTAAAGACTGCCCTAATAAGAAAGATAAAGAAAGTATTAAGATTATTAATACAATATTAGACTATGCAGATCAAGAAGAATTAGATATCCTATATGCTATAGAAATATCAGACATAGAAGATAATGATAATACTAGTATCTATAGTGCATACACAGACAGTGATTCGGAAGACTATAGTGATACTGATGAGTATGAAGACTCTCAGGATACCCTAGACTTATATATGATGCAGACTGATCAAGGCGATCTAGCTGATGAATATATAGACTTTGAAGACGCTTGGTATGAATGTATATTAAGCCCATTCTTGAAGAAAAGATGGACAGTTAGTAATCCTGAGTTACTAACCTATATACCTAGATGTTACTTTGATGAAAGACATTATTGCACGTTTGAGATGAAATGTTGCAAGAAAGACTTTAGATGTGTAGAATGTTTTGAGACTATACAAACAGAATTATTTATGGTTTGTATTGTTTGTCAATTACACTACCATGAAGACTGTTGGAGAATTAGATTTAGAGCAATCTATACTTGCCAGTATGACGCTCAAATAGACTTAGACATTAAAACATATTATCAAGACATTGATAGAAATATAGCCAAAAGATTGCAAGAAAATGAAGACTTCAAAGGAAAGGAAATTTCCTATGATTTAGAAGAATACCATTCTGATAGTAGTTCAGAAGACCAAATACCTTTAGATTTTGTAGATAAACCTCATAAAGGAATATCTATCTTAGAAAAGAACAATTTAGGAATTTCTAATAAACCACATGCTTGTTTTGTAGAATTATTTGTTCAACATAAAGACTATCCTAAAAGACATTCAGCTTTTATAGATACAAGGTGCTCTCAGAGTATTTGTAAGGCTAATTCCTTCCCTGAAGACTACTTTTTAGAAAGTACTCAAGAAATCTATGGTAAGGTGGCTAATGGAGATCCATTTACCTTATATTTCCAGACTATTCCTATTTATTTTAAATTAGGAAATCAGACCAATAAAACCGTTAATCATCGGTTTTGGATAATGGATCCTCGTCCTAGTTTCACAGGAAACATCATTTTAGGACAAGACTTTATTAGTAAATATCATCCTTATACTCAGTATAACGATAAGATAATAATTAGTGACCAACAGGAATTTAATATTAAAGCTCCTCTAATAGACCATAAGATTGCCTTTGACCTTATGCAGGTCAAACCCAAATATAGACCCATTAAACATCAGAGTTCTTCAGCTGAGCATGGTGGACCTAGACCTACAACCCAACAAGAAGCCTTAGAAAGTACTAAACCCTTACAAAAAGAGTGTAAGTGTCCAGACCAAAAGTGTTATAAGCAAATAGCGCTTATACAACAAGACATTTTAGATCATGCCCAACAAACCTTATTACAGGTTCAAGCTATATCCAAACAGAAGAAAATGGATATAGAAGTAGAAAAGGAAAAGATTAGGCAACTAGCTGAGCCTACTTTAGGATAAAATCCCATCGCTAAGTGGGATAAAGACCAAAGCTATTATGAAATCATCCCTATTAACCCAGACACCACTATTAATGGTGGAACCTATAAGAAAGGATACTCACAAGAGGATAGGGAAGAATTCAAGAAAGACATAGATTAAATGCTTAAGATAGGAATTATTAGAGAAAGTAAAAGTAGACATAATAGTTTAGCCTTCTATGTTCAAAATGAATCTGAACATAAAAGAGGAAAAAGACGCATTATTATAGACTATAGACAATTAAATAAGAATTATGAAATTGATTCTTATAAGATACCAGACAAGAATAATTTGATTAATTCAATCGAAGATAGAATTATATTCAGTAAGTTTGATTGCAAATCAGGCTTCTGACAAATTAAGATGCATCCAAACAGTATTACTTGGACAGCCTTTAGTGTGCCCCAAGGAAAATACGAATGGCTAGTAATGTCATTTGGATACTTGAATGCTCCTCAAGTTTTCCAAAGAAGAATGGATAATATATTTAGACCCATCAAAATTTTGCCTTGTTTACATAGATGATATTCTTGTAGCAAGTAAGACTGAGACAGAGCATGTAGACCATCTTAAAAAGATTATCTTAGAATTAAACAAACACGGTATTCTTATTTCCGAAAGAAAAATGCAATTATTCCAGACTGAAATAGACTTTGTGGGAATGCATATTAATAAAGGAAAACTATCCTTAGCTGAACACATAACTAAAAAGATTCTTGAGTTTCCAGATCAACTCAAAGATAGAAAACAATTACAATCGTTTTTAGGATTGGTTAATTGTGCTGCAGACTTTATTAAAGATCTTGCTTCAAATAGACAAAGCTTAATCCAAATTAAAAGGAACAGACAAAACCAATCCCTTTTATTGGACTAAAGATGACTTTGAAGTAATAAGACAAATTAAAGATGCATTCAAGAATATTCCTTTACTTGAACTGCCTAATGCAGAAGACCAGTTTATAGTAGAAACAGACGCCTCTGATAAATAATGGGGAGCAGTATACTTTGCCATTGATCATCAGACAAAAAAGAAGAAACTTTGTAGACATAGTTCTGGAACCTTTACAGACCCAGAAATAAGATACACTGCCCATGAAAAAGAAGTATTAGCCATAGTAAGGGGAATAGAAAAATATATGCTATTTCTTAGACCTAAACATTTTACTGTTTATACTGACTCTTCTTATGCAGTAAAATTCAGAGATTTAGACTTGCCCAAATCAAGGACTAATAGACTAATTAGATGGCAACAATTTCTTAATGGTTATGACTTCTCTGTTATACATATTAAGGGAAGTAAAAATACCATTCCAGACATTATATCAAGAGAGCCAATGTTTGCTAACACTAATATGATTTCATGTTTTATGTTGCAAACAGAAGACATGAGTTCCTCTAGAACGAATAGACTAAACAGGGAAGACGTTGCAGACTATCTTAGACGCGTAAGACCAAATGCTGGTGTAACGCAAAGACCGACTCATATTCAAGACTCTCAAGAAAGACCAATCCTAGAGAACTTTGATGATATCTTAGTTCCTCCTGGAAAATCTAGACAAGAGATTATTTCTCAAAATAGACTCATTGGGAAGATGTATTTTCCCCAATATAGACCCGATCAAAGATACCCAGACTTGATCAAATTTAGACGAGAATTCTCAGAAGACGAAAATACCCTTATAGATGCCATATGGTGGAACGTGAAGAATAGACTTTGGATCGAGTTCAATCAAAATTTGGTAGCTATTGCCAGATTTATGAGGACTCAAAGACTTGCAGTTACCCAACTCAGTGGTACTACTATACCTAGACCACAGACTCAAACCTATGCTCAGACACTTGGAGAATCCTCCAAAGCTAGACCCACTGATAATTTTTGTTATAAAAAAAAGACTTTTAAGACTAAGATTGTTATACCATTTGGTCATAATAATCTTCCATTAATTGAAGACTATAAGAAAGAATCTAATAGCATTATTGAACATTTCAATATGTTATTATCTAAGACTAATGGAGATGCTTTAATAATGAAAGGCTTCTTCAAAGATGTTCCAAAGATTTATCTTACTGGGAAAGCAGAAATTGCCCAGATAACCTTAGCAGACTATGGGTTCATCGGACTCATCCAAATTGAGACTATAGAAGACTCGGTTGCTCTTGGAAAGATAGTCCATGAGTATGTTAAAAAGGTAGAAGATTTCTTTCCTTTATTCGCTAGAATTTATCAGATTGCTCCAAGTTCCCGCGGAGGAATGAGAGTGGAAGGATTTCGACTTGTTATATTTTCTAATTATACATTTGAAGATGTTGAGATCCTATCAGAAGACGAGATTAAAGATTTAATTATTGATAAGTCCAAGCTCCAAATCTCTCAAGCCATGGAGACAATTGAAATCATGGAGTTATTAACAGGAGAAGACATGTGGTACACTACCAACCACAAAGAAGACCTAATAATACAAGCTGATGATCCATTCAATGGAAGGCTCCAGAAAGAATCCTAAGAAATGGTAGAGATAGCTTTGCCAGCTAGCCTTAGAACGGTAGGCCTTATTGATGAGTTTTTCAACAATACCCTCCCAAATTAGGACAACGCAGAAGAAGACACAGACACGACAAAGAAGGGTCCCTCAGTGGTGGATGAATTATTAAAGACGGAAGAATCGTTTGCCTAGACTATGCTTTCCATAAAGCATAAAGATGCATGCCCAACATGGGCCACTAGACTGATGAAAAAGACGAAGACTTTGTTTGATGCTCTTACATTATTACAAAACGACAAGACTATGATGACGAATTGGCACACCTTTCCTTTTATAAAGAAAGAGGTCCCCCCAATTATCAAAAGACGATAAAAGCCTGTAGACCCAGCTGATAAGATTCTGAAGATATTGTTGCTTTAATAATTATGCTTTCAACCAGATCTCTTTTGATAGCCGGTTTTCAGTAAATTGTAAGTGCCCTTGTGCTATAAAAGGGAGCGTCCATTTGTGTTTTAGATATAAGGAGTTAGAGAGTGAGAGATTGTTAGACTTTTAGAGAGAGTATGCTTGTAGAGAGTAATATGTATATGAGTGAGTAAACCTCTCATAGTTAGGGGAGAGGGGAGAGTTGTATTTACTTATGATATGTAATAAAAGTGTTTTCTTTTCCAGAAATCTTTTATGCTAAGTTATTATTATTTTCCAAATTGTCTCCGACTTTCTGTTCATAGAGGACTATTGTGTGGAACCTCTGGTGTAGCACACAAGGTGTTATACTGGTGAACCGCCGTCAGGTGCCGATTAGCCGTGAGCCGTTAGCCAGGTGGGTGTTAGGCGTGAAGGCGTACAGGCAGGAAACGGTTCAACCGCCAAAGTAGTGGATTGAGGTGCGACACATAAAGAGAGAGTTCTAGGAGATCGAGACCGGAGAAGAATAGTAGCAATGCTGAAGAGACAAAGGGAAGAAGATAAAGATATTGCAGACCAGAAGGAAGGTACAACTCGAACCAAACCTTTAACTATTTTTACATATTATTTCTTTAAAAAGATTTTTATATGAGCTTACAAATCACTAAAGGCTTTTTAGAATTTGTTAATCAAACAAGCTTAGACTTAACTAGAGAAATTCAAGACTGGACTCTTACAGACCCTAAAGATAAAGAACTTATAGAAACTTCTTTAGTATATGCAGGTGGTACTTTTAAATACATAGACCAGATCATTGAGTGGTTAGGAAGAGAAGTACCTAGAATAGAAATAATTAGAACAGGGATCCGAGATCTCTTTAGACAAAAATTAAGAACTGAAGATTTTGTCGAAGAACTATCAAGACCTGAAAAATATCAAGAATACACTAGAATACTTGAAGATGGTATAGACATATTAAAATTTGTTAGACGTAAAAGGTTAGCTGAAACAAAAGCTACTTTAATTAGAGCCGGAGTAATCCGTCCTCTCCTTAAAAACGTAGAGACAGCTGCCCCTAGAACATACCGAAGATTTCTATCATCTTATGGTGATAATAATTTAGACGAATTTATAGATAACGATATAACTGATACTATTAATCAAATATATAAAGCAACTAGACAAATAAACCCACGATACCGTATAAGGTATTTAAGACTAGAATATTTTCCATAAAAAACTCTTCCAAATTCTAGACTTCCTGAAGAAATTATTTATATAGATAATCCTCGCTATTCATAACTTCAGTACGATAGTGACGGAAGAAGCTTGAGAAGTAGCAGTAGCCCTGAAACTTCCACACTTAGACTTCCAGATTAATTAAGCGTTAAAATAAGCTTAAAAGAACTTAGAAATCATTGGGGTAAAAATTGATATTCCCCAAAACTTAGAAGAAGTTAAAAGACATCGCGGGCCCAAAAGGTGGTCCTAAAAAGACAAAACGGTCCCTAGATAATTCTTGGACGATAGCGGTCCGTAAACTAGGTCCGTATACGATCCAGCCTCTCTCTCTCTCTCTCTCTCTCTCTCTCTCTCTCTCTATATATATATATATATATATATATATATATATATATATATATATATATATATATATATATCCTTCTCACACAAAAATAGACAGACACATTATATCTCTCTCCCACACACACACACACTAACAAAAAAAAAAACTAGTTATGGCATATTATATGTTTGAAAAGAAAAAACAACAACCATTTTTGCTTCAAATTCAACAATAAACAACTTGAAATAAATTGAATATTAACATAGTATTCGTACAATGATTACAATTTCCAGAAAAAAATAGAGGACTGAATACTTGCAACGTCATTCCCCCGACCCTAAAAAGATGAAAAACCCGCGTTCAACCCCCAAGTTTGGATAAAAATAGAAAGTTACCGAGTTGTACATACTCGACGTCCAAGCTCCGAGTTTGGTAAAAACATTCGAGGTCTAAGCCTTAAATAGGTATAATTTTGAAATTGTGGAAAATTGTATCAATTCAAGGTCCCACCTCCGAATTTGAAAAACTATAGAAGGGTTTCTAAACAATACTATATATATGTCTAATTATAACACTTGAAAAAAATATATAATGCCAATTTAGAAAACAAAATTGCCTTATGCATAATTATTGATCCAATTTAATGATGACTTTGTAGTCCAATTTCATAATAAAATTAGTTTTATGGCATGTTAACGAAAACTGTAATTATTAACTAATTATAATGTCATTTTAATTCATACGGTAGTTTTAAAAATTTGAGATTTGGATGAAAATTGTCATATTAAATGTATTGTTATGACCCTTTAATTAAAACCTTGTTACCTAAATCACACTTATGAGCCTTTTATCTTCATAATTTTTTTTGAAGGGAACGAATCAGCACCACAATATGAGAGATACCCAACCAGAATATTGATCTCACCCTTTTATCTTGATGTTTTGATATAAAATGGTGGTGTTGTGTTGCAATACCACCCCCAATCTAGTTTATGTGTATTTCTTTGTCAAGTAAAACCTGATCTTTCTTCACATGTCATGTCCGAACTACGTTGACATTGATTCTAACTACAGTGGATACGTAGGCATATTAGAGAAGCCCGAACTCTAAAACTGAAGTCAAAACATGCATATATTCATCCATTTCCTCAAAACTAAACAAAAATACTTCAAATCATGAATATTCTCATATAGGCCAGAGGATCATTAGATATAGGGATTTCATCTACTATTTTGATCTTAATATTGGAAGTTTCATTATTTTTTCATCATCAAGAAGTTTTACGAGTGAAACGATCTTATTTAAATCCTTTCATGAACTAAAAACATATATAATTTCAGGTATGATTCTATTTCACTCGGAAAACATCTTGAACGATCAAAGAAAGACTAAATGTCACTTCTAGACTCTACATGAGGTGAAATCACTCTTGAGTCATTCACGTGGACATTCAATCGCGTCGTGCTAGTACGTAGGTCACTCGGACCATCATCCTGTTGAACAAGTCCGACCTTGTATATATTTATCCTCCGTCTATATTATCTACACAACATTCCACATTGCATTGCATATTATATTTCCATATTAACTATTTTCATTTTTTTATTTCTTTTTGCACAATAGCATGTTAACACACTTAATTCATTATATTATTAACTAAAGGGTGCGCTCAGGGAAACGGGGGCTTGGCTTGGGTACGGGTTCGAACAATGGCGACTCTACTGGGGAAATTTTTTTATTAAGAGGATTGAACTCATTTTAATGTAAATTTGTATTATTTTTAGCATGTTATTCATGTACATTCCTATATATTATGCTTATTTTTCTATCTGTTCTTCTCTTCTTTTAGATACTTGACTAGGTGTAAAAACATTGGTATTGTATTCTACCATTGGGATAAGGATACAAACTAGGCACCCTATGAACCTTGTTTGTTACACGTATGCCAAGATACGTAATAAGTCGAAGTGAAAATGGCTATTGCCGAAACATAAAAGACTTTACAAAAAATTCATACTACTTCACAAGAATAACATACGCATATCACTACATACACCATTACACTGGGAAACCTAGTTATGAGCTTGGGTCTAACTAAAGCAGGTCCCTAGCAATAGTTTTCATTCCTCTTGGTATCGCACCCTCGATGTATATAGAGAGTGGTATGTTCTAGATAAACATCAATCACATACCTCAAGTATATATATTTTTATATCCCACGTACCGTCTCCATGAGGTATATCGGGAGGCTAGATTCTTGTATAAGCTGGTTTATCAAAATGTCCCTAACACATGTATCCTCGAGGTATATCGTGGTGATATATAGCCAAATAAGGGAGTCTTCTACCTTGCGAAAAGTCTTGAATAACCTCATGAAGTAAAATTCTAGGAAATAACCAAATAGTAAAGTCAATAGATTCGCTAAAAGGTGACATCATCCCCCATAAAGGTTTCCTCATATGGGACGGTATTCCAGGACTTGAAGAATCCACTCACTCTCCGCAGCACAGAACCCGAGGCTGGAAGGCAAGTGATGAGTACTGTGGAAAATTGGTCGTCACCCAAGATTAACCCCAAAATTAAATAAAAAATCATGTTTAAACTCATGTTTATTCCTTTTAGAATAAACCATAGGTAAAGAATCATAATTCCACAATTTCATGTAACTTTAGAGTCATCATCTTGGACATGGTATGGAAGTTGCATCTCCATAACTCTGACATTTCATAATCATGATAACATTAAGAACGAAGAAACCGTGTCACTATCCCACATTTTGGCGAGCCTAAACGCTATGAGGGGGGAAATGTTAACCCAAGGTTACGAGAAAACCTCCCTCTGAAACCGACTAGAGAACAACAAGGGTTAGGAAGAAAGTACGCACCCTGCAATCATCATACCCCCACCAACTACAATACAATCTACCAACAAACCCCAACCATACACTACACCAAAGCTGGCAATTAGTCACAGGCAAAATCCCTGACCAAGACTGTGGGTCGCGGTCTTGGGTCGTGACCATTTCGGGCGTGACCAATTTCGTGGGTCGCGGCCCAAGTGCATGACCAAAAAATGGTCACGGCCCGCAGTGGGTCATGGAAGATGGTCACGGACTTGGGCCGCGGTCAGTTTTATGCACGACGGAAAAAATAAAAATTGTCCATGGACAAAGTCCATGACCATATTTAACTATAATTTTTAAAAAATGTCCTTTTTTGGTCCAATCCTAAAATCGGGGGTCCTATGACCGCACGATTGCGAATATTTATTATTGTCAAAACAATAAAAAAAAATCACAAATTGCGAATCAGGAACGTTCTTAATAAATAAATATATATATAAATTTAAAAATATTACACATCTTAATAATTCACAGGCCAAAATTTTTTTTGGTAGAGTTTCCTCTATTTTCTGGGCATTCCAAACCTTGTAAATATTAAACCTACTTATTATAAAGTCGGCACGAGCATAAAATTTAACAATCAAATTATAAAAGCCCGCACGGCCATAAAACTAAACAGTAAAAGTCCCCACATGTGTAGCATATAAAAAACATAATCCTGAATGCACAGACCATTATATAAACAATCTTCATGTCGTAAACCATTGCCTTCTTCATTTATTCCACGTGCAAAAATCCTACAAATAATAGGACACAAACAAAAATTATATTAGTACCCAAGTAGTTTTACAAAAAAATTATTCCAGCTAAAAAATTGCATATATGAGTTACAATTATCAACATATCAATCTTTTTACGCATAAGTCTAGAAATATGCAAAAAAACATCAAATTCTCAAACCGGGAGTCCCATGATCGCGCGGTCAGTTCCTACTAGTTACATTGATCCCGTTCGAGGTGTTGGTGTCACTCACGGGGCCGTTCGAGAGTTGTTTCTGATTTCCACCCACTAACGCCATGTTATGCTTAAGTCCAAATATTTTTAAATTATTGTCGTATTCTCAAACCAAAAATCCCGTGATCACGCGATAAGTTTCTACGAGTTACATTGACCCCGTGCGACGTGTTGGTGCCACTCATGGGGCTGTTCGGGGGCTGTTTCGGATTTTCACCCACTAACGCCATAATTGTAATCCTAAGTGTAGAAACATGAAAATTATCATCGTAATCTAAAATAGGGAGTCCCGTGATCGCGTAGTCAGTTCCTAGGAGTTACATTGGCTCGTGCGAGCTGTTGGTGACAGTCACGAGGCCGTTTGGGGGCTGTTTCAGGTTTTCACCCACTAACGCCTTGTTTTTATGCCTAAGTCTAGAATAGAGATATACAAATTATCATCATATTCTCAAATCGAGGGTCCCGTGATCGCGTAGTCAGTTCGTACGAGTTACATTGGTCCCATGCGAGGAGTTGGTGCCACTCACAGGGCCGTTCGGGGGCTGTTTCGGATTTTCGCCCACTAACGCCATGTTTTAAATCGAAGTCTTGAAATATAAAAATTATCATCGTATTCTCAAATCGGAAGTCCCGTGATCGCGCGGTCAATTCCTATGAGTTACATTGATCCCATGCGAGGTATTGGTGCCACTCACGGGGCCGTTTTGGGGTTATTTCGGTTTTTCACCCACCAACGCCATGTTTTAAGACTAAGTCTATATATTTACAAATTATCATCGTATTCTCAAACAAGGCGTACCATTATCGCGCGGTCAGTTCGTACGAGTTATATTGGTCCCGTCCGAGGTGTTTGGTCCACTCACGGGGTCTTTCGTGGGCTACTTCGGATTTTCGCCCAGTAACGCCATATTTTTAACCCTAAGTCTAGAAATATGCAAATTATCATCGTATTATTCAGACGGGATTCCCGTGATCGCGCGGTCAATTCTTACGTGTTACATTGGTCCAGTGCGAGGTGATGGTGCCACTAATAGGGCCGTTCAGTGTCTGTTTCAGGTTTTCACCCACCTATACCATCTTTTTAAGCCTAAGTCTAGAAATATGTAAATTATCGTCTTATTCTCAAATCAGGAGTCCCGTGATCACGCGATCAGTTCCTACGAGTTACATTGGTCCCGCGCGAGGTGTTGGTGCCACTCACGGGGCCGTTCGGTGGTTGTTTCAAGATTTCACCCACTAACGCCATGTTTTAAAGCCTAAGTCTAGAAATATGAAAATTATTGTCGTATTCAAAAACTAGGGGTCCCGTGATCAAACAGTGAGTTCGTACGAGTTACATTGGTCCCGTCCGAGGTGTTGGTGCCACTCACGGGGCCGTTCGGGGGCTTTTTCGAATTTTCGCCCAGTAACGCCATATTTTTAACCTTAAGTCCATAAATATGCATATTATCATCGTATTCTCAATTCGGGAGTCCCGTGATCGTGCGGTCAATTCCTACGAGATGTATTGGTCCCGTGCGAGGTGTTGGTGCCACTCACGGGGCCGTTCGGGGGCTATTTCGGGTTTTACCCATTAACGCCATATTTTTAAGCCTAAGTGTAGAAATATGCAAATTATGGTCTTATTATCAAATCGGGAGTCCCGTGATTGCGCGGTCAGTTCCAACGAGTTACATTGATCCCGTGTGAGGTGTTGGTGCCACTTACGAGGCTGTTCGGGGGTTGTTTTGGGTTTTCGCCCACTAACGCCATGTTTTTATGTTTGAGTGTCGAAATATGCCAATTATAGTCATCTTCTTAAACCATGGGTCTCGTTATCGCGCGGTCCATTCTTACGACTTGCATTGGTCCCATGCTAGGTGTTGGTGCCTCTCACGGGGCCATTAGGGGGTTATTTCGAATTTTAGCCCACTAACGCCATATTTTTAAGCCTAAGTCGGGAAATATATAAATTATCATCGTATTTTCAAATCAGGAGTCCCGTGATCACACGATCAGTTCCTACGAGTTACATTGGTCCCGAACGAGGTGATGGTGCTACTCACGGGGCCGTTCGGGGGCTGTTTAGGGTTTTCACCCACTAACGCCACGTTTTTAAGCCTAAGTTTAAAAACATGCAAAATATCATCGTAATATCAAACAATTAGTCCGGTGATCGGGCGGTCAGTTCCTACGAGTTACATTGGTCCCTTGCGAGGTGTTGGTGCCACTCACGGGGTTGTTCGGGGGCTGTTTCGGATTTTCACCCACTAACGCCACGTTTTTGCCTAAGTTTAGAAATATGAAAATTATCCTCGTATTCTCAAACTAGGGGTTCCATGATTTCACAGTCAGTTCGTACGAGTTACATTGGTCCCGTCCGAGGTGTTGGTGCCACTCACGGGGTCGTTTCGGGGCTCTTTCGGTTTTTTGCCCTATAACGCCATGTTTCAATCCTAAGTCTAAAAATATTCAAATTATCGTCTTATTCTCAAACCGGAAGTCCGGTGATCACGCGGTCAGTTCCTACGAGTTACATTGGTCTTGTGTGAGGTGTTGGTACCACTCACGGGACCGTTCGGGGGCTGTTTCGAGTTTTCACCCACTAACGCCATGTTTTTAATCCTAAGTCTAGAAATATACAAATTATCATCGTATTCTCAAACCGGGGGTCCCGTAATCATGTGGTCAGTTCGTATGAGTTACATTGGTCCTGTGCGAGCTGTTGGTGCCACTCACGGGGCCGTTTGGGGCTGTTTCGGATTTTCGTCCACTAACGCCATGTTTTTTACCGTAAGTCTAGAAGTATGCAAATTATCATCGTATTCTCAAGGCGGGAGTCCCGTGATTACGTGGTCAATTCCTTCGAGTTACATTAGTCTAGTGTGAGGTGTTGGTGCCACTCACGGGGCCGTTTGGGGGTTGTTTCGGGTTTTCACTGAGTAATGCCAGGTTTTTAAGCCTAAGTGTAGAAATATAAAAATTATCATCTTATTCTCAAATTAGGTGTCCTGTGATTGCACGGTTAGTTCCTACGAGTTACATTGATCCCGTGTGAGGTGTTGGTGCCACTTACGGGGTCGTTCGGGGGTTGTTTCGGGGTTTCGCCCACTAACGCCATGTTTTTATGCCTAAGTATAGAAATATGTAAATTATCATCGTATTCTCAAACCGAGGGTCCTATGATTGTGCGATCAGTTCCTGCGAGTTATATTGGTCTCGTGCGAGGTCTCACGAGACCGTTCGGTGGCTGTTTCGAGTTTTCACCCACTACTCCATCTTTTTAAACCTAAGTATAGAGATATGCAAATTATCATCTTATTCTCAAACCGGGAGTCCCGTGATCACGCGGCCAGTTCCTACAAGTTACATTGGTCCCATACGAGATATTGGTGCCACTCACGGGGCCGTTCGGGGGTTGTTTCTAGTTTTCACCCACTAACGCCATGTTTTAAGCCTAAGTCTAGAAATATACAAATTATCATCGTATTCTCAAATAAGGGGTCCTGTGATCGTGTCGTTAGTTCATACGAGTTACATTGGTCCCGTCCTAGTTGTTCGGTCCACTCACGGGGCCGTTCGGGGGCTATTTCAAATTTTCGCCCAGTAACGCCATATTTTTAACCCTAAGTCTAGAAATGTGCAAATTATCGTCGTATTCTCAAGCCGGGAGTCCCGTGATCGCACGATCAATTCCTACGAGTTACATTGGTCCCGAATGAGGAGATGGTGCTACACACGGGGCCGTTCGGGGGCTGTTTAAGGTTTTCATCCACTAACGCCACATTTTTAAGCCTAAGGTTAAAAATATGCAAAATATCATCGTAATATCAAACCGGTAGTCCGATGATCGTGAGGTCAATTCCTACGAGTTACATTGGTCCCGTGCGAGGTGTTGGTGCTAGTCACGAGGCCGTTCGGGGGCTATTTCGGATTTTCCCCCACTAAAGCCATGTTTTTAAGCTTAAGTTTAGAAATATGCAAATTATCGTCATATTCTCAAACTAGGGGTCCCGTGATCACGCAGTCAGTTCGTACGAGTTACATTGGTCCCGTCCGAGCTGTTGGAGCCACTCACGGGGTCGTTTGGGGGCTGTTTCAGATTTTTGCCCAGGAACGCCATTTTTTAACCCTAAGTCTAGAAATATGTAAATTATCTTCGTATTCTCAAGCCGATAGTCCCATGATTGTACGGTCAATTCCTGCGAGTTACATTGGTCCCGTGCGAGGTGTTAGTGTCACTCACGGGGCCGTTCGAGGGTTGTTTCAGATTTTCACCCACAAACGCCATGTTTTTAAGCCTGAGTATAGAAATATACAAATTATCATCGCATTCTCAAACTAGGGGACCCGTGATCGCGCGGTTAGTTCGTGAGAGTTATATTGGTCCCATCCGAGGTTTTGGTGCCACTCACGGGGTCGTTCGGGGGATCTTTCGGATTTTCTCCCTGTAACGCCATGTTATTAACCATAAGTCTATAAATATGCAAATTATCATCGTATTCTCAATTTGAGACTCTCGTGATTGCACGATCAATTCCTACGAGGTACATTGGTCCCATACGAGGTGCTGGTGCCACGGGGTCGTTTGGGGGCTATTTTGGGTTTTCACCCACTAACGCCGTATTTTTATGCCTAAGTATACAAATATTTAAATTATCATTGTAATATCAAATCGAGAGTCCGGTGATCGCGCAGTCAGTTCCTACGAGTTACATTGGTACCGTGAGAGGTGTTGGTGCCATTGACGGGGCCGTTTAGCGGCAGTTTCGGGTTTTCACCCACTAACGCCATGTTTTTATGCCTAAGTCTAGAAATATGTATATTATCATTATATTCTCAAACCGGGGGTCCTGTGATTGCGCGGTCAGTTCGTACGAGTTACATTGGTCCCGTGTGAGGTGTTGGTAACACTCACGGGGCCGTTCGGGGATGTTTTAGATTTCCGCCCACTAACGCCATGTTGTTAACCCTAAGTCTAGAAATATGTAAATTATCATCCTATTCTCAAATTCGGAGTCCCGTGATCACGTAGTCAATTCCTACAAGTTACATTGGTCCCATGCGAGGTGTTGGTGCCATATACGGGGTCGTTTGGGGTTGTTTCGGGTTTTCACCCACTAACTCCATGTTTTTAATCCTAAGTCTAGAAATATGCAAATTATCATCATATTCTCAAACTGGGAGTCCCGTGATTGCAAGGTCAGTTCCTTTGAGTTACATTGGTCCCGTACGATGTGTTGGTGCTACTCAAGGGGCCGTTCGGGGTCTGTTTCGGGTTTTCACCCACTAACGCCATGTTTTAAAGCCTAGGTGCAGAAATATGGAAATTATCATCGTATTCCCAAATCGGGAGTCCCGTGATCGCGCGATCAGTCCTACGAGTTATATTTCTCCCGTGCGAGGTGTTGGTGTCACTCACAGGGCCGTTCGAGGGCTATTACTAGTTTTCACTCACTAACGCCATGTTTTTAAGCTTAAGTCTAGAAATATGAAAATTATCATCGTAATATCAAACCGGGAGTCCGGTGATTGCGCGGTCAGTTCCTACGAGTTACATTGGTCCCGTACGAGGTGTTAGTGCCACTCACGGGGCCGTTCGGGGGATATTTTTTGCTTCCATCAACTAACGCCATGTTTTTGTGCCTAAGTCTAGAAATATGCAAATTATGGTCGTATTCTCAAACCGGGAGTCCCTTAATCACGTGGTGAGTTCATATGAGTTACATTGGTCCCGTGCGAGGTGTTGGTGCCACTCACGGGGCCGTTCGGGGCTGTTTCGGATTTTCACCAACTAACACCATGTTTTTTACCATAAGTCTAGAAATATGCAAATTATCATCGTATTCTCAAGGTGGGAGTCCCGTGATTACGCGGTCAATTCCTTCGAATTACATTAGTCTAGTGTGAGGTCTTGGTGCCACTCACGGGGCCGTTCGGGGGCTGTTTCGAGTTTTTCCTCACTAACGCCATGTTTTTAAGCCTAAGTGAAGAAATATGCAAATTATTGTCTTATTCTCAAATCGGGAGTCCTGTGATTGCACGGACAGATCCTACGAGTTACATTGATCCCGTGTGAGGTGTTGGTGCCACTCACGGGGCCGTTCGAGAGTTGTTTTGGGTTTTTGCCCACTAACGCCATGTTTTTATGCTTGAGTGTAGAAATATTCCAATTATAGTCATATTCTTAAACCATGGGTCTCGTGATCACGCGGTCAGTTCTTACGATTTACATTGGTCCCGTGCGAGGTGTTGGTGACTCTCACGGGGGCTGTTTCGGAATTTCGCCCACTAATGCCATATTTCTAAGCCTAAGTCTGCAAATATACAAATTATTATCGTATTTTGAAATTGGGAGTCTCGTGATTGCGCGATTAGTTCCTACGAGTTACATTGGTCCCGAACGAGGTGATGGTGCTACTCACGGGGCCGTTCGAGGGTTGTTTAGGGTTTTCACCCACTAACGCCACGTTTTTAAGCCTAAGTATAAAAATATGCAAAATATCATCATAATATCAAACTGTGAGTCCGGTGATCGCGCGGTCTGTTCCTACGAGTTACATTGGTCCCGTGCGAGGTGTTGGTGCCACTCACGGGGCTGTTCGGGGCTGTTTTGGGTTTTCACCCACTAACGCCATGTTTTTGCCTAAGTTTAGAAATATACAAATTATCTTCGTATTCTCAAACTAGGGGTTTCATGATTGCACAGTCAGTTCGTACGAGTTACATTGGTCCCGTCCGAGGTGTTAGTGCCACTCACGGGGTCGTTTGGGTGCTCTTTCGGATTTTCGCCCTGTAACGCCATCTTTTTATCCTAAGTCTAGAAATATGTAAATTATCGTCTTATTCTCAAACCGGGAGTCCCATGATCACGCGGCCAGTTCCTGTGAGTTACATTGGTCCTGTGCGAGGTGTTGGTGCCACTCACGGGGCCGTTCGGGGGCTGTTTTGAGATTTCACCCACTAGCACCATGTTTTTAAGCCTAAGTCTAGAAATATATAAATTATCATCGTATTCTCAAACTTGCGGTCCCGTTATCACGCGGTCAGTTCGTACGAGTTACAATGGTCCCGTCCGAGGTGTTGGTGCCTCTTACGGGACCGTTCGGGGGCTCTTTTGGATTTTTACTCAGTAACGCCATATTTTGAATCCTAAGTTTAGAAATATGCAAATTATCGGCTTATTCTCTATCCGGGAGACCCATGATCGCATGATCAGTTCATATGAGTTACATTGGTCCCGTGCGATGTGTTGGGGCCACACGAGACCGTTCGGGGGATGCTTTGGGTTTTTACCCACTAACGCTTTGTTCTTAAGCCTAAGTGTGTAAATATGCAAATTATCATCTTATTCTCAAATCGGGAGTCCCGTTATTGCGCGGTTAGTTCCTACAAGTTACATTGATCCCGTGTGAGGTGTTGGTGCCACTCACGGAGCCGTTTGAGGGTTGTTTCGGGTTTTTGCCGACTAAAGCCATATTTTTATGCCTAAGTCTAGAAATATGTAAATTATCATCGTATTCTAAAACCGAGGGTCCCATGATCGCGCGGTCAGTTCCTGCGAGTAATATTGGTCTCGTGCGAGGTCTCACGAGATCGTTCGGTGGCTGTTTCGAGTTTTCACCCACTACTCCATCTTTTTAAGCCTAACTATAGATATATGCAAATTATCATCTTATTCTCAAACCGGGAGTCCCGTGATCACACGACCAGTTCCTACAAGTTTAATTGGTCCCATGCGAGATATTTGTTCCACTCACGGGGCCGTTCGGGGGTTGTTTCGAGTTTTCACCCACTAATGCCATGTGTTTAAGCCTAGGTCTAGAAATATACAAATTATCATCGTATTCTCAAATGAGGGGTCCTGTGATCATGTCGTTAGTTCGTATCAGTTACATTGGTCCCGTCCGAGGTGTTCAGTCCACTCACGGGGCCGTTCGGGGCTATTTCAGATTTTTGTCCAGTAACGCCATATTTTTAACCCTAAGTCTATAAATGTGCAAATTATCATCGTATTCTCAAGCTGGGAGTCCCGTGATCGCACGATCGATTCTGACGAGTTACATTTGGTCCCGAATGAGGAGATGGTGCTACACACGAGGCCGGTCAGGGGCTATTTAGGGTTTTCACCCACTAATGCCACATTTTTAAGCCTAAGTTTAAAAATATGCAAAATATCATCGTAATATCAAACCGGTAGTCCGGTGATCATGAGGTCAGTTCCTACGAGTTACATTGGTCCCGTGCGAGGTGTTGGTGCCAGTCACGAGGCCGTTCGGGGGCTATTTCGGGTTTTCACCCACTAGCGCCATGTTTTTAAGCCTAAGTTTAGAAACATGCAAATTATCGTCATATTTTCAAACTAGGGGTCCCGTGATCACGCAGTCAGTTCGTACGAATTACGTTGGTCCCGTCTGAGGTGCTGGTGCCACTCACGGTGTCGTTTGGAGGCTGTTTCGGATTTTTGCCCAGGAACGCCATGTTTTTGACCCTAAGTCTAGAAGTATGCAAATTATCTTCGTATTCTCAAGCTGGTAGTCCCATGATTGCGCGGTCAATTCCTGCGAGTTACATTGGTCCCGTGCGAGGTGTTGGTGTCACTCACGGGGCCGTTCGAGGGTTATTTCAGATTTTCACCCACAAACGCCCTGTTTTTAAGCCTATGTTTAGAAATATACAAATTATCATTGCATTCTCAAACTAGGGGTCCCGTGATCGCGCGATCAGTTCGTAAGAGTTATATTGGTCCCGTCCGAGGGTTTGGTGCCACTCATGGGGCCTTTCGGGGGCTCTGTCGGATTTTCTCCCTGTAACGCCATGTTATTAACCATAAGTCTATAAATATGCAAATTATCGTCGTATTCTTAATTCGAGACTCACATGATCGCGTGGTCAATTCCTACGAGGTACATTGGTCCCATACGAGCTGCTAGTGCCACTCACGGGGTTGTTTGGGGGCTATTTCGGGTTTTCACCCACTAATTCCGTGTTTTTATGCCTAAGTCTACAAATATTTAAATTATCATTATAATCTCAAATCGGGAGTCCGGTGATCGCGCAGTCAGTTCCTACGAGTTATATTGGTACCGTGCGAGGTGTTGGTGCCATTGATGGGGCCGTTTAGCGGCTCTTTTCGGTTTTCACCCACTAACGCCATGTTTTTATGCCTAAGTCTAGAAATATGTATATTATCATTGTATTCTCAAACTGGGGGTCCTGTGATTACGCAGTCAGTTCGTATGAGTTACATTGGTCCCGTGTGAGGTGTTGGTAACACTCACGGGGCCATTCGGGGGATGTTTCAGATTTTCGCCCACTAACCCTAAGTCTTGAAATATGTAAATTATCATCCTATTCTCAAATCCGGAGTCCCGTGATCATGTAGTCAATTCCTACGAGTTACATTGGTCCCTGCGAGGTGATGGTGCCATATACGGGGCCGTTTGGGGGTTGTTTCGGGTTTTCACCCACTAATGCCATGTTCTTAAGACTAAGTCTAGAAATATGCAAATTATCATCATATTCTTAAACTGGGAGCCCCGTGATCACAAGGTCAGTTCCTACGAGTTACATTGGTCCCGTGCGATGTGTTGGTGCTACTCAAGGGGCCGTTCGGGGGTTGTTTCGGGTTTTCACCCACTAACGCCATGTTTTAAAGCCTAAGTGTAGAAATATACAAATTATCCTCGTATTCCAAAATCGGGAGTCCCGTGATCGCGCGGTCAGTCCTACGAGTTACATTGGTCCCGTGCGAGGTGTTGGTGTCACTCACGGGGCCGTTCGGGGGCTATTTCTAGTTTTCACTCACTAACGCCGTGTTTTTAAGCTTAAGTCTAGAAATATGAAAATTATCATCGTAATGTCAAACCGGGAGTCCGATGATTGCGTCGTCAGTTCCGACGAGTTACATTGGTCCCGTATGAGGTGTTAGTGCCACTCACGGGGTCGGCCGGGGGCTATTTTGGGTTTCCATCCACTAACGCCATGTTTTTGTACCTAAGTCTAGAAATATTCAAATTATGGTCGTATTCTCAAATCGGGGGTCCCGTAATCACGTGGTCAGTTCATATGAGTTACATTGGTCCTGTGCGAGGTGTTGGTGCCACTCACGGGGCCGTTCGGGGTTGTTTCGGATTTTCACCAACTAACACCATGTTTTTTACCATAAGTCTAGAAATATGCCAATTATCGTCGTATTCTCAAGGCGGGAGTCCCGTGATTACGCGATCAATTCCTTCGAATTACATTAGTCCAGTGTGAGGTGTTGGTGCCACTCACGGGGCCGTTTGGGGGTATTTCGGGTTTTCACCCAATAATGCCTTATTTTTATGCCTAAGTCTAGAAATATGCAAATTATCATCATATTCTCAAATCGAGGGTCCCGTGATCGCGTGGTCAGTTCGTACGAGTTACATTGGTCCCGTGCGAGGTGTTGGTGCCACTCACGGGGCTATTTGGGGGCTGTTTCGGATTTTTGACCATTAACGCAATATTTATAACTTGAAGTCTTGAAATATACAAATTATCATCGTATTCTCAAATCGGTAGTCCTGTGATCGCGCGGTCAATTCCTATGAGTTACATTGGTCCCATCCGAGGTATTGGTGCCACTCACGGAGCCGTTTGGTGGATATTTCGGGTTTTCACCCTCTAATGCCATGTTTTTAAGCCTAAGAATAGAAATATGGAAATTATCGTCGTGTTACCAAACCGAGAGTCTCGTGATAGCGGGGTCAGTTCCTACGAGTTACATTGGTCCCATGCGAAGTGTTTGTGCCACTCACGGGGCTGTTCGGAGGATGTTTCAGGTTTTCGCCCACTACTCCATCTTTTTAAGCCTAAGCCTAAGCCTAGTGATACTCAAATTATCGTCTTATTCTCAAACCGGGAGTCTCACAATCACGCGGTTAGTTCCTACGAGTTACATTGGTCCCATGCGAGGTGTTGGTGCCACTCACGGGGCCATTCGAGGGCTGTTTCAGGTTTTCACCAACTAACACCATGTTTTTAAGCCTAAGTCTAGAAATATGCAAATTATCATGGCATTATCAAACTAGGGGTCCCGTGATCGCGCGGTCAGTTTGTACGAGTTATATTAGACCCGACCGAGGTGTTGGTGCCACTCACGGGGCCGTTCGGGGGCTCTTTCGGATTTTTGCCCTGTAACGCCATGGTATTAACCATAACTCTGGAAATATGCAAATTATCATCGTATTCTAAAGTCGGGAGTCCCGTGATCGCTCGGTCAATTCCTATGATTTACATTGCTCCCGTGCGAGGTGTTGCTGCCACTCACGGGGACGTTTAGGGGCTATTTCGGGTTTCCATCCACTAACGCCATGTTTTTATCCCTAAGGCCAGAAATATGTAAATTATCATCGTAATCTTAAATCAGGAGTTCGGTTATCGTGCGGTCAGTTTGTACGAGTTATATTAGACCCGACCGAGGTGTTGGTGCCACTCACGGGGCCGTTCGGGGGCTCTTTCGGATTTTCGCCCTGTAACGCCATGGTATTAACCATAACTCTGGAAATATGCAAATTATCATCGTATTCTAAAGTCGGGAGTCCCGTGATCGCTCGGTCAATTCCTATGATTTACATTGCTCCCGTGCGAGGTGTTGCTGCCACTCACGGCGACGTTTAGGGGCTATTTCGGGTTTCCATCCACTAACGCCATGTTTTTATCCCTAAGGCCAGAAATATGTAAATTATCATCGTAATCTTAAATCAGGAGTTCGGTGATCGCGCGGTCAGTTCATACGAGTTACATTGGTCCCGTGCGAGGTGTTGGTGCCACTCAGGGGGCCGTTTGGGGGCTATTTCGGGTTTTCATCCACTAACGCCATGTTTTTATCCCTAAGTCCAGAAATATGTAAATTATCATCGTAATCTCAAATCGAGAGTTCGATGATCGCGCGGTCAGTTCCTACGAGTTACATTGGTCCCGTGTGAGGTGTTGGTGCCACTCACGGGACCGTTTGGGGGCTGTTTCGGGTTTTCACTTACTAACGCCATATTTTTTTGCCTAAGTCTAGAAATATATAAATTATCATTGTATTCTAAAAATCGAGGGTCCGTGATCGTGCGGTCAGTTCGTGCGAGTTACATTGGTCCCGTGCGAGGAGTTGGTAACACTCACGGGGCCGTTCAGGGGCTGTTTCAGATTTTGGCCCACTAACGCCATTTTTTAACCCTAAGTCTAGAAATATGCAAATTATCATCATTTTCTAAAATACGGAGTCCCATTATCATGCGGTCAATTTTTACGAGTTACATTGGTCCCATGCGAGGTGTTGATGCCATATACGGGGCCGTTTGGGGGCTATTTTGGGTTTTCACCCACTAACGCCATGTTTTAAGCCTAAGTCTATAAATTTACAAATTATCATCGTATTCTCAAACTAGGCGTCCCATGATCGCGCGGTCTGTTCGTACGAGTTATATTGGTCCCGTCCGAGGTGTTTGGTCCACTCACGGGGCCTTTTCGTGGGCTACTTCGGATTTTCGCCCAGTAACGCCATATTTTAAACCCTAAGTCTAGAAATATCCAAATTATCGTCGTATTCTCAAGACGGGATTCCCGTGATCGCGCGGTCAATTCTTATGAGTTACATTGGTCCCGTGCGAGGTGATGGTGCCACTCATAGGGCCGTTCAGTGTCTGTTTCAGGTTTTCACCCACCTATACCATCTTTTTAAGCCTAAGTTTAGAAATATGTAAATTATCATCTTATTCTCAAATCGGGAGTCCCGTGATCACGCGGTCAGTTCCTACGAGTTACATTGGTCCCGTGCGAGGTGTTGGTGCCACTCACGGGGCCGTTCGGTGGTTGTTTCAAGTTTTCCCCCACTAACGCCATGTTTTTAAGCCTAAGTCTAGAAATATGAAAATTATTGTCGTATTCAAAAACTAGGGGTCCCGTGATCAAACGGTGAGTTCGTACGAGTTACATTGGTCCCGTCCGAGGTGTTGGTGCCACTCACGGGGCCGTTCGGGGGCTCTTTCGATTTTTCGCCCAGTAATGCCATATTTTTAACCTTAAGTCCATAAATATGCATACTATCATTGTATTCTCAATTCGGGAGTCCCGTGATCGCGCGGTCAATTCCTACGAGATGTATTGGTCCCGTGCGAGGTGTTGGTGCCACTCACGGGGCCGTTCGGGGGCTATTTCGGGTTTTCCCCACTAACGCCATATTTTTAAGCCTAAGTGTAGAAATATGCAAATTATTGTCTTATTATCAAATCGGGAGTCCCGTGATTGCGCGGTCAGTTCCTACGAGTTACATTGATCCCGTGTGAGGTGTTGGTGCCACTCACGAGGCCGTTCGGGGGTTGTTTTGGGTTTTCGCCCACTAACGCCATGTTTTTATGCTTGAGTGTAGAAATATGCCAATTATAGTCATATTCTTAAACCATGGGTCTCGTTATCGTGCGGTCCGTTCTTACGATTTGCATTGGTCCCATGCTAGGTGTTGGTGCCTCTCACGGGGACATTCGGGGGTTATTTCGGATTTTAGCCCACTAACGCCATATTTTTAAGCCTAAGTCTGGAAATATATAAATTATCATCGTATTTTCAAATCGAGAGTCCCGTGATCGCGCGATCAGTTCCTACGAGTTACATTGGTCCCGAACGAGGTGATGGTGCTACTCACGGGGCCGTTCGGGGGCTGTTTAGGGTTTTCACCCACTAACGCCACGTTTTTAAGCCTAAGTATAAAAATATGCAAAATATCATCGTAATATCAAACCAGGAGTCCGGTGATCGCGCAGTCAGTTCCTATGAGTTACATTGGTCCCGTGCGGGGTGTTGGTGCCACTCACGGGGCTGTTCAGGGGCTGTTTCGGATTTTCAGCCACTAACGCCATGTTTTTAAGCCTATGTTTAGAAATACGTAAATTATCCTCGTTATCTCAAACTAGGGGTCCTGTGATCGCACAGTCAGTTCGTACAAGTTACGTTGGTCCCGTCCGAGGTGTTGGTTCCACTCACAGGGTCGTTTGGGGGCTGTTTCGGATTTTCTCCCAAGAGTGCCATGTTTTAATCCCTAAGTCTAGAAATATGAAAATTATCGTCCTATTCTTAAGTCGGGAGTCCCATGATTGCGCAGTCAATTCCTGCGAGTTATATTGGTCCCGTGCGAGGTGTTAGTGTCACTCACAGGGATGTTTGAGGGTTGTTTCGGGTTTTCCACTACTCCATCTTTTTAAGCTTAAGTCTAGAGATATGAAAATTATCGTCCTATTCTCAAACCGGGAGTCCCATGATCACGTGGTCAGTTCATACGAGTTACATCGGTCCCGTGTGACGTGTTGGTGCCACTCACGGGGCCGTTCGAGGGTTGTTTCGGGTTTTCACCCACAAACGCCATGTTTCTAAGCCTAAGTCTATAAATATACAAATTATCATCGCATTCTCAAACCAGGGGTCCCATGATCACGCGGTTAGTTCATAAGAGTTATATTGGTCCCGTCGGAGGTATTGGTGCCACTCACGGGGCCGTTCGGGGGCTCTTTCGAATTTTTCCCTGTAACGCCATGTTATTAACTATAAGTCTAGAAATATACAAATTATCATCGTATTCTCATGTCGGGAGTCCCATGATCGCGCGATCAATTCCTATGTGGTACATTGGTCCCATACGAGGTGTTAGTGCTACTCACGGGGCCGTTTGGGGGCTATTTCGGATTTTCACCCACTAAAGACGTGTTTTTATTCTTAAGTCTAGAAATATGTAAATTATCATCATAATCTCAAATCGGGAATCCGGTGATCGTGCATTCAGGTCCTACGAGTTACATTGGTACCGTATAAGGTGTTGGTGCCATTGACGGGACCATTTGGGGGCTGTTTTGGGTTTTCACCCACTAATGCCATGTTTTTATGCCTAAGTCTAGAAATATGCAAATGATTATTGTATTCTCAAATCAAGGGTCCCGTGATCGTGCGATCAGTTCGTACGAGTTACATTTGTCCCGTGCGAGGTGTGGGTAACACTCACGGGGCCGTTCGGGGGTTGTTTCGGATTTTCGCCTACTAACGCCATGTTTTCAATCCTAAGTCTAGAAATATGCAAATTATCATCATATTCTCAAATCCGAAGTCCCGTGATCATGTGGTCAATTCCTAGAAAGTTACATTGGTCCCATACGAGGTGTTGGTGCCATAAACGGGGCCGTTTGGGGGTTGTTTCGGGTTTTCACCCACTAACACCATGTTTTTAAGCCTAAGTCTATAAATATGCAAATTATCATCATATTCTCAAACTGGGAGTTCCGTGATCGCGCGGTCAGTTCCTACGAGTTACATTGGTCCCCTGCGATGTGTTGGTGCCACTCAAGGGGCCATTCGGGGGTTGTTTCGGGTTTTCACCCACTAACGACATGTTTTAAAGCCTAAGTGTATAAATATGCAAATTATCAACATATTCCCAAATCGGGAGTCCCGTGAACGTGCGGTCAGTTCCTACGAGTTACATTGGTCCCGTGCGAGGTGTTGGAGTCACTTTCGGGGCCGTTTGGGGGCCATTTCTAGTTATCACCCACTAACGTCATGTTTTTAAGCTTATGTTTAAAAATATGAAAATTATCATCGTAATGTCAAACCGAGAGTTCGTTTATCGCGCGATCAGTTCGTACAAGTTACATTGGTCCCGTACGAGGTGTTGGTGCCACTCACGGGGCCGTTCGGGGGCTATTTTGAGTTTCCACCCACTAACGCCATGTTTTGGTGCCTAAGTCTAGAAATATGCAAATTAACGTCGTATTCTCAAACCGGGGGTCCCGTAATCATGTGGTCAGTTCGTATGAGTTACATTGGTCCCGTGCGAGGTGTTGGTAATACTCACGGCGCCGTTCGGGAGCTGTTTCGGGTTTTTTTCCCACTAACGCCATGTTTTTATGCTTGAGTGTAGAAATATGCCAATTATAGTTGTATTCTTAAACCATGGGTCTCGCGATCATGCAGTCAGTTCTTACAATTTACGTTGGTCCCGTGCGAGGTGTCGGTGCCTCTCAGAGGGCCGTTCGGGGGCTGTTTCGGATTTTCGCCCACTAATGCCATATTTTTAAGCCTAAGTCTGGAAATATATAAATTATCATCATATTTTCAAATCGGGAGTCTCGTGATCGCGCGATCAGTTCCTACGAGTTACATTGGTCCCGAACGAAGTGATGGTGCAACTCACGGGGCCATTCGGGGGCTGTTTTGGGTTTTCACCCACTAACGCCACATTTTTAAGCGTAGGTATAAAAATATGCAAAATATCATCGTAATATCAAACCGGGAGTTCGGTGATCGCGCGGTCAGTTCCTATGAGCTACATTGGTCCCGTGCGAGGTCTTGGTGCCACTCACTGGGCTGTTCGGGGGCCGTTTCGGGTTTTCACCCACTAACGCCATGTTTTTAAGCCTAAGTTTAGAAATATGCAAATTATCGTCGTATTCTCAAACTAGGGGTCCCGTGATCGCACAATCAGTTCGTACGAGTTACATTGGTCCCGTCCGAGGTGTTGGTGCCACTCACGGGGTCGTTCGGGGGCTCTTTCGGATTTTTGCCTTGTAACGCCATGTTATTAACCGTAACTCTAGAAATATGCAAATTATCTTCGTATTCTCAAGTTGGGAGTCGCGTGATCACCCGTTCAATTCCTACGAGGTACATTGGTCCCGTACGAGGTGTTGGTGCCACTCACAAGGCCGTTTGGGGGCTATTTTGGGTTTTCACCCACTAACGTCGTGTTTTTGTGCCTAAGTCTAGAGATATGTAAATTATCATCGTAATCTCAAATCGAGAGTCCAGTGATCGCGCGGTCAGTTCCTACGAGTTACATTGGTCCCGTGCGAGGTGTTGGTGCCACTCACTGCGCCGTTTTTGTCCTCTTTCGGGTTTTCATCTACTAACGCCATGATTTTATGCTTAAGTCTAGAAATATGCAAATTGTCATTGTATTCTCAATCTGGGGGCCCCGTGATCGCGCGGTCAGTTCGTACGAGTTACATTGGTCCCGTGCGAGGTGTTGGTAACACTCACGGGGCCGTTCGGGAGCTGTTCCGAATTTTTGCCCACTAACGCCATTTTTTAACCCTAAGTCTAGAAATATGCAAATTATCATCGTATTCTAAAATCCGGAGTCCCATGATCACACGGTCAATTTTTGCGAGTTACATTGGTCCTATGCGAGGTGTTGATGCCATATACGAGGCCATTTGGGGGCTATTTCGGGTTTTCACCCACTAACGCCATGTTTTAAGCCTAAGTCTAGAAATTTATAAATTATTGTCGTATTCTCAAATTAGGGGTCCCATGATTGCGCAGTGAGTTCGTACGAGTTACATTGGTCCCGTCCGAGGTGTTGGGTCCACTCATGGGGCCGTTCGGGGGCTTCTTCGGATTTTCACCCAGCAACGGCATGTTTTTAACCCCAAGTCTAGAAATATGCAAATTATAATCGTATTCTTAAGACAGGATTCCCGTGAACGCACGGTCAATTCCTACGAGTTACATTGGTCCCGTGCGAGGTGATGGTGCCACTCACTGGGCCGTTCAGTGTCTGTTTTGGGTTTTCACCCAACTATACCATCTTTGTAAGCCTCAGTCTAGAAATAGGCAAATTATCGTCTTATTCTCAAATCGGGAGTTTCGTGATCACGCAGTCAGTTCCTACGAGTTACATTGGTCTCGTGCGAGGTGTTGGTGCCACTCACAGGGCCGTTCGGTGGTTGTTTCAAGTTTTCACCCACTAACGCCATGTTTTTAAGCCTAAGTTTAGAAATATAAAAATTATCATCATACTCTCAAACTAAGGGTCCCGTGATCGCGCGATCAGTTCGTACGAGTTGCATTGGTCCCGTCCGAGGTGTTGGTGCCACTGACGGGGTCGTTTGGGGGATGTTTCGGATTTTCACCTAGGAACGCCATGTTTTTAACCCTATGTCTAGAAATATGCAAATTATCATCGTATTCTCAAGTCGGGAGTCCCATGATTGCGCGGTCAATTCCTGCGAGTTACACTGGTCCCGTGCGAGGTGTTAGTGTCACTCACTGGGCCGTTTGAGGGTTGTTTCGAATTTTCACCCACTGCTCCATCTTTTTAAGACTAAGTCTAAAGATATGAAAATTATCATCTTATTCTCAAACCGGGAGTCCCACGATCACGCGGTCAGTTCTTACGAGTTACATTGGTCCCCTGTGAGGTGTTGGTGACACTCACGGGGCCGTTCGAGGGTTGTTTCGGGTTTTCACCCACAAACGCCATGTTTGTAAGACTAAGTCTAGAAATATACAAATTATCATCATATTGTCAAACTAAGGGTCCCGTGATCGCGCGGTTAGTTCGTACGAGTTGCACTGGTCCCCTCCGAGGTGTTGATGACACTAACAGGGCCGTTTGGGGGTTGTTTTGGATTTTCCCCTAGGAACGCCATGTTTTTAGCCCTATGTCTAGAAATATGCAAATTATCATCGTATTCTCAAGTCGGGAGTCCCATGATTGCGCGGTCAATACCTGCGAGTTACACTGGTCCCGTGCGAGGTGTTAGTGTCACTCACTGGGCCGTTTGAGGGTTGTTTCGGATTTTCACCCACTACTCCATCTTTTTAAGCCTAAGTCTAGAGATATGAAAATTATCATCTTATTCTCAAACCGGGAGTCCCATGATCACGCGGTCAGTTCTTACGAGTTCCATTGGTCCCGTGTGAGGTGTTGGTGCCACTCACGAGGCCGTTTGAGGGTCGTTTCAGGTTTTCACCCACAAACGCCATGTTTTTAAGCCTAAGTCTAGAAATAATATATTTATCACCGCATTCTCAAACTAGGGGTCCCGTGATCGCGCGATCAGTTTGAAAGAGTTATATTGGTCCCGTCCGAGGTATTGGTGCCACTCATGAGGCGATTCGGGGGCTCTTTTGGATTTTTGCCCAGTAACGCCATGTTATTAACCATATGTCTAGAAATAGGTAAATTGTTTTCGTATTCTCAAGTCGGGAGTCTCGTGATCGCGCGATCAATTCCAACGAGGTACATTGGTCCCGTATGAGGTGTTGGTGGCACTCATGGGGCCGTTTGGGGGCTATTTCAAGTTTTCACCCACTAACGCCGTGTTTTTGTGCCTAAGTCAAGAGATATGTAAATTATCATCATAATCTCAAACCGAGAGTCCGGTGATCGCGCGATATGTTCCTACGAGTTACATTGTTCCCGTGCGAGGTATTGATGCCACTCACGGGGCCGTTTGAGGGCTGTTTCGGGTTTTCATCCGTTAACGCCATGTTTTTATCTGTAAGTCCAGAAATATGTAAATTATCATCGTAATCTCAAATCGGGAGTTCGGTGATCGCGCGGTCAGTTTCTACGAGTTACATTGGTCCCATGCGAGGTGTTGATGCCATATACGGGGTCGTTTAGGGGCTGTTTCGGGTTTTCACCCCCTAACGCCATGTTTTAAGCCTAATTTTAGAAATTTATAAATTATCGTCATATTCTCAAACTAGGGGTCCCATGATCGCGTGGTGAGTTCGTACGAGTTACATTGGTTCCGTCCGATGTGTTGGGTCCACTCACGGGGCCGTTCGGGGGCTACTTCTAATTTTTGCCCAATAATGCCATATATTTAACCCTAAGACTAGAAATATGCAAATTATCATCGTATTCTCAAGACGGGTTTCCCGTGATCGTGCGGTCAATTACTATGAGTTATATTGGTCCCGTGCGAGGTGATGGTGCCACTCACAAGGCCGTTCAGTGTCTGTTTCGGGTTTTCACCCACATATACCATCTTTTTAAGCCTAAGTCTAAAAATATGTAAATTATCGTCTTATTCTGAAACTGGGAGTCCCGTGATCACGCGATCAGTTCTTACGAGTTACACTGGTCCCGTGCAAGGTATTGGTTCCACTCACGGGGCCGTTCGGTGGCTGGTTCAAGTTTTCACCCACTAGCGCCATGTTTTTAAGCCTAAGTCTGGAAGTATGCAAATTATCATCGTATTCTCAAAATAGGGGTCCCGTGATCACACGGTGAGTTCGTACGAGTTACATTGGTCCCGTCCGAGGTGTTGGTGCCACTCACGGGGCCGTTTGGGGGCTCTTTCGGATTTTCGCCCAGTAATGACATATTTTTAACCCTAAGTCTCAAAATATGCATATTATCATCATATTCTCATGTCGGGAGCCCCGTGATCGCGCGGTCAATTCCTATGAGTTATATTGGTCCCGTGTGAGGTGTTGGTGCCACTCACGGGGCCGTTCGGGGGGTGTTTCATGTTTTTCCCCACTAACACCAGGTTTTTAAGCCTAAGTGTAGACATATGCAAATTATTGTCTTATTCTCAAATTGGGAGTCCCGTGATTGCGCGGTCAGTTCCTACGAGTTACATTGATCCCGTGTGAGGTGTTGGTGCCACTCACGGGGCCGTTCAGGGGTTGTTTCGGGTTTTCGCCAACTAACGCCGTGTTTTTATACTTGAGTGTAGAAATATGCCAATTATAGTCGTATTCTTAAAACATGGGTCTCGTGATCACGTGGTCAGTTCTTACGATTTACATTGATCCCGTGCGAGGTGTTGGTGCCTTTAACGGGGCCGTTCAGGGGTTGTTTTGGATTTTCGCCCACTAATGCCATATTTTTAATCTTATGTCTGGAAATATACAAATTATCATCATATTTTCAAATCGGGAGTCCCGTGATCGCACGATCATTTCCTACGAGTTACATTGGTCCCGAACGAGGTGATGGTGCTCCTCACGGGGCCGTTCGGGGGATGTTTAGGGTTTTCACCCACTAACGCCACGTTTTTAAGCCTAAGTATAAAAATATGCAAAATATTATCGTAATATCAAACTGGGAGACCGGTGATCGCGCGATCATTTTCTACGAGTTATATTGTCCCGTGCGAGGTGTTTGTGCCACTCACGGGGCTGTTCGGGGGCTGTTTCGAGTTTTCACCCACAAGTGCCATGTTCTTAAGCCTAAGTTTGAAATATTCTTATATCGTAGTATTCTCAAACTAGGGGTCCCATGATCGCACAGTCAGTTCATACGAGTTACGTTTGTCCCGTCCGAGGTGTTGGTGCTACTCACGGGGTCGTTTGGGGACTGTTTCAGATTTCTGCCCAGGAACACCATGTTTTAATCCTAAGTCTAAAAATATGCAAATTATCATCTTATTCTCAAACCGAGAGTCCCGTGATCACGCGGTCAGTTCTTGTGAGTTACATTGTCCCGTGCGAGGGGTTGGTGCCACTCACGGGGCCGTTCGGGGGCTGTTTCGCATTTTCACCCACTAACGCCATGTTTTTAAACCTAAGTCTAGAAATATACAAATTATCATCGTATTCTCAAACTAGGGGTCCCGTGATCGCTCGGTCAGTTCGTACGAGTTACATTGGTCCCGTCCGAGGTGTTGGTGTCACTCACGGGGTCGTTTGGGGGTTGTTTCGAATTTTAAGCCAGGAACGCCATGTTTTTAATCCTATGTCTAGAAATATGAAAATTATCATCGTATTCTCAAGTCGGGAGTCCTATGATTACGCGGTCAATTCTTGCAAGTTACATTGGTCCCGTGCGAGGTGTTAGTGTCACTCACTAGGCCCTTTGAGGGTCGTTTCGGATTTGCACCCACTACTCCATCTTTTTAAGCCTAAGTCTAGAGATATAAATTTTTTTGTCTTATTCTCAAATCGGGAGTCCCATGATCACGCGGCCAGTTCTTACGAGTTACATTGGTCCCGTGTGAGGTGTTGGTACCACTCACGGGGCCGTTTGAGGGTTGTTTCGACTTTTCACCCACAAATGCCATGTTTTTAAGCCTACGTCTAGAAGTATACAAATTATCATCGCATTCTCAAACTAGTGGTCCCGTGATCACGCGGTCACTTCGTAAGAGTTATATTGGTCCCGTCCGAGGTATTGGTGCCAGTCACGGGGCCGTTCGGGGGCTCTTTTGGATTTTTGCCCTGTAACGCCATGTTATTAACCATAAGTCTGGAAATATGTAAATTATTGTCGTATTCTCAAGTCGGGAGTTCCGTGATCGCGCGGTCAATTCCTATGAGGTACATTGGTCAGGTACGAGGTGTTGGTCCCATTCACGGGGCCGTTTGGGGGCTATTTCGGGTTTTCACCCACTAACATTGTGTTTTTGTGCCTAAGTCAAGAGATATGTAAATTATCATCATAATCTCAAACCGGGAGTTCGGTGATCGCGCGATCTGTTCCTACGAGTTACATTGTTACCGTGCGAGGTATTAGTGCCACTCACGGGGCCGTTTGAGGGCTGTTTTGGGTTTTCATCCGTTAACGCCATGTTTTTATCCGTAAGTCCAGAAATATGTAAATTATCATCGTAATCTCAAATCGGCAGTTCGGTGATCGCGCGGTCAGTTTCTACGAGTTATATTGATCCCATGCGAGGTGTTGATGCCATATACGGGGTCGTTTAGGGGCTTTTTCAGGTTTTCACCCACTAACGCCATGTTTTAAGCCTAATTCTAGAAATTTATAAATTATCGTCATATTCTCAAACTAGGGGTCCCATGATCGCGTGGTGAGTTCGTACGAGTTACATTGATCCCGTCCGATTTGTCGGGTCCACTCACGGGGCCGTTCGGCGGCTACTTCTAATTTTTGCCCAGTAACGCCATATATTTAACCCTAAGACTAGAAATATGCAAATTATTGTCTTATTCTTAAGACGGGATTCCCGTGATCGTGCGGTCAATTCCTACGAGTTATATTGGTCCCGTGCGAGGTGATGGTGCCACTCACAAGGCCGTTCAGTGTCTGTTTCGGGTTTTCACCCACCTATACCATCTTTTTAAGCCTAAGTCCAAAAATAGGCAAATTATCATCTTATTCTGAAACCGGGAGTCCCGTGATCACGCAATCAGTTCTTACGAGTTACATTGGTCTCGTGCGAGGTATTGGTTCCACTCACTGGGCGAAAATCCGAACGATCCCCCAAACGGCCCCGTGAGTGGCACCAACACCTCAGACGGGACCAATGTAACTCATACGAACTCACCGTGTGATCATGGTGAGTTCGTACGAGTTACATTGGTCACGTCCGAGGTGTTGGTGCCACTCACGCGGCCGTTTGGGGGCTCTTTCGGATTTTCGGCCAGTAACCACATATTTTTAACCCTAAGTCTCAAAATATGCATATTATCATCATATTCTCAAGCCGGAAGCCCCGTGATCGCGCGGTCAATTCCTACGAGTTATATTGGTCCCGTGTGAGGTGTTGGTGCCACTCATGGGGCCGTTCGAGGGCTGTTTCGGGTTTTTCCCCACTAACGCCATGTTTTTAAGCCTAAGTGTAGACATATACAAATTATTGTGTTATTCTCAAATCGGGAGTCCCGTGATTGCGCGGTCAGTTCCTTCGAGTTACATTGGTCCCGTGTGAGGTGTTTGTGCCACTCACGGGGCCGTTCAGGGGTTGTTTCGGGTTTTCGCCAACTAACGCCGTGTTTTTATGCTTGAGTGTAGAAATATGCCAATTATAGTCGTATTCTTAAAACATGGGTCTCGTGATCACGCGGTCAGTTTTTACGATTTACATTGATCCCGTGCGAGGTGTTGGTGCCTCTGACGGGGCCGTTCAGGGGTTGTTTTGGATTTTCGCCCACTAATGCCATATTTTTAAGCCTATGTCTGGAAATATACAAATTGTCATCATATTTTCAAATCGGGAGTCCCGTGATCGCACGATCATTTCCTACGAGTTACATTGGTCCCGAACGAGGTGATGGTGCTACTCACGAGGCCGTTCGGTGGATGTTTAGGGTTTTCACCCACTAACGCCACATTTTTAAGCCTTAGTATAAAAATATGCAAAATATTATCGTAATATCAAACCGGGAGTCCGGTGATCGCGCGATCATTTTCTACGAGTTACATTGTCCCGTGCGAGGTGTTAGTGCCACTCACGGGGCTGTTCGGGAGCTGTTTCGGGTTTTCACCCACAAATGCCATGTTCTTAAGCATAAGTTTTAAATATGCTTATATCGTCGTATTCTCAAACTAGGGGTCCCATGATCGCACAATAAGTTCGTACGAGTTACTTTTGTCCCGTCCGAGGTGTTGGTGCCACTCACGGGGTCGTTTGGGGACTATTTCAGATTTCTACCCAGGAACACCATGTTTTAATTCTAAGTCTAGAAATATGCAAATTATCATCTTATTCTCAACCAGGGAGTCCCGTGATCACACGGTCAGTTCTCGCGAGTTACATTGGTCCCGTGCGAGGGGTTGGTGCCATTCACGGGGCCGTTCGGGGGTTGTTTCGCGTTTTCACAAACCTAAGTGTAGAAATATACAAATTATCATTGTATTCTCAAACTAGGGTGATCGATCGGTCGGTTCGTACGAGTTACATTTGTCCCGTCCGAGGTGTTGGTGCCACTCACGGGGTCGCTTGGGGGCTGTTTCGGATTTTAAGCCAGGAAAC